>CM067167.1:26151031-26278531 GCA_034093135.1 Erigeron breviscapus
TTGTCAGTTAAGAAGTGACAATGGAACAGAATTCCAGAATGCAACTCTGGAGTCATTCTGTACTGACACTGGCATCTCCCAGAATTTCTCATCAGCCCACTCTCCAGAACAGAATGGAGCTGTGGAAAGGAAGAATCGAACGCTGATAGAAGCTGCCAGGAGTATGCTTGCTGAATCTGGTCTGTCTACCAGTTTCTGGGCTGAAGCAATTGCTACTGCTTGCCACACCCAGAACCGGTCAGTGTATGTGAAGCGACACAAAAAGACAGCCTATGAAGTCTTAAGAAATAGAAAACCAAATATTGGTTATTTTCACGTTTTTGGATGTCCAGTTTACATCCTGAACGACTCCAGTCAGTTAGGCAAATTTGATGCCAAAGCTGATGAAGGGTATTTCTTAGGCTATTCAGCCATTCGCAAGGCCTTCAGAGTCCACAACAAGAGACTGGAGAAGGTCCATGAGTCAATTCATGTCACATTTGATGAATCAAATGCTGCAATCAACAAGAAGCCAGCCCTTGACACTCCCCAGTAACTCCAATTGTCTTCTGTGAATCTGATCCTATCAACTACAATAAAGAAGATTCAGAAGACACAGTTTCCAGTCATCCTGATCTGGAACCAGTTCAGAAAAAGAAACGCTCCAGTGGTACTCCATTCTATCCTTCTATTATTTTCAAACTACCCTCTGAAATTAATATTGGATCAGATGTTCGTACTGCTCCCCCAGTATCAGTGTCAGTTGAGCATATACCAGAAATGTCTTCTTATGAAGAATTCCAAACTGAACCAGTACTTCAAGAAATTCCTTCAAATGAAGAATTTCATGATGCAAATTGTGATTTAAATGACTCAGATGAAGATGCTGAAGTAGTCTGGCAAGATCCTCCTCCAGAAGTAACTCCAGAGGACACTCAACTGAATTCTTGCACTGATATTGTTGTCAGTAACAATCCTGGTCAGTACTCCAGATGGATAAAAGCTCATCCTATTGATCAGATCATAGGTGACTCCAGTAGAGGAGTTCAGACCAGAAGAGCCTCCAGTAATCAATGCTTATATGTCAGTTTTCTATCATTGATGGAACCTAAGAAAATTGACGAGGCTATGGAAGATCCAAGCTGGGTGACTGCTATGCAAGAAGAGCTTCACCAGTTTGAAAGGAACAAGGTCTGGTATCTGGTTCCTTTCCCAGTTGGAAAGAAAGAACCAATTGGAACAAGATGGGTCTTCAGAAACAAGGTAGATGAAGATTGCCATGTAATCAGAAACAAGGCCAGACTGGTAGCACAAGGCTACTGCCAGTCAGATGTCGACTTTGATGAATCATTTGCTCCAGTGGCTAGACTTGAAGCGATCAGAATATTCTTAGCATTCGCTGCTTAGTTCAAGGTCTACCAGATGGATGTAAAGAGTGCTTTCTTGAATGAAAAGCTTGAAGAAGAAGTTTATGTCAGACAACCATCAGGTTTCGTTGATGAAAAGCATCCACATTGGGTATATCGTCTGGACAAAGCGCTGTATGGCCTCAGACAAGCCCCACGTGCCTGGTATGACACTCTGACTAAACATTTGTTGAAAAATGGTTTCAAAAGAGGTGCAATTGACAATACCTTATTTATTCTTCATGAAAAAGGTAATCTGTTAATGGTACAAATTTATGTTGATGATATTATTTTTGGGTCCACTGATGAAAACATGTGCAAGAAATTTTCGAAAATAATGTCAACTGAATATGTAATGAGTTTGATGGGTGAATTAACATATTTTCTTGGACTCCAGATTAAACAAAACAAAGATGGCATTTTTATTAATCAGGAAAAATATGTTAGAGATCTTTTAAAGAAATATGATATGAACTCTTCACAATCTAAACCAACTCCAATTTCTGCACCACTGACACTGGACTCCGATCCAGATGGTAAACCAGTGAACACCACTGTCTACAGAGGCATGGTTGGTTCACTGATGTATTTAACTGCCAGTAGACCAGATATTATGTTTTCAACATGTTTATGTGCCAGATATCAGTCTAATCCAAAGGAATCTCATATGCTTGCTGTAAAGCGCATACTGAAGTACGTTAAAGGTGTCCCCAGTCTAGGTCTTTGGTACCCCAAAGGCTCAGGCATGGATCTAATGGGTTATTCAGATTCAGATCATGCAGGTTGTAAGATAGACAGGAAATCCACTACTGGTGGATGTCATTTCCTTGGTGGCAAACTGGTCAGCTGGACCAGTAAGAAGCAAACTTCAGTTTCATTGTCCACTGCTGAAGCTGAATACGTGTCTGCAGCCAGTTGTTGTGCTCAGATACTCTGGATGAAGAACCAGTTGCTTGATTATGGTATTAAGTACTCAAAGACCCCAATCTTTTGTGATAATACCATTGCCATTGCTATCTCGAACAATCCAGTCATGCACTCCAAAACAAAGCACATTGATCTCAGGTATCACTTCATTCGTGATCATATTATGAAAAACAACATTGAACTCCATTTTATTCCCACTGACAAACAACTCGCTGACATTTTTACTAAACCTCTGGATGTCAAAACTTTTGAATATCTTGTTGGTGAGTTGGGAATGTTAAACCCTTAAATCTGGAACCTTGGTATTGAACGCCATTGTGTACTACTGAGGATCTTTGATTTAAAGATTTCTGGATCAACATTACAGGGGGAAAGACTTGAAAGATATTTTTTTGTTCTTAAAATGTTTTAAGTTCAGGGGGAATTTATTAATTTATTTTCTCACTGGACAAATTCTTCAGAAAATATTACTGGTGCTTTGTAAATGTGTCCCTCTCACTGGTAATTGGACAGGTTGAAGTGCGTGTTTGAGGTGACTTTTGTCTCCTTGTAAATGTGTCCCTCTCATTTGTCTGTATTAGTTGACGTGCACGTTTGAGGTTACCAGTCTTTCAAAATGGTTTTCACTGGTACTTTACTGGAGTGTCCCTCCAGTGTACCATCAGTACATATTTCACTGGACTAATCCACTAGTGATACTGGAGTGTCCAGTCAACCTCCAGATGCACTGAAATAAGTCATAATATTTTTTAAATACTTGGTCATTGTGCGTGCCACGTAAGCAAACTTTTTAAAGATATTTATAATCCTACGTGGCATGTAAATTTTTCAACGTAATGATGGTATTTTTACCTTGGGAAAACAAAAAGTGCAACTTGTTACTGTTTGTGGGCTGTAAACCGTCACACATTTATGTGTGATGTGATGTAATTAATGCGGATCTCAGAACCCGATCAAAAATTTTATTTGATAATTTCAAATTAAACCGTTTGAGTTCCACATTCTCTCTCCTATATATACCCATTCGAATATATTTACTCTCAAATCTTTCAAATTCCTTCATTTAATTTCTTCATTCAATTTCCAATCATAATCATCTCTCATATTTACTCCATTTCCATTCAATTCTTCATCAAATCTTCATCAAAACCCTAAATATTTAATTTCATCTTCATCTATTCATCATTCAAATGGCACCAAGACTATCCAAATCTCTTAAAAATCTGCTCGCTGCTGAATATGCTCCAACTGAAAATGTTGAAAGGGCACCTCATATCACTCTTGAGGCAAATGCTATAAGAATAAACATGAATAACTGGATGGCTAGACTTTCACTTTCCAGTGTTCATGATGCCCAATCTGTTATTGGGAGATTAAACACATTTTTTCTCTCATGTCCATTATATAGTGCTCTTACATTAAATCCAGGAAGGATGTACCACGATTACCTTTGTGAATTCTGGTACACTGCACAATATGATGATACAACTTCCTCAATCACTTACTCTCTGAAGCAAGGTACCAGACACTTGGGTTTCACTGCTAGTTTACTCAGGTCTGTTCTACAGTTGAATTATTTTGAACAGAATGAGTTGCCCATAGAACTTCCCTCTGGTATCAATACAAGGGAAGTGTGCAGACTGATGTGGCACACATATATTGTGGATGAGCATGGCCAGCTATCCAGGAAGGGAACAATCTACATGAGCAAACTGACAGACTCATGGAGATACTTCTTCACACACATTGTTGAATGTCTGGGAGGCAGTTCTGGAGGGTTAGACCAGATAAATCAAACTCATCTCCAGATTGCCTACTACCTCTGGTTTGGACTAAGAGTGGATTTTGCTCAGATCCTTTTTGATGATCTGGTAGAGCGTCTTAGGGTGAAAGGAAGAAAAGCTTTTGTTCCTTATATCCGTTTCCTTTCACTGATGTTTAAAAGAGCTCTAGGAGACCAGTATGATTACGAAACTACTCACTTTTCTGTGAGTGAGTATATGAGGGATCTGGCCAACCTCAGATCTCCACTGAATGAGGTAGATATTCCTCAATCCATGCTCTCCTTTCAAAGAGAAGAAGTTGAAATGGCTCCAGGTAGAGGTCAAGCTGGTGAAGGACCCTCTGGTGACCAAGATGTACAGATCATAGAAGCTGTACAACCAATTAGACAAGTGGCTCCTGAAGGTCAAGGACCAGAAAATGTTGAACCTGCCACCACCACCACCACCACCACCACCACCACCACCACCACCACCACCACCACCACCACCACCACCACCACCACCACCACCACCACCACCACCACCACCACCACCACCACCACCACCACCACCACCACCACCACCACCACCACCACCACCACCACCACCACCACCACCACCACCACCACCACCACCACCACCACCACCACCACCACCACCACCACCACCACCACCACCACCACCACCACCACCACCACCACCACCACCACCACCACCACCACCACCACCACCACCACCACCACCACCACCACCACCACCACCACCACCACCACCACCACCACCACCACCACCACCACCACCACCACCACCACCACCACCACCACCACCACCACCACCACCACCACCACCACCACCACCACCACCACCACCACCACCACCACCACCACCACCACCACCACCACCACCACCACCACCACCACCACCACCACCACCACCACCACCACCACCACCACCACCACCACCACCACCACCACCACCACCACCACCACCACCACCACCACCACCACCACCACCACCACCACCACCACCACCACCACCACCACCACCACCACCACCACCACCACCACCACCACCACCACCACCACCACCACCACCACCACCACCACCACCACCACCACCACCACCACCACCACCACCACCACCACCACCACCACCACCACCACCACCACCACCACCACCACCACCACCACCACCACCACCACCACCACCACCACCACCACCACCACCACCACCACCACCACCACCACCACCACCACCACCACCACCACCACCACCACCACCACCACCACCACCACCACCACCACCACCACCACCACCACCACCACCACCACCACCACCACCACCACCACCACCACCACCACCACCACCACCACCACCACCACCACCACCACCACCACCACCACCACCACCACCACCACCACCACCACCACCACCACCACCACCACCACCACCACCACCACCACCACCACCACCACCACCACCACCACCACCACCACCACCACCACCACCACCACCACCACCACCACCACCACCACCACCACCACCACCACCACCACCACCACCACCACCACCACCACCACCACCACCACCACCACCACCACCACCACCACCACCACCACCACCACCACCACCACCACCACCACCACCACCACCACCACCACCACCACCACCACCACCACCACCACCACCACCACCACCACCACCACCACCACCACCACCACCACCACCACCACCACCACCACCACCACCACCACCACCACCACCACCACCACCACCACCACCACCACCACCACCACCACCACCACCACCACCACCACCACCACCACCACCACCACCACCACCACCACCACCACCACCACCACCACCACCACCACCACCACCACCACCACCACCACCACCACCACCACCACCACCACCACCACCACCACCACCACCACCACCACCACCACCACCACCACCACCACCACCACCACCACCACCACCACCACCACCACCACCACCACCACCACCACCACCACCACCACCACCACCACCACCACCACCACCACCACCACCACCACCACCACCACCACCACCACCACCACCACCACCACCACCACCACCACCACCACCGTACCACCACCACCAACCACCACACCACCACCACCACCACCACCACCAGAATCCAAATGAGCCACCACCACCACCACCACCACCACCACCTTCAATTCCACAAAACACTCCTTACTTCAATCCATTCACAGTTCAAACTTCACAATCTCAACCTCCACCACTTGTAACTCCAGTCAACGTATCTGAACAAGCTGCAACTGAAGAGGACTGGGCACAAGTACCTCTTATGACCAGATTGCCTTCCACTCTTGAACCTCCCAGTGGTCTCTCCACTTCATCTTCTGTCGAGGTCCAAGGCCTTCTTAGTAAGGTGGTAGACCTGGAGAGATCACTTCAGACTTCATCACAGGTTATTTCAGACTTTAAATCTTTATTATCAAATAACCTTGCATCTGAGATGAATGTGTTTGCTGGGAATGAGAAGCTTGTTTATGAGAAGCTTGATGAACTGGTACTGGCCACAAACAACAATACTGAAAATTTCAAAGTGGCAGTCCAGGGATTGGAGACAAGGCTGGTGAACTCTGTTCAGACTGCAGTGACTGGTGTTCAACCACTGGCAGGTCTGAAAGAAGAGGTTCAGAAGTTGGTTACTAGGGTTAGTTCTCTGGAGAGCAGGTCCACACTTGATCAGGATGCTGTTGTTAGCACGATTAGTGATGAATGCACAAAGAAGTTCAGAATTAGTATGCTGAAAGAATTATCTGAAGAAATTTCTGTGACTGTTCTTCGAACTCTTCAAGATGGGCTGTTACCCCAAGTAGAGAGGTTGATGGAAGAAAAATTGCCAAAGCACTTGCCTAAAGAAGTTGAAACTGTTAAAAAGGAAGTGCAGGCACTTAAGAAAGTTGTGAGTGATACAACTCCAGTGGCTGGAAGAACCTTTGGTGCACTGGACAGACATATGCTAGAACAATTATGGAATGATCTCAAGTCCAGAACTGGTGATCATTCAAAGGGGGAAAAGTCGTCTGGTGACCAAGAAGGTTTAATTAGAAAGAAGAAGGATGTTGTTGCCAGTGCTGTTGAAAGGGCCTTTGCTACTGAAAGCATTGTGCAAGAAAAACAAGTGACTGGTACTGATGCCAGTGCACGTTTAGCAAGAAGAGCATTTGGCACTGAAGCCACTATGCTGACTGAAGAGGCTGCTGGTACTGAAGCCAGTGAGCCCTAGTTTGAGTCTTTCCCAGATATACCAACTACTCTGAAGGCTGTTAAAGGAAAAGAACAAAGGGTATCTGGAGAAGAAGAGCAAACTGCTGAAGAATCATCAGAGTATCCCACTGCTGATGATGAAACTTCTAAAAAGCTTGAACAAGAATGCATCATGATTGAAATCTTCAAGAGAAATCAAAGAGATGAACTGCTGGCCCATCAAAGGGAGATGGCAAGGATGGGGACTCTGGACTCTTACAATGCTGGCAGGTTAGGCATAAATATCGATGTTTACAAAAAGATGAAGGAAGACCCCAGAGTTCATCAATGTCTGAATGCATTGAATGATGTTCATATACGCTCCTTTTATGCCGAAGAAGAACAGATCTATGATTCTATAATTTATGGCGTTAGTGTACCAGAACTCATCAGGCAGAGGAAGGAGGAACTGGTGATGCTCCAGAGGAAGATAAGGAAAAATGCTGCTGCACTGGAGTTAGAGTACAGAAGGAAACTGACTGGCTTACCAAAACTGACTGCCAAACAGATCAAAGCTATTAAAGATGCTGATGTAAGCAGATTCATTCCCCTGGACACTTCTCTAAAAATTAATCGTCAACAACTCCAGTCTGTTGTTGAGCAAAAGAGAGTGTCAAAGGAAACTGAAGCATTAATCCAGACAGCCAAATTGAAAGACAAGTACAATGAAATGTTAAATTTCAGGGTTGATGCTAGAAGGATCACTGGTGCAGAGATCAAGCTTGCTGGTAATCATAAAGGTATGTCCAAGTTTGAAGTAAAGTTGACCAGGGAAGGTAACTTTACTAATGAAAGAAAGAGTACTTCAGTCCAAGCGTTTGGATGGAGTGAACTGAAGGAGATTGCTTTAACGTTCAGGGGGAAGAGAAATGTGTCAACTGATGTTAAAGCATTTCTGAAGAGGGTTGAGAAGGTATGGAGAAGAAAGCAACAGATGGAAGTTGCAATGGGCATGAAATCGCCAGAATCAATACCATCTTCTCCATCACCAAAGAGAAAGGCTTCTGAAGATGCTCCAGGACAGACATCGAAGAGAAGGGCCTGACTCTTATCATTTACTTGTTGTAATTTATTGTTTGATGAAAATTGTAAACTATTTATCAGTTGATGTATGTAATATTAGTTGCAATTTTTGATTCATAAAAGTAAATGATCAGATTTAGTCTAAGTTAGAACTTAAAAGATGAAACTGAAAACACTCATGATCTATAAAGTGTTTTCCAGTAACTTAGATTTTTTAGACTAAAATCAAAACTTGTGTTTTTCAAGCATACAAAATTGTATAGATTTAAGCTTGAAAACACTTGCATTATTTCTAAACAAATAGGGGGAATTTGTTAGGTCCAGATTTACTGGACTCGTTCCAGACTCGACTACTGGAGCCTTACTGAAGATCTGTCCAGAAACGTGTTCTACTGGACCTACTCCAGACTTGGAATCTGGAGTCCCTCTGAAGATTTGTCCAGAAATAATGGAAGACCAGTGAGCAAATACTTGTATAAGAAATCTGGAGTCCCTCTGAAGATTTGTCCAGAAATAATGGAAGACCAGTGAGCAAATACTTGTATAAGAAATCTGGAGTATTCTCCAGATTAGCTCACTGGACTTCACCCCAGTCCAGATCTACTCTACTGAAGACGTTCTCACTGAAGTCAAAGACTGAAGTCAGAATAAAGAAGACTGACAAATGGCGGAGTCCACTGGAAGTCTTACCAGATCTGTACACTGGAGGATTGTCAGTGTTCTAGACCTTACAAGTCTGAACACTGATATCGAGTAATTGACTTTTGCCTTTACACACTTTCCAAAGAACAATCCACTTGTTCTTTCCCAAAGTTTATACGTGTGTAAAGGTGGTTGGTTAAAAGAATAAAGTCATATTGATGTGACTTTATCCTTATACCTTATCCAATACATTTAATGTTCTTGTCGGATCATTAAACGCATGCAACCATATTTGTACGGCACAAAATTCACTGGTGAATTTTGTTGCCTATAAATACAAAGTCATTTCCTTGAGAAAATTACTTTAAAGCATACACTTTGCATTAGAGTGAATTTGTCTAAATACTCTCGATCTTAAACAGGGATACTTCACAACTTTAAGTATCTCGATCCAAAAGAGTTATTTGACAAATATAGATCATTTGTAATTCATAGGTTGTTAGGATACATACTTATTTGTATTATCTTGATTCCGCACAACCTTGTATTTTATTTAACTTCATAAATAAAATACACCTTGAAAAATACATAATGATCCACTTTACTTGTTTATTGCTTTAAGTCTTGTATTACTTTATTTATATACTTGCATTTATATTTAAGTAATACTAGTCCATTCTAGTGATTATTAGACTTGTTGTATTTTACACTTTCAGGGTTAACCATCGAATTTAAGGGACTCACACATTCTTTTTGGCATCACTCTCTCACCCTCTCAGTTTTCTCTCTGCAAAAAAGGGACTAGGAAAACACAAAAAAACTCCATTTTCAACCTCCTTTTCTCTCTACTTCCATGTTCTTAATCTCTACAATCAAAAGAGGTTTTGAACACCTAACACACAAGGCTTGTGGTGTTGCGGATTTGTGAAGAAGAAGGTCAAATTTTGAATGTTACTGGGTGTGTGAAAGGTGCTGGAAATCTGCCTAACGAAAGAAAGTATAGCTCGAGATCGGAACTTTGCGTGTCTCCCCGATAGAGAAGTTCTAGTTTGAACTTTCATTCATCTTCTTCAAGGAAATCTTCAAGGGTATGTTTTCTTGTATTCATTCTCTTGAGCTTTTGTTTGACGAGATGATCCATGGGATAGATTTTGGTTGATAGAAAACTTTAATATGCTATTGTTATTGCTATGCATGCTTCTGTTGCGTTAGATAGGACCGAAATCCTTCAATTTTATGGTAGTAGCAAGTTTTAACCTGATCCAGTTTGAGGTAGTTGTGTTTGTCCTTAACAAACTGCGAACAACACAGATTTGTTTACAAGTAAAACGACAGCCAGTTTAAAAACAGTGTCATAAGAAGAAAGGATATGGAATGGAACCATACCATCTCTAAGGCTTTGTTGAAGGAATCGACAGCAAAGGCACCAATAAATTGAACATAAGGATGATTAACCTCGATTGAACTTGCCGTTTCCTCAAGCCTCCCAAGATTTATGCCATGAATTGTAGGCTGCCATAAGCATGAATATGTCATTAAATATGTATATTCCATGAACATTTAAATATTTGTATGGATCCATTAGGGATGAGCGTGGGACTGGTACCGTCCCGTACCGGTCCCGGTACCGACGGTACCGGTCCCGAAAATGGCCAAAACTTGGTACCGATCCCGGTCCCATTTGAGCCGGTACCGAGACCGGTACCGTACCGGGACGGGACCGGGATATCGGTACCAAATCCCGACTAGTCCCAACTAAAACATAGACACTGGCGTCTTCCTCTAATGTATCCCTCCAAGTGTAGGTAACATACTCGTTATCTGTGTTATCATTGTTAATGTATATATTCCAACTATAGGTAGCATACCAGATTCTAGGAACCAGAGTAGCATCATGCCTCAAAAAATTTAACCAGATTCTCGTATATGTATGACATTAGCGTTTTGTTATGTTTTTAGGACTAGAAAAGTATATATACGGTTTTAATGTCGTGTTGACTTTTTCATATGATGGTTATTGACTTATTAATGCAACAATCATTATTGTGAAAATGTAATTGTATTGTAGTCCCAAGCGTACTATTGATATTCAACAAATTTTGGGATGTAACTGAAAAACATACTATGTTACTTGACGTTTAATATGTCCGAAATCCAACATTTATGCATAAGAACAATAACTAGTATACACTTTTCTAAATGGCTGTAAACACAAGAATTAGTTGAAGACATGAAGTTATAAAAGTAACTTCTGAACAAAAACATGCATGCTATCATGCTATGGATGGACCTTAATGAAATAATATTAGTTAAAGTATATATATGGTTTTTGGAGTATGGAGTATGGTGGACCTCTGAACAATAACTAGTTAAAACTATTCATGCAGAATCAAGTAGTTTCAGAATATAACATTAGTTTTTGGAGTTTATATGGGACTAATCGGGACTTTTTCGGGAATTCGGGATTTTCCCGGTACCAATCCCATTTAGTACCGATCCCGCAAACTTATAAAACTGAGTACCGGTCCCGGTCCCATGTGGGATTCGGTACCACTTCCCGGTACCGGGATCGGGACGGTACCGGGACGGGATCGGGATTTGGTATTTTTTTGCTCATCCCTAGGATCCATGTATGCATGTTTGTGTATATTAAGAGGGGTAGATGCATGTCCTTTACAGTTTACATACAGTGTTCTCATCAGACTTCTGAAACTCCAGCCATAGATTAGACTGCTCTGGATTCAAGGAAACATTATCGATGTTAGGGAATTGTACGCTTGGATTCTCTACAACGGAGATTGGATCATCATCATCATCTTCATCATCTGACACCATCATTTGCCACTCAATTGTACTTGCAGTGGCTGGATCGCTGCAAGGAAATGGTAATGCTGTGTGAGTGTGTGACTACTTGCAAAAGTAAAATGTTGAAGATCAGTACTATCGCTCGCCTATATATATATATATATGCATAAACTACTTGGCTTACAACATCAGTGTGAACATTTATATCCGTTAACAAAAAATCCAAACGATTACTTGTACACAATGATAATTTAGCTGATTTACGCAAAAGAAAAACAGGTTCATTATAAAAACGTTGATAACTGATTATAGCAATAAGTACTATATATAACATCTGAAAGTTAAAAAGACAGTATTTTTTAGTACCTATGTATATATATCTATCAATGAAACATGTTGTATCAATATTTTTACTTTATTCACACAAAGGCAACAATATTTAGAATAAAGACATGCACAGTATTGAGGCAGTGATGGAAGGAACATACATACAATTTCCAGTCAGGCGGCAGATACTCTATGTAGAAGGTAGCAGCATCGATGATATATGTGAAATATTGTATAATATACTAGAGGGTCGAAATAAATAAAGGAAATAAGTCGAGGGGGTGTTTGTGTAAATATTGGAGTCGGTGTTGATGGCCGGAAAGGTTGTTACAACCGTTTAACCGCTTTGTGTATATAAACCCAGTTATATGATAATCAAAGTATGATTTTGGTGTGATAATCTCTCTCTCTTCTCTGATTTCTCTCTCTCTAGATTTTCTGCTCCATTAATTGGTATCAGAGCCATAACCGCCACCTTCTCCGGCGGAGCTCTCGATTTCCGATCATCTTCTCCGGCGAGATTCGTCTTCCGGTGACCTATCCCTTATTAAAAAAAAAAAAACAGAGAAAAAACCCTAAATTCCGCAAATTCTCCAAATTCAACAATAATCCACTTCAATTCTTCACAAATTCATCTCAATTACTTCATTTCATCAGTAATTCACTTCAATTTCACAAAATTTTGACCTAGTTTTGAAATTCTTCACAATTCAGTATAAATTTCGGCAGAATTGATTCTCCGGTGATTCCGCAACATCCGCAATCATAGATTCTTTACTTTTTGATCGTGATTCAGCTCATTATCAAGCTCAATTTCCTCCGTTATCTCCGGCGACAATCATTACTTACAAATCAAACAGGATGACAACTCGCAATCAAGAAGTCAAAAAATTAGCGAAGGATATTGCTCGTGTTGATCAATTTACTACCACAGGACTAACTGAATTGAAGAAAATGTGTTTGGATATTCAGAAAACAATGGCGGATAAGTTTGACTTTTTAGAAAATCAACGCCCTGTTCTAAGTGCTAATCCTACACAGCAGTTGATCAATTCGGATTCTCAAGGTGTGGGAGGACGATTTAGCAACAACAGGATCACAAAATTGGAGTTTCCTCGATTTGGAGGTGATGATGTGGAGGGATGGCTCTACAAATGTGAGCATTTCTTCATTATGGATGAAACTCCTACAAATTATAAGGTTAGATATGCTGCCTTACACTTAGATAGCAAAGTTTTATCGTGGCACCTTGCTTATGTGAAATCTAGTGGTAAGGATATAAGAGATATTTAGTGGGATGTGTATATGAGAGCAATTTCTGCTAGATTTGCTCAGAATTTGATTGAGGATGCCATGGGGGCACTTAAGGCCTTGACACAGACTGGTGAGTTAGATGACTATTGTGATGACTTTGATTTGTTGTTAACAAAAGTGACATTACCAGAAGAATATACTGTGAGCATTTTTATAGAAGGCCTTAAACCAGAAATCAAATGCAAAATTAGGATGTTTAAACCCAAAACACTGAGGGAAACTTATTCTCTGGCTATAATGCAAGACAAATCAAATAAAACATTAGGTGTCAAGCCTGCAGTGGGAGTGAGTAGTGTGAGGGCACCTTACCAAAGAACCACAACCATGACTAGTATAGCCAAGCAGCCATTGCTAGCTACCCCTGTCAATGCTGCACAATCTGGTGCACTGGTCCCAAAAACTGTGAATAACAAGTTTTTAAAAGACAAAAGGGCCAGAGGAGAGTGTTTCTATTGCCCAGAAAAGTTTGTAGCTGGCCATTCCTGGGTATGTAAAGGGAAAAGGCAGCTATTTTTGGTTGAAGTGGATGACAATTGGGGAGAGGAGTCCCTTGAAGGAGCTGCAGAAGAGGTTGCTGTTATAGAAAATATGCTCAATAATGCCCCAATAGTTCAAGAAAATCCACCATTAGTGCAAGGAAATCCTCACATTTCACTGAATGCATTGATGGGAATCCCTTCTTACTCCACTATGCAAGTAGTTGGAATTATTGGGAATAGGAGGCTGCACATACTGGTTGATAGTGGCTCTACCCACAATTTCATGAGTGCTGCCATTTGTGAGATATTAAAATGTTCTACAATCCAAATTCCAAGTGTGAGGGTTACTGTGGCTGATGGCAATAAAATGGAATGTATGACTCTTTGCAAGCAGTTCCAATGGATGATGCAGGGTACTGAGTTCAGTGCTGATATGCTTGTCATTGAGTTAACCAACTATGACATTGTGCTGGGAGTGCAGTGGCTTGAAACACTGAATGACATAATGTGGAATTTCAAGAATTTAACCATGAAATTCAGAATTAAGGAACAAGATTGCCAGTTGAAAGGAGTTGTACAACATGGAATAAGTTTGTGTTCCATGGAAAAGATAGGTTCTCTGGTTAATAAAGGAGGTTCAAAAGAAGTGGTGCAGGCACAATTATGTACTTTACATGATTCTGCACAAAACCAGCATATGAGTGAACCAGTTCTGAAAGATTTTCAGTCTGCAGAGGAGTTACAAACTTTATTAAATAAGTATGCAGACATTTTTGAGCCACCTCAGGGTTTGCCTCCATCCAGACCTTGTGACCATAAGATTCCTTCGAAATATGAGCAAATGGCAATCAATCTCAAACCATATAGGTATCCTAAGGCTCAAAAGGATATTATTGAGGAAATGACCCAAGAATTGCTAGACAATGGGGTCGTTAGGCATAGCACTAGCTGTTTTGCTGCTCCAGTAATTTTAGTGAAGAAAAAGGATGGGAGTTGGCGTATGTGCATTGATTACAGAAGATTGAATGACGCTACTATTAAAGATGTGTTTCCTATACTTCTGGTGGAAGATTTACTGGATGAATTACATGGTGCCAAATTGTTAGGTCCAGATTTACTGGACTCGCTCCAGACTCGACTACTGGAGCCTTACTGAAGATCTGTCCAGAAACTGACCAACTCCAGACTTGGAATCTGGGGTCCCTCTGAAGATTTTTCCAGAAATAATGGAAGACCAGTGAGCAAATACTTGTATAGGAAATCTGGAGTATTCTCCAGATTAGCTCACTGGACTTCACCCCAGTCCAGATCTACACTACTGAAGACGTTCTCACTGAAGTCAAAGACTGAAGTAAGAATAAAGAAGACTGACAAATGGCGGAGTCCACTGGAAGTCTTACCAGATCTGCACACTGGAGGATTGTCAGTGTTCTAGACCTTACAAGTCTGAACACTGAATACATAATGTGGAATTTCAAGAATTTAACCATGAAATTCAGAATTAAGGAACAAGATTGCCAGTTGAAAGGAGTTGTACAACATGGAATAAGTTTGTGTTCCATGGAAAAGATAGGTTCTCTGGTTAATAAAGGAGGTTCAAAAGAAGTGGTGCAGGCACAATTATGTACTTTACATGATTCTGCACAAAACCAGCATATGAGTGAACCAGTTCTGAAAGATTTTCAGTCTGCAGAGGAGTTACAAACTTTATTAAATAAGTATGCAGACATTTTTGAGCCACCTCAGGGTTTGCCTCCATCCAGACCTTGTGACCATAAGATTCCTTCGAAATATGAGCAAATGGCAATCAATCTCAAACCATATAGGTATCCTAAGGCTCAAAAGGATATTATTGAGGAAATGACCCAAGAATTGCTAGACAATGGGGTCGTTAGGCATAGCACTAGCTGTTTTGCTGCTCCAGTAATTTTAGTGAAGAAAAAGGATGGGAGTTGGCGTATGTGCATTGATTACAGAAGATTGAATGACGCTACTATTAAAGATGTGTTTCCTATACTTCTGGTGGAAGATTTACTGGATGAATTACATGGTGCCAAATTGTTAGGTCCAGATTTACTGGACTCGCTCCAGACTCGACTACTGGAGCCTTACTGAAGATCTGTCCAGAAACTGACCAACTCCAGACTTGGAATCTGGGGTCCCTCTGAAGATTTTTCCAGAAATAATGGAAGACCAGTGAGCAAATACTTGTATAGGAAATCTGGAGTATTCTCCAGATTAGCTCACTGGACTTCACCCCAGTCCAGATCTACACTACTGAAGACGTTCTCACTGAAGTCAAAGACTGAAGTAAGAATAAAGAAGACTGACAAATGGCGGAGTCCACTGGAAGTCTTACCAGATCTGCACACTGGAGGATTGTCAGTGTTCTAGACCTTACAAGTCTGAACACTGATATCGAGGATTTGACTTTAAGCCTTTACACACTTTCTAAAGAACAACCCACTTGTTCTTTACCAAAGAATATACGTGTGTTAAGGTGGTTGGTTAAAAGAATAAAGTCATATTGATGTGACTTTATCCTTGTACCTTTAACCAATGCATTTAATGTTCTTGTCGGTTCATTAAATGCATGCAACCATATTTGTACGGCACAAAATTCACTGGTGAATTTTGTTGCCTATAAATACAAAGTCATTTCTTTGAGAAAATCACTTTTTAGCAAATTGGTGAACTTGCTTAAATACTCTCGATCTAAACAGTTATACTTCACAACTCTAAGTATATCGATCAAAGGAGTTTATTTAGCAAGTATAGATCAATTGTAATTCAAAGATTGTTTAGATACTTACATACGTGTAATATTTAGGTTCCGCAACGATCTTGTATTTTGTTTATACATCAATAAAGAAAATACACTTGAAAACTACATTTGTGTTCCACCATTTATTTACTTGTTTAAAATATTGCTTAAGTCATTTATTACTTTGTTTATATTCTTGCATAGTTATATTGAAGTAATACTAGTCCAATTATAGTTCATACTTGTCTTGTATTTTACACTCGTGGGTTAAACCATCGTGTGAGGGACTTTACAATTGGTATCAGAGCCGAAGGTTAATATACTTACCTAGATCTGTTTCGCGATGGCAATCCCAGAAAATCAACAAGAAACTCATGAAACTAATTTTAATGAACCACCCACTGGAAATAACAATCCACCACCTCCTCCTCCTCCTGCTTCTCTACATGTGCATGTGCATTACTCGAATAATCCTGTTCCTAAATTCAATGGGAGCAGTGATGACTTTGGTACGTGGAAAGCTAGGATAATATTGCATGTTACTGGTATTGAAAGGAATATGATGAAAATCTTAAACGAAGGACCCTATGTGCCAAGACTTCCTATCAATGCACTTCTTGACCCTACAGGATCAAGAAGTGGGAGGGAAAAGAGAGAGGAACACTGGTCCGAAGAGGAGAAAAGATTAGTAAATCTTGATACACTTCTTAAAAATATGATCCTCGGGGCTGTTCCAGAAACTCTTATTCCCACACTAGTTCTCTATCCCAGTGCCAAAAGCATGTGGGATGAACTAGTGAACCAGTATGAGGGAGGTGATGATACTGTTGTTACCAGAAAAGTCTCCTTAAACAAAAAGTATGAGTCATTTTTTGCTCTCCCCAATGAGTCCCTTACTGGTACTTACACCAGATTTATGAGCATCATACACCAGTTAAGAGGACTAGGGGTAGAAAAAGACAAGGATATACTTTTGGAGAAATTTTGTGATATTCTTCCAACAAAATGGTCTCACATGATTCTGGTCTTGAGGCAAGGTAAAACCTTGCATTCCCATACTTTGTCAACATTGTATGGAGCCTTCAGATTCACTGAAGAAAATCAAGCCCAGAGGATTGAGGCAGAAAAAGATTCTTTTAATCATGCTTCCAGTAGTTCCACAGTGGTCACTAATACTGCACCACCTTGTGCGGCATTAATATCTTCTGAGAATGTATTTTCTATGAAGAAGATGATGTCTGAACTAATGGACTCTGGAGTCTGTAATGATATCTCTCCAGACTGTGATGAAACTGACAGTGATGACCTGGTTGCAATGATGGCCAAAACGTTTAACCGTTTTAAGGCCAGAGCAAATAGGCCCACTGGACAACATGCACCCAGTTCTTCCACTGACAAGACCAATCTGACATGCTTTAAGTGTGGCAGAAAAGGTCATTTCATGAAAGAGTGCAGGTCCAGTCAGTTTGTCTCTCAGTCTGGTCCAACTGCTTCTTATAACAAGCCTGATGATAGCTATAAGTTGAAATACAAAAAGCTTAAGGCTCAGATTGCTCTCTTGTCTAAACAGATGGAAGAAAATAACAAATGCATGATAGCAACTACTGAAGAAGCATGGATTCCCTCTGATGATTCATCAGTCGATGAAGAAGAGGAAAGAGAGAGGAACACTGGTCCGAAGAGGAGAAAAGATTAGTAAATCTTGATACACTTCTTAAAAATATGATCCTCGGGGCTGTTCCAGAAACTCTTATTCCCACACTAGTTCTCTATCCCAGTGCCAAAAGCATGTGGGATGAACTAGTGAACCAGTATGAGGGAGGTGATGATACTGTTGTTACCAGAAAAGTCTCCTTAAACAAAAAGTATGAGTCATTTTTTGCTCTCCCCAATGAGTCCCTTACTGGTACTTACACCAGATTTATGAGCATCATACACCAGTTAAGAGGACTAGGGGTAGAAAAAGACAAGGATATACTTTTGGAGAAATTTTGTGATATTCTTCCAACAAAATGGTCTCACATGATTCTGGTCTTGAGGCAAGGTAAAACCTTGCATTCCCATACTTTGTCAACATTGTATGGAGCCTTCAGATTCACTGAAGAAAATCAAGCCCAGAGGATTGAGGCAGAAAAAGATTCTTTTAATCATGCTTCCAGTAGTTCCACAGTGGTCACTAATACTGCACCACCTTGTGCGGCATTAATATCTTCTGAGAATGTATTTTCTATGAAGAAGATGATGTCTGAACTAATGGACTCTGGAGTCTGTAATGATATCTCTCCAGACTGTGATGAAACTGACAGTGATGACCTGGTTGCAATGATGGCCAAAACGTTTAACCGTTTTAAGGCCAGAGCAAATAGGCCCACTGGACAACATGCACCCAGTTCTTCCACTGACAAGACCAATCTGACATGCTTTAAGTGTGGCAGAAAAGGTCATTTCATGAAAGAGTGCAGGTCCAGTCAGTTTGTCTCTCAGTCTGGTCCAACTGCTTCTTATAACAAGCCTGATGATAGCTATAAGTTGAAATACAAAAAGCTTAAGGCTCAGATTGCTCTCTTGTCTAAACAGATGGAAGAAAATAACAAATGCATGATAGCAACTACTGAAGAAGCATGGATTCCCTCTGATGATTCATCAGTCGATGAAGAAGAGGAAAGAGATTGTTGTTTTATGGCTCTGGCAGATCAAGAGCATCTGGTGAAGGATGATGTCACATCTGGTCGTTGGGTCGACATTGTTATTAAAAATGTTAGTGAGTATGATCTTGAAACTAATCCTGAACTTAAATTGGACATCGCTGAAGCTCTAAATTCTGATTTAATTTTTGTGGAAACTGTTAGATTTGACAGTCTAAATGGTCTAGAAACAGATTCCTCTGAAATGGCTGCTTTAAAATCAAAATTAAAAGAACTTCAAGATATTGAACTGGCATTTCAAGCCCAGGTTCTGGTAACTGAACAATTGATCCAAGAAAAACAAGATCTTGAGATCATTTTAGAAAAAGAAAAACTGGTGATTAAATCATGGCTTGAAACCAAAAAGCCATATGATGCTGGAGTAAATCAATTTCCTACTCAAAAACGTGCATATTTAGATGGAAATACTCATGTAGCATCATTAATACCAGTAATCGATCGATTACCAGAGGGATTCAGGCCCACCACTGTTTATGATGAGCCTGTAACTCCCAAGGCCAATACTTTCCCAGTTCTTTGCCCAGAGGTTAAGACTGGAGCTGTCCAGATGACTGCTCCAGTTAAAAAGGTTAAGCAGAATAGACCTTTGCCTCAGAACAATCCCCTACCTAAGCCTACAACTGGAAAGGCTCAGGTATCATCTGATGAAAAGGTTTTGTCCAGGTTAGAGAGCCAGATTCAAACACTGACTCGTCAATTTCAAAGTTTTAATGCAAGATTAAACTTTATTGAGGGTACTTCATCTGGCCCTAGACAAAATACTAAACCTTTTGCAAAGAAAGACAAATTTATTTCTCCAGTTGAGAAAAAGAAAAAGGTTTCTAAACTATCAACTCCAGTAGTGTTTTCAACAAAAACTACTGTTGAAGAAAGTGAACTCAACCAGATACCCCCAGGGATCCATAAGGGAGGATCCAGTGAACCCATCAGTCGATGGGTTCCCAAATCTAACTGATATATCTGGTGGATGTGCAGGGCGATCGAAAGAAGCATACCTGGTATCTTGACAGTGCAGCTGGCAGGACGATGACCGGATGTAAGACCCTGCTGGAGGAATTCATCATTTCTGATGGACCCTCCATTACTTTTGGAAATGATGGTTGTGGAAAGACTGAGGGGTATGGTGTTCTGAACAATGGACAAGTCAAATTCAGACGTGTTGCATATGTGAATGGTTTGAAATATAACCTGATCAGTGTAAGCCAACTGTGTGATGATGGCTATCAAGTTCTATTCAATATTGTTCATGGCATTGTATTCAACAAGGACTGGAAGGTAGTGTTGATTGCTCCAGAAAAGGGAACGTGTATGTGATGGATATGGAAAGCTCTTCTTCAGAGCAATGTTTCTACACTCAAGCTGATGAAGACACAAACTGGTTATGGCATAAGAGGTTATCCCATTTAAATTTCAAAAATATTAATAAGTTGTCTAGAAAACAACTGGCAAATGGGATACCTTCAGTTTCTTTCAAAAAGGAAAGGCCATGTCCAGGATGTGAGATGGGAAAGCAGAAACGTACCAGTTTTAAGACCAGACAGAATTTCAGCATTACTGAACCACTTCACATGCTTCATATGGACCTCTTTGGTCCAGTGAATGTTCAGACTCGTGCTGGTAAAAGATACACCCTGGTGATCGTAGATGAATTCTCCAGATATTGTTGGGTGGTCTTTCTCAGGTCTAAAAATGAAGCTGCTGCTGAAATCATCTCTCTTATCAAGCAGATTGAACTGAAGCATAGGCGAAAAGTGTGTCAGTTAAGAAGCGACAATGGAACAGAATTCCAGAATGCAACTCTGGAGAAATTATGTACTGACACTGGCGTCTCCCAGAACTTCTCATCAGCATGCACTCCAGAGCAGAATGGAGTGGTAGAAAGGAAAAATCGAACGCTGATAGAAGCTGCCAGGAGTATGCTAGCTGAATCTGGTCTTCCTACCAGTTTCTGGGCTGAAGCAATTGCAACTGCTTGCCACACCCAGAATCAATCAGTGTACGTGAAGCGACACAAGAAGACTTCCTATGAAATATTGAGAAATAGAAAACCAAATATTGGTTATTTTCACGTTTTTGGATGTCCAGTTTACATCCTGAACGACTCCACTCAGTTAGGCAAATTTGATGCCAAAGCTGGTGAAGGATATTTCTTAGGATATTCAGCCATTCGCAAAGCCTTCAGAGTTTACAACAAGAGACTGGAGAAAGTACAAGAATCCATACATGTTACTTTCGATGAATCAAATGTTGCAATCAACAAACCAGCCCTTGACACTCCCCCAGTAACTCCAATTGTCTTCTGTGAATCTGATCTTATCAACTACAATAAAGAAGATTCAGAAGATAAAGTTTCCAGTCATCCTGATCTGGAACCTATTCAGAAGAAGAAACAATCCAGTAGTACTCCATTCTATCCTTCTATTATTTTCAAACTACCCTCTGAAATTAATATTGGATCAGATGTTCGTACTGCTCCCCCAGTATCAGTGTCAGTTGAGAGCATACCAGAATTGTGTTCAAATAAAGAAATTCAAACTGAACCTATACTACAAGAAATGCCTTCATATGAAGAATTTCATGATGCAAATCGTGATTTAAATGAATCAGATGAAGATGTTGAAGTAGTTTATGAAGAACCTCCTCCTGAAGCAACTTCAGAGGAGACTCAACTGAATTCTTGCACTGATATTGTTGTCAGTAACAATCCTGGTCAGTACTCCAGATGGACAAAAGCTCATCCTATTGATCAGATCATAGGTGACTCCAGTCGAGGAGTTCAGACCAGAAGAGCCTCCAGTAATCAATGCTTATATGTCAGTTTCTTATCACTGAATGAACCAAAGAAGATTGACGAGGCTATGGAAGATCCAAGCTGGGTGACTGCTATGCAAGAAGAGCTTCACCAGTTTGAAAGGAACAAGGTAGATGAAGATGGCCACATAATCAGAAACAAGGCCAGACTGGTAGCACAAGGCTACTGCCAGTCAGATGTCGATTTTGATGAATCATTTGCTCCAGTGGCTAGACTTGAAGCGATCAGAATATTCTTAGCATTCGCTGCTCATCATCAGTTCAAGGTCTACCAGATGGATGTAAAGAGTGCCTTCTTGAATGGAAAGCTTGAAGAAGAAGTTTATGTCAGACAACCACCAGGTTTCGTTGATGAAAAGCATCCACATTGGGTATATCGTCTGGACAAAGCGCTGTATGGCCTCAGACAAGCCCCACGTGCCTGGTATGACACTCTGACTAAACATTTATTGAAAAATGGTTTTAAACGAGGTGCAATTGACAATACCTTATTTATTCTTCATGAACGAGGTAATCTGTTAATGGTACAAATTTATGTTGATGATATTATTTTTGGGTCTACTGATGAAAACATGTGCAAGAAATTTTCGAAAATAATGTCCACTGAATATGAAATGAGTTTGATGGGTGAATTAACATATTTTCTTGGACTCCAGATTAAACAAAACAAAGATGGCATCTTTATTAATCAGGAAAAATATGTTAGAGATCTTTTAAAGAAATATGATATGAACTCTTCACCATCTAAACCCACTCCAATTTCTGCACCACTGACACTGGACTCTGATCCAGATGGAAAACCAGTGAACACCACTGTCTATAGAGGCATGGTTGGTTCACTAATGTATTTAACTGCCAGTAGACAAGATATAATGTTTTCAACATGTTTATGTGCCAGATATCAGTCTAATCCAAAGGAATCTCATATGCTTGCTGTAAAGCGCATACTGAAGTACCTTAAGGGTGTCCCCAGTTTGGGTCTTTGGTATCCCAAAGGCTCAGGCATGGATCTAATGGGTTATTCAGATTCAGATCATGCAGGTTGTAAGATAGACAGGAAATCCACTGCTGGTGGATGTCATTTCCTTGGTGGCAAACTGGTCAGTTGGACCAGTAAAAAGCAAACTTCAGTTTCATTGTCCACTGCTGAAGCTGAATACGTGTCTGCAGCCAGTTGTCGTGCTCAGATACTCTGGATGAAGAACCAGTTGCTTGATTATGGTATTAAGTATTCAAAGACTCCAATCTTCTGTGATAATACCAGTGCCATTGTTATCTCAAACAATCCAGTCATGCACTCCAAAACCAAGCACATTGATCTCAGGTATCACTTCATTCGTGATAATATTGTGAAAGGAAACATTGAACTCCATTTTATCCCCATTGACAAACAACTCGCTGACATTTTTACGAAACCACTGGATGTCAAAACTTTTGATTATCTTGTTGGTGAGTTGGGAATGTTAAACCCTTAAATCTGGAACCTTGGTATTGAACGCCTTTGTGTACTATCAAGGATCTTTGATTTAAAGATTTATAAATTTATGAATGCCCAGATATCGAACGCCTTTGTGTACTATCTTTGCATTAATAGATTTCTGGATCAACATTCCAGGGGGAAGACTTTGAAAGATATATTTTTTTTTGTTCTTAAAAATGTTTAAAGTTCAGGGGGAATTTATTAATTTATTTTCTCACTAGACAAAATTTTCTTACTGGACATTTTCTCCAGAAAATATTACTAGTGCTTTGTAAATGTGTCCCTCTCACTGGTAATTGGACAGGTTGAAGTGCATGTTTGAGGAGACTTTTGTCTTCTTGTAAATGTGTCCTTCTCATTTGTCTGTATTAGTTGACGTGCATGTTTGAGGAGACTTTTGTCTTCTTGTAAATGTGTCCTTCTCATTTGTCTGTATTAGTTGACGTGCATGTTTGAAGTTACCAGTCTTTGTAAATGTGTCCCTCTCACTGGTAATTGGACAGGTTGAAGTGCATGTTTGAGGAGACTTTTGTCTTCTTGTAAATGTGTCCCTCTCACTGGTAATTGGACAGGTTGAAGTGCATGTTTGAGGAGACTTTTGTCTTCTTGTAAATGTGTCCTTCTCATTTGTCTGTATTAGTTGACGTGCATGTTTGAAGTTACCAGTCTTTCAAAATGGTTTTCACTGGTACTTTACTGGAGTGTCTAGTCAACCTCCAGATGCACTGAATTGAGTCACAATATTTTTTAAATACTTGGTCATTGTGCGTGCCACGTAAGCAAACTTTTTCAAAGATATTTATCTTATAAATCCTACGTGGCATGTAATTTTTCAAACGAAATGATGGTATTTTTACCTTGGGAAGACAAAAAGAACAAGTTGTTAGTTTTTGTGGGCGGTGAACCATCACACATTAATGTGTGATGTGATGTACTTAATGCGGATCTCAAAACCCGATCAAAATTATATTTGATAATTTCAAATTAACCCGTTTGAGTTCCACATTATCTCTCCTATATATACCCATTTTCACTTTCACTTTACATTTACTTCGAACATTTACTCCCAAATCTTAAAATTCCTTCATTCAATTCTTCATTCCTTCATTCTTTTTCCCAATCATAAAATCTCTCATATTTACTGCAAATCATTAATTTCTTCTTCATAAACCCTAAATTTATTCAATTTCATCTTCATCTATCAATCATAAATGGCACCTAGACAATCAAACTCGCCCAAAAATCTTTTATCTGCCGAATATACTCCGGTTGATAATGTTGCTAAACCGAGACATATTACTCTTGAGGCAAAAGCCATTCGAATCAATATGAATAACTGGATGGCCAAACTTTCCAGTGTTCATCCTGCTCGTTCTATTATTGGGAGATTGAATACTTTCTTTCTCTCATGCCCTCTGTATGGTGCATTAACCCTAAATCCAGGGAGAATGTACCATGACTATTTGTGTGAATTCTGGTACTCGGCATTTTATAATGAAGAAACCTCATCAATTTCTTATACTCTTAGGGGTGGTACCAGATCCTTTAGTTTCTCAGTAAGTTTACTCAGGTCTGTTTTACAGTTGAATTATCTTGACCAGAATGAGTTGCCCATCGAACTTCCCTCTGGCATAAATTACAGGGAAGTATGCAGGTTGATGGGGCACACAGAAATTCTTGATGACCATGGCCAGTTGTTGAGAAAAGGCACAATATATATGAGCAGGTTGACAGATTCGTGGAGATTTTTCTTCACACATTTGGTTGAATGTCTGGGAGGTAGTTCTGGAGGACTTGATCAGATAAATCAAACGCAGCTCCAGATTGCCTATTGTTTGTGGTTTGGAATGAGAGTAGATTTTGCTCAGATCTTGTTCAATGACTTGGTAGATCGACTGAAAGCAAAAGGGAGAAAACCCCATATTCCATATATCCGTTTTCTTTCCCTTATGTTTAGAAGTGCTCTAGGAGATCAGTATGATTATGATACTACTCACTTTTCTGTGAGTGAGTTTTTGAGGGATCTGACCAACCTTCAATCAAGAGCTGGAGAGGTAGATATTCCTCCAGCAATGTTGACTTTTCAAAGGGAACAAGCAGAGGCACCAGGTAGAGCCCAAGTTGTTGAAAGACCTGGTGATGACCAAGATGTTCAAGTTATAGAGATGGTACAACCAATCAGGCAAGTTGCTCCTGAAGAAGGTGTGCAACCAGAAAATGTTGATCGTTCCAGACGTCCTAGAACGAGTAGGCGTCTGATGAGAGGTGGAGTCCAGGTAAACCCAGCAAGACAGGCTGGTGATGTAATGGATTTAGATGGGTCTCCAATTTTTGAAGAGGAGAATGTTGAGAATATTGAAAATGTTGAACAGGCTGAAAATGTTCAAGTGGCTGGGCAGGTTGATGAACATATGGAAAATATGGCTCAGTTTGATGAACAGTTTGATGAACAGGTTGTGGAGCAGGTTGAGCAGGTTGTCCAGTCTGATGAGCAAGAGGCTCATATTGATTTGAATGTTCAGGCTGAACAGTTTGATGAACAGTTTGATGAACAGTTTGATGAACAGTTTGATGAACAGTTTGATGAACAGTTTGATGAACAGTTTGATGAACAGTTTGATGAACAGTTTGATGAACAGTTTGATGAACAGTTTGATGAACAGTTTGATGAACAGTTTGATGAACAGTTTGATGAACAGTTTGATGAACAGTTTGATGAACAGTTTGATGAACAGTTTGATGAACAGTTTGATGAACAGTATTGAAAATGTTGAACAGGATGAGAATGATAACAAGTTGTTGCAGTTGATGAACATATGGAAAATATGGCTCAGTTTGATGAACAGTTTGATGAACAGGTTGTGGAGCAGGTTGAGCAGGTTGTCCAGTCTGATGAGCAAGAGGCTCATATTGATTTGAATGTTCAGGCTAGTGAACAGGCTGGTACATCGGCTGGTAATGCAACTGCTGGTGACATGTTTTGGGATGGGGCTAATTCTCCCATTTCTGAAGGTCAAAATTTTGATGTAGATATGAATTTTCTGGGTGAAGATGATGTGCAAGTTGAAAGTTTACCAGAAATGCCACCACCTCCACCACCTTCTATTCCACAATCAACTCCATACTTCACCCCATTCATTCAAACTTCACAATCTCAACCTCCACCCATTGAATCTCCAGTCAACCTAACTGAACAACGTGTGCCAGACTCAACAGTTGTAAATGCTGAGTCTACTGAAACTGAAGAGGTCTGGGCACAAGTACCTTTAATGACCAGATTGGCATCTCATCTGGAACCTCCCAGTGGTCTCTCCACTTCATCTTCTGCCGAGGTCCAAGGCCTTCTAAGTAAGGTGGCGGACCTGGAGAGATCACTCCAGAGCTCTTCCCAGGTTATTTCTGACTTCAAATCCTTATTGTCAAATAATTTAGCATCAGAAATGAACCTATTTGCTGGGAATGAGAAGTTGGTGTTTGAAAAGTTAGATGAGCTGGTACTGGCCACCAATCGCAATTCTGAAAACATTAAAGTGGCAGTCCAGGGTTTGGAAACAAGGCTGGTAAGTTCTGTTCAGACTGCAGTGAAAGATGAATTAGTTCAACCACTGGCAGGTCTGAAAGAAGAAGTTGAGAAGTTGGTTACAAGGGTTAGTTCACTGGAAGGCAGACCCACTCTTGATCAGACTGCTGTTGCAAGTACAATAAGTGATGAATGTACAAGGAAGTTCAGATCCAGTATGCTTAAAGAAATCACTGAAGAGATTTCTGGATCTGTCCTTCGATCTATTCAAGAAATTTTGTTGCCAGAAGTTGTGAAAATGATAGAAGTTGAGTTGCCAAAGGACTTGCCAAAAGAAGTTGAAAATATGAAAAAGGAAGTCCATGCACTCAAGAAAATTATGACTGATGCAAATCCAGTAACTGGAAGAACCTTTGGTTCACTGGACAGGCATATGATGGAAGAATTATGGAATGATCTCAAGTCCAGGACTGGTGATCATTCCAAGGGGGAAAAATCATCTGTTCCATCATCTGGTGACCAAGAAGGGTTAATAAGAAAGAAGAAGGAAGTTGTAAGGGCCGTTGCCACTGAAAGTGTTGTGCAAAGAAAACAAGTGACTGGTACTGATGCCAGTGAGCCCAGGTTTGAATCTTTTCCAGATATACCAACAACTTTGAAATCTGTTAAGAGAAAAGGAAAAGAACAGGTATCTGAAGAAGAACAGGTATATGATTCATTAATTTATGGTGTTACCATTCCAGAATTGATAAGGCAAAGAAGGGAGGAACTGGTGAACCTCCAGAGAAAGATTAGAAAAAACGCTGGTGCTCTGGAGTTAGAGTACAGAAAAAGATTGACTGGTCTGCCGAAGCTTACTGCCAAACAAATCAAGGCAATAAAGGATGCTGATGTGAGCACTTTCATTCCCCTAGATACTTCTCTGAGAATTAATCGCCAACAACTCCAGTCCACTGAAGGACAATAGAGTGGTGTATCCAAGGAAACTGAATATATGGTCCAGATGGCGAAGCAGAAGGCATCTTATGATCAAATGATGAATTTCAGGGCTAATGCTAGAAAAATTGTTGATGCTGAAATCAAGTTGGCTGAAAATCATCAAGGAATGACCAGATTGGCATCTCATCTGGAACCTCCCAGTGGTCTCTCCACTTCATCTTCTGCCGAGGTCCAAGGCCTTCTAAGTAAGGTGGCGGACCTGGAGAGATCACTCCAGAGCTCTTCCCAGGTTATTTCTGACTTCAAATCCTTATTGTCAAATAATTTAGCATCAGAAATGAACCTATTTGCTGGGAATGAGAAGTTGGTGTTTGAAAAGTTAGATGAGCTGGTACTGGCCACCAATCGCAATTCTGAAAACATTAAAGTGGCAGTCCAGGGTTTGGAAACAAGGCTGGTAAGTTCTGTTCAGACTGCAGTGAAAGATGAATTAGTTCAACCACTGGCAGGTCTGAAAGAAGAAGTTGAGAAGTTGGTTACAAGGGTTAGTTCACTGGAAGGCAGACCCACTCTTGATCAGACTGCTGTTGCAAGTACAATAAGTGATGAATGTACAAGGAAGTTCAGATCCAGTATGCTTAAAGAAATCACTGAAGAGATTTCTGGATCTGTCCTTCGATCTATTCAAGAAATTTTGTTGCCAGAAGTTGTGAAAATGATAGAAGTTGAGTTGCCAAAGGACTTGCCAAAAGAAGTTGAAAATATGAAAAAGGAAGTCCATGCACTCAAGAAAATTATGACTGATGCAAATCCAGTAACTGGAAGAACCTTTGGTTCACTGGACAGGCATATGATGGAAGAATTATGGAATGATCTCAAGTCCAGGACTGGTGATCATTCCAAGGGGGAAAAATCATCTGTTCCATCATCTGGTGACCAAGAAGGGTTAATAAGAAAGAAGAAGGAAGTTGTAAGGGCCGTTGCCACTGAAAGTGTTGTGCAAAGAAAACAAGTGACTGGTACTGATGCCAGTGAGCCCAGGTTTGAATCTTTTCCAGATATACCAACAACTTTGAAATCTGTTAAGAGAAAAGGAAAAGAACAGGTATATGATTCATTAATTTATGGTGTTACCATTCCAGAATTGATAAGGCAAAGAAGGGAGGAACTGGTGAACCTCCAGAGAAAGATTAGAAAAAACGCTGGTGCTCTGGAGTTAGAGTACAGAAAAAGATTGACTGGTCTGCCGAAGCTTACTGCCAAACAAATCAAGGCAATAAAGGATGCTGATGTGAGCACTTTCATTCCCCTAGATACTTCTCTGAGAATTAATCGCCAACAACTCCAGTCCACTGAAGGACAATAGAGTGGTGTATCCAAGGAAACTGAATATATGGTCCAGATGGCGAAGCAGAAGGCATCTTATGATCAAATGATGAATTTCAGGGCTAATGCTAGAAAAATTGTTGATGCTGAAATCAAGTTGGCTGAAAATCATCAAGGAATGACCAGATTTAATATAAAGTTGACCAGGGAAGGTAACTTTACAGATGAAAGGAAAGATACAACAGTCCAAGCTTTTGGATGGACTGAACTGAAGGAGATAGGATTGACATTTAAAGGTAAAACTGATTTATCTCCAGATGTTAAGGCGTTTATGAAGAGAGTTGAGAAGGTCTGGAGAAGAATACAACAAATGGAAGCTGTGTTGGGTTTGAGACCACCAGTGTCTGTTCCATCATCTCCATCACCAAAGAGGAAGGCTACTGAAGATGCACCAGGGCAGTCATCAAAAAGAAGGGCCTGAATCTTTTATCATGTACTTATTGTAATTAATCGTTTGATGAAAGTTGTAACTATTTTCCAGTTGATGAAAGTAATATTAGTTGCAATTTTTAATTTCATATAAGTAAATGATCATATTTAGTCTAAGTTAGAACTTAAAAGATGAAACTGAAAACACTCATGATCTATCAAGTGTTTTCCAGTAACTTAGATTTTTTTAGACTTAAATCGACTAAGTGTTTTCCAGGCATACAAATTTGTATATCTATAAGCCTGAAAACACTTGCATTATTTCTAAACAAATAGGGGGAATTTGTTAGGTCCAGATTTACTGGACTCGCTCCAGACTCGACTACTGGAGCCTTACTGAAGATCTGTCCAGAAACTGACCAACTCCAGACTTGGAATCTGGGGTCCCTCTGAAGATTTGTCCAGAAATAATGGAAGACCAGTGAGCAAATACTTGTATAGGAAATCTGGAGTATTCTCCAGATTAGCTCACTGGACTTCACCCCAGTCCAAATCTACACTACTGAAGACGTTCTCACTGAAGTCAAAGACTGAAGTAAGAATAAAGAAGACTGACAAATGGCGGAGTCCACTGGAAGTCTTACCAGATCTGCACACTGGAGGATTGTCAATGTTCTAGACCTTACAAGTCTGAACACTGATATCGAGGATTTGACTTTAAGCCTTTACACACTTTCTAAAGAACAACCCACTTGTTCTTTACCAAAGAATATACGTGTGTTAAGGTGGTTGGTTAAAAGAATAAAGTCATATTGATGTGACTTTATCTTTGTACCTTTAACCAATGCATTTAATGTTCTTGTCGGTTCATTAAATGCATGCAACCATATTTGTACGGCCCAAAATTCACTGGTGAATTTTGTTGCCTATAAATACAAAGTCATTTCTTTGAGAAAATCACTTTTTAGCAAATTGGTGAACTTGCTTAAATACTCTCGATCTAAACAGTTATACTTCACAACTCTAAGTATATCGATCAAAGGAGTTTATTTAGCAAGTATAGATCACTTGTAATTCAAAGATTGTTTAGATACTTACATACGTGTAATATCTAGGTTCCGCAACGATCTTGTATTTTGTTTATACATCAATAAAGAAAATACACTTGAAAACTACATTTGTGTTCCACCATTTATTTACTTGTTTAAAATATTGCTTAAGTCATTTATTACTTTGTTTATATTCTTGCATAGTTATATTGAAGTAATACTAGTCCAATTCTAGTTCATACTTGTCTTGTATTTTACACTCGTGGGTTAAACCATCGTGTGAGGGACTTTACACAAATTATTTTCTAAACTGGATCTGAGGTCTGGCTATCATCAGGTTAGAATGCACACTCATGATGTCTACAAAACTGCTTTCAAAACTCACCAAGGGCATTACGAATTTCTGGTCCTTCCATTTGGCCTGACCAATGCACATGCTACCTTCCAAGCTTTAATGAATGACACATTTAAGGACATTCTCAGGAAAGGTGCATTGGTATTTTTTGATGACATCTTGGTCTATAGTTCAGATTGGCAGACTCATTTGGGGGATTTGGACAAAGTTTTAAGCTTAATGAGAATTCACTCTTTAAAAGCCAAAAGGTCCAAATGCTCTTTTGGGGGAACTAAAGTAGAGTATTTAGGCCATGTGATCACTACACAAGGGGTTTCTACTGATCCTGCAAAGATCCAGGCAATACAAGAGTGGCCTGTGCCACTAAATGTCAAGCAGTTAAGAGGGTTTCTAGGCCTTGCAGGGTATTAAAGGAGATTTGTTCAAGGTTTTGGTATTATTGCCAAACCACTCACAGATTTACTTAAGAAGGACAAGTTTTTATGGTCTGCAGCCTCTCACAATGCTTTTGAGCAACTTAAGCATGCCATGGTCACACCTCCAGTGCTCAGCCTGCCAGATTTCACCAAACCCTTTGTTGTTGAGACTGACGCCTCTTCCACAAGGTTAGGAGTTGTTTTAATGCAAGACCATCATCCCTTGGCATATATCAGTAAGGCATTATCCATGAGACAGCAGAGTTTATCAGTCTATGAAAAGGAATTGTTGGCCATCATGTTAGCAGTCAAACAATGGCATCACTACTTAATTTCCAAGCCTTTTATCATCAAAACTGATCATCAAAGTCTCAAGCACCTATTGGAGCAGAAGATAGTCACTCCTCTTCAGCAGAAATGGTTAGCCAAATTAATGGGCTATAACTATGAGATTATGTACAAAAGGGGTGCAGACAATGTAGTTGCAGATGCATTATCCAGAGTCAGTGGTTCTTCTATTCTGAAAATGAGTGTTAGTGCTATTAATGATGGGTTGCTAGACCAAATTAAGGAAGCCTGGACCAAGGACCCACTCACTAAAGCATTAATTGAGAACAAAATGGAGAGCAGGTGCCAAACAGATCATGGGATGGATCTCTACTGAAGAGGAAGGGCAAATTGATCATTGCACAAGACAATAAATTGAGAAATTCTATTATAGAGATCTTTCACTCCTCTGCAACTGGTGGACATTCAGGTATTACACCAACTTTGGCCAAAATTAAGAGTTTATTCTATTGGAAGGGTTGTATGAAGGATGTGCAGCAAGCTATCAGGAATTGTACTACATGTCAGAGAGCCAAATATGAACGCATAGCCTCTCCTGGGATACTACAACCACTCCCAATACCTCACACCATTTTTTCTGACATATCCATGGACTTTGTTTCTGGTCTCTCCAAGGTGCAGGGTAAAGACACTATCATGGTCATTGTGGACAGACTGACCAAATATGCCCACTTCATACCTCTATCACACCCATACAATGCCACCACCATTGCTCAAGTCTTCCTTGATAACATTTTCAAGCTCCATGGAACCCCTACTACAATTGTTTCTGACAGAGACCCAGTGTTTATTAGTAACTTTGGCCAAAATTAAGAGTTTATTCTATTGGAAGGGTTGTATGAAGGATGTGCAGCAAGCTATCAGGAATTGTACTACATGTCAGAGAGCCAAATATGAACGCATAGCCTCTCCTGGGATACTACAACCACTCCCAATACCTCACACCATTTTTTCTGACATATCCATGGACTTTGTTTCTGGTCTCTCCAAGGTGCAGGGTAAAGACACTATCATGGTCATTGTGGACAGACTGACCAAATATGCCCACTTCATACCTCTATCACACCCATACAATGCCACCACCATTGCTCAAGTCTTCCTTGATAACATTTTCAAGCTCCATGGAACCCCTACTACAATTGTTTCTGACAGAGACCCAGTGTTTATTAGTAACTTTTGGCAAGAATTTATGAGATTGCAAGGGGTCAAATTGGCTTTATCCTCTGCTTATCACCCTCAGTCTGATGGCCAAACTGAGGTTTTGGAATCCTACTTGAGGGCTATGTGCATGGATTCCCCAATGACTTGGCTCAAGTGGTTATCCCTGGCCCGGTGGTGGTATAATTCCACTTGGCACTCATCTATCAAAATGTCACCATTTGAGGCATTATATGGAATTCCACCACCTCTGCATATTCCCTACATACCAAATGACACACCTGTTGCTGCTGTAGAGGATTTACATCGTGACAGGGAGCAAATGATCTTGAAACTTAAAGCAAATTTGGAGACTGCACGAAATCGCATGAAGCAGTTGGCTGATGTTCACAGGACTGACAGATCATTTCAAGTTGGGGACTGGGTCTATGTGAAATTGTACCCTTTTGCTCAGCAGTCTTTGAAATTACATCACAACAGGAAGCTCTCTCCAAGGTACTTTGGGCCGTTTTTTATTCTGCAGAAGATTGGACAAGTAGCTTATCGTTTGGACTTGCCTACTGATGCTCAGATTCACCCTACCTTCCATGTTTCCCTCCTTAAGCTGGCTCATGGTTCTCATACTCTGACTGGTCCTTTTCCACAAGGCCCCAGATTCTTGCTCACTCCTCGGGCCATTTTGGACACTAAAATGGTCAAAAAGGGTGCTAAAGCTGTTGTTAAGGTCTTGGTTCATTGGGATGGTCTCTCCATGAGTGATGCTTCATGGGAGTTCTTGGACGACATGAAATGCCGTTTCCCTCACTTCTAGTTTTGAGGACAAAAACTTTCTTAAGGGGAGGGTAGTTGATATATGTGAAATATTGTATAATATACTAAAGGGTCGAAATAAATAAAGGAAATAAGTCGAGGGGGTGTTTGTGTAAATATTGGAGTCGGTGTTGATGGCCGGAAAGGTTGTTACAACCGTTTAACCGCTTTGTGTATATAAACCCAGTTATATGATAATCAAAGTATGATTTTGGTGTGATAATCTCTCTCTCTTCTCTGATTTCTCTCTCTCTAGATTTTCTGCTCCATTAGTGGATCCCTATCACAGCACTATCGAGGTTAAGTTGATGTTCTTCACTGGGGTTGGTCTCCATAGACTTAATGATCTCAAGTGTTTTCTGACAAATTTATATACTACGTATGAATGAAAACTTCTTTCACAAATTTATTTTTATTAATTTAATGACAAAACTAATATATGACTTATGAAAATACCCAATTACCTCTGAAAGCGAATGAGTGATATTAATGAGAAGTTAGCGTTTTATAATATCATAAATTGACAATATATGCACCGTCAAATACGATATTTGGACCTAAAACCCGTGAAAAACGGCATTAGGAGTTACTTTATTTTTTTTTGCACGGCTTAAAATTTTGAAGGCGGAAATCAAATATTTTAACCAACAGTGGCACATTCGGAATATCAAAAACTAATTAAAATTTATTAAACGGCAAAAGGTTATATATGTGACATAAAATCAAGTAATTTATAGTGATTTTGGTCGTGTTTGTTTAATGACTTAATAAAAAAATTATGATTTAATCAAAAAAACTTAATACATTAAGTTATCAAAAATGTTTGTTTTTTATTCATGCAGACATTATTAATCAATTCAGTCACTTTTTCAATTGAATCACTTAATAATAATTAAAAAAACAAACAGGTCTTTATACATATTGTGTCATTAATAGTTATGAAAATTAATGACACAAGGTGAAAAGCGCCACTAATGTTTCCTTTCTATAGTGGCAGAAATATTATGTGTATATAAAAACTTTTTATAGTGGCAAATAAGAAAATTGCTACTAAATATATGTATCACTAAATGACATTTTATTTGTAATGAAATATAAATGATAATAAACGTAGCCTTTTTAAGACTAAAAACCTTAAGAAAGAAAATCTAAAGTTGAATTTTTAAATAGCGGTGAAAAAAATCTATAAATCTAATTGAGAAATTGATATACATTGGATACTTTCTAAAAAGATGGTATTTATCTGTATAAAAAAGTAATATTTATAAGCTTGCTTGAGAGTTTTTAATTTTTTTTAAGTGTGTATTTATCTAAGCATTAAACTACGTGAAAGATTATAAAAAAGACTAATATACTTACACGACTTAATGAGAAGGCAAATCTATATTTAGTTCATAATTATATTTTGCTAAACAAATCTGGTTATCTTAAATTTCAAACTATCACTTGATACAATAGTTTTAAGTTTTACTAATTATTTTATAGAAACATAAAATCATGAATTTTGTTTTTTTTTCTCTATATAGAGACATATCTTAACTTTGATTGTAAATGCGTTAGTCTTCAATGAAACTTTGTTTATTTGTAAATTAACTCATTTTAGCAAGATACCAATTTACATCTTTTGCATTATGATACTAACTAATTCATTTTCAACATCTTTGTGTCTGTTTGACAAGGGGCTTTTGAGGGCTTTTAGGAGCTTAAAAGCCTTAACTTTTAAATATAAGCCCATTTTAAAACTATAACCCTGTTTGGAAAGACATTTGAATTCAAAAGCTTCAGCCCCAAAAAGCTCTTAAAATCCCCGAAAGGTCTTTTAAATAAAAGCTTGTGTAAGAAGGATTGAAATAGAAGCCCCAGCCCCTAGCCCCATTTTTAAGCTCTAGCTCCAAGCCCCTAACCACAGCCCCAGCTCGAAGCTTTTGTGCCAAACATACCCTTTATCTATGTTTTTTAATTTACTATATTGTCAAACAATAACATGTCATTAATTAAATATGATCTCGCAATAATCTAGTTTCTCAATATTATAGAGTTTCATATAAAATTTGTCTATGGATTTGGTTTTATAGGTAGACCTAAATTGTAAAATTGTATAAACACGGTTGATTGATATAACTGGAACCAGAGGGATCGAAAATGTTGTCTAGAAGGACTTATTGACGCTGTTGTAACTTCCCTCCCTGTTTTCTAGGGTTTCACTTTAAACATCCATTCATTCCTTATTCCGTTCACCAGAGCGAAAAATGCACCGTAATTTTTTTTTCTCCCCCTTAGTGTGCCCTAATTTTCTTTTCTTTTGTTACATGTATAGTTATACAACTATAGTTCTATCTGTATATCTGTATATATATGTTTGATATTTGATTTTTTGCCTTGTAATTCTTGTTTGATTATATTTTTAATGTTAGATATCAACTGTATAAGCCTGAGACTTAGATTATTATAAATCACTAAAGTTTTATCTTGTACCCCTTTTGATTGTATACGCTGTGCAGATTCAACAAAATTATATGTGTTTTCCGTAACATAAAAAAGTCGGGTCCTTTTGACTTCCAAAGATGTGATTGAATTTATCACATGGTTTCTATTAATTATTTGAAAAAAACATGCCAACATCGTTTTTCTAGGCTTCATTCCATTGTTGGTTTGATGCATTTGTTTTTCGATGTAATTTGTATCTCTATTAGATGTAGTGTACATAGGTCTGCTCAGTCACAGTTGTAATAGCCTATAAGTGGCAAAACCAATGTAACATTTTATCGATGAAATGCATGTATTTTGATTTTTGAGTATATTTGGATGGTTGGATGGATGGATTTTTAACTGCATTGGCTTGCAGGACTAAAATAGATGCTCGATAAATGTAGTTTGGTCATTAGTACTCACCAAAATCTTTTCTCTTTTTGTTTCAACCATCTTCTTAAGTGATTGTTTATGTTAGAAATCCATGTGTTGGCTGCGACTATATGATTTATGACTGCAATTTCTATCTGTCTACACACACATTTATATTATTCACTTGTTAGCGCATGAATGATAAATTTCTTTCCATTGCAGGGTGTGGTCCACCTTTCCTGGACCTAAGCAAAATTCCAAATATATATAGTGTTCCTTTGAATGATGAGGACCAGGATAGTTGGCAGGAGTTCAAAAAGTTTGATGATGGAACTGTATGTTATGATATATATAAGTCTCTCTATTTATGTATCCATGTGTATTATGCTTGTTGGAGTGTTGGACATTCGTATGACATGAAATTACATGTGTTGCAGCCCACTCTTTACGCAATCACATCAAGCTTGGCTGCACAACACAAAAGACCACTTCAGCTCGAGCATCCTTTTGTCTGTGTTGTCGGTGAGTTTGCGATTGCTTCCTTCAACAAGGCTTGTGAGATGGTATGGTTCTAATCTACCTGCTTTGACTTTATGTTTTTGTCATTCACTGTTTTACAAAACATATTTATGTGTTTAGCATGTGAAGAAGGGTAACCACAACAACATCTATGATTATGAATTTATGGAGTGCAAATACCTGAAGTTTACCAGGGATTACGTCTTCAGCATGACAATAGAGGCCATCGAAGAAGGGAAAATTGGCGTTTACGAGGCCAAAGTTTCATGCAATATTATTGATGGAAGGAGATCGCTGATCAAGTTTTTTCTTACCGATCGTACACCAGTTGGTATGTGATCATTTGAAGCATCTCATGTCTTGATTTGGTTATTACTTTTTTAAATGAAACCATAACACATTATTTGTATCAATTGGGAGGATGTGTTTCAGTTTTGGGTTTTTCACTTATAATGTTTACTCAATTGATGGAGCTGGCTTTATCCACCCATGATTTTTGGTATATCGCACCTCTAGCCGAGTTAAATGGATAGATCTAAACACTGGTTAGAAAAAACAGGTCAAATGACTCGAAGGGGTTAAAAGTCCCATCATGCTTACATTATCACTCAACATATATCTACATGTATAAAATTATTATATTACTCTAATTATCTTGATTCCACTATTATAGTTCTCTAAATCATGTTAATTTACTAACTACATTAGATCTTTTTTAATTTTTTAAAAGAAATAGTTAAGAGTAAAAGGTTTTTTCCAGCCAACCCAACCCTACACATGTAAAGAAGGTACCTGTTACCCACCCTGGCTTCTCTGCCGATTTTATCACCTCTAATAACTTCCATTAATTAATGGCTTTTGGTTTAATTATACCCTTTGGTCACATGTTGCATTAGCCACCCCGTCTTCGCTACCGATTTTATCTCCTCTAATACTTTCCATTAATTAATGTCCTTTTGATTTAATTATACCCTTTGGTCACATATGTTGCATTTGAATTCTTTCACCTTTTAAAGTTTTTTTTTGTTATTAGTATCATAACAAAACAAGTTGGTTTCCATCTTTTTTCGATGGCTTTGTCTTAATACCTTGTCTTGGATGTAGGTGAGAGAGCAATGGCAACTAACGTGAAATCTATTTATAACACTTTGAAAGGTTTGTCGACTCTCCTTCTGTATGCCAACTTTGTTTTATGTACACCTGTTTCATCTTCATACGCAGAGAATCACTATGCTTTTTTTTGTAACCACTTCACATATTTGTTAAGGTTAATTAACAATTTTGCATACATCACATGACTTGGGAGCTGTTTTCCTAGGATTTGATTCCAGTTGCATTACGTATTAACAATGGGGTGTATGTGCAGGGCTGAAAAAAGACATTGAGATCTACTTGGAAACAACACGCACATGTATGAAAGGTTTTATATTCTCCCTTTTATGTATTTAAGTTGTGAAACTTAAGCTCCTCTCGTCAAAATAATATTGATTGTCGTGAGAATTCAGCCATTATCAAGGGTGTACATCTGTCCAGTTCAATATCCCAGTGGTAATTCAATGGGCATTTGGTAAAGTAGTATCGCATGAATCTTAGTCAATGTAAAGTCAACGTTTAAAGTATAATGGGAAATGGGCAAGCATCTTTGTAAATTGATATATAAGGGTAATTGGTTACTTGTATTCCTTTGACTTTTGCGTTGACACTTTTTAAACTACAATTGCTAATCATAAACTTTTAACTAGTTTTGGAGGTTCACGCAAAGCTACTTATATGAGCCATAATTTTTTTTTTCTTGGTCCAATGTGCATAATCTTTCTAGAAAGTGATTTAGGGGAATTGGACTTTGTTTTTTATGCTGAATTGGACACGATGTCTCAAAGCTACGGTACTCCATCGATGTAGAGACATCTGTCATGGTCTTCTTTTTATGTCTTCAGAAGTTGAAGTAGTATCGACACCATTGCATATATGCGGTGCACCTTTTTCACATAAACCTGGGTCTTCCCAAAAAGGTTTGCCATCTTTTCCCCATCAGCTTTTTCATTTTTGTACACAGATAAGAAGAAAGACAAGGCGGCAGCTGAGTTGTTTAGCATGAAAATACATCGTTATAAAGCCATGTACCTGTTTACAAAATGGAGTAGAATGTATCAAGCATGTGGTATGTCTTCTTTCAAGAGAGGAATTCTTGATTTTTGTAATATTCTTTTTAAATATGTATTAGAGCTATGGTATTGACATTGTGGGATTGATGCAAAGCACGAAACATCCACTACATTTGAACTAGGTTATTCATCTAGCACACTGTCAATCTCATTATTGACACAATAGGTTTATCAAATTCTCATTATTATTTTTCATTTTCAATGCAAAGGTAAGAACGGCAAGGCGGCAGCTAAGTCGAAAAAGCACCATCAGAAAGCGATGAATGGTTAGTATTTGCATGAAAATGCACCAAAATAATGCCAGACACTTGTTTAAAAGTTAAAATTGGCAAGTGTCTTAAGCTAGGGATATGCATCTCTTAAGAGGCATTGATTTCTGTCATATTCTTTTTTGTTTATACATAATTAGAACTATGGTATTAACACCATGGGATTAATGCTACACAATTATGCACCCACTGCACTTACGCCAGGGTTTCCAGTTAGGGACCCTCTGAAATAGGTATTTCACTTTCATGTTACTTTTTTGGGATGTGCAGGTGAGAAGAAAGACAAAGTGGCAGCTAAGTTGATTCGTCTTAAAAAACACCATAATAAAGTCATAGAAGGTTAGGATTTACCATGTTAATACTTTTTTCGGTAAAAGGCCGTCACCCCTGGTTATAATATAAATATCAATGAACGTCAGGCAATCTAGCTGAATACTAGATTGACTATTACAAATCATGCCATCAAAGCACTAAACAGGAAAAGAAAAGTATAGACTACTTTCCTACATTACAAAGAACATCAATACAAACCTACACAACCACTCCAAACTACTTCAAAAAGTAGACAACCAATTAACCAAAGTTACCGATCATAATGGAACAAAGCAAAATCTATTTCCTAGTTCGACCCTTTAAAGTGCAGTCCATTGTTTTGGAGAAGGCTCTATGTATTTCATAAATTTCATTATCATCTAAGTCGTATACTTCATCGTCATCTTCATCACTGTAATCACATTGGTTGAAATGAGAGTATAAACTTGAACCTCCACTCTTGTTACCTTCTTTCTCAGCTATTACAGCTTCACCCATTTCCTTCTTTGTTTGTTGAGCCATGAACTTAGGTGTTTCATCATCAACCATCTGTACCTCATCATCATCACTATCAACCACTTGTTGTGTCGCCACCCCAAAGCTCGCTGTTGAAGCATTATCATGGTCATTAGTCGCACTTTTCAACTCATCAAAAGAATTTTTTAGTGCAACCGTAGGACAGGATTGCAAAATCGGGGCCTCCTTAATACTTCTACCATGAATCTTTAGGTTTATGACCATGCAAACGGAGGGGGGAATCTTATGAACCTTAATTAATAAGTAATAAACATATTATGATATATATTTGTTCATCTACCTCTTAATAGTAAATGGCTGTTGGTTGCACAAATAGGTCTTTGCAATGTGCTGGATCAGGAGCAGTGGTATCCCTTTCAGCAAGATTTTAATCAAAGGGCTAATCAAGGTTAACCTAAAGCTTATCCTGAATTCTTTATATCTTCTTTATTATTTTATTTAGAGGTTGCAATATTGACCCTTTACTTGTTAATGGGTTAATTTGGGTAAGTTGTCATCCCAAATATTGTCGGTATGAAGGGTATATATCAAATGGGTAAACGGTTGTGTTACTCAAATTTATATATTCTTAATTAAAATATAGATTTTGTAATTGTTATAAAGTGATCAACAGTGTGTGTGTGTGGGACAACATAACCAAATCCGAGGAGCGAAATAATTACAAGTCTTGACCCACCCATGTTACCAATTTGGATAGTCGGTCTACTTCACATTCAATGTTTTAGATAAATCTACCTGCAGATGTTTGGATGGGTGATATATATTTTAAGAGCGGGATGGAGCTTAGGAAGAAGGGAGCCACTTGTAGAGGGTACGACTACCGTAACCCAATGGGCGGAAGTAAGTCGTTTATGATTGTAAATACTTGAAATTGAAATTTATCATGAATCTTGATGTAGTTCCTGCTTTTAAACTTTCAGTGTCGGGGTTCTACTGTATTTGGTGATGGCCATGGTATGGTTTGGGTGCGGAGAAATTGGTAGGTTTATGATTGTGAACAGAGCTATATTTTTGGTGATCGCATATGATGTCCCTATTATGTACATTTTTTTCAACTCTTCGAGCTCTTTATGAGCGCTAACTAGGGATGGGATCGGATTGTGTTGGTTGGTTGTTAGAGCTGATCGACAACATGCTAGTTTTTGGAACTTGCAAGGTTTACCAAGAGCCTAAGACAAGTTGTGGTAAATAATTAATATTATGATATGATTGATGTCTTTCTGTCTATTGTGCCAAGTTTGGATCAAGTATGGGTTAGTCTCTTGTTAGATAGTTGATGCTGTTCCTCAGCTTCACGAAACATGTCTATCTAGTTTGGCTACTTGGGCTCTTGTGTTTTGTCATTCAACGTTTACGAACTTCCGTATGACTCGGACTCCAAGTTTCAACTTTTGGTAAATATATATTGTGTTTTCGAACCGTAGTTTTAACCTTTGTTATTCGATGTTTACAAACTTCCGTTTGGAGTTTAATGGATTTAACATTGTTTACAAAATTCCGTTTCAATCTTTAACCAAAAGTAAATATGTAACGAGTTATGTGATGTAGTTTTTTCAGCATATTGACTCTACATGTCCATTGGAAAGATGTAAATGGTAGGCTACTACGTAAAAACACTTGAGCCTCCTCAAGTGTCAATAAGAAACGAGATCATAATGCTGACATCTTAGGACTCGGATCTAAAATTGGCGCAAAAAGTGTTCAGTGTGAATGTAAAGTATGCATATTGACATTTTAACTTTTGAAAAGATTATAAACTAAACCGATTTTCTTATTACTTGAAAGAAAAGATGAACAGATTTATCAAAAGTAGTATAGATATAAATAGATTCAGTTACATAACATGATAATAATACTGGAAATATGAAAGAAAATAATATGATTCTGACATCACAGCCACCTAAAAAGGAACAATCAGAGTTTACATAGAAAAAGAATGGCTGCTGCAAGAATGACCTAGATTAGGGATGCCAATGGTACCCTAACCTCTCTTTTAATTATAATAATAATAATAATATAGTAAACCATTTTATATATGCCATTGAGAAACAATATTCCTTTTGTAGATTACAAAACAAACATTAAGTCTTGCGGTTAATTTATGGAACAATACAAATTTTCAGTTGATCTTGTTCTTAAAGGTTCCCCCATTAGGCCTCTCCTTATAACCCCTTATTCTTCTCCTATTCTTCAAATATTTTATTATTTCTTTTTTTCTTTTTCACAAAATTAAACAAACACATTTTATTATTATTAAAACACTTTACAATAAAAAAGACAACACATTATTAAAAAAAACAGTACATGATAAAAACACGAAATACATTAGAATGCTAGGATTACTCATCATCTTTTATTGACATACTTCCTATGCCACGGTAAGCGTTTTCGTTGAGCCACCACTTGTTGTGTTGCGGGCATTTGACTTACCACGTGGTTTTGTCTTCCCCGCAATTGTCGTGGTACGATTCGGCCCAAGTGCATTGGTCACCTAACGTGTGACCGGCCTTAAAAACATCTTCGACTACCCTCTTGACCTTGTTGATCTCCCCCTATAGAAACGAAGCAAAGTGGTCTTCGTGCTTCGAAACGTTGCGCCCTGGCGCTTGTATTGCCTGTATCTATTGCTCGCATTGTCATCTTTTCTCCGACCCATAACCCCAGATAGTTCTGTTTGATAGAGGGTGTCCTCTTTGATATCAGCCATGATTAGTGTTTTCATCTAATCCACGGTCATACGAGGACGGTTAACAACATTTGATGAGGACGCCATTTGGTTAGAAAAAGAGTGAGTGTGTAGTAGAATGAAAAGTGGAATGGTAATGAAACTGAATCGTGCCCTGGGTTCGTTTGTATAGAGTGACATTCAAGCTAGCCATTTAGGGACCGAATACGTAAATGTTTTTGAATTTTTGGCCGTTTGAGAGACTAAAAGTGTAAATATTTTGAATTCGAACGTTGCGCCCTGGCGCTTGTATTGCCTGTATCTATTGCTCGCATTGTCATCTTTTCTCCGACCCATAACCCCAGATAGTTCTGTTTGATAGAGGGTGTCCTCTTTGATATCAGCCATGATTAGTGTTTTCATCTAATCCACGGTCATACGAGGACGGTTAACAACATTTGATGAGGACGCCATTTGGTTAGAAAAAGAGTGAGTGTGTAGTAGAATGAAAAGTGGAATGGTAATGAAACTGAATCGTGCCCTGGGTTCGTTTGTATAGAGTGACATTCAAGCTAGCCATTTAGGGACCGAATACGTAAATGTTTTTGAATTTTTGGCCGTTTGAGAGACTAAAAGTGTAAATATTTTGAATTCGAACGTTGGAGGGACTAATTGTGTAAATATTTTGAATTCGAACGTTGGAGGGACTAATTGTGTAAATATTTTGAATTCGAACGTTGGAGGGACTAATTGTGTAAATATTTTGAATTCGAACGTTGGAGGGACTAATTGTGTAAATATTTTGAATTCGAACGTTGGAGGGACTAATTGTGTAAATATTTTGTAAACCATTTTATATATGCCATTGAGAAACAATATTCCTTTTGTAGATTACAAAACAAACATTAAGTCTTGCGGTTAATTTATGGAACAATACAAATTTTCAGTTGATCTTGTTCTTAAAGGTTCCCCCATTAGGCCTCTCCTTATAACCCCTTATTCTTCTCCTATTCTTCAAATATTTTATTATTTCTTTTTTTCTTTTTCACAAAATTAAACAAACACATTTTATTATTATTAAAACACATTACAATAAAAAAGACAACACATAATTAAAAAAGACAGTACATGATAAAAACACGAAATACATTAGAATGCTAGGATTACTCATCATCTTTTATTGACATACTTCCTATGCCACGGTAAGCGTTTTCGTTGAGCCACCACTTGTCGTGTTGCGGGCATTTGACTTACCACGTGGTTTTGTCTTCCCCGCAATTGTCGTGGTACGATTCGGCCCAAGTGCATTGGTCACCTAACGTGTGACCGGCCTTAAAAACATCTTCGACTACCCTCTTGACCTTGTTGATCTCCCCCTATAGAAACGAAGCCAAGTGGTCTTCGTGCTTCGAAACGTTGCGCCCTGGCGCTTGTATTGCATGTATCTGTTGCTCGCATTGTCGTCTTTTCTCCGACCCATAACCCCAGAGAGTTCTGTTTGATAGAGGGTGTCCTCTTTGATATCAGCCATGATTAGTGTTTTCATCTAATCCACGGTCATACGAGGACGGTTAACAACATTTGATGAGGACGCCATTTGGTTAGAAAAAGAGTGAGTGTGTAGTAGAATGAAAAGTGGAATGGTAATGAAACTGAATCGTGCCCTGGGTTCGTTTGTATAGAGTGACATTCAAGCTAGCCATTTAGGGACCGAATACGTAAATGTTTTTGAATTTTTGGCCGTTTGAGAGACTAAAAGTGTAAATATTTTGAATTCGAACGTTGGAGGGACTAATTGTGTAAATATTTTGTAAACCATTTTATATATGCCATTGAGAAACAATATTCCTTTTGTAGATTACAAAACAAACATTAAGTCTTGCGGTTAATTTATGGAACAATACAAATTTTCAGTTGATCTTGTTCTTAAAGGTTCCCCCATTAGGCCTCTTCTTATAACCCCCTATTCTTCCAATATTTTATTTTTTCTTTTTTTCTTTTTCACAAAATTAAACAAACACATTTTATTATTATTAGAACACATTACAATAAAAAAGACAACACATAATTAAAAAAGACAGTACATGATAAAAACACGAAATACATTAGAATGCTACGATTACTCATCATCTTTTATTGACATACTTCCTATGCCACGGTAAGCGTTTTCGTTGAGCCACCACTTGTCGTGTTGCGGGCATTTGACTTACCACCTGGTTTTGTCTTCCCCGCAATTGTCGTGGTACGATTCGGCCCAAGTGCATTGGTCACCTAACGTGTGACCGGCCTTAAAAACATCTTCGACTACCCTCTTGACCTTGTTGATCTCCCCCTATAGAAACGAAGCCAAGTGGTCTTCGTGCTTCGAAACGTTGCGCCCTGGCGCTTGTATTGCATGTATCTGTTGCTCGCATTGTCGTCTTTTCTCCGACCCATAACCCCAGAGAGTTCTGTTTGATAGAGGGTGTCCTCTTTGATATCAGCCATGATTAGTGTTTTCATCTCATCCACGGTCATACGAGGATGGTTAACAACATTTGATGAGGACGCCATTTGGTTAAAAAAGAGTGAGTTTGTAGTAGAATGAAAAGTGGAATGGTAATGAAACTGAATCGTGCCCTGGTTCGTTTTTATAGAGTGGCATTCAAGCTAGCCGTTTAGGGACCGAATACGTAAATGTTTTTGAATTTTTGGCCGTTTGAGAGACTAAAAGTGTAAATATTTTGAATTCGAACGTTGGAGGGACTAATTGTGTAAATTTTTTGTATTTTGAACGTTGGAGGAGCGTCTTTTAGTTTACCTATAAATACTGGCTCCTTATCAAATATTTCTGATCAAAACACAAACTTTATACATCTGAAATGGCTTCTTCATCAAATTTCACTAAACCAAAACCACCAAGGATTGTCGATCATGTGCAGGACAGTATCATGGCTGATATCCTCGACCACCAATTGTTTAAAGAGGAACTTGTTGCAGTTATGCAAAAACTAAATGCAAAAAAGAAATGGTGTCAAGAACAAATCGATATTTTACAAAGCGGGTATTATTCTGATCTTGAGTTTCAATATTTTACTTATTTGCAGGGGAAGATCGACAAGACTCAAGTTGCTCTGGAACAACTTGATTGTGCGGTTTACACCTTGAACCATCTGATCATATGGGCCAAACAGTTTATGAGATGAATGAATAAATTTCTGTTGTTATTAAATGTGTTCTAGGAACTATTATGTTGTATGTTTCTCTTTAATAAGTTTGTAATGTTTTTCAATTATGAATAAATTTCTATTGTTATTAAATTATTAAGTAGACATCTTTTATTAAAATACTTAAAGACATTACAATTACTAAAAGACAATACATAATTCAGAATACTAAAACACTCTGCATTAAAATACTAAAACACACTTCATAATTCAAAACAATTAAAAAGCAACCATGATAAGCTCTCTGAAACACTGCTCATAACTGAAGCCCCTCCCATACTCCTCATGGTACTCCTGATGCGTTGTTGCATAAAGCAACTCATCAGAGACGGTCCTCCCATGTGCATTCAACCTCATACAGATTGCCTGGAACTGCTTACATGCCTTCCGAATTCTGGTGAAGTGACCTACTAGTAGATGTTTGCTCCGTGGACCTTCAGTCGTGTCCCTGTTGAACATTTCAGTAATGTCGTTCCAAGCGTTTTTGCTTGGGTTAGCCATTTCACATCTACCGGTCACTGGGTCAGGTAGCCTCAACACCCAACACCTCGAAAACAAAATATCTTCTGCTTCGGTCCACCTCCGTAGCGCCATTTGGTTGTGATGTTTGAATGAAATGATTTGATAAAGATAGAAAGGATTTGAGATAATATTGTTGTGATTTGAAATGGTTGTGTTTGTTGGGTATAAATAGAGTGTAAAGGGAAAAAAAATAATAAAAAAGGCATATAGCCGTTAGTTTTTAAAAATTTAGATTGGAAGATGTTTTTTTTTTAAATTATGGACCAATCACACGCAAGTAGCCCCCACCCCCACTTCCGACGCTGCGTCCAAATATGGGAGAAACCTCCAGACGCCGACCTTAGACACGCTGGTGCTTATAACGTCCGACGCCTCACCGGCGTCCGACGTGCGTCCGAAGCCTCTATAAGGAAGGGTCTTAGTATCCGTAACAGAAAGGCAAGTTTGACCAAACCACCTTATCCTCAGCCCATACAGTCATCGAATTCAACCTATGATCAGGCTAGTGGGATAAAATCTATGTTGGTGTTGAGGAGAGTAATAAACCATAAGGAGGCTGTTCTTCCGTCACCGATTGAAAAGTGAACATGTTACCCGATTTTGTCATACTTTTTTTTTAATGGCCGAAGTTTTTTATAATGAATGAATAAATTTCTGTTGTTATTAAATGTGTTCTAGGAACTATTATGTTGTATGTTTCTCTTTAATAAGTTTGTAATGTTTTTCAATTATGAATAAATTTCTATTGTTATTAAATTATTAAGTAGACATCTTTTATTAAAATACTTAAAGACATTACAATTACTAAAAGACAATACATAATTCAGAATACTAAAACACACTTCATAATTCAAAACAATTAAAAAGCAACCATGATAAGCTCTCTGAAACACTGCTCATAACTGAAGCCCCTCCCATACTCCTCATGGTACTCCTGATGCGTTGTTGCATAAAGCAACTCATCAGAGACGGTCCTCCCATGTGCATTCAACCTCATACAGATTGCCTGGAACTGCTTACATGCCTTCCGAATTCTGGTGAAGTGACCTACTAGTAGATGTTTGCTCCGTGGACCTTCAGTCGTGTCCCTGTTGAACATTTCAGTAATGTCGTTCCAAGCGTTTTCGCTTGGGTTAGCCATTTCATACCGTTATCACACACAAACCCTAAATATGATCTTCATCATTCTCTTTGTCTGTAATCCTTAATGTTACCGTTGGCTGTGTTTGTCCCTTAATCCATCCATGATTAGTGATGGTTTATTGTATTGTTTCTTTTATTTGTAAGGATCTTGTTTAAACTCTTTATTTTGAATCAATATAATCTAATCTTTCGACTAGTTAAGTACTTGTTTCTGGTTTTATATCATGGTATCTGTTATAACACGATTTCTAACACCGAATTCAAGTCATCAATGGTGGTTTTGGTGAGTGTGTGTTCTTGGTGTTTGTGTGTGTTTTGAGAGAGAAAGTGTGTAAATGTGTGAAAGTTGGTATTAAAGTTATCAAGGTTATACAAAAGTTATGAAGGTTATAATCCCTAAGGTATGAGAGGGGTATTTATAGGCTAACTATACAATTATGCTAATTATCACAATTAGCCCCTCAACCTTAGTGATCATTTATCTATGACTTAACAACAAGAAAGTCTTCTAATCTAAATTACAATTTATCACTATTTTTGGATTTCTAACATTCTCCCCCTTAGTGATATATTGTAATGAATGAAGTACGTGTTATTTTGTCTTATAGGAATGAATTTGATGAGCCCGGTGGTGAAGACAATTGGTGTGTTGAAACAAGTCTTCAAAGCTTTCTCTTTTGTCTTTGGAGAACTTGATTCAGTCTTGGTCTTGAACTTCTTGAAGTTAAATCATGTGATGATTCTCAATGTTCTTTTTGAACAGAGAATAATGAATGCATATGTGTCTTGTATCTTTGAGAATTGTTGAATCATGAATCAGAGTTGTCTTTTGAAATGCGGAAGGTATGAATCTTGGTTTTGATTTTTCAATCTTCGAATTTTGAGTGAAATTCAACTTTTCGATTCTTCATTCTTTTTTTTTTAATGGCCGATTTTGTCATACTTTTTTTTTTAATGGCCGATTTTGTCATACTTTTTTTTTTAATGGCCGATTTTGTCATACTTTTTTTTTTAATGGCCGATTTTGTCATACTTTTTTTTTTAATGGCCGATTTTGTCATACTTTTTTTTTTAATGGCCGATTTTGTCATACTTTTTTTTTTAATGGCCGATTTTGTCATACTTTTTTTTTTAATGGCCGATTTTGTCATACTTTTTTTTTTAATGGCCGATTTTGTCATACTTTTTTTTTTAATGGCCGATTTTGTCATACTTTTTTTTTTAATGGCCGATTTTGTCATACTTTTTTTTTTAATGGCCGATTTTGTCATACTTTTTTTTTTAATGGCCGATTTTGTCATACTTTTTTTTTTAATGGCCGATTTTGTCATACTTTTTTTTTTAATGGCCGATTTTGTCATACTTTTTTTTTTAATGGCCGATTTTGTCATACTTTTTTTTTTGAAAAGTGAACATGTTACCCGATTTTGTCATACTTTTTTTTTAATGGCCGATTTTGTCATTCATAAGAAGTTTAAGCTACCCATAACTGTTAAAGATATAGCAGCTTGATTGTTTATTTTACTAACTTAGTCTGTTTGTGTGGTTTTATCTTTCAGAAGGATCATTTGTGTCAACATGGAAAAGAAGACTATGAAGGACTGAAAGTGAAGAAAGAGATTGTTCAGGGGCTGAAGAGATATTTATGCTGCCTATATAAACTCACCCTATTTCCCAAAATAGGGTTACAACACTGTAGCCATTTCATACCGTTATCACACACAAACCCTAAATATGATCTTCATCATTCTCTTTGTCTGTAATCCTTAATGTTACCGTTGGTTGTGTTTGTCCCTTAATCCATCCATGATTAGTGATGGTTTATTGTATTGTTTCTTTTATTTGTAAGGATCTTGTTTAAACTCTTTATTTTGAATCAATATAATCTAATCTTTCGACTAGTTAAGTACTTGTTTCTGGTTTTATATCATGGTATCTGTTATAACACGATTTCTAACACCGAATTCAAGTCATCAATGGTGGTTTTGGTGAGTGTGTGTTCTTGGTGTTTGTGTGATGAGAAATGAAACCGGATAAGAATGATCCGTTAGCATGTTCAAAAATCAAAAGGATTAATGAAATGACCGATTGAAATGTATAACATTTTTCAGATTTCCTATGTATCATTGAGATATGCACAAAACAAGTCTCTAACATAGTTCGGTCTGCGGCTTTGCAACCACGAGAATGCTTCAAAGAATATAAATCATGGTTATTACAGCCGAAGCGTTTGATAACCACAATCTTTTATCCTTAAAGACTTTTAGGGGAAACCGAGGTCACTTAGACTTCTCGTTAACTCAATAATCACATAAATGTAATCATGAGACCTACTTTCAATGTTGGAAAAGATGTTAGCATTGGTAGGATTTCCATTCGATCATCGTGGAATATCTATTAAGATATCACTACGAATGTTCCGGCTTTATCACAAAGATAAGTAATAATATCACAAAGATATGACTCGAATGTGTTCTAAAAAATAAATGATGATCAAATTAATGACCAAGCAAGATAGCTCTAGACACAGCGTGATCAAATGAAGTCGGGGACTGGAGCAGAATGTCGCCCTTTTTCAATATCAACATCTTCCAAATGAAGAGTCAATAGAAATGTGAAAATCTCTGTGAGAAATAAAACAAGTATTTGTTAAGAAACACTTGAGTGGTTAGGAAAAGATGTGCATCGCTTCACTGGGTCCATGAAGACTTCTTCAATATCGAGAAATCAACAAATGAAATCCGATAGGAACGTGTTAACCCGGCTTTTTGAGAATTTTGGGGAGGGCTTTTGTTTCTTTTAGCCCTTTCTCACATCATCATTTCACCGTAACCTCTCACTTTTCGACGTTACTCCCTCCATCCTATTTGCAAGAAAACAACATCACTCAAAATACCCTCACTATCTAATGAAAGAAGTGAATACTCCGGGGTTAGAACTCATCGGCCGTGATGAAGTTCATGAAGTAAATTTTGATAAAACTTATCGCTCATGTGCAAACTAATCACCGAACTTCTTTTGATTGAAAATCATTGGAAAAACATCAAATGTGTGAATGAAAAAATTTTTGAAACACATTTGAAGTTTTGAAAGTTTTGAAATCACAAACTCCTCCTTAATCTATGTAAGAATAGATCAAAATGTTTTCCATAGAAAGGTGGAGCAAAAATTGTTTTTGTGAGATCAAAATGAGTAAAATCTTTGTTGTGATATTTTCGGAAAAACTTTGAGAGTCTAAAGTGAACAAGATTTTTATTTGAGAAACACAAAGTTTTGCGTCAACAACAATGTTGATAGTAAGACAGCTAGGGAGTACACAAAGGCGTTCAATCCGTCGCATCTTACAGCAACAAGTTGGAGGCAATTAAAACATTTAAGCAAATGAAAATCCAATCAATTGTTCAAGATGAGACAACAAGGGAGTACACAAAGGCGTTCGATCCTTCGCTTCTCATATCAACAATTGAGAGTTTGAAAACTTTATTTGAAAAACTTGACTGCTATTACACATACATATTCATATAAGAACACTTGGAAGTACACAAAGGCGTTCGATTCCTTGTTATCTTATATCAATCTATATGTATAATAACAAGATCTTAGAATGTAAAAACACTCTAAAAATAAATATATCATTTAAGAACGGGTTGCATACATAGTATATGCAAGCCACTTGAAATAAATATCTTTTTGTTTATTTTTGAAAATTTGCAATTTTGTATTTGATTTTTTCTTTTCAAATTTTGTATTTTGTTTTTCTGGAATGTGTCAAGAATTCCTTCAAATGGAAAAAGAGTTAAGGTTTAAGATTTAACATACCAAGTTTGGAGATAAGAAAGTTAAACCTCTTTTCATCCAATGGTTTTGTGAACAAATCTGCAAGTTGAAAGTCAGTACCCACAAAGTAGAGCTCGATATCACCTTTCTCAATATGATCTTTGAGAAAATGATATCTAACATCAATATGTTTTGATCGAGAGTGGTTTACTGAGTTGACTGCAATGGCAATGGCACTCTGAGAATCACAATAGATAGGGATATGATCATATTTCAGACCATAATCAGTTAGTTGTGTCTTCATCCATAAAACTTGAGCACAACAACTAGCCGCAGCCACATATTCAGCTTCAGCCGTTGATAGTGATACACAATTCTGTTTCTTGGAAGACCAACTCACAATTTTATCACCTAAAACTTGTAAAGTACCGGAAGTGCTCTTGCGATCAAGTTTACAACCAGCATGATCTGCATCTGAATATGCAGTTAGATTGAATCCAGTATCCCTTGGATACCAGAGACCTAAATCGGGTGTACCTTTCAGATAACGAAAGATTCGTTTCACAGCTTGATAATGTAAATCAGTTGGAGCAGCTTGATATCTAGCACACATACATGTTGCAAACATTATATCTGGGCGAGATGCTGTTAGGTACAACAACGAACCAATCATACTTCGATATCTCTTTTGGTCAAATGGTTTCCCATTTGTATCAGCATTTATATTTGTTCGAGCAGCCATTGGGGTAGAAATTGAAGAACATGAAGTCATATCAAACTTTTTCAACATGTCATTTATGTATTTACCTTGTGATATAAAAATACCAGTTGGTAATTGTTTGATTTGAAGACCCAAAAAGTAATTCATTTCCCCAATCATGCTCATTTCAAAATGATTAACCATAAGAGATGAAAAGTTTCGGCAAAATATTTGACTGGTTGACCCAAAGATAATGTCATCAACATATATTTGAACAAGTAGGACATGCTTACCTTGTTTGCGAATGAACAAGGTAGGGTCAATTGTGCCTTTGGTAAATCCACCTCTTAGTAAGAAAGTAGTTAAAGAATCATACCATGCTCGGGGTGCTTGCTTAAGACCGTAGAGAGCCTTGTCTAACCTGTAGACATGGTTTGGCCTTTGAGGATCAACAAAACCTTCTGGTTGATCAACGTAAACTTCTTCTTTGAGATCACCATTCAAGAAAGCTGTCTTCACATCCATTTGAAACACAGTAAAGTTTCGGAATGCGGCATAAGCTAAGAATATTCGAATGGCCTCCATTCTTGCAACTGGAGCAAAAGTTTCGTCGAAGTCAACACCAGGTTGTTGGCAATAACCCTTTGCAACAAGTCGAGCTTTATTCCTTACTACCACTCCATTCTCATCCTTTTTGTTTTTGAATATCCACTTTGTTCCGATTGGATCATCTTTCTAGGATTTGGAACTAATCTCCATACCTTCAGTCTTTCAAATTGTGCGAGTTCATCTTGCATTGCCTTAACCCACTCTGGATCACGAAGAGCTTCAGATACTGTTTTGGGTTCGATATTGCTAAGAGAAAGTGCAACAAGACACTCATTTACTGAAGTACGAGTAGTTACTCCTGCTTGTGGATCTCCAATTATTTGATCAGTAGGATGGTATTTCTGCATACGTGTCCACTTGTGAGCATGAGGAAGAGGATCTTGTTGTTGAAGATCAACATCACCATCATTAAAACTTGAGTTTTGTTGAGAGATGGAATCATAACTTGGTGTAACTCTTTCCTCATAAGCTGGATGATCAAAGTCAAGTGGTACATACACATTTGGAGTGTTCAATGGATTTGTTGTCTGAGTTAATCGAGAAGGTTGTTCTTGAACATTCACTTGAGAGGATGGTGGAGAAGAATCATTAGAAGAGGATCCTTGCTCTGAAGAACTTGATGATGATTCATGAATGATATCAGGAACTGGATTGTTATTATGAAGAGGTTCATTGTTTTGTATTGGTTCAACGATGACCTGAGGTTCTTGATCATGAATCGGTTTTGAATTATAGAATTCTTCAAAAAGAATATCTAATTCATCACTTGTTGGAGTTGGAAACTTCTTGAATTTAGAAGCTAAGGTAGAATTCCTTGTAGAAGTACTTGAAGCACTTGGATCATTACTTGTTGGTAGCAAACTTTCTTGCTCAAAAATCATGCCTGACATCTCATCAAACCAAACATTCATTGTTTCTTGAATTGTGTTTGTTCGACGATTATAGATTCGGTAGGCAATTGATGTTTTGGAATAACCAACAAAATATCCTTCATCACCTTTCTTCTCGAACTTTCCAAGATTCTCCCGATCATTCAAAGTGTAACAAACACACCCAAATATATGAAAGTAGTTGATGTTGGGTTTGCGTTTGTTAACAACCTCATAAGGAGTCTTTTCGAAACGCTGATTGATAATGGACCGATTCTGAGTGTGACAAGCAGTGTCAACAGCTTCAGCCCACATATTGGATGGTAATTTGGAATAAGCAAGCATTGTCCTTGCTGCTTCCACTAGCGATCGATTTCTCCTTTCAACAACACCGTTTTGTTGTGGGGTGCGAACTGCTGAGAATTGATGAGTAATACCTTTGGATTTGCAGAATTCATCAAAAACAGCATTTTTGAACTCAGGTCCGTTATCCGAACGGATGTAACGAACTGGAAGTTGAAGATTTACTTGAGTATTAGTGATGAAATCTATCAACATCTGAGTTGTTTCATCTTTGGATGCAAGGAACTTGACCCAAGTATATCTTGAATAATCATCAACAATAACCAAGATGTATTTCTTCCCATTTCGGCTTTGTACTTTCATCGGCCCACAAAGATCCATGTGAAGCAAATGAAGAGGTGCTAAAGAATTTGGAGATTTCTTCGGTTTATGAGAAGTTCTCTTAATCTTCCCAACAGCACAAGAAGGACAAACATGTTCACTTTCATACTTATAGTCAGGTAAGCCTTCAACAAGATGCTTGTTGACCAAAGTATTGATGGTTTGGAAATTCAGATGAGAAAGCCTTCTATGCCATAACCAAGAATTCTTTGAAGTAGCCTTTGAAATGAGACAAATATTATCGGTTGGTTGGTTATCATCGAGATTGACGGTAAAAAGATTATCATCACGATCACCACAAAGAATATCAACTCCATCTAGAGTTTGGACTTTGCAAAGAGATTTTCGAAACAGAACTTGAAGATTGTTATCACAGAATTGTCCAACACTGAACAAGTTGTGACTTAATCCTTCAACATAGTGAACTTTCTTGATGATAATTCCATTTCGTTCAATGTCTTCATAACCTAAGATAGGAGCGAAATTGTTGTTTCCAAAGCGAACTGTTCCCATGAATCGTTCAACAAAATTCTTGAGCAAAGATTTATTTCCAGTCATGTGCTTCGAACACCCGGAATCGAGTATCCAAACACAGATGGTTATTTCCTGCAATCAAAGAAATTTAACCGTTTTTAGGTACCCACTTGAAGACGGGTCCTTTATGGTTAGTTAAAATAGGCAGGGTATATAACTTAGGAATCGCATTCAAACATGTTTTCGAATCAACATAAGCATTAACAAGCACATTATCCACAAACATATTTGAATAAAAAGTACGAACATCCACATGAGAATTAAAAGTAACATGTCTACAAGCATCAACATCAGCTACACAAGTACGGGAATTAAGATTGTTTACAAGCTCACAAGGTCTTGCCTTGGCATATTCAACATTATTTAACAAAGAAAAATTGTTTTGACTAACAGGAACACCCTTCCTCCTATTAACAGCCTTTCTCCTCCTTCTTTTCTTCTTTTTCTCAACATCCTTTTGATTACTAGTGATCTTAGGTACTAATGTATTAGCAACCCATTTAGCACCACTAGTTATGCTCTTTCCACCTGTTGAATTGAAACTAAGAAGATTAGAACTAGGAGTTTTAAACACTTTCATCTTTTTGGAATCTTTTGGAGGTGAGGAAACTTCTTGCTTCTTTGGTTTATCATGAGAAAACCATCCATATCTATCCCTATATCTAGTTGTACCATTTGATGCATCCTTAGTTAGCGAAACTGAGCTAGACTTAGACACCTTAGGTATAGAGCTAGATTGAGAGCTAGATTGAGAAGCATTAGGATAGTCTTTCGGAAGTTTCACTTTGGTGTATTTTGTCTTGTGTGGGGTCTCAGCTTGTTCCTTTTTGACCTGTTTCACTGGGGTAGCAACAAAAGTCTCTAACTTAATGGTCTTTGGTTCAGTCTTGACGAGTTTGGTCTTAACTCGTTTCTTTGAGTAATATGAAGTTGGAGCTTTGGATAATGGTTTTTGAGATTCCACTTTTGTTTCAACTTTGATTTTGGTAGATTCAATCTTTTTCTCAGTTTCTGAATTAAAAACATATTCTCCCTCCATGAATTTAACAAAATCATTCTTTGTGAAATCTTTTGAAAAAGAAAATTTCAATGGAGATTGATTAGTTTCAAATTCATTTGAAAATTTTGAAAAATCAGGAATCTTGGTGTCCAACTTCACATCATGGGTAGTCTCGGAAATTAGGTCAACTTGAACTGACACATCTTTGGTCTTACAAGAAAATTGTGCAGAAGTATCAACACCTATACTAGCACTAGGCTTAGGGTGAACAACTAACTCATCAACAATGTTGCATGTGAAAAACCTATAGAAGTACCATATCAAAACTAAACTATGTGCAAGTTCTTCATCAGATAAATCAGATTGCACATAATCATCAGCTATAAATGTAGCAGTATTTCGACAAGTACATTCAAGAGAATCAGTCACGGTCTGAGTAGAGGTATTGGTAGATAAATCACAAGTAGTTTGGGTAGAATTGTCTACTAAAGCACTTTGGTCAGTTTGAGTAGAAACATTCTCACAAACTTTCTTAGTATCAACAACAATACATTTATCCTCTGAATTCGGACTTTGAGACTTGAGGTGATTAATAACTTTTTGTTGAGATTCTACCTTTTGTTGTAAACCGTCTATTTGTTTTTCCAAAAATGTGGTTGGAAAATACATTTTAGTTGGTTTAGGTGGAGTACCGACAGATTCTTGGTTTTGAAAATTTGATTCAATTTCTTCCAATTTGAAAATTGAAGATTCTTTAGTTTTGTATGAATCATTTATTGCATCATAATTAACCAAAAATTCTTGTTTTGGTATTTTCTCAACTTCATCAGTCTCAAAATCGTCATCCAATGGACGAATAAATTGTTGTATCATACCAAGTCGTAGAAATTTTTCATCATACAAGGGTTCAATTTCCTCTTTGGCTTTTTGTAATGGTGTGATATTCTCAAATCCCAACCCGAGAAGAAGATCCGTTCTGTCAATTTTTGACTTGTTGAAATAGGCAGTGAAATCCAAGAGAGGATTTTGTTCAACTTTATATAACTTTTCTTGATAGAAAAGTATATTCTTTTTAAATTCCTCAACTTGTTTTTCAAGATTCTCAATCTCAATGCCTTTTAGAAAACAATTATGATTTAAATCAGAAATCTTCCTTTCGAATTCAACATTGTTTGGTTTAGCTTCTTGAAGCTTTTTATTAAGAATATCAACATCCATTTGCCTTGCATTTGCCCGAAGCCATTCATTGGTCTTTTGAATTTCAAGATCTTGATTGGCCTTTTCAAGATCATGAATGGTCTTTTCAAGATTTTGACATTTTTGTAATAACTTAGAATCAGGAGAGACATTCAACTCACATTCTTTAACCAACATCTTATCTTTGTATGCTTGAAAATCTTGTTTAATAGCATCATGTTCAAAAAGTAATTTTGAAAATTCAAGAAGTTTTGAAAATTCACTTTTAGAAAATGAAATACTATTTTTCAACTTTTTGTTTTTGTTGGCTAAAGATTTGATATGAGTTGTCAAATTTGATAAAGCTAATCTACATGACTCTTTGTCCTTAATCAAAGAAAAAGTAGAGTCGAGATTTACCTCATCATCTGGGTATTCATCATCAGTAATTTCTGCTTCAAAGACTTTGTCCTTGGCCAACCTTGCCATAAAGCAAACATTAGCAGAGAGATCTTGATCTTCATCATCTGTGAGTAATAGCCATTTGTCATCTTCAGCGAGTAATGCATGTCCTGCTTCAACTTGTTTGGCTAAAAGCATCTTCTGCTTGTAATACTCATAATTCCGCTTTCGAGGTTGTTTGCAATCAACAGCAAAATGTCCAGGAATACCACAATTGTAGCACTTTTTGTCTGATGCCTTACCCTTCTCAACAACTTGTTTCTCATAAGCTTCCTTCTTTTCACCATGTTTTGATCCATTAGCTTCACCTTGCTCATTACTCTTAGGATGATAGTGTTCCTTCTTGGGAAATGCACTTGTAGAAGAAGTGCGGAGATTGTTGTTTGTTGGCCTCGCTTTGTAAAATTTTCTCTTGAAATGCTTTGTTACCGCGACAAGAGCTTGATATAGTTCATCTGAAACACCATCTCTTGTAGCCATCAGATCATCTCCCTCCTCATCAGATGAAGAAACAACTACCATTTGCCTCTTAAGAGCTTCAGAAATCTTCTTCTCAACTATCAATGCCAAAGGATCAGTAGATACAACTTCTGGCATTTTGCTTGATGAAGCTTTGTTTAGGACTTGGTTTTCATTGAGTTTGAAAGATTCATAAAGAGTATGAATGGTGAACTTGGTCAGATTTTGATGTTGCTTGATCTGTGTTCCAAAATCTTCCCATTCTGGACCAAGAGCTTTGATGAATTTGATGTTTAACTCAATCTATGTTTTCTTGACATTGTTCTTCCTCAGTTCATTTATGACATTGCAGAATCTGTAGTAGACAGCTTCAAGAGATTCATTAGGCAATTTGGCGAAGTTGTCAAACTCAGTCAAAACATTGGTCAATCTTATCGTTGAAGTCACGTCAGCTCCTTCCATCTGTCTAGCCACCTCATCCCATATCTCCTTGGCTGTATCATAAGAATCAACAGAGCCATAGATTTCATCCGGTAGAGCTTTGTATAAGCATGACCTAGCTCTGTTATCTGCAGCTGTTCGATCTTTTTGTTCAGCATTCAAAAGATCATGAGTTAGAATTGCATCAGTAGTGGGATGGCGATGAACGGCAAGTCCATTAGGATGGAATCTTTCATCATATGACCATTTGTTTGACTTTCCACATAGTCCATAAATCTTTTCTTCCATAGTCCATAGGAACCACGATAGAGAACTGGAGGTCTTGTATCTGAACCCAATGCCAATGCTTCACGAGAAGCCATTTGAAATTGATTTGATTTGAAGAATTGAATTGAATTAAGAACAGAAAATGAAACGATCTTGAGAAGATCGTCCTGGGTGAGATCGTCCTGGGTGAGATCGTCCTAAGTAGGATCGTCCTAGGTGAGATCGTCTTGGGATTTTTGGTGAAATTTGGTTAAGTATGAAATGAAACGATCTTGAAATGAAACGTTCTTGAAATGAAATGATCTTGAAGTGAAATGATCTTGAACTAAATGATTTTGGATAAAACGATCTTGAATTAAAATGATTTTGGAATGAAACGATTCAAAGAACTGGGACGATCTTGGTTGAAGATCGTCTTAAGTTCAGAAGAACTGGGACGATCTTGGTTGAAGATCGTCTTAAGTTTAGAAGAACTGGGACGATCTTGGTGAAGATCGTCTTAGGTTTCTTTCCCAAAAACTTGTAAGTATTATACTTTCCAAGTATTTGAATTGACCAAACCAATCCTTTCGGATTAATTAGCCACAAACAAACACTTCACCACACACACTTGTCAAGACGATCTTGAGGAGATCGTCCTACAAGCCACAAAGTTTTAAGTATGAAAAATGAACTTTCAAAGACTAAGACGATCTTGGGGAGATCGTCCTAGTGAAGATCGTCTTAGAGTCATCTTCTTCATCACATCAGTTTTCCATAAAAACTCCATTAACGACTTTAAAAAGCTTCAATATCTTTTGAATTACTGGGAGTTAGATCACGAAATCACTTGCAAACTGATTGTAATCACGTCCGCAACAAATTTATGAACAAAATTCAACACAAAACACAACAGATTCAAATCCCTCAAATTCGCGCCAAAAATGCAAAATTCAATCTCGAGAATTAGATTGAATTGGAACTTGAAACTTAACAGGATTATGTTTTCAACAACCACGAATCTATTGGTGAACAAATAACAGTGATTTTATGTGATTTGAAGTGTGAATTTTGATGAAACAGTAGGTGAAAAATACGAACAAAACTTCTAAATAATTTTGATTTTTGATGAAATTGTGACTGAATTCAGTTATGGATCGTCATCTGATCGATGTTTTTCTCTGATACCACTTGTTATAACACGATTTCTAACACCGAATTCAAGTCATCAATGGTGGTTTTGGTGAGTGTGTGTTCTTGGTGTTTGTGTGTGTTTTGAGAGAGAAAGTGTGTAAATGTGTGAAAGTTGGTATTAAAGTTATCAAGGTTATACAAAAGTTATGAAGGTTATAATCCCTAAGGTATGAGAGGGGTATTTATAGGCTAACTATACAATTATGCTAATTATCACAATTAGCCCCTCAACCTTAGTGATCATTTATCTATGACTTAACAACAAGAAAGTCTTCTAATCTAAATTATAATTTATCACTATTTTTGGATTTCTAATAGTATCAGAGCGCCAGGCTCAAGATTTTTGAATCGTTTGGATTCTTCATCTTCTTATTACCAGATCTTCAAACCCTTTTATCCTTCTTTTATTTTATTTATATTTTTTCCCAAAAAAAAAGACGCAAAAATATTTTTCAGTTTTCTCTTTGATTCTTGTTTATTAATCAAAACCTTTTCAATCATTATGGGTATTGTTGCTTCCGCTTTCTCTCATCTCCTTCTTGGTTCCTTATCTTTATTATAAGATTTAGGATTTGAAGGATGAGAATATTGTTGCCTTTTACAAACGTTTATATTGGAATTACTGTTGGATACCACTGTAAGTTATCTTCTCCTACCCTTTCTGTAGCAAACTGCTTCTCATTTAGAGTGCTCTAAGTGTGGAAGAGTTTGGCCTATTGGTTGGGATCTCTTCATATGTTCTTATTGCTTGTCTTGTTGATTATTATTGTTTATCTTGCTGCTTATATGCTTATGTGTTTATCTTATTATCTTATCTTGTTGCTTGACTAACCTTTCTTGGTAGAAGAGAGGGTCTCTGGATAACCTGTCAAGGCACTGAAGTGACCTTGAATCTGGCCTCTGTCCTTTGTACTCTTTAGGTTGTTTATCTTTGCTTGTTGTTGTGTTTCTCTATCTGTGTTGTTTTTTTCTTGCCTGCTTTCACTATGGGTGATTATTTGGATGATAATTTGAGACCTGTTGGTAATGAAGGTTTAATTCATGATGAATATGCTCTTGGTACTCTTATTAGCAGACTTGACTTTGGTGACCCATTGTATTTACATGCTAGTGACACCACTGGAACACCCTTAATTAACTTAAAACTAAAAGGAACTGAAAAATATAGAGTCTGGTCTTGTGCTATGGAACTTGCTCTTGAAACAAAAAACAAAATTGGTTTTATAAATGGTACTTGTGAAAGACCTGAAGATAATGATGTTCTTGCAAAATAATGGGATAGGTGCAATTATGTTGTGTTGTCTTGGATTCTTGGTTCTGTTTCTGAGGAAGTTTATTTAGGTCAAATTTTTTCAAAAGAAGTTGCCACTGTTTGGCAGGAATTAAAGGAAACTTATGACAAGGTTGATGGTTCAATTATCTTTAACTTACACCATAAAATAAACTCTTTAACTCAAAATGGAAGTCCTATTTCAGATTATTACCATAAACTCAACTCTTTGTGGAGACAATATGATGCTTTAATCAAACTTCCTACCTACAACTGTAATGCCTCTGCTGAATTCAAAACTTATAACCAGAACCTGAAACTGATGCAATTCCTGATGGGATTAGATGTGGTGTATCTACCTATTAGGAGTCAAATTCTTATAAAAGACCCTCTCCCAAATGTAAAAACTGTCTTTGCTATCATTTCAAGGGAAGAATCACATAGAGGTATCCCCTCTAGTGATTCAAATCAAAGAACTCAAACTAGTGCTTTTATTTCAAGATCTTTTGGTAACAAAAGAGGGTTGGGAAGAGGTCAAGGAACTCAAAACTGGAACCAGTCCTCAAACTGGAACCAGAATTTTCAAAACAAAGGACCTAATACCTCTCTTAAATGTGATCATTGTCATAAAATTGGTCACACAAAAGAAAGATGTTTTGAACTGAATGTATCTCCAAATGGCTATGTTAAGAAACCTGTTTACCAAAACTTTGTCAGGAATTCATCTAGCAATAATTCTAATGTCTTTGAAAGCAAAACCTCTAATGCTTCTAAAACTGCTTCATTCTCCAATTATGGTGATGGTACTTCTCAATCTAATAGTCCTTTCAGTAGTGAACAACTCAATTACTTGATGAACATGCTTAGTGAAAAGTCCTCAGTTCAACCTTCAAAAACTGCTCATTCAGGTACCTTTTTTAACTCAAACAGCTTTTTCAACTCAAATTTCAGCAGATTTTTTTGCTTCAACTCTTCAAATCTCTTTACTAAGACTAAAAAATCTTGGATATCTGATTCTGGTGCTACTCAGCACATGACTTGTAGTGAACATTGGTTGTTTAATGTTGAAGATGTATCCAAGCTTGGTATTACTGTTGGTCATCCCAATGGTACCCAAGCTAGGGTTCTTAAGATTGGTAATCTCAGACTTTCTGAGAACATTACCCTGTTTGGGGTGTTATTTGTTCCTGAATACTGTGTGAACTTACTTTCTGTGCATAACTTGACTAGAGATAGTAGGGTGATTGTTTCATTTGATGAACATATGTGTTATATACAGGATTTGAAGACAAAAACCCTTATGGGGACTGGTAGTGAGACTGATGGTCTCTACATCTTTGATGGTAACATCAAAGGTGAGACTGCCCTTTCCTATAATATTGTGACCTCTATCTGTTATGTGTCTGTTCACACTTGGCATAATAGACTTGGTCACCCTGCTGACCAAGTCTTAAACCTTTTACAACATAAACTTGATATAAATAAAACCCCTCATATTACTCCCTGTGAGACCTGCCACAAGGCAAAACAGACCAGAGAGCCCTTCCCATTAAGTGAACACAAAAGTAAAGCCCTTGGTGACCTTATTCACCTTGATCTATGGGGCCCTTATAGAGTCCAAAGTAAGGAAGGGTTTAAGTACTTCCTTACCATTGTTGATGATTTTTCCAGGGCTGTGTGGGTGTATTTATTAAGAGGAAAGGATGAAACCTTTGAGAATATTACAAACTTCTTCAATCTTTTAAAAAATCAATTTCAAATCACTGTTAAAGTTTTTAGGAGTGACAATGGTAGTGAATTTGTTAACCAAAGGTTAAACTTGTTTATGAAACAAAATGGGATAATTCACCAGACCTCTTGTGCCTACACTCCACAACAAAATGGAATAGCTGAAAGGAAACATAGGCATCTATTAAATGTTTCTAGAGCCCTTATGTTTCAGGGGGGATTACCATTAAATATGTGGCCTGAATGCATTCTGACTGCTACTTTTCTAATAAACAGGTTGCCCTCTTCTGTTCTTTCTGGAAAGTCCCTTATGAGATGGTTTTTAATTGTTCTCCTAACCTCTCCTTTCTTAGAGTGTTTGGTTGTCTCTGTTTTGCATCTGTTTTGAATAATAATGACAAGTTTAGCCCCATATCAACCAAATGTGTTCTTATTGGCTATTCTGAAGGCAAAAAAGCTTACACGTCCATCCTCTATTCCAGGGATGTGAAGTTTTATGAAAACATCTTTCCCTTTAAATTAAATAATAAAGAGTGTGTTTGTGAATATTCTGGGACTAATCACTTGAACTTCTTTGAAAATAAATTTTTTGATGATGAAAACAATGCAATACCCTATGATGACAGGAGAGGGTCTTCAAATAGTGATGGCAGTGGGCCTGATGTTCCTGGTAGTACTAACAAAGCTGCCAGAATTGATTCTGGTAGCACAAATAGAGCTGCCATACATCATGAACCCAGTGCAACACTCATTGAAGAGAACATCAGTTCTGAGGGTAACCCTGATTTCTTAAATATAAGACCTTCACCTCAAAGGGAAGAACAAACCAGTGAGAATGTTGTTCCTACTCTTAGAAGATCAAATAGGATGACCAGAACTCCTAGAAATCTTGATGATTTTGTGCTAGGCTCTAAGACTAAACACAACATTACTAATGTTGTTAACTATGCTAAGTTAAACTCTGAATATATGTGCTTTGTGTCTAACCTAAATAAAGCTGTTGAACCAAGTTCTTATGATGAAGCTTGCAAACACCCAAATTGGGTGGATGCAATGAACCTTGAGATGGAGGCATTGTATAAAAACAATACATGGACTCTCACTCATCTTCCTGATAACAGGAATACCATTGGATGTAAATGGGTTTATAAAATTAAGTACAAATCAAATGGTGAAATAGATAGATATAAGGCAAGACTTGTTGCCAAGGGATATGATCAAAGGGTTGGGATTGACTTTGATGAGACTTTCTCACATGTTGTTAAGATGGTCACTGTTAGATGTTTGATTGCTTTATCTGTGCAAAACAATTGCCCTATATTTCAACTTGATGTTAACAATGCTTTTCTATATGGTGACCTTATTAAAGATGTTTATATGACTCCACCCCCTGGTTATCATTCTGTCTCTGATACCAGAGTTTGTAAGCTTGTGAAGTCCTTGTATGGACTCAAACAAGCACCTAGAAAGTGGTATGAGAAACTTACTTGCTCTCTTCTTGAGAATGGGTTCATTCAGAGCAAGAGTGATTATTCATTGTACACCAAGAGGTCAAATGGAACTCTGGTGGTTTTACTTTTTTATGTTGATGACATTGTCATCACTGGAAATTCCATTGTGGAAATTGAAAAATGCAAACAGTTTTTAAGATCAAAATTTTCAATTAAAGATCTAGGAAAACTAAGATACTTCTTAGGAATAGAGGCTCTTGAAAGTGAGAAAGGTTTGTGCATGACACAAAGGAAATATTGTTTGGACTTGTTAAATGATTTTGGATTGCTTGGATGCAAACCTTCTCAAACTCCTATTTAATCTAACCTTGTCTTGAATAATGATGATGAAAATGACAAACCTCTGAGCAACATAACTGAATTTCAGAAACTTGTTGGGAAACTCATCTATCTGACCCTCACCAGGCCAGACATTGCATACTCTGTTCATATCTTAAGTCAATATATGCATAACCCTTATGACTCTCACCTGAAACTTGCAATGAGGGTGATGAGATACCTAAAGGGTTCTCCAGGTAAGGGCATTCTGTTTGAAAAGAATGCCAATTTCTCCCTCTCTGCTTATGTAGACTCTGACTGGGCCAAGAAGGAAACTGCCAGAAAGAGCATTACAGGCTTCATTCTTTTCTTAGGCAGTTGCCCTATCTCTTGGAAAAGCAAGAAACAACAAACCATTTCCAGATCTTCTGCAGAAGCAGAATTCAGGGCAATGGGAGCTGTCACATGTGAAATAATGTGGGTTTTAAAAATCATGGAAGAGTTGGGTTTGAACAAAACTAAACCTGTTGAAGTTTATTGTGATAGTAAGGCTGCAATTCAAATTGCAGCCAACCCAGTTTTTCACAAAAAAACAAAACACTTTGAGATTGATCTCTTTTTTATTAGAGAAAAAATTCTTTTGGGTGTTATACAGGCTATCAAAATTTCTTCACATGAAAACATCTCAGATATCTTTACAAAAGATTTACCTCTGGATCAGCACAAATACTTGTGCAATCAACTTGGGTTGTTTGATCATTTCTCCCAATCAACCTGAGGAGGGGTGTTAAAGATATAGCAGCTTGATTGTTTATTTTACTAACTTAGTCTGTTTGTGTGGTTTTATCTTTCAGAAGGATCATTTGTGTCAACATGGAAAAGAAGACTATGAAGGACTGAAAGTGAAAGAAAGAGAGAGTTCAGGGGCTGAAGAGATATTTATGCTGCCTATATAAACTCACCCTATTTCCCAAAATAGGGTTACAACACTGTAGTCGTTTCATACCGTTATCACACACAAACCCTAAATATGATCTTCATCATTCTCTTTGTCTGTAATCCTTAATGTTACCGTTGGCTGTGTTTGTCCCTTAATCCATCCATGATTAGTGATGGTTTATTGTATTGTTTCTTTTATTTGTAAGGATCTTGTTTAAACTCTTTCTCTTGAATCAATATAATCTAATATCTTTCGACTAGTTAAGTACTTGTTTCTGGTTTTTTATCAATAAGTCGCAACACCTTTTAATGATACATCTCAAAAGTTTCTCCTTTCAATAGTACATATGTATTCAACAAACCCAAAGTGAATCTTTTTTTTGGAAATAGGATTCCAATACGTACGAGTCATTCCTAAAAAGATTTGAATGGTGGAGAAACCCTCAACCCCCGTGGGATTTTTGGGCACCCACTGACCCTTCCCTAAACACCAGCCCCAAGCAATGTGTACATCCTTTCTTTGGGTACCACGTTCATAGTAACCCCATAAAGCATATGCGGTAAGAAAGGGATGGTTGTCGATCTAAGATCAACTGCCAATATGAGTCGTCGGTAGCGCTACATTCCACTTCAATAAACTTCACACTCACGATTCCTCCTAACTCATTTCTTCCTACTAAACACACCCTAATAACCCTTGTGAGCTTTTCATTGTCGTTAACAATAGACGCCCAGATGCTATGAACAATGATGATACACATTGGAAAAGAGGATTTAGGACCGATATAATCAATTGTAGCCTACCTATGAAAGAGCTTTCTTCTTCCAATCAAATAATTAATTTCTTAACTATTTTATACGAAGAGGTAAATGCCTATAGAGGAGCCTGGTAGAAGACTTGAATACTTAACCGGTAATGATCCCTCTTGGCCTCTTCAAATGGCATGCCATCTAGCATGCCGTCGAGGGAGAAAATCCTGCAATGTATGGACACCACGTACAATAGCGACACAATGTAATGATTATCCAAATCTAATGCAAACGGAGTAAACCATGGAGAGTTGTGAACCAAGAACTAGTTTATTTTCAACGCCTTATCAAACAAGATCAGGCCGGAAAAACGTTTCCAGTAAGGTTTTTTTTACTTTTTTTTTTTGAACAACAATTATATCATTAAGACAAGGGAATTTCAGCGAAAAACCAAAATACACCAAAATTGGCCAAATTTGCCATAGTAACCATACTAAACTATCTTTTCTACTACGACAATTAATCAAAAATAAGGAAAAGAAACTATATCATGAAAAATGTCTATACTAGAGGAATTTTTGCCTTTGAAGATCACGTTATTCTTTTGCCTTCAAAAAACCCACCACCAAGTGAATGATATTGCCCAGACAATGTTCTTATACTTCTTCGTCACATGTAATCCCAAATTCCAATCTAGAACGTTGGTGGGTTGCGCATCAAGAATGTCGAGTTGGAGCCATATATGTTGCTAACCTTCTTCTCACTTCAGTTGTTATCTTACGATCCTAAAAGAAATGGCTTACCGTTTCAACACCTGTATTACAAATAAGGTGTAGTTTTTTCTAAACCCACATTTTGTGTACTCGCATTTCTAAACGTGGGTTTAAACTTGGTGACATATAATAAAAAGATTAAAATTATATAAAGAGATACTTTATAAAAAAAAATAATAAAGAAATACATTTCATAAAGTAATACTCGTAAAAGTTTTGGATCAAAATAGTACAGGCCAACTGTCACCCGTAAAGAAAATACATACAAGTACAGTACATATAAAAAAATAGTATAGGCGCTCAACATAAAGAAAATACACATTCAAGCCCTAAATGGGCGGCGAGTGTCACAATCATTAACTACTTCCGATTCCGTTATTCCACCGTCGGTGAGGTGAGCATTATATTGTCATCTGATATATTATTAGTTAATGGTAATATTCGTTTAATCAATTCTTTTTCTCTATTAAATCGATAAAACATAGTGTTGCATTTGGTAATGGATCATCGTGAGACCGGAGTACCAAGACGACCAAGAACGGCCGTACAGCGGCAAAGACACCAGTGCCCGGTCTGTTATTCAATCACAATCATATACTCCCTCCGTCCCATTTTAGTTGTCATGTTGACTAACTTTGACCGTAAATAACTTTGTTTGTGTCATGTAACACTTGATATAAAATATATGAATGGATTGGGTTTTTAATGTACTTTTCGTTCATATAAGTTTCATCAACTACTATATAGTACAAACAAAGTTATTTACGGTCAAAGTTAGTCAACATGACAACTAAAATGGGACGGAGGAGTATAATTTTAGTTTTATATTAGTAATGTAATAATAACTATATTCTCATTCAATATACCTGTAATATGAATCTATATTTGGTAATTCAGTTAAATTATTCAGATACCAATTGTTTGTTCTTATTCATCTCACAAAATGCGTTTTCCCTAAGTACATAATATCGAAAAATGTATGGTTACTTGGTTAGTGTCTTGAGTTTCGTTTGCTAACATTTATCTCCCATCTATGAGTTCGATTCAGATCATTTTGTAAATGGAAGCAACAATGTAATTGGCGTTTTGTCATGTAACCGTTACTCATAAGATGTAAATTTGCATGACGGCGTATCAAATCGTAGTACTTCAAAGTCTGGATAAAACTAATCAGCTTGTGTATGGATTACATATTATAGCGTTCTTTGTTTCGATTTTTTTACGTCATGTGTTTTGGTTTTAGTAATATATGTATAGGCTGAAAATGGAATTTCTGACTTGAATATTTGGATCGATTTGAGTTATATTTTGCTTCAGAGGAATGTTGGCATGGAGCATGGTTGTTATTGAAATGCTTCTAACCTCTTTCTACTATCATAGTTGCAATTAGTATGATTTTGGTAATCATATTTAGTACAAGGATGTTGGATATGATCTTCAAGGGGACCTTGTGGTAAGGTGGCCGGAAGGTCTCAACCGAGACCCGGGTTAACCTCCCTGCCTATACATCTTGGGATGATCCGGGAATAGTTTGGAAACGGCCACCTGAATACCAGTTGGGCCAAGTACATCAGAGGGCTCTGAAGTGTGATCCCTCTTTGCAAACTCCTTAACTCTACCCTTTCTGACCCGTTACCCAACCTGTCTATCTTTGAATCATTGCCGAGTTTTGCGGCTGCAACAATAACTTTTGTTATTAAGGTTACGTCAACAGGATCCTTCCTTCCACAGCCCTATGTTGAACTTTAGACTGCAATTTCCTAACTAAAAACTTCTTCATTTATATATCTTTTCAGGAATATATGTAACATAGAAAGAGATTTAGTGCATATTGTTATTCAGCCCTTGTTTAGTACACAAGCATCATCAAGTTATTCGGTTTTTAGTACACATAGAAAGAGATTCAGCCCTTGTTTAGTACACACACAATGAATTATTCAGTTTTTAGTACATTACGACATAGATCTAAACGCCTCAAAAGTATATAATAACTCAAAATAATAGAGCAACTTCTCACCAGGTTAAACAGGTAAAATTAGCTTAAAGTATAAAAGATAATAAGTCAAACACATAGAACCTCGCCGTCTGACCTTAAAGCATAGATACCCTGAAGCATTTTGTTAAGTATATATGTATTATTGATTTCAAATTTTCAATACTCAGTTTCGAATGAGTTATAAGTCAATGCAAAACACGTTTAATAAGCCAAGTGCGAAAGTTACCTGAGATGGGGAGGGATTGAACTTTTACCAAAAGTGCCCAAAATGTTTTAGTAAAGATTTTAATTGCCTATTCAACAGTCCCTTGGTGTAAAAGAGGGACTATTGTGATCAATAAAATCAACTGTCCAAAGCCATGTATCTTTTCTTGCTTATTTATATTTTCTGTAGGAGGATATTATTTCTGATTGAGATAAGAAAAATACATGATTTGGTTATTGTGGTTACATTAATTAGCTGTCACAACTGCTGGCCAATGGGAGTATAAAGCTGCAAGGCTTAAGTATGATTTAGCATTTAATGGTTTTAAGCTTATGTACCAGACTCTATTCTATCACAGTAAGGTTATTCTGATAAGAGCATCTGAATTTTAGCAGGTTAAGTTAGGTTCTCATTTAAATGCACAGTAGCGATTGACTAAGATACTAGTAAAATTAATATGGATTCGGATCCAGCATGGTCCAAACTTCAAACCTGGACTTAGTTCAATTCACTCTATGGTTTGACCTGGGAAGAAGGGTCAGGCTCACACACCCCCTCAACCTTGCCCCATCTTTAGCATGTTTTCCTAGTAGTCTAGTACTACACCTTCAAGGCTTAAGCAACTCCCCTACAAATCTGGCTGTAGTTCACTTTAAAACACCACCAACCACTTACATTGTAGAAACATAGCAATAGAAATTAAAAAATCAATATGCATCAACAAATTTAACGATGTAAAGTTTCTATGTTGACCTCATTTTAGAGGGGACGGGGATACGTTATGATAAGAATCTGTATAAGTAGGATAAGGAAGCACTTTTTGGCACTATTGTTCTCTCTGCCTCTTACTAAAAGATCCAAACAAGAATCCATACAAGGGATAAATCAAACATATTGGTTTATTGAAAACAGGTCAGTTGGTCAAATAGGTTATTTGCCTGAAGACTATTTCCAATGCCTAAGCAATATGAAGCAATTTATTAAGAATAATTGGATTATTTGTTGATTTGTTGATTTCAACCTACATATTTAGGAATTGGTTGTTGTGGGTCATGTTTGATCTAAAACAGGTCAAATACGCCAGATACAAAAACGATATAAAGAGGGAACGGGGTCTACTTGTAAATAGGCCCTTGCTTAAACATTATTCCTGTGTGCCAAAAAAAACAACTGGTAAAGGGATTAAAGAAGACTCTGAGCAATTAATAATATCTGCTAATTCTGTATAAGATATATTCATGTCAGATGCATGTATATTTAGACAACAATCATAATACTTCATTACTCTTTTTTCAGGATCAGGAAAATTCAAATGATGGTAACTTGACTCTTGAGCAGCAGCAGGCGGGTTACACGTTCCACTGGAGAAACATCGGCTCTAATGTTAAGAAAGGACAATATGTCCTCGTGACAAACCTGCCTTTGTGCACTTATGAGTTAGCTGTGTAAGTCATCTAATCATATTGGGTTCCATTTTACCCCATGTACTCACTAACCTGCCTATGTTCGCCTGTAAGATAAATTACTTAACTGTCTTGGCGTTGTTAAGTACAAATACTGCATTTTCCATTGCTCAGATGTAACCCTGGTATAAGATAACCAGTTACCTGAAATGAAGTTTTGGAAGTTAGGTCTTTCAACTTCCAAGACATAAATTATAGGCAAAGTTGATTACTTTTTCAATTCATTGTGTTGCACATGTAAAGTTAGTTTTGCTTGATAAGAGTTACGCTTAGATTAGACTTCATGCAAATGTTTTACTAAAAATGTGTGATTGATGGGATGTTTACAGGAGACAACACTTTCATCGATATGGGGTTGTCGAAAAAGTGCATTTTAAACATCGACGGGATCAGACCTATACGCTTGCCTGTACAGTTAAAATGCAAGACATATCGGTTGTCAATCAGGTATAATAAACTTGTAAAAGATGCTTTTTTGGAATAGAATTATAATGATATTGCAATCAAGGGGAGTTCTTACAAGGGGGGATCGGGGGAAAAGTTTTGAAAATGACCGCCAGCTTCCCTCCCAACTGTCACTACACCACCGGACCACCGTGAGTTTTCTTAATAACAATATGATTCGTGTTTTATCACTTTTCCCTAATTAGTGTTTGCCCCATAGTCACATAAAACGCGGTACGATTCGGTACGGGTACGCAATTCGCTCTTTGTCACGAATTCGGTACGTAGGGGGTATACTCATTTCGGTACGAAGAGGTACGAAATGGTACGGTGTACTATGAATTCGGTTTAGTGTACCAAAAATAAAAACATAAATATAAAAAAAATTCATAACATAAAGATTAAATAACATTAGAAAATAATCGGCATCCTTTAACTTTTGTTTTTGCCTTTTATTTTTGCCTTTTTATTTTAATCTTTTAATTTGTTTCAAATATCCATGTCATCATTGCAGTACCTTCACTTAAACCAAAACAAAAAGGATTACAAAATGAAACGTGCCTGTCCTCTTGACCACCCACATTAACATCGTCCTTTTTGAGAAATAATAATTACTATCTCTCTCTCTCTCACCCCTTCTCCCTCAACCACCGCCGCCCCCTCCCCACACAGCCACCGCCTTTCTAATAATTTAACTTTTTCTGTTTATCACTTCACCGCTATTCTCTATCTATATAGAGACCGTAGTGTATAAGCTCTATCTATATATACATGGTTTAAAAAAGCGTTTTCGAGGCGCGCCTCGAGGCGCGTTTTGAGGCGAAGCGGGCATGGAGCGCATATGAGGCGGCGCCTCAGGGTGGTCATTTGGTACGCACGCCTCAGGTAGATGAGGCGGTACAGAAGCGCAAGAGGCGGAGAAACGGTCCGAGGCGGGTTTTTTTTTTGGGGCTGAACATTTTGAATCTGGACTGTGAAATACGCCCAGAAACCGGAGGAAGATGGTCAGAAATGGAGAGAGAGGAGATAGAGAGAGAGAGAGAGAAGGGAGGAGTACCTTGGTGGAGTGGTTGTGGTGGCCGGAGGAGGGTTGCTTGGCGGCAGCTATGGTGGTTGTTTAACAGAAGTACATCGAGTGAGAGAAAGATAAATGAAAAGGTTTGGTGAGAAAGAAAGATGAGGCTGGTTCATTTTTACGTGTATAAATTATGTCCACTTGTTTTTTTAATTGTTTTATATTTGTAAACAGCAAGTTGTTTTTTAATTGTTTTATTTTTGTTGACAGCCAAGTTGGTAACAGCAAGTTGGTTCATTGTCAGTTACCCTTATTATGATTGCTTTTTAGTTGGGTTTTTTTATAATTAAAAAATTTGATATTTTCTTTTTTAATATAAGATATTAGATATAATTTCTATATTTTTTTTATTATCGCCTCGACCTTACGCCTCGGTTCGCCTCGAGGCTTACGCCTCTTGAGGCGAAGGGAAAACGCCTCGAGGCTCGTTTCCGCCTTTTTAAACCTTGAATATGCATGACATAAACGTATTATAAGTTTTTTTCTAAATAAAAATAAATTTCATATAGTATTGGAATTAATATTCTAATACATATATCTTCATTACTTTTCTCTTCTTCTACTCTTCTTCTAAAGTGGTGAAGTCCGGCAACTACCCCATCAAAGACCACTATGTCCGACGACCAAAAAAAGCGCATGTTTCCCACCCAAAAAACGAATTGAAATCAAAGAAAACGACTTGAATTCGGCGATTGCAAAACGGAAGTCGACGATTGGAACTGGACTCAGTTCGCCGTACCCTGCCGACTCGGTTCACAGTACCATATCGACTCGGTTCGACGTACCCCCATCGTTTGGAACGTTTTCGTATTGCGTTCCGGTACGTTTTGTACCAATACGCAATACGCAGCCTTTTGAGCGTATTCTGTGACTATGGTTTGCCCTAATCTCCTAAATTAGAAGATCCATTTAATATGTTGTTATAATTGTGACTTCCTACCAGATGAATTAAGTTTGTTATAGTTTTACCATATATTCCTTAGTTTTTTGTTATTTTTTTGCCCTAAATCCCCAAGTGTTTTGTTTTCTCATTGTTTTGTTATAATTGTAATATTGATTCATTTTCCATAAATAAGTTAGTTCTGTTACAAAAACTAATTGGTTTTTTATGTGTAAGAATGGTAATTTGAAGTATCGAGGAAAACTAAGATTTTAGTGTTATTCTTGTTTGGCCAGATCCGAACCGGAAAGCCAAACAATAAAATATTCTAGGTCAAAAAAATCAAGCTCCGCCACTAATTTCAATTGTGGTTGATGTGTGTATGCAGATTTTGAATGTGGAACATGTAATCAATGGCTTTCGAGTGAAGGTCCAATTGTATAATGGGTAAAAACGATTATATTTTGTATTTAAAATAAAACTTATATGGTTGAAGATTTTGTGTTAGCCTAATGAATTAGCAATTATAAATTAAAATTTAAATCTTATATTTATATTTTTGGCAGCAAGAATGAACATTTGGGAATATACAGAAGGGGGAAATTCAAGTTGCAGGTTGGAGGCTTCCCCATTACAAGAGGAAAAGAGGTAAGTTTTAAGAACACTTATTGAGAATTTGAAAAGGTGCTAACTTCTTGTATGTATAGATGCACAGCATTGTTCAGAATTGGTTCAGGAATTGCCCGCACAGTGGGATTGAAATGAAGAAAAATAGAGAAACAAATCAATATACAGGGTAACTTGTTTACTTTTTGGTTGTTGATTATAACTAACAATAACAATAGTAATAGGTAAAATGTTGTTGCTTTTGTTTGCAGATTAGCGGAAATCAGATTTAAAGAAGCTCTGTACAAGCTAAGAGCGATTGAAATCGCTGAATCTTTACAAATACCCGTTGCCACTCCAGATCATACGTTCGCAGATTGCATAGCTGCTTAAAGTTTTGTTTCAAGTCTGTTTCTATAATAACTGAAATCTTCTTTTGTCAACTATAGAACAAACAGGATGTTGAGTTGATGTTTTGGGCTTAAAAGTTTCATTAAAGATCTGTCGCCAACCAGAGATCGACATTCAAGAATATTTCTCTAACACTATATTTTAGGTTTATTTGATTTGAATATTTGATTTGATTTGATGCGTCAAGGTTAATCGATAAATCATCATCAAAATCAGCATTATATATAAAGTTAATAATGAAAATAAATTGTTGATATAAAGATTACCTCCTCCAGTGTGGTTTGTGGATGAATAAATCAAAGCTTCGTTCTATATCTTCAGATCTGATAATATCTTCGGTATGTAACAAACAGGATGTTGAGTAGATGTTTTGGGCTTATAAATTTTCATCACAGATCTGTCAACAACCAGAAACACTCAGAGTTTGATTTGATGGGTCAAAATTAATCAATCAATATATATAAAGTAATAATCAAAATAAATTGTTAATAAAAGATATTACCTCCTCCTCTGGTTTGTAGACGAAGATATCAAAGTATTCGTTCAGATCTGATATATTATCGAGAAAAAAACATAAACATAAAGTACAACACTTTAGGATTGTATTTGTTGGTGACACTTTAAAGTCTTTGACCGACAAAAGTAGAGATCCGAAACCCATGTTAAAACCTTGTAGAATACTTTTATCGAATTCGGGCTCATAATACATCACAAATTGTTATTGATAACAAACAAATTTGAATAATTTATATCCTCGTTTCCTCGTGGGATATAAAGAATCCTTTTAAGTTTGGAATATTTAAACCTCCAAATTTAGAAAAAACAAGTTTTTAACCCCGGGCGTTGTCCCAGGAGACATAACGATATGTAAAACGTAGATCGTGTGTAAGGTCTATGATATATACACATATGTAAAAAGTTATAAAAGAACAAAATGTAAAGTGTAGAAAAAGGTATAAAAAACAAAAGTTAAAAAAAAAACAATACAAAAGTTATAACAATACCCAAAAAACTTTGACAAAAAACAAAATTGGTACAAAGTATTTAAAAAAATGATAAAAGAAAACCCAATATTAAAATAAAAACAAAAGGCTAGAACAAAAATGGTATTAAAAAAATATAAAAAATTTAGAAATCCAAAAACCCAAAAAAAGAAAAAAAAAGAAAAAGAAGTTGAGTTTAGTTATATAAAACCAAAATTGGTCCAAGAGCTTTAGCTCAATGGTCATCAGGAAGTGGGATAGAGCCCCTGGATGTGCATACATCACGGGTTCGAGTCTTGCAAACAGGGGGTTTTCCCAATTATTTGGGTTTCCTCCTGAAAGGTATTTGGGGATGATCGCGTTGCTGCCACTGATTACAAAAGGTGGTGCCGTGAGTGATCCTAATAGCATTTCAAAAAAATATATATATATAAAACCAAATTATATATATAACAAAAAAAAGGGCTGAAAAGAAAAAAGAAAAAGAGAAGGGGTCAAATTGCACAAAAACTAAAAAAAAAGAAAAGGGGGCAAATTGCAAAAAGAAAAAAAAAGCGAAAAAAAAACACCATAAAGGGGGGTGGGGGAAGGGTTTTGAACCCATGACCTTGCCTCCCAAAAGTGGAGCCTCAACCACTCTACCAATTTAGTTTTTGTTTTATAATTGCTAAACGCTCTATATATATTGAAAACGCATAAAAGGACAAAAAGTTACTATTCCTAAGCATGTCCTTCTTTGTATATATATATATACATGGTTGTAAAACTCGGCCGATCCAACCTATCCCCGAGCCGATTCCCCAGAATCGGATCGGGGATCGGTGGGTTGAGGATACGAGTCGGCCTGACTCGGCCAAAAAGCCAGTCAACGCCGGTCAAAAGCTGTTTACGACGGTCAACGGCGTAAAATAGCTATAGTCGTAGAGAGAGAAAGAAAAAATAGAGAGAAAGACCCGGTAGTTGTGATAGTCGATCATGGTGGTTATATGTGAAAGAAGATGAACTATAGTGTATACAGATTTAGGAAATAGTATAGAGAGAGATGAAAGGAAATGGCGATAGTGATGATAGCAAATGATAGCCTGTTTTTCTATAATATATTCATTTTGCCCCCTTAAATTTGTCTATTTTGCCCAATAAGTAATATTTCTATACATTTTATATATTTAACCGCCTCTTTTTCATCAAAATTATATAGAATTACAAAATTTGTTGTTTTTATATAATAAGTTTGTTATGTTTTTTTATGAATCTATGCTTATAATATATTTTTGAGAAAATTTCATTACATACCCCTGTGGTTTGCCATATTATCAAGTTTCACCCCTCTTGTTTTTTCTTATCATTAGATACCCATATGGTGAATTTTTGTGTCATTACATACCCCTGCCTCAAACGTCCGTTAGTGTGGCTCCGTCAAAGCTCTCATGTGCACTGCACATGAGGGTAACTTAGTCATTTTGCTTCTAAAACACCCATTTCACTTTCTCATTTCAAACAATCAGATCAAATCCTTTTTTTTTCCCCAAAAACACTCTCTTCTCATTCTCTATCTTACTTTTCAGATCTAAGTTCATCAGATTTTCCCCTAAAACAGATTCTTCTTCTTCTTGTTTTCTTTTCAAGATCTAAACCAAATCTATACCATCAATAACATTAACAATAAAAATTCTCTACTCATTCTCTCTATACAAACTCAAGAACACCAAATCCTGATAACGTGTTCTTAATTGATTCCCCACAAATCTTTTCCCCATCTTTATTTCTTATATAAAACCCCCCAAATCAAGAACAGATATGTTCCTTTTGAATCTTCTATATTCACAGCATGGATCCAAACATTAGCCTTTTGAGATACATTTTTGGTGGGCAAGCTGGGCCGAAAAAGAAAAAAAAAAAAGAAGAAAGAAACAACCACACTTCACTTTGGAAATAATTAATTGTGGAAACTTTTTTTTTTCTTTGGAAGGGGATACAACGAGCAGTAGCAAAAAACAATCCCCAAATCCTTTAATTTCATTACTTTGAAACCAAAACAAAATACCCACTAATCTGGATCTATATATAACCCGTTTCATTCCATATCTTCAAATCGACAATATCCATAAATATTGATATAAATATACACTTTCGAGATTTAATCGTTTTCCCAAAGATTCGGGATTAATGATATAAATATAAACTCTTTTATGTTGTTGTTGATGAAGAACACTCCGACCATGATTAGATAGAGCAAAATAAAGTCGATCCGGATATGGATATGAAGAATTTGTATAAAAATACTGATACTAATATTGTATATAAATATTGGGTATGTATTATTTTGTTATTAGATTAACTTTAGTATTATTATTATCTTATTATTAAGTTTGAATTTCTGGAAAAATGTGTTAAGAAATGAAGGATTTGAAATGGAAAATGTGATGTTGAAGATTTGGAAAATGTGTTTAGATCTGGAAAAGAAAAGCATCAAGAAGAAGGAGGTGTTTAGATGCAAATGGACCAATATACCCTCATGTGTAAGGCATGTGAGAGGCTTAACAGAAACACATTAACAGACGTTAGGGTAAGGGGTGTGTAATGAAACAAAAAGTCACCATAAGGATATGTAATGATAAGAAAAAACGAGAGGGGTGAAACTTAATAATATGACATACCCCAGGGGTATGTAATGAAATTTTCTCTATATTTTTTATACATTTAATTCAAAAACTATTAGTTTATAATATAAAAAACCCAATCCGATTTTTCCACCGATCCGATCCGAGTTTTAAAAAATCCTGACTCCCCCCTTCGCCGATCCGATCCCGAGTCCCGAGTTTCCCAACCTTGTATATATATATATATATAATTTCATATATCCCCTCCCTAACCCATCTATATATCATATATACCCAAATCAACTTTAAAATATCAAATTTCCCCATTCTAAACTTAAAAATATCATATATCCCCAAATGATTATTTTAATCACCATTAAATCACAAAAATCATTTCAAATTATAATTTTAATTAGAATTAAGTACTTTTTTCGTCCCTGTGGTTTATCGCTTTATCACTTTTCGTCCCGCCGTTAACTTTTGGCTAAAACCATCCCCGTGGTTTGCATTTCGTCCCTGCCGTTATAACTTTGCCGTTAACCCCCTCACATGCAAGTCACGTGAGGGGCATTTTCGTCTTTTCACCCATTTAAGTGCAAAAATCGTCCCTGTGCTTTGTCGTTTTTGCAGTTTTCGTCCTCGCCGTTAACAAACAAAAAATACCGGTAAGAGTTTAATCCAAACAAAACAAAAACCTATATATACCTATATTTGAGGATCTAGTCAATCACATTCAAGTGCAAACACGTATATACAATGTTTTAAATACAGGTATATTGTAACATTCATGATTTTTACCGTTTGACTGTGCATGTAATTTGATTAACTACTTTAATAAACGAAAACTTTGGGCCTAATTGTGTTCGTTTATCTGTAAATTGGGCCAATTATAATGTCATAATTGGATTTCTAGAATTAAGCCCATGATTAACAGACTATGATATTGGCCCATTACATGTGATGGAAATTATAAAATAAACGATGATTGAGTAACTGTAGTAACAGGGAAGAACGTATATACGAAACCTTAAGTATAATGTACGGTTTCAATAGTGTCGGTGGCACAGTGTCGGTGGTTATCTAATAATTTCATTAATGGGACAAAGACCGACATAACTTTATGTAAAGAATAATATTTGTGAAATATCCGTTGTTTGTTATTGATCATGAATCTAATCCCTTAGCTGGATAAATACCCCATTTATCTACCTAATTTATTATACACTCAATCATTCAGGAACACACAACACACTCTCACCCTCTTTAGCTTTTCCTTCCAAGAACACACACAAATACTCATATTTCTCTCTAGATTTTCTATCAAATTCATTGAAATTGAAACAAGATTCAAGCTAGAGAAATCATCTATATCATCTTCTTAATATCATATTAAGAGTTGAGCTCACCAAGTGCAAGGAAACTCACATATTAGTTCAATATTCGGATTGGATAGCTTTTGGAAGATTTGGTAAGTTAAACTCATCTCATAATCATCATTTTATGATTATTAACATGTTTCTAGTTATATCAAAGTGTTTTTGGGTCACGAATCGGGTCAAAATGCAAATAGAGTTTCATTAGGGTTTTGATATGATTTGGAAGTGATTTTGAGGTTTTGGATTGAATTTATGAGATGGGTTATGTTTGTTTATGTCCAAATATGTGGATTTAGGCTTGAAATTGAGTTATAGATCATCCATGGTCAAAAATGGGGTTTTGGGTTGTTTTGGATCGTTTTTGGCTAAGTTTCTGCAGCAGAATTATCTGACTGCGGCGCAGTGGGAGGTGCCAGACCCCACTGCGGCGCAGTGAAAATCTACTGAACCAGTGACTCTTTGTCAACTTCAAACGCTTATAACTTTTGATCCGTAAGTCCAATTGAGTCATATGACCTATCGTTGGAATCGTGAGAGAGTCTACTTTCTCATGGTAAAGTCCTTTTGATCTGAATCCTTTTCCATTTCTAAAAATGTCGGGTCAAAGTGTTATAGTTCATGTTCGGGAGAGTCATTAAGGTGTTGTGGGATTGTGGTGTGACTCAAACTTACTTAACCAACTTGTGTAGGGTTATAGAGTTGATTTTGATGTCACTATGATATATATTAATAGGTTGTGGACACGTGGCGGTTGTTGGACGTTTATAACTCGACTATAACTTGTATTTAGCTTGCATATCCAATCAAGGTGAGTTTCGTAAACCCTCCCTACTCAATTGAGATTCGGGCTGAAAAGTGTACATGTTTGTTTAACTGTTGATTGTTGATTTGATTGATTGTATGATTGAATTGTTGATATGGACATGTTAGCGCATTACTTATTATATAAGTCGCACCGTTAGCGCATTGTTTATCATGTGAGTCGCACCGTTAGCGCATTGTTTATCATGTGAGTCGCACCGTTAGCGCATTGTTAATTATTAACTATGTAAGCCGCACCGTTGTTGAATGTTATTGATTGTTATGAAACGTTGTTGAACGTTATATGGAATCGTTGTTGTTGAACGTTGACTTGTATTGAATTGTGATAATGTGAAACCTTATAGGTTTTCCTTGGATGTGATTAGTTTTCCTAATCCTCACTTATTGTTAACGGTTGTTATCCGACATACTACTTGTTTCTTGTTACTTGTCCCTACGAACTCACCAACTTTATGTTGACGCTCTTTAGTACACTTTTTAGGTAATCAAGTTAATCAGAGACAGAATGGATGAATAGATGCTTGCATTGCTAGGGTTTGGACTATCTTTGGACTTTCTGGATCCGTGATCCTTATTTCCCTTTAACGGGTTATGTTTAGGATCAACTACTATCGTTTGAACATTTTTCTTTTAAGTATGGATTGAGTGTGTATTTTGATAAATGTTGATTATTGTAATGAACTTGTGGATTGTTTCAATCTATTGAATGCATATAGTTTGACTCTACATAAGTCCCATGTCATGCTGTGCTTTTCTAAGTGATACCCCATGATTCCGCCATGTTGGGGTGTTACAGAATGGTATCAGAGCCGTGGTTGTAGAGAACTAGGAGGATTTACCTAGTCTATAGCCATCGCACCCACATTTCATATTAGCATACATGATAGGGAACTTTGTGTGCAACGTGAACTGTATGATGCATAAAAACGTTTTAAACGGAGTTCGTAGGTTGCTTATAATATGATGACTTGATTGTTATGTGAGAATTGTTGTGATAAACGTATATGATAGTGTCGGGATACACCGTTAATTGTGGAAATGTTATGATGAACGTTGATGTGTTGAATTTTAAAAGCATTTATTATTTGCCCTCATAAGCAAAATGAAATGATGACATTAATGGAGTATAACATTCGGTAACCGTAGAGGCGACTGATCAACAAATCGAAAGTTATCCTATGTCATACAAAGTTAATGATCTCATGGATTGCGCCTTGTGGATAGAGTATAGTAGCTACCCCGATATGTTTAATGAGTGTTGATTAGGTGGAGGGTTAGCCGCTGGTACACCCTGTATACATACCCGGTCAACACTTAGAGAACATATTGGAACCAAGTTTTGATATCCATTCAATATATTAACAGTGTGGAGGGTTAGCCGATGGTACACCCTGTATACAAACACTTTTAATGTATTGAATGTTGAGGTTGAAATTTGGACTATGCTTTACCCACCTTGTTATGACTTGACCCTTTTATATAGCGTTGAATGTTTTCGTGATTGTATTGTTGATTGTAAATTGTACGATTGCTGAAGCCTTAGATTATTGCCATGATAATATCCCTGTAGAGATAACTATATTCATGCGATGATTTAGAAGAATTTAGGTATGTAATGTTTGTTATATGACAGTCGATTTTGATTATTCGTGTGAGAACTAACTTGCTGATCTAACACGCGTGTCCAGGAAAATGGTTAGACCAAGGAGAGCTAACACTAACTATGGACCTCAGAATGAACCCGAGGACCCGATTGAACAAGAAGTAGTTGGTGGACGTGGTGGCAGAGGTGGTCGTGGTGGCAGAGGTGGTCGTGGTAGAGGTGGTCGTGGAGAGGTGGCCGAGGTGGTCGGGGCAATCCTAATCCCCCGATAACCGCCGAGGTTGTCGCACAAGCTCTAAATGACCTCATGCCGGATCTTATGGCCCGAATTCAAGCGGTCATGAGAAATAATAATGAACAAGAAGAACCGGAAGATGAAGCGGTTCCCGTACAAAATGAACAAGAAAACGTAAATGTAAACGGTGTAGGTGTAGGAGAAGTTTTACCTAGACCGGGTTATGATGTTCGTCAACCAGGATGCTTGTTTAAAGACTTCAAACTTTGTGGAGCCCCGGAATTTAATGGAGATAGTGGTGCTACGGGTTGCTTGGAATGGTTAGAGAGCATTGAATCTATCATTGCTCGAAGTGGTTGTGCCTACCACCAAAGAATCACTTATGCTTCCGGTATGTTGAAAGGTGGGGCTCTTGAGTGGTGGAACGAAGAAGTTGATGAATTGGGGATTGATGCGGCTAATAATCTTATATGGGGAGAGTTCAAGAATATGATAACTACTAAGTATTGCCCGGCCCATGAACTGAGGAGATTGCAAGTGGAATTTTCTAAACTTGCCATGAAGGGAGGAGACTACGAGAGTTACACACGCCGTTTTGGCCAACTCTCTAGGCTCATTCCTCATTATGTGAGACCCCAAGAGGTTAAGATTGAGAAGTATGTTGCGGGATTGCCACATGAAGTGAGAGTGCTTGTCTCTCACCCCACCATGCCTTTGACTTACAAAGAGGCAACCACCCGTACTGCTAGTATAACCTTGGAACTCATTAGAGGTGGTAAGTTAAATAAGAATGATAACAAAAATGACAATAAAAGGAAGGATGTTGCCGAGTCAAGCGGCACCAAGAAAGATGATCGGCGTGATAATAAGCGCCATGGTCGTGGTGGAAAGGTTTTTGCGACGGTAGTACCAACAAAGGGTCCTCAACGGGTTGGTTACACAGGGGGTAGTCCTTTATGCCCTAGGTGTAATCGCCATCATTGGCCCACTGTGAATTGTGATGCTTGTTTTCATTGCAACCTACCGGGACACACCTCAAGATTTTGTCCAACTAACCCCCGGAATGGTCCTTTAAATGTTGCTCCCCTTAATGCTATACGTCCCCCGATGGTTCCGGGTTCTTGTTATGAATGTGGTAGCCAAGACCACTACCGCAACCGGTGCCCAAATCTTATTGGCCAACAAGTCCAAGTGACCGTGCATCCTAACCAGTTGCAAATTGCCGGTCCGAATCAAAACCGAGGAAACCAAGGACAACAACAACAACCTCCTCAAGCTCCTCGCCAACAATTGGCCCCCCGTGGAAGAGCTTTTGCCGTGAATGCGGTCGAGGCTCGTGGTGATCCTAATGTCGTAGCAGGTACCTTTCTCCTCAATCACCAATATGCTACCGTGTTATTTGATTCTGGAGCCGATTATAGTCTCATTTCCAATGATTTTATTCCGTTGATTGATGCTAATCCTAGCCCGTTGTCCTATTGTTTTGAACTTGAAATGGTAAATGGTGGATTGTCTAGGATTAGTCAAGTTGTTCGTGATTGTGTGTTAGATTTATGCGATCACCCATTTTACATTGACTTAATGCCTTTTGATATCGGTAGTTTTGACGTAATTGTGGGTATGGATTGGTTATCGGCCATGAACGCGGTAATTGATTGTGGTAGTCGAACTGTGAGGATTCCGTTAGAAAATAGGGAAGAATTAGTGGTTCAAGGCGAAACGACCGAACAATGGGATGGGAATGTATATAGTGTTAAGATCACAAAGATTGAATTGAAAACCGTGCCCGTAGTTAAAGACTTTGCGGATGTATTTCCGGATGACCTACCGGGTTTGCCTCCATCTCGTGAACTCGATTTTCGTATTGATCTTATTCCAAATGCTTCTCCCGTGGCCAAAGCGCCTTATCGCTTAGCCATGACCGAATTACAAGAGTTGGCCGCCCAACTCAAAGAACTTCAAGAGAAGGGTTTCATTCGTCCTAGTCAATCTCCTTGGGGCGCACCGGTTTTGTTCGTTAAAAAGAAAGATGGCACATTCCGAATGTGTATCGATTATAGAGAATTGAACAAACTAACGGTAAAGAATCGTTATCCTCTTCCTAGGATTGATGATTTATTCGACCAACTCCAAGGTGCTCGTTTCTTCTCCAAAATTGATTTGCGGTCGGGTTACCATCAATTACGTGTTCATGAAGACGACATTCCAAAAACCGCCTTTCGAACGAGATATGGACACTTTGAATTTACGGTGATGCCTTTTGGGTTGACTAACGCACCAGCTGTGTTCATGGACTTGATGAATCGAGTGTGTCAGCCCTACTTGGACCAATTTGTCATTGTCTTCATCGATGACATTCTCATCTATTCCAAGACCAAAGAAGATCATTTGGAACATTTGAAACAAGTCTTAGAGTTACTCCGGAAAGAAAAGCTTTATGGCAAGTTCTCCAAATGTGAATTTTGGCTTGAAGAGGTCCAGTTTCTTGGTCACGTAGTGAGCAAAGAAGGAATTCATGTGGACCCAAGTAAAGTTGAAGCAGTAAAGAATTGGAGACGCCCCGAAACACCAACCGAAATTCGCCAATTTCTTGGTTTGGCGGGTTATTATAGACGATTTATTGAAGACTTTTCAAAAATTGCCCAACCTTTGACTTTGTTGACTCAACGAGAAAGAAGGTTTGATTGGGGTGAAAAGCAAGAACAAGCATTCCAATTGTTGAAAGACAAATTGTGTGATGCACCCATCTTGAGCTTGCCCGATGGAGCCGATGATTTCATTGTATATTGTGATGCATCCGGGCAAGGATTGGGTTGTGTCTTAATGCAACGGGATAAGGTGATAGCATATGCATCAAGACAATTGAAGGTGCATGAGAAGAACTATCCGACCCATGACTTAGAATTGGGAGCAGTGGTATTTGCTTTGAAATGTTGGAGGCATTACTTGTATGGCACCAAGAGCGTGATCTATACCGATCACAAAAGCCTTCAACATATTTTCACTCAAAATGACCTGAACATGAGGCAAAGAAGGTGGCTTGAGCTGTTGAGTGATTATGATTGCGTTATCCGGTATCATCCGGTAAAGCAAATGTGGTAGCCGATGCTTTGAGTCGAAAGGAACGTATAAAGCCAAGACGAGTTAAAGCCATGAGCTTCACTGTATTAAGGAGTGTCCGTGACTCCATTATCGAAGCTCAAGAATTGGCAACTAGACCGGAGAACTTCACCGATGAAGCTTTACACGGTCTAGAAGAACAGTTTGATAGGAAGAACGATAATGGTTTGTATTTTGTTGATCGATTGTGGATCCCCATTCTTGGAGGATGGCGATTGAAATTGATGGATGAAGCTCATAAGTCGGCTTATTCGGTTCACCCGGGTTCCGACAAGATGTATTTTGGATTGAGAGACTTGTATTGGTGGCCGGGAATGAAGACGGACATTGCTAGGTATGTTAGTCAATGCCTCACTTGTTTACAAGTGAAAGCCGACCACAAGAAACCACCGGGTTTACTAGTCCAACCAGTAACACCGGTGTGGAAATGGGAAGAAATTGCTATGGACTTCATCACGAAGTTACCAAGAACGAGTAGTGGTCGGGACACCATTTGGGTGATAATTGACCGGTTGACTAAGTCGGCTCACTTCTTAGCCATCCGGGAGGACGATAAATTTGACACTATGGCACGTTTATACATCAAAGAGGTTATATCCAAGCATGGAGTGCCGATTTCCGTGATATCCGATCGGGATGCCCGATTTACTTCAAAATTTTGGAAGGCGTTCCAGAAATCTATGGGTACTCGTCTCGGTTTGAGTACGGCGTTCCACCCGCAAACTGATGGTCAAAGTGAAAGAACAATTCAAACGTTAGAAGATATGTTGAGAGCTTGTGCTATTGATTTTGGTGGTAATTGGGATGTGCATCTTCCTTTGGTTGAATTCTCCTACAATAATAGCTATCATGCTAGCATTGGAATGGCTCCATTTAAAGCATTATATGGGAGAGATTGTAGGTCACCGCTAGTTTGGGCAGAAGTTGGTGAAAGCCAACTCGTTGGGCCCGAAATTGTTATTGAAACGACGAAAGTGATCTCACAAATCAAAGAAAAGTTAAGAGTGGCCCGAGAACGACAATTGAAATATGCTAATGTTAGACGACGACCCCTCGAATTTGAAGTTGGTGATTATGTGTTATTGAAAGTTTCCCCGTGGAAAGGTGTGGTTCGTTTTGTGAAACGTGGCAAGTTGGGGCCACGGTACATTGGCCCGTTCAAGATCTTGGAGCGTATTGGTCCGGTTGCATATCGATTAGAACTTCCTCAAGAATTGAGTGGAGTTCATAATGTTTTTCATGTTTGTAATCTTCGGAAGTGTTTAGCAAATCCAACACTTCACGTGCCCCTCGAAGAAATCCGTGTTGATAAAGCGTTGAAGTTTGTGGAAGAACCAATAGAAATCCTAGATCGACAAACTAGAAAGCTGAAGAATACCCGATATACGATTGTCAAAGTGAGATGGCAAGCTAGACGTGGACCCGAGTTTACTTGGGAACGTGAAGATTCTATGAAAGCCAAGTATCCCCATTTGTTTAACGAGTCTATTTAGATTCAAATTTCGGGACGAAATTCTTTAACGGGGGAAGAATGTAACATTCATGATTTTTACCGTTTGACTGTGCATGTAATTTGATTAACTACTTTAATAAACGAAAACTTTGGGCCTAATTGTGTTCGTTTATCTGTAAATTGGGCCAATTATAATGTCATAATTGGATTTCTAGAATTAAGCCCATGATTAACAGACTATGATATTGGCCCATTACATGTGATGGAAATTATAAAATAAACGATGATTGAGTAACTGTAGTAACAGGGAAGAACGTATATACGAAACCTTAAGTATAATGTACGGTTTCAATAGTGTCGGTGGAACAGTGTCGGTGGCACAGTGTCGGTGGTTATCTAATAATTTCATTAATGGGACAAAGACCGACATAACTTTATGTAAAGAATAATATTTGTGAAATATCCGTTGTTTGTTATTGATCATGAATCTAATCCCTTAGCTGGATAAATACCCCATTTATCTACCTAATTTATTATACACTCAATCATTCAGGAACACACAACACACTCTCACCCTCTTTAGCTTTTCCTTCCAAGAACACACACAAATACTCATATTTCTCTCTAGATTTTCTATCAAATTCATTGAAATTGAAACAAGATTCAAGCTAGAGAAATCATCTATATCATCTTCTTAATATCATATTAAGAGTTGAGCTCACCAAGTGCAAGGAAACTCACATATTAGTTCAATATTCGGATTGGATAGCTTTTGGAAGATTTGGTAAGTTAAACTCATCCCATAATCATCATTTTATGATTATTAACATGTTTCTAGTTATATCAAAGTGTTTTTGGGTCACGAATCGGGTCAAAATGCAAATAGAGTTTCATTAGGGTTTTGATATGATTTGGAAGTGATTTTGAGGTTTTGGATTGAATTTATGAGATGGGTTATGTTTGTTTATGTCCAAATATGTGGATTTAGGCTTGAAATTGAGTTATAGATCATCCATGGTCAAAAATGGGGTTTTGGGTTGTTTTGGATCGTTTTTGGCTAAGTTTCTGCAGCAGAATTATCTGACTGCGGCGCAGTGGGAGGTGCCAGACCCCACTGCGGCGCAGTGAAAATCTACTGAACCAGTGACTCTTTGTCAACTTCAAACGCTTATAACTTTTGATCCGTAAGTCCAATTGAGTCATATGACCTATCGTTGGAATCGTGAGAGAGTCTACTTTCTCATGGTAAAGTCCTTTTGATCTGAATCCTTTTCCATTTCTAAAAATGTCGGGTCAAAGTGTTATAGTTCATGTTCGGGAGAGTCATTAAGGTGTTGTGGGATTGTGAAGTGACTCAAACTTACTTAACCAACTTGTGTAGGGTTATAAAGTTGATTTTGATGTCACTATGATATATATTAATAGGTTGTGGACACGTGGCGGTTGTTGGACGTTTATAACTCGACTATAACTTGTATTTAGCTTGCATATCCAATCAAGGTGAGTTTCGTAAACCCTCCCTACTCAATTGAGATTCGGGCTGAAAAGTGTACATGTTTGTTTAACTGTTGATTGTTGATTTGATTGATTGTGTGATTGAATTGTTGATATGGACATGTTAGCGCATTACTTATTATATAAGTCGCACCGTTAGCGCATTGTTTATCATGTGAGTCGCACCGTTAGCGCATTGTTTATCATGTGAGTCGCACCGTTAGCGCATTGTTTATCATGTGAGTCGCACCGTTAGCGCATTGTTAATTATTAACTATGTAAGCCGCACCGTTGTTGAATGTTATTGATTGTTATGAAACGTTGTTGAACGTTATATGGAATCGTTGTTGTTGAACGTTGACTTGTATTGAATTGTGATAATGTGAAACCTTATAGGTTTTCCTTGGATGTGATTAGTTTTCCTAATCCTCACTTATTGTTAACGGTTGTTATCCGACATACTACTTGTTTCTTGTTACTTGTCCCTACGAACTCACCAACTTTATGTTGACGTTCTTTAGTACACTTTTCAGGTAATCAAGTTAATCAGAGACAGAATGAATGAATAGATGCTTGCATTGCTAGGGTTTGGACTATCTTTGGACTTTCTGGATCCGTGATCCTTATTTCCCTTTAACGGGTTATGTTTAGGATCAACTACTATCGTTTGAACATTTTTCTTTTAAGTATGGATTGAGTGTGTATTTTGATAAATGTTGATTATTGTAATGAACTTGTGGATTGTTTCAATCTATTGAATGCATATAGTTTGACTCTACATAATTCTCATGTCATGCTGTGCTTTTCTAAGTGATACCCCATGATTCCGCCATGTTGGGGTGTTACATATATACCGACCGGTAATACCGGTATGGGGTACTCCGGTACAACTATTTCCGGTATTTTTGATATTTTTCGGTATTACCGTTCCGATATACTCATTTTTTATTTTTTGAATTTTTTTAAATATTATTTTGTGATTTGTGAACTTTAAAACTTATATTTTGTTATAAAGTACCTATTTGGTATTATTTTTGAGTGAATAGTAATTATATTTTGACTATTTACGTTAAATTATAGTAAGTTTTATAACATTTTTATAAAATAAAATAAATTAAATTAAATTAGCCGTACCGGCCGGTATTAAATTAGATCCTCATATGTAGGTATATATAGGTTTTTTATTTGAGTTTGTTTTGGTTTTTTATTAAATTATTGTTTGGAGGTTTGTTAAAGACAAGGATGAAAAATGCAAAAACGACAAACCATAAGGATGAATTTTGCACTTAACCATAGGGACAAACCATGAAGATGGGTGAAAAGACATAAATGCCCCTCATGTGCAAGGCACGTGAGGGGTTAACGGATCGAAGGACGAAATGCAAACCACGGGGATGATTTTAGCCAAAAGTTAACGGCGAGGACGAAAAGTGATAAAGCGATAAACCACAGGGACGAAAAAAGTACTTAACTCTTTTAATTATCATTAAATCTTAATAATCACTAATATTATCTTTAAATGACTATAATACCCTGATCTAATCACCATTCGATTCACAATCAAAGTTGATATATGGTGATGTTCTCCTATAACGTTTTGATAGATTTTTAATGTCGTATAGTCAATTCTTTTTCTTTCTTTCTATTATAACTTGCAGATTCATTTACTGTTGTCTAGTTGGTTTAGTTTTTTCAACAGTTCGGTTTTTACACACTTTGTTTGTCATATTGCTTACAGTGCATTTCTTATGCTTTCTATTTTGCTCACATGGGAGTGGTCTCATGCATATGAGTTAATAATATAAGTTGTTTTGTTGGTATATTTCGTAAAAAAATAAATAAATTACATGCCCTTTGGTTATCGAGAAAAATATGTAGTCAATTCGAGAAATGAATTAGACAATGAGGAATGTTTCTTTGTTCTCAATTTACTGCTGGACATTAGCTATCACTTACTGCTAAAAAGTGATAATTGTACATAACGAGAGAAACATTCCAACTAGTTGATATTTAAAGATTGATGGATGGTTAGTATAATTATTATAATGGGTTGGCTCGTGTTGCTATGTCCTGTTATATGATGTTGCTGAAAAAAAAGGGAGCAAAAGGGTATACTGGTCATTAATTTAATAGTTAATGATTTTTTTATATTTAATAGTAATTAAAATAACAATTTGGGGATATATGATATTTTTAATTTTAAGATGGGGAAATTTGATATTTTAAAGTTGGATTGGGTATATTTGATATATAGATGGGTTAGGGAGGGGAAATATGAAATTCACTCTTAAATTTAAATCAAGAGTTAAGATTTGGGCACATTATATTAGCCAGCAAGTTCTTATTCATGGATAGACAACAAGTTCTTATTCATAGATGAGCAACAATAAGTGTACATCCTGTATCATAGAGTAAATTGAATGTTCAGAAATGGTTATAACATAGTTTCTCTTATGGGGAAAAAATCAATATACTTCTAAGTTCTAATGTCGAATCAGGTTGGAAGTCTATTGATACTGTGACAAGAAATATTTTATTCAAAGATTAAGTTATATCCTAATTGTTTTTACTTATATCTTTGTCTTTGTCGGCCTTTAATAATTGTTGTTTTGTTGCTAGTAATTTACAACTTACTTACAGGCAGTGAATTTGTTCGTTTGGAGTAGAGTAATTAGGTAAGTCCAAAATCTTTCGCAAGGACACGTGTTGGCAAAACAAATAGATTTGTAGTTCAGAAACGGTTGAAGTTTAACACATATCAAGATAAAACTAAGGCGCGTTTGGTTCACAGAATGTTTTTAGAATGAATGAAATCTTACAATGGAATTGGAATTTGAAGGAATGGAATTTGACAGAATGTTTTTGATTTTTTGAAGATTCAAGTAACAAATGGAATGAGATTCCTTCCCCCATCCTCAAGGAATGGAGATTCCATCAAATGATGGAATGTTTACATTCCATTGGAATGATATTCCTTCCTCTTTGAACAACCAAACACACTAAGGAATGGAATCTCATTCCAATTCCATCAAATTCCATCAAAATCTGTGAACCAAACACGACCTAAAATGCATAAAAAGTAAATAATCAATTAGTCGAATAACTCATTTAATCAATTTGCTAATGGGGTTGTTCAGATTGGATTAATTGGATTAGGTTGGTATTGTATGAAACCTAATAAAGAATTGGTTTAATGGTTCTCTTTTGGTTTTGTGTATTTTAATTGGGTCATCCCATACCCGAATAAACATTTATTGTCTTCGAAGCAACTTAATCCAAATTACCTAAAAATTAGAGAAATTCTAAAATAACAAACAAATAATTACAAATCTAACAACTATTTTAGCAATCCAAGAACCAGATCAAATAAACCAAACCCTTATTTAGATTGTATGGTTTGGGTGTCCTTCAAATACGGTTTGGTTATTAGGTGGGTTAATAGTTGACAAACCGAATAATCTAAACCAAATAACCCTTAGAACTCAACATTATAAAAGCATGCACTTAGCTAATCATATCGACTCCAAGAGTCTTCGCTACATGTTTAACTAGCAAACGTTTAAAAAAAACAAACATAAAAAGCATATGATGAAAAAAACAATGCTAATTAAATCAGAAGGCGTTGAATAAGATTTGTTTGAGACTTAGGTCGAACAAATATGTTAATTAAAATTGTGCCATCACTATAGCATGCATCAACAATTTTGTCTCGCCTAGTGTATTGTATACATACAACGCTTAAAAAATAAAGGTAAAATCAAAGGTCGTGTTGAAGGCGTGCAAGATGACCACACAAAGACCTTTTTTTTTAATTTAAAGTTAGCATTATCCAATTCGGCACTATGCGGAACACGAACCACGCATGTCTGAGATGAAATCCAGGACTCTCGAAGAAACCTCTCTAATAATCTACTCTTACAAATGTAGGAAGTGAGATTCGAAGATCCTGATGAATTTCCCCAAGTTCTACCTAGGATGCATTTAGATCAAAGAATAGATTTCATTCCATTGACAATGTTTGGTTCATAGGTTTGGATTTAAAAAATAGATTTTAAACCCAGGAAAATAAATATACTCTAAACCTAACTCGGGGGTGGGGTTTCAACTTCAATTGATTCCCACACTCTGAATGTTATATAAACTCATCAAGTCATACGTAGAGCGCTTCCAACCAACAAAAGAAACAGAATCATTCACTAATCAAAATAATCGTTTACCACAGCTTCTCCAAGGCTTCTTGTACGAGTAACAAGATCCACAAAACTAGATGTTATATACTATATAGACAGACACAATTCATCAACTCCAACTACTAACCAATCTGCATGTGATCCCTATCCTAGTGATGCATTCGTTAACCCATCTAGTTTGTAAGGTGTACATAATAGGGTCAACATACGTGATCAAAAATATTGCTCTGTTTCACATCCTATGCCTATCAGTTGCTTTGAGCCCAACCGCAACATCACGGGCCTCACCAAATCAAGGAGGGTCCAAATGCTATAAAAAAAGAAGAAAGAAAGCACATCAGAATTCATGTTGAACTCCGACTTCATACGTATTTACCATCATATGAAAATATACAACTAACCTTTTAACGGGTTATAGTAGTCATAGCCTGTAGAAGTGGCTCCATTGATCCTAGCCACCATCCCAGAATTTTTGTTAGGTTCACACCAATCATCTACATATAGATTAATCAGAATACAGCATCAATACAGAGAATTCGAGAGCAAAGTGATAATACTATCAGAACTGGGTCGAGATGTGAACTTTTTATAGTTTAGGTGGGTCATGGGTTGATTTGCGATCATTTTGTTAAACTTAGAAAAGAATTATCCAACTAACATGTTAAATTTGATTACAAAAACTACATGTGTTACCAAAATACGGAGTAATCAATATTCCTGGATAACATTTTGGCAATATTTGACCCATTTTATATCTAGCTTACTGATTGATATAAGACATAACTCATATAGACCCGGTCACAAGAAAAAGAGTCAAATTGCCACCACTATGTGCTATCTATCTATAAATAAAACTAAAAGGAAACGATAAATATAATTCAGGAAAAGCTTAGTTTAACCTCGATTGGTAGTTCGAGTGCAAGCTGGTGGAAAGAGCGACAAAGTGTCCCGAGAAAGCACTTGACGAAGACCTATAGTTTACATCACAAATCTTTTCTCAGAAGATAAATAAACAACACAAAACAATAAGTATTGGCAAGATTCTCCGTGCCTTTTAAAAGGTCAATAGAGCCAGCAGTCAAACTTTTTATTTGAAGTCAGATGTTACAATACCCATACTGTAGAAGTAATAACATGCTGAATACTAACCTATCAGAGCTTTCTTATTGTGTTTTTTCAGGTACTTCAACTCAACTGCCACTGTCTCTTTTGCCTTACCTGCACATACGAAGCAACAAAAATGACAAGGAGAAAGGGACAAAGCGTTTTAGGAAGGGTTCCCTAACAGGAAGACATAACTTGAGCCGAGAGGGGGCTTTGCAGAAATCACAAGGTGTTCATAACATAATTCTATACACACACACACACATACAAGATTTAGTACCCATGCAATGCACGGCACAATAAATTGCTAAACTAACATTAAGCAAATATATAAATAATCTCTATGTGACAAATGATAAAAAGTTGAATGGATTGAACAAACAATGACAGTTTGTGTAAAACAAACATTCAATGACCAAATATACATATATTAATTTCATGATATCAATTTGGACATTTGAATATTACTTTTGTACAAACAAATACTTCATAGCCTTGTACTGTCCTCTTTGTGAAAATAAAACAAAACAAAACAAATATACATCCTTTTCAACCTGCAATTATAATACTTACCGTAAGAACTATGAAGTATTGACCATACATCTATTGATGGTGCGTGAATGACTAACCAAGTACGTTAAATATTTGATAGTAGTTTTAATCGGACAAATTGTACATTTGACTAATCATTAGCCGGTTGACAATCTTCATCACATGCAACTCAGAAATAGATCCAACTTCATTCATATGCATGTTTCATCTCTAAGTATGTTTAATGCTGCAACTGACAACTTGTAGTGCACGACAAGCAAATAAACAATCATGAATAAAATTTTGAAATACTTCCTTAGGAGTAAACGACTAAGGTTTCAGTCTTAGATTTGTAAATTTTATTCATCCGGACTAATATTATGCTTTTTAATACAATGCTATATTGCATGGGAACAACTTCAAGTATCAAATACTGGATGAGCAGTTTTCAACTACTATTTTTTTTGGCATCTAAGGGTTTCATGAAACATTCGATTTGCATAAAGATAAATTAACGTGTTTAAGCTGTAGAGATAATTTTTGAAACTCTTGGTCAACTTAGCCTTTCCAAAAAGGAAAAATAAATTCAGAGTCCATATCCATGAAAAGAATTAAAACATAGCAAAAGTTAGCAGACAAAAAAAAAATGATAATGAAGAAGATAATATCTTTGAGATGATTTATTTGGTGAAAGAATGAGAGCGTTAGTAGTATAGTTTACAAATTAAATTACAAGAAACTTCCTTGATTTTAAAAAAACAATCCCTTTAGGCATAGATACACCAATATTCGCTTCCATTAAAGTATCATGAAATGAAAAATTAATTTATATCTTTATTAGTGAATGACAAATCAGCTTAATGCTGATGTGTCAATTGATAGAGATTATGAAAATACACTTAGGATAACGATGTGGAATGGCTAACTGAGAGCCACCTATTACTCACTTTTTCTCAATTATACTATACATACAGTAAGATATATATATATACACACACATGCAATAATCAAGTATACTATTCATATAGAGCAAGAGATATATAGTATCAGCACAACTATATTATGTTTAAACCAAGCAGAAAAGCAAAAACCTTCCATAGATTTCTGGGTAGTTTTCAAGTGAACCTTTATGTCTTTTTTCAGCCCTGCACCCAAAACCCACTGTGAATAAAGAACTCAATTGGAAACTAATCCCAACGTGTAAACAACACCAAGTAAGACAGAGAAAAGAAAATGTAGCAATACATGGAAGACGAACCTTTCAAATTTCTGGGGAGTAATTTCAGGCGAGACAAGCGAGATATTGCCATGGCTTTCTTACCTGCATGCAAGATAAGGCATTATGACACAAGACAATGAGAAAAAAAAAGAGGAAAAACCTTGTGTATTTGTAGTTGCAAAAAAGAGTGAACTGAGCCATATGCAGTGTATATGACCACAAGCAAACCAGATGGGTTAGTTTATAGGAACTAAACTATTAGAAGAGGTGAAATGGACAGGTCAAACAGGCTAGGTAACTAGTACAAGCTAAAACTTTCTGGTCCTATAGTTGACTCTTTTTAACTACAGAAGGTGGATAAATACATGGAAGACTAACCTTCCACAGCTTTGTACAGACAAGAGAAGTGAGAAATTGCCGTTGCTTTCTTGCCTGCATGCAAGATAAGAAACAAGATACCAAAAAAGAAAAACAAAAAAGGTTGTAATGTACGTAGATTTTCAGAGAAAAAGTGCAAGCGAATCAACTATACGCAGATATATTGACATTTCACTTAAATGTATAGCATCAAATCTACCACTTTAACTCGTCTGGAGTAATGCTGTTAAAATTTAATCAACTAAATTTATGTAAATGGCTGCCAGTTCGAGGAATTGTTTCAAACAATATAAGAAAAACTGCAATTGATAGGCAATGTCATATATTGTAAAGGTTTGGCATATTTGCAATGGCACAAAGGGAGCACAAGTTGGGTAAGAAGTTTTACAAGGAGGTGATAACCATATAAATAAATGAATATGAGATACTCCAAATAATCACATACCAATTGGTGCACGATCAGTAAGAACAAACTTGCTCAATGTAATCCTACCATCGTCACTATCGCATACCACTTTGGCCTCGTAGACTCCAAGATCTCCTTCTTCGATTGCCTCAATGGTAAGTAGAAGTAATAACCTCTAACTTTCAGGTATTTGCACTCCATAAATTCAAAATCATGGAGGTTGTTGTGTTCGCCCTTCTTAACATGCTAAATAACAAGATAAATTAGTTTACATGTAAAACACACAGTCTCCCGAAAATTCAAAGCATGTGGAATTAAAGGAACCATACCATCTCACACGCCTTGTTATAGGCACGAACAGAAAAGTCACAAATAACACGAACAAAGGGATGATCAAGCTCAATTGATCTTTTTCCTTGTTCGGCCAACATTTTAGATATTCCGATAAGTGGAACCTGCCACAAGTATGAAATATGTCATCTATACGCTTGTGTCATGAAAAACTTTGTGTATTTGAATCCAAAAAAAAAAGAGATAAATATATGATGCATACAGTCCCCTTATCAAAATATTTAAACTTCAGCCAACTTAGTCGCTCCTCTACTTTCAAGGGAACACGGTGGATTTCAGAGAGTTCCCTGTTTGGGTCCGAGGAAGGTAGATGGCACCCTAAAAGGGAAAAGTTACCCAAGTTACCATCCTTGTGTCGACTTAAATGCGAATAAACATATTGATAATCTAGCAACAAATACATGCAAAATCATATTGAATAACATAGCTATTCATTATTTGGGTATTTGCATAATACAAGTAACTAATTTTTGTGTACTGGCTGGTTACAGGGCTGGATCCAACACTTGTAAACTCTTTCATATATTGTATGACTGTCCCTAAGGATTATAGTACCCAATGTCTCAATTACACACACTAAAAGTAATTCACTACAATTCCTACTGTATTTATTTAGGGGGTGTTCGGGATTCCACATTTTTAAGTCCTTGGTAATCATACTGGAAAATCCCAACCATCAATGTCAATGCCACACCGAACCCACTTTTACCCGAAAATTAAAAACCCTGTGGGTTTTACCCAATGACACTGAATATTAAATAACTATAATATAAAAACCATACACACAGACACAGACTGGAAAATTCCAACCATCAATGTCAATTTCTCCACTGATACCGTGCTTCTAGCAACAACCACACCGATAAGGATACTTAGTTTAAAATAAGTAGAGCATTCCCTCCAGCTTAAAAGTAACAGCCTTTTTTTTTTCTCTTGACATAAGTTAAAACGCAATCAAAAAAATCAAACTGCGTTTGGGTTTTCAGAAAACGCAATGCATTTACTTGAAGAAGAAGAAATAAGCACCAATTCACATCTGCAATACATTGAATGCTCGTCGGAACATAATATTTATGAAGAAAATTTGTTATTATATATATTATTATTATAATTTATAACATATATATAATAATTATATATACTCGTATGTAAAGATTTGGGAGGAAAACTAAACCATTATGAGAAATCCATGACACGGAAAAATTATATAAAAAATAACTTGAATGTTCATCAAGGTGTTTCTAAAAAGTAAAACCAACAATTATACAAACAGTAAATTAAACTATACAGACTAACTAACCAAGCATTTCGCCGATGAAAGAAACGGAAACGACCGACGATTAATAGATATCAAAATCCCCTTTTACTCAGAAACCCTATGGAATAATATAATAATAAACTGCCCCTTTGATCTTCCCAATTAATATAATTTAAATACACCAATTGCAATCTCGGTCCAAACTTATGCAAAGTGTCGATTTTGGTGCCACAAGTCGAATTTTTGGCAATTTTGGTCCAAAGTTAACTTTCTGTTTATTTTGATCCGTTAGAGGCGTCATATGCCAGGCATGTGATGGGTAAAATTGTCTTTTTCGCATAAATAAGGATCATTCATGCAACTAAATTAATCTTTATTTCTTTTTCTTTTTCTTTATTCATGTTCTATATCTTTAAACATAATACATATATCATCCAGAAATTAACTTCATCTAAATCTATATATTGTCTTTTATATCCATGCCGTAACTTTTTTTTCTTTTGAAAAGTCAATATTCATTCACATTCTCCTTTCAATTACAAGCACAAACAATGGTTCAATTAATTTCTATATCATAATACGTACTAATCTATATACAAATACAAATTATATCATACCATCTATTCCATTTCATTCATTCATTACCTTTCAATCCATCTCTTTAACACCCATTTATCCAACTCATTACCTTTCAATCCATATATATATATATACTAATATAGTGAAGGGATCAAGTGAGAACCAACATATATGGTGAGAACCGTGAGAACCACTAAAAAATCATCTCTAAGGGCTTTGCCCTTAGAGTTAAGGGCTACGCCCGTACCGTATACAACCGTCACCATCTCTTGGATCGCCGCCCATCAAATCCATACGATTCCCATATGCGTCCCTTGACGGTCAGTTTAGAACGGATAAGGGCCTCTGGCCCGTACCGTATACATACGTTTTCTTAACGCGTAACCCATATGATTTTTTACAAAAAATTTTTTATTTTTTTTATTTTTTTTTTTGGAATGGGTTTTTGTTAAAAGAAAATAAAAAACAAAAAAAAGTTTCAAAAAATGAAAAATAAAAATTAAAAAAATAAAAAACCACACAAAAAAGAAGAAAAAAGGAGGAAAACTAGTGGTTCTCACGGTTCTCTCCATATTTGTGGTTCTCACGTTAACCCTACCCTATATAATATATATATAGTATAGATCTGTATATAATCTATATATATAGTATAGATTTGTATGTATACACAAGGGTGGTGATAGAAACAGGCGGCGGTGATGGGTGATGATAGACACAGGCGGCGGTGGTTGCTTAGCGACAATCAATGGAATGGTGGTAGCGGCAGGTGGTAGAGTGGTAGTAGCTCCGACGGGCGTGAGTGTGGATGATGATGGTGATGAAGAAACAAATCCGATGGGTTTACCACCGTCGCGATCGCCCTTTAGATTCACCGCCGTCGCTGCTCTTCAGATCCACCGCAGCAGCCACCTTCAGATCTTCCACCACCCACCTTCATATCTTGAATACATTCATGAGATCTTCGTTGCCGGAGCTTTTGGCCGAATCTTTATTGTTGTAGTTGACTAGTGGTTACAATATCATATTTTGCTAGTGGTGGTGTTAATGTTGTTCTGGTATATCGATATAGTGGTATTATTGTTGTAGTTGACTAGTGGTGGTATTAACTGTTAATGATGATGATTTTTTCTGGAAAAAGGATAATGTGGTAGGTGGGAGAATTTTTTTTTTCTTCCTTTTCAGAATGGCTCGCATCAGTAGTTGTTTTTTTTTTTTTGCAAATATGGTCCTTTGAGGTATTAAATGGACGAAACTACCCCGCACGTGACAGGCACATGGGGGCAATAACGGCTGAAATTGGACGAAAAGTTAGTTTTGGACCAAAATTGCCAAAAAGTCCGACTTATGGCACCAAAATCGCCACTTTGCATAAGTTTGGACCGAGATTGCAAATGGTGTGATATCACAGGGACCAAAAATGCATTTCGTTCTAATTTAAAATATGGATCAACAGACAATTTTATATTTATTTCTTTTCTCTGGTTTATTTTTGAGTTAATTGCAAGATTGGTCCATGTGGTTTACATCATTTTGCAAGGGGGTCCCTTTTCAACTATCGTTGCAAAGGGGGTCCCTGTTTTGAGAATTTTTTGTAAATTTAGTCCATTTTTGACGGATCCGTTATTAAAGGACGTTAACTGGGCACGTGCAGGGGTATTCCTGTACTTTGCCATCCATTTGCCCCACACCCACCTTTTCCCCCTTTTATACCCGTAAATTATCATTATTCTATTTATCAAAAAACCCTAAATAATCCATCTATTCCCCCAAATCATATAAGAATCCTAAATAAAAAATCAACTAAATTAATCAACCAAATGCAAAATCGTTATCCATAATCAAAATAGTAAGAACACATTCGTCATCGTCATGAACTGGGTACTTCGAGAACACAGTAATACTCCTAATCTGGCTGAGGCTGCAATATATGGTTAGTGATTGAAGTTATACCTTTTTCCCTTAATTTAATTTGTGGATGTATCTGTTTATACAAAAATGTATTTGTTTGTTTATACTAAAATTCTATATAAATCTAAATTGTTATAGGTAAAAGCACTACACACTTTACTTTGAAAATTCATCATGGGGGGTGGTTTACCAAGTCTCCAGGGAGGAAATATATGAATGGCAAGGTCAACTATTTCGATGCTGTGGATGGAGATCAGTTTTCAGTTCTGGAGCTAACTGATATGCTTAAAGAAATAGGGTATGTGAAAAAAGTTCCTACTTGGTACCACTTTAAAGAACCTAAAGGTGATCTTGATTTAGGACTGCATTCTTTAGGCAGTGATGATGATGTTAGGCAATTATTGAAGTTTGTTCCTAAAAACTTAATCATAGAAGTATATGTTGAATTATGGAAAACCAATTTAGAGACTAGTCCAACCCCAACAACTGATGTTAATAATGATGATATTATTAAAGAAATAGATGATGCTCTATCACAACCCTTTGTGCCTGCTAAAAAGATGGTCCCTAAAAAGAAGTTGTTTACTGAATCACAACCTGAATCACAACCTGGGATGGGTACAAATGAAACAATGCAACTTGAATCACAACCTGGGATGGTTATAAATGAAAATGTGGATGATGAAACCCCTACAATTTCACCTTATGTACCAAAGCAAGTTCAAACAACTCCTGGTCTGGGTACAAATGAGGTGAATGATGTTCTTAATGTTGGTGGTACAACTATGAGTCAATTGATGAATGATGAGACCTTCACAGAGAACTTTGTAAATGTGGAAATTCAAACTGAAGTTGGGCAGAATACGCATAATGATGAAAGTGTTGTACATGAGTCAAATTCTGAGCATGTAGATAATACACATATTGAGGAAAGTGATGAGGAGAAGGATCATCTGAATGAGGAAAACAATAATGATAGGGAGAGTAGTGACAGTGATAGAGAGAGTGAAGATTTTGATTTTATAGTGGATGATGAACATAGGATGAATGATGTTGAAGTTGATATGACTGACTTTAGGGATAACATAGATTGTGAAGTTGAATGGATAGAATCTAATCCAAATGCAGGAACTGGTAAAGAGAAGGAGATAGATGGTGATGTTGAAACTCTAAATTTTGATAATCTTGATAGTGAGACAGATGAGGAGGAGGATGATGCAGTTAGGAAACAAGCTTTGAAGAAGTTAAGACAAGAACATACTACCAATCCAGATATGAAAGCACATTTTCATCTAAGGCAAGTATTTGGGACCAAGGAAGAAATGAGAGACATGGTGTCCATGCATGCAATAGAAACTAGGAGGCAACTGAAAATTATAAAAAATGATAAAAAAAAGATTCAGGGTTATATGTGAAGGCCATATTCCAGTTTTTGATAAACAAGTGCAGCCCAATTTGGATGGCCCAAGTGAACAGGTGCAGCCCAATGTGGATGGCCCAAGTGAACAGGTGCAGTCCAATGTAGACTGTCTAACTGTGGAAAAAGAAGGTGGGCCAAAATTGAAAAAAAAGGCACCACCAAATGAAACAGTGGGTCTTAAAAGGGTTGAAAGTCCAACTGGGATTAGGTGGCTAAAGAAAAAGACAATTGAAAAAGAATCTAGTCCTAGTGGGGAGCAAAAGTGTCCTTGGTTATTGTATATGGGTAGACCAGATTCAGAGGCTACATGGACAGTTGTAACACCTGTCGTTCAAAAATATGAATTTCCAAAAATTTTGCCTAACGGCGTCAAAAGAAAGCGGAAGTAAACTTGAAAAGACCAAACCAAAAGAATCTGTTTGGTTCATTTATTCATAGGTGTTACCAACAATGTCATCAAAATAGGTTCAAATGGAAATCCATCGGTTGCCCAACATTAAACAACCGACATCAAAGGTAACTACATAGTCAATAACATCTAAATAAACATCAAGTGTCTAATGAGAAGCAACTATGGGTAAACTAAAAGCCAACTTCAAGACCATCTACCCATGTCTCACATCTTCTCACATCTACCTGCTCACTAATGTTGGACCTGAGGGCACAACACATTTAAAAGAACAAGTGTTAGCTAACGAATTAGCTAAGTAAGATAACACATCATTAATAAAATATTTGTCCATTTAATCATTATAAAAAGTCATATTTCATCTTTAAGGCACATATCATCACAAGTCATCACATCTATCATATCACATCTTGCATTAAACATCTTTCATATAGGATGGGTCATCCTAAATGTGCCTAGTCATCTTTTGCATCTCACATATAACATCTAAACATCTTTGTAGTTGTGACATAAGTCACACATCTCATATAAGGTGTAAGTTTGTGTGTAGGCGGAACTTGCAGGAAACCTCACACCCGACTGGATGGATAAACCTTTCAGCAATCCATCAATGTCGTTAAGGAATGGCAAGCCAATCCCGGAGTAATCCGTATGTTCAAGACAAATGGGGCTGCTCAGACCTCCCGTATTACTCTTCACATCTCAAACCATGTTGCAAGGAGCCACCCAAGCAACCACATCTACGCACTTAGCCGGGTGATGATAGACCCTATACGGAGCTTTAGCCCCGTACCCGAAGCAGATACGAAGACACCTTCGTACAGGTAAAAAATTACTTATCCATATACCCAGAACGGAGCTCGACCTCCGATTAACATAACTATTCCGGAGCTCCCAAGGTAACAATACCCAGCTCTGAGGAAATATATCAAGAAGATCGGATATAGATGCTTTCTATGATTATCCGAGTAAAACAATATACTTAAGTCCGAAGACCTCGGACACGGCTCACTAAGAGATCATCTCGAATCTCCTAAAAAGATAAAAGATATTCTCAAAAGAGGAAGAGATTTACCCAAATTTTCTTACCCTCCAAGTTTCTACCCTCTATATAAGGAAGAGATATCATACGGCACAATATATTGAATCACCCTCAGCATACCGTCCACACACAATAGTATACCGGCCTCTCAAGACCGGTGACGACACCCAATATAAAATTAGGCGTAAAGCGGCCACTGCCCTATTACCGGTAGGGAATCGCCTACAAACACCCAAAACCCCCTCACACCTTCGGTTGAGCCATAGTGCGATTATTTGATCAATCAAATTGGCGCCATCCGTGGGACCCGATCTTTAACAAGAAATTTTTACAGCGATCCCACCCACGATCAGGATAATCAAATACCATGGCCGACAGGAGACACCAATTACTCCCCACGAACACCTAACAAGGGGGATCGAATACCCCCTAGGGGGGGTTAAATTTTCAGGAACAATTTTCCTTCGACACGCCTGGGTCGAACTATCGTCCACCTATTATCACACAGGTGGCCATAGCACGGATGTAGGCGAAACATCAAATGCGCAAGGAGTTTCGGATAGGCCCGAACCTCAGGGTCAGGTGGACAGATCCGTGTAACGCCGCAGGGTCAAGGGCAGGACAGATCCGTGGTGACACCGCAGGGTCAGGGTCAGGACAGATCCGTGGTGACACTGCAGGGTCAAGGTATGGACAGATCCGTGGTAACACTGCAGGGTCAGTACAGGTCCGTAACAACGTCGTTGGCCAGACCTCAGAAAGACCCGTCCCACAGAGCCAAGGCCCAGGTGGACCTATAACGACACCCCAGGGTCAAGGCCCATTCAGATCTGTGATAACTCCTCAGGGTCAGAATGCAGGTAGGTCGACAGTGATCCCACCAGATCAAGGTTTACATAGGCCTGCATCAACGCCACCTCAAAGTCGGAGCGAGTTCGTACTCACACCTCTTCAGGGACAGAATAGGTCGGGCTTTGCCCCCTCGAACCTAAGGACACCACAGGCCCACGGGAATGCCAATAGGGCGTCAACATCGGCAGAGCACGAAATAAACGATGCATATGTGCAAGCCAATTACGACACCCTAAGTGCAATCATGAACCGCTTAAGAGAAGCAGGTCAAACCCGTAACATCACCAGGAACCTAGAAAATGAGTACGATTCAGACTCAATTGATGAGTACATCGAGATGGAGGCCCTCCGGGGAGACGAACGGAAGGGCACCGTCACAACAAAGGAGGCGAATTCAGGCAGTCACGACCCCCGCAACAAGAACAACTGGCATACGAATAGAAGAAGGAAGAAACGCAACAATCAATGATGACAGTCCCCTGGAGGCCACGGGGAAGGTATATACCCGGGTCCGACAGAGGTCCGGAGGACAGCCTAATGCCTCAACAGAACCAGGGCGGACTAAGAAGAAACTATCAAGGGATCACACACCCCAGAAGGAATGTAGTCCGCCCGATTACGACTCGTATGAATGGGAGGAACCTGATCCGGTTGACCTATCTCACTTGGTGAATACGGATAGCCCATTCTCCGCAGCTATACAAAGTCACCCATTACCAACAAGATGAAATACCCCCAACACTTGGGGTATTATGATGGAAAAAGTGACCCAGACGACTTCTTAAAAAAGTTTGTCGGAGCAGCTTTAATCCAAAGATGGGATATGCCAACCACGTGCCACGCATTTTCCTACTCACTAACAGACGATGCTCGGGAATGGATCGATGGCCTACCCAAGAACATCATCGATAGCTTCGAAGTACTTAAAAACAAATTTAGATCCCAGTTCAGTATGCAGAAGAAGCACAGGAATACTCACATCTCTGTGCACAACATCAAGAAAAGAGAAGGCAAAAAGACAAGGGACTTTATCGTCAGATACACTAATGAAACCCAACAAGTGCGGGGATTACCAGAAAGCCAGAGAATTTCAGGACTCATCCATGGGCTCCGCACAATAGACCTTATCGAGCACTTAAGTACTGATTTACCTGAAACCTATGATGGCTTAACTGATAATGCCCATATCTGGTTGGATGCAAGAGAAACGACGAACTCCGATTACTCCTTAGGAAGGAAAAGGAAGGAGTATGGAGGCAACAGAAGGTTCCCTCGGTATACCCGAGATGACAGCCAATGGGGAGGCAGAGACAGAGACAGTGGGATTGACATCCTGTCCAGTCTCACAAAAACCCCGAAGCAGATTCTGGCTACGGAGCGAGTTGCGTCCACTTTCCCCATCCCAACCAAACTCATTACCAAAAAGAAGAACATGGATAAATACTGTGAATATCACAGGGATCATGGCCATGACACAAATAATTGCAGAAATTTAAGAAGAGCTATAGAAGAGGCTGTAGAATCTGGAAAGTTGGACCACCTTGTCAAAGGAATCCGCCAAGCAACAAGAGTAAAGAACGAAGCGGACAAAATAGAAAAAACACCACCAGAACAGATCCTTATGATACGTTCCGAGGTGCACAGAGATCACCCATGGGAGCAAAACTATCAATTCCCGCCACTTAGGGATATAATACCCTCCAACGGGCCGATTGTCATCGAAGCCGACATTGCGGGAATCAAAATGTGGAATGTTCAGATAGACGGAGGAAGCGAATGCAATATTCTCTATGAAAAATACTTTTCCAAGTTACCAAGAAGTGTCAGAGAAAAGCTGAGAAAGGTGGAAAAACCACTAACAGGGTTCACAGGGGAACGAACATGGCCAATCGGAGAACTACGAACAGAAGTAACAATAGGAAAATACCCAAAATGGAAGACAGAAAAAATCACCTTTATGGTCATAACAGCAGACTCTGATAACAACACAATACTTGGGAGAGAAGCAATGAGGAAGTTCAGGATCATAGCCTCAACAATCCACTCACAAATAAAATTCCAAAGTGAGCCTGGGATAGCAACATTGCTGTCTAACCCAATCACCGAGCGCAGGACACATGGGAGAAACCGAAGCTCAGCAAACGAGCAAAGAAAAACATAAGCCCCAAAAACAGCAAAGGTCAAAAGAAGGACACGCAGAAGGAATAGAGGGGCCAGGAAGAATAACACATCAATAAACTTCGGGGAAAAGGCAGAGGTCCAGAAAGACCTCCGTCAAAAAGTTAATTCCCTGAAGAAACAAAGGGATAAGTCCGATTAGCTACCGGATAAGTCCCAAGAAAGAAAGCTAGCAGCTAGGATCTTTACTATGTAATGTCCTCCTGCCAATTATTTTTTCAATAAAATAAAGCTTTCAACACATTTTAAGATCGATCAATATAATCTAAACACGCGTAAAAATTCAACAAAAAAAGACTTCATGTAAATGTTCAAGGGGACGCCCATTAAGACATTCATGAAGCAACAAAAAGAGCCTCCCCAATAAAAAAGGGAACGGCCAAAAAACCACCCAAAGACGGACTCATTATAATGAAGAAGTCAAGGGTAAGGTTAACATAATAATTGCAGGTTTTAAATGAGTATACACAGAGACCTCCCCCAACATAAAGGGAGGCTGGTCAAGTATCCATCAAATTGTTCAAAAGGCACGAAGGCCCACCACAACAAAAACATTGTTTGAAGTACCACAATTCATCAACAAGTTTTACAGATCACAAGGGGAGTCATGGAACAACCTGTAGCAAATCAGAGGGAGAAGCATCAGGATCAGAGGTTAGCTTGCGAAGGTGGCCAGCTCATCCAATGTAGAATCAAGACGGCCAGCTGTGTCTTCAGGGATAACGCGACCCTCTATATTAACAATACCTTCATCAACTAGAGCACGCATCAATCCTACCTCCGCATCAACTCTGTTCTCATTACAGATCTTTGACAACAGCGCACCAACTTCAGGACCATGCAGGAACGACTTGCACACATGGGGAATAACTTCAGCAATCAGCCTCCCATACTTCCCAGATCGCTCTGCAAGTGCGTCTTGCGTTCCCTTCAGCAATGCATCCTTTCCCCGAATCTGATCTATAAGAGCCTCCACCTTCTTCTCCTTCTCAGCAACGACCCTCTGAACAGCTGCTCGCACAGTATCCACCTCCGACTGAAGAGCTCCACAGTCTACCTCCAACTCAGTTACTTTCACCTCAAGAACATGCTTTTCTGTCATTAGCTTCTCATATTGTGCCTTCGATGGCCCAGACTCCACAGAAACCTCTCGCAACCTTGCATCCATAGCACTCCCAACAACAGCACTACAGAAGATCGAGCGGTTAAAGAAGGCAAAAAGCTCCGGGATCGCCATATTCATCAATCCATTGACCCATCCGGAGGGAGAGATACTCTGTAGAGAGCGGTGACATGAAGCAGCATCAAGAGCCTCCCCTAAAGGGTCGAAGGCTACAAAGAAAAAAGGAAGTTAATCACAATAAAAGAGCAAATAACGGAAAGCCAAGAGGAACTTACAAGTAGACTGCTCGGGCACTTCCACACTCCTGGGCTTCCACTTCTTTGATCGGGAACCACCAACACCCTTGGATGACTTCTTCCTCTTTTTCAAACGGCTAGCAACAGTGTTCTCCTGAGCGACATCCTCCACATCTTCACCAATGCCATCAGAAACATCTACTACAACCTGCTCATCAGTAACCCGTTCCTGAGTCAAAAGAGCGGGTGTTTCAGACAACACTTCTGAAGAAGGACCCCCCTGGACGACAGAAGATGGGGTCGAAGGAGGAGCAAGAGCTACTAGTTTGAAAACAAGACTGACAATGCAGGCTGCCTATCGATCAACTGCTTGAAAGACATCTCTGCAAATAAAGACACCTTTAATCAATAACCACAATATTCGATAAAACAAAGAAGAAAACAGTCAGGAAAAAAAGAAACCTACCATGACCATCACATTCAATAGTAAAATCCTTAACACCATGTTCCCAAAACGAAGCAACACGGGACTTAAACAATACAGCCTCTGGATATATACACAGCTTAATACTGTAAGAAGAAAGACGATCAACATCAGATTGCCTCACACCACGAATACTAGGAACACCTATGGACTTATATTCCAACCTACCAGCATCTAACAACCCACTACGCTCAGGAGGGATTAATGAGCGATCAACAAAAACAAATAAATACTTCCAATCCCAAACCTTTGTACCCCCAGCAAAAAACAGCTCGTGGTCACAATAGTCATCAGATTCTTTCAGCTTGTAAAAATAGTTAAACAAAGCAACGGAAGGCTCTATACGATTGGTGCTACAAAGAACTTGGAAAACTATGATCTTTGCTATGCCAGTTGGATGAACAGTAGATATATACATCGATAATAATCTAAGATGGCCAGGAAGAAGGAAAAAAAGGGGATCATAAGGTTACCAAGAGAAAATGCTTTCACATACAGGCCAACAAAACCGACAGGCGAATCACAGATAGACTGCCCTCTTTCCAGAAATCGAACTAAGTTGGGGTTTCAGGCGAAATAGGTGGATACAAAGTTCTGATAAGCAGAACGATCCAGTGCACTGGTAATGGTCCTTAATCCTGTAACATCCCAATCTTTTTAATTAACGGTTGACTTAAGTCGTTAAGTCAACATAACGTGTCTGTTAAGCTTATGGTAGATTTAATGCTTAAATGTAGTTAATGTGTTATACATGTGGGACTTGAATGTCTTATTAATTGATGTATTAATGTGTTTAAAATGTAGTTATGTGCCTTTTGAGGTACTAGAAGGGTTCATTAAGTTGTATATAGTCCATAGAGGTGTTTTGGGCTAATAATGTGATGTTTGGAAGTCTAGGGACCAATTTTGACTTAGTGGGAAAGTCAAAAACGGGTTTAGAGTCCTAAGGGTGATCATTAGTTCCTCATAACTGATATTATCACTTTTCTCCCAAGCCCCAGACCACCCCTTAATCCCCAATCGATTTCTAAACCGAAAATCCTTCAAAACGCGTGATTACGGAGTGTGTGATCTACAGGTAGAAAAGGTATAGTAGCATGGATTTAATATCTTTTCAATCTTATGAGTCATTAGAATTCAAATCTAGGTCTTTGGAGGATCAATTGATGACGAAATAATGCTTGTTTTAATGATGCAATTATGTATGGTTTGATTAAAGGTTGTATTGCATTATTATGGTCTAAATATGAAGGATTTTGATGTATTAAAGTAGTGTTTTTGACCTGGAGTCGTTTGGATTTGGTTTGGAGGTTTAATCGATCGAAGTTGTGCAGAAACGGGGCTAGTTGCGGCGCAACTAGCTAGCTGAGGCGCAACTAGTTTCCAGAAAGATAAGTTGCGGCGCAATTGAGAGCTGGGGTTGCGGCGCAACGTGTTGGTTGCGACGCAACTCGAATGCAGGAAAACAAGTTGCGGCGCAATGAGGTCATTGCGGCGCAACAGGGTCTTTGACTGAATTTTTAAAAATGAACCTCCAATGCGTATGTCGTTGTCGTGGGTCATGTTTGTAGGAGTTTAGGTCTGAGTTATGACCTTATTAACGTGAGTATTAGCATGTCTAATGGTCGTTTACTAATTATAGGTAGACGAGACTAGTTGCTTTGCACGGTAACGTAGTTGTCTATTGTCGTGCGCTTCTTCGAGGTAAGATACACTACTTTGACACGCTGAGGGTTCAACAAAAGATGGTTTCATAATTATAACTTCCCATATTGGTACGTTATGTTGCTTATGAGTATGTGGGGTTTACACGGGAGGTATTATGGGTTATGTAGTTGACCTTTGAGACCTGAAATGCAGTCCCAAATGATATGTAATGTAGTGCATGTTATGAAATGACGTATAATGTAGTGTTATGTTATGAAGTGATATGTAGTATCTTGTGATGTATTGAGATGTAGTATATGTGGTACATGTTGTTTGTGTATGTCTGTATGGCTTGCTCATCTAGTTCACTAGACTTGTTAAGTTGCCATGACACGTGCACATTTAAGGGCCCAAAACGTAAAAGCAGTTAACGTAGTAAATGTTTAGGTAATGCAGTCACCTAAACTAAATGAGATGCAGGTTCGAGCTCGTTAAAATGAGATGAAGAAAGTGTTAAGCTTAACCCGTACTTGCCCTAGCCCGGCTAAGTGCGTAGATGCAGGTTGCTCGGGTGGCTCCTTGCAACATGGTCATTGAGATGCAGTTGAGTATACGGGAGGTCTGACCCGCCCCCATTTGTCTTGTACATACGGATTACTCCGGGATTGGCTTGCCATTCCTTAACGACGTTTGATGTTCATCCGTAAGGTTGTCATCTAGTCGGGTGTGACTTTTGTTACACTTTAACGCAGTTAAAATGTAGTAGTGCAGTTAAACGTAGCAAAGTAGTCAAAACGTAGAGAAAGCAGTTATGTGGTTGTATGTGTGAAATGCAGAATGAATGATAGGCACAATTAGGGTGTTACATCCTGTTATGTAGTAATGAAGTTGTGATATGCTTGATGTGTGTTGTGCCTTAATGACGTTTCATAAATCCATAATGTTTGAAATGGACAAATGGTTTATAACTTAAGTGTTATCTTACATAGCTAATTCGTTAGCTAACACTTGTCTTTTGAAATGTGTTGCTCCCTCAGGTTTAGCTTAGCCGAGGTAGACGTGAATGAAGAGTGAGGAAATGGGTAGATTGCTTGATGAAGACCATAGCTACCCATAGTTGCTGCATATTTCTAGACTTTTGTTTTATGCTAGACATTTATGAAGTTTGCATGTTTTGTAGTCGGTTGTTTTGTGTTGGGCAGCTGACGGGTTTCCATTTGGACTTGTTTTGATGATATGACTAAGTAACACCATTGAATAAGGAAACCAAACAGATTTTAAATGGTTTGGACTTTTAAAAGTTTACTTCCGCTTTATTTTAACGCCGTTAGGCGAAAATTTTTGGAATCCCATATTTTAAACGAAGGGTGTTACAAGTTGGTATCAGAGCAATGGTTTAAGTGAACCAAAGTTTGACCATGACCGTAGGATTTTAGACTTAAACCGATGAAGGATAAGTTAGGCTTATGTAGGTGTGCCTAGCTTTGAGATGAAGTACCCTAAGACGGGTTGGGATTGAGTGAGAGTGTAGGTTGAGGCTGGTTTATGTTTATATGCAGCTTAAATAGATGTCGTGTAGCCTTAATCACCTTGTTCTCACTTTAATTCTTGCTAACTGTCGTCATTGCATTGTAGACAACATGGTTAACACCCGTACTAGTAGTCTACGTGATGGAGCTACCGCTAGTAATGCTCCTGGAAATCGGAATGGAGCTGGAAACGTGAATAATCAAGGGCCTTCTCGAAGGCCACTTCCGGGTGCACAACCCACAAGATCTGAGATTGATCGGGCTAACCCCGTAATTGAGCAGGTTCCTACTCAGGCTGAAATGTTGGAAGAGTTGAGAGCTATTCGAGCTCAATTGAGAAGGAATGAAGAGGAGTTGGCTCAAGTAAGGGCCGAAAGGGAAGCTGAAAGGGAAGCTAACTTGCGTCGGGATGAGCAAACCGATGAGAACTGTTCAAATCCCTCTAATGACGCCGAGCCATCTAATGTGAGGTCACAAGTCGCTCCTGAGAATGTTGTTGCAGGTGTGAATGGTGGGGGTAATGTAGTGGAACCTCATGTGGTGGTTGCTCCTCGAACTACTAATTTTAAGTATGAGAGTTTTCAGAAATGTGGTGCTAAAGACTTTGATGGTACACCGAATGCAGTTGGTGCCATGGAATGGTTAGAAGACATTGAGGTGGTCTTTGCTTCATGTTATTGTCCTGATGACATGAAAGTATTGTGTGCAAGCCGTATGTTGAAGAAGAATGCCTGTAATTGGTGGAGGGCTACTACAGTTTCAATGGCTCCAGAGGTACTAACTGTGATGCCTTGGGGTACTTTTAAGGAGAAGTTTTTGGAAGAGTATGTTGGAACTCGAGAGTTGAGACTAATCGAGAAGGAGTTTAGGGCTTTGACTGCTAAGCCCGGTGCTATAACGGAGTATGCTCATTCGTTCATGGAGAAACTCAAGTTTGTGGGTCATATGGTCCGTAGGGAGGTGGATCAGATTGAGGCGTATTATGATGGCCTTCCGGCTAATTATCGTGGTCTTTGTAGGCAACATACTACATTGTCTGCAGCCATTAAGGAGTCTAAGAGGTTGGATGATGACCTCAAAACTGAAAAAGTTGTTGAGAAAGCCGATGATAAGAAGTCGAGTTTCAAGAGAAGATCTAACTGGTCTTCGAGTTCTAATAAGAAGTTCAAAGGTGGTTCTACCTCGAATGGAGGTAAGGACAAGAAGAAGAGTGGCACATGGTGCCCAGCTTGCAAGACGATTCATGATGGTCAATGTTCAGACAAGACCAAGAGGTGCCATAAGTGTGGTTCATCGGGGCACATCGCAGCTGATTGTAAGGATAAGTTTCGTTGCTATAAGTGCCAAGAAACAGGTCACCTGATTGCTGATTGTCCCCAGATGAAGAATGATGGAAAGAAGGCAGCTGCTCAAAAGACAAGAGTTCAAGCTCTTCAAATGACGGTGGAAGCAGCTAAGGACAACGACGAGGTAGCAAGAGGTACTTTTCTTGTTAATTCAAAACCTGCTTCTGTTCTTTTTGATTCAGGTGCAAATAGGTCTTTTGTGTCTGCCTTGTTTGCTCCTAAGCTCGAAAGAGTCACTACTCCCTTAGATTGTTCTGTAGAGGTAGAGATTGCTAATGGTACTATTAGTGACATACGTGAGGGCTACGATGATTGTAATATTGAGATTGAGGGTCGTACTTTTCCGATCCAATTATTGCCTACTACTCTTGCTGGATTCGATATAGTGATAGGTATGGATTGGTTGTCCCGAAACGATGCCACTATTATATGTTCTCAAAAGATTGTTCGTTTTACGACTTCGGACGGTGTGGTCATTTATGTTTATGGAGATAAGAAGAAGGGGGGCATAAAGATCATTAATTTGATGAAGGCTCTCAAATGCATTCGGCATAATAAGAATCACTTCCTTGCTTATGTGATCGATACACGAAAGGGGAAGTCTTCTATTTCTAACGTTGATGTGGTTTCTGAATTTTCTGATGTCTTTCCGGATGATCTTCCCGGTATTCCTCTCGACCGAGAGGTCACTTTTCAGATTGATCTGATTCCCGGTGCTACTCCAGTTGCAAAGGCACCATATCGGTTGGCTCCTACCGAGATGAAAGAGTTGATGTACCAACTTCAAGAGTTACTTGACAAGGGTTTCATACAACTTAGTTCCTCGCCTTGGGGAGCTCCGGTTCTATTTATCAAAAAGAAGGGTAGTTCTATGCGCATGTGCATAGACTACCGTGAGCTGAATAAGCGAACGGTTAAGAATAAGTATCCTCTTCCGCCTATTGATGATCTTTTGTAACATTCCAAACTTTTATTTAACGTTTGACTAGAGTAGTTAGGTCAACGTAAGGTGTCCGTTAAATCTATGTTAGATTTAATGCTTATATGTAGTTAATGTAGAATGCGTGTGAGACTTAAATGTCTTATTGATTGATGTAGTAATGTGGTTATGAAGTAGTAAAAATGTCTTTTGAGGTGTTAAAAGTGTGTATCAAGTTGTATATAGTCTATAGAGGTGTTTTGGTCTAGAAATATGACTTAATGAAGCTTAGGGACCAAATTGACATGTGGTGAAAGTCAAAAACGGGATTAGGGTCTAGGAGGGAGTCATTAGTTGTCTTTTTGCAGATTAAACACTTTTCTCCCAAGCCCTAGCCACCCCTTTGATCCCCTATCGAAACTCTAAGCCGAAAATCCTTCAAACATGAGATTTAGGAGTGATTGATCGAGTATTTTGCATCCCCATTGTGATCTCCAGGTAATAGAAGTATTTTGATTTTGATTTTGTGTGTTTTTGATCACATGAGTCATTAGAAATCAGATCTAGACCATTGGAGGGTCAATTGATGTCGAAATAACGTTTGTTTTAATAATGCAAATCAAGAGTGGTTTAATAAAGGAGTTACTTGCATTATAATGGTTTGAAAATGAAGGATTTTGATGTATGAAAGTCATGTAATTGATTTGGAGTCGTTTGGTGTTGGTTTGGGGTTCTTTCGATCGATGTTGTGCAGAATCGCGTCGGGTTGCGGCGCAACGCCTAGTTGCGGCGCAACTGGTTTCCAGACAGATAAGTTGCGGCGCAATATGTAGGTTGCGGCGCAACTGAGGGCTGGAGTTGCGGCGCAACATGTAGGTTGCGGCGCAACTCTAATACAGACAATTTAGTTGCGGCGCAACATGGTGTGTTGCGGCGCAATAAGGTCAGATTTGATGTAAGTTTAACTTTTGAACCTCCAATGCGTAGTCGTTGTCGTGGGTCTTGTTTGTAGGTGTTGAGGTCTGAGATATGACTTTAATAACGTGAGTATTAGCGTGTCTAATGGTCGTTTACTATATTTAGGTAGACGAGACTAGTTGCTTTACACGGTAACGTAGTTGCCTATTGCCGTGCGCTTCTTCGAGGTAAGATACACTACTTTTGACACGCTGAGGGTTCAACAAAGGATGGTTTCATAATAATAACTTCCCAATTGGTAACTTATGTTGTTTATGCGGTTATGGGGTTACACGGGAGGTGATAAGGGTTATGCAGTTGACCTTTGAGACCTGAAATGCAGTCCCAAATGATATGAAATGTAATGTATGTTATGAAATGTAGTATAGAGTAGTGTATGCTATGAAATGATGTATAATGTAGTGTGATGATATGAAGTATTATGCAGTATCTTGAAATGCAGTATAATGTAGTTATGTTGTTGTGTGCATGTATGTATGGCTTACTCATCTAGAACACTAGACTTGCTAAGTTGCCATGTCACGTGCACGTTTAAGGGCCCAAAACGTAAAAGCAGTAAACGTAGTAATTGTTTAGGTAATGCAGTCACCTAAACTAAATAACGCAGGATCGAGCTCGTTAAACTTTGATGCAGTAAAGTGTTAAGCTTAACCCGTACTTGCCCTAGCCCGGCTAAGTGCGTTGACGTAGGTTGCTTGGGTGGCTCCTTGCAACATGGTCTTCTTGATGCAGTTTGAGTAATACGAGGGGTCTGACCCGCCCTCATTTGTCTTGTACATACGGATTACTCGGGAAATTGGCTTGTCATTCCTTAACGACGTTTGATGTTCAACTGAATGGTTTTCATCTAGTCGGGTGTAACTTATGTTACACATTGATGCAGTTAAAATGTAGTAAAGCAGTTAAAACGTAGAAAAGCAGTTAAATGTAGAAAGCAGTTATATGGTTATATGTGTGTAATGAAGTAAAGAAGGATAGGCACATTTAGGGTGTTTCATCCTATTATGTAGTATTGTGTGTTTGATGTGTGTTGTGCCTTAATGAAGTACTTAAATCCATAATGTTTGAAATGGACAATTGTTTTATAACTTGAGTGTTATCTTACTTAGCTAATTCGTTAGCTAACACTTGTCTTTTGAAATGTGTTGCTCCCTCAGGTTTAGCGTAGCTGAGGTAGTTGATGAAGATAAGCGAGGAATGGGTAGATAGCTTGCTGAAGTCCTTAGCTACCCATAGATGCCGAACTTTTATAGACATTTGTTTATGTTTGTCTTTATTGGAGTTGGATTATTATGTAGTCGGTTGTTTTGGGCAACCGACGGGTTTCTATTAAACTTGTTTTGATGATGCGCTTAGTAACACCATTGAATAAGTAAACCAAACAGATTTTAATTGGTTTGGACTTTTAATGTTTCTTCCGCTTTATTTTAACGCCGTTAGGCGAAAATTTTGGAAACCCGTATTTTTAAATGAAGGGTGTTACAAGTTGGTATCAGAGAAATGGTTTAAGTGAACCAAAGTTCGACCATGACCGTAGGATTTTGGACGTAAACCGATGAAGGATAAGTTAGGCTATTGTAGGTGTGCCTAGCTTGAGATGAAGTGCTTTAGGACGGGTTGGGATTGAGTGAGAGTGTAGGTTGAGGCTTGTTTGTGGTTATATATGCAGCTTATGTAGATGTCGTGTAGCCTTAATCTCCTTGTTCTCACTTTAATTCTTGCTAACTGTCGTCATTGCATTGTAGACAACATGGTTAACACAAGTGCTAACAGTCAACGGGCTGGAACTAATGCTAGTGGTGCTCCGCCTAATGGGAATGGGGCTGGAGATGGTGTTAACCAAAGGCCTCCGCGAAGGCCACTTCCGGGTGCACAGCCCACAAGGTCGGAAATTGATAGGGCAAACCCGGTGATTGAGCAGGTTCCCAATCAAGCAGAATTACATGAAGAGTTGAGAGCTATCCGAGGTCTTCTGTTGAGAAATGAAGAGGAGTTAGCACAAATGAGGGCAGAAAGGGATGCTAGTTTGCACCGGAACGAGCATACCGATGGAAACTATTCGAACCGCTCAAACCGTGCTGAGCCATCGAATGTAAGGTCATTGGTTGCTCTTGAGAATGTAGTTGCTGAGGTGAATGGTGTAGAAAATATGGTGGAACCTCGAGCCGTAGTTGCCCCTCGTGCTAATAACTTTAAGTATGAGAGTTTTCAGAAATGTGGTGCTAAAGACTTTGATGGTACTCAGAATGCAGTGGGTACGATGGAGTGGTTAGAAGACATTAAGGTGGTCTTTGCTTCATGTTATTGTCCTGATGACATGAAAGTTTTGTGTGCAACTCGTATGTTGAAAAAGAATGCCCGTAATTGGTGGAGAGCTATTACAGTTTCCATAGCTCCTGAGGTGCTAGCTGTGATGCCTTGGGGTACTTTTAAAGAAAAGTTCTTGGAGGAGTATGTTGGAACTCGAGAGTTGAGGCTGATTGAGAAGGAGTTTATGGCCTTGACTGCTAAGCCCGGTGCTATAATGGAGTATGCCCATTCGTTCATGGAGAAACTCAAGTTTGTGGGTCATATGGTCCGTAGGGAGGTGGACCAGATTGAGGCATATTGTGATGGTCTCCCGGTTAGTTATCGTGGTCTATGTAGGCAGCACACTACCCTGTCTGCAGCTATTAAGGAGTCTAAGAGGTTAGATGATGACCTTAAATCTGAAAAAAATGTTGAGAAAGCCGATGATAAGAAGTCGGGATTCAAGAGAAGATCTAATTGGTCTTCGGGTTCTAATAAGAAGTTCAAAGGTGGTTCTACCTCGAATGGAGGTAAAGACAAGAAGAAGAGTGGCACGTGGTGCCCCACTTGCAAGACTACTCATGATGGTCAATGTTCGGACAAGACCAAAAGGTGTCATAAGTGTGGTTCATCGGGGCATATTGCAGCGGATTGTAGGGATAGGATGCGTTGCTACAAGTGTCAAGAAACAGGTCATTTCATTGCAGATTGTCCATAGATGAAGAATGATGGAAAAAAAGCAGCCGCTCCAAAGACAAGAGTTCAAGCACTTCAAATGACGGTGGAAGCTGCTAAGGACAACGATGAAGTGGTAAGCGGTACTTTCCTTGTTAATTCAAAACCTGCTTCTGTTCTTTTTGATTCGGGTACAAATAGGTCCTTTGTGTCTACCTTGTTTGCTCCTAAGATTGAAAGAGTCACTACTCCCTTAGATTGTTCTGTAGAGGTAGAGATTGCCAATGGTACTATTAGTGACATACGTGTTGTAACACCCCGCCTTACCACAACACAATATTGTCCGCTTTGCCCGCAGACTCACGGCTTTGTTTCTGGTTGCTCGGGCAAACTTTCCAGAAGGGTCACCCATATGGCATTGTTGCCGCCCGAGCACGCTTAACTGTAGAGTTCTCCTCTCATCCACAGCCAATGCGCCCAAAACGCGTTATGTTATGTAAGGCCAATGATATTACTTATAGCCAGGATCCCCTTGTATGTCAGCGATGTATGCTTTCACACCTCCTCAACACAACTCAACGTCCTCGTTGAGTTATGCAAGTGCACCATACACTCCTAACAATCCCAAGGGAGTATGTGGGAACTCGTGAGTTAAGACTGATTGAAAAGGAGTTTAGATCGTTGGTTGCGAAACCCGGTGCAATTTCTGAATATGCACATTCATTTATGGAGAAGTTGAAGTTTGGTGGAAACTTGGTTCGAAGGCAGGAGGACCAAATTGAGGCTTATTGTGATGGTCTCCCCGCTAGTTATCGTGGATTATGTAGACAGCATGTGACTTTGTCGGCGGCTATTAAGGAGTCAAAAAGGTTGGATGATGACTTCAAAAGCGAGAAAGTTGTGGAGAAAGTTGATGACAAGAAAGCAGGGTTCAAAAGAAGGTCAAATTGGTCATCTAACAACAACAACAATAATAAGAAGTTCCGTGGGAATTCTAGCTCAAGTGGTGACAAAGATAAAAAGAAGAATGGTTCTTGGTGTGCTTTTTGCAAGACTGTTCATGAAGGTCAATGTTCCGACAAGACAAAAAGGTGTCATAAGTGTGGGAAGTCGGGACATCTTGCAACAGAATGTAGGGACAAGACTCGTTGCTACAAGTGTCAAGAAACGGGTCATCTCATTGCCGATTGTCCACAAATGAAGAACGACGGAAAGAGGATAGCCACGACAGCAACAAAAGTGAGAGCCTTGCAGATGACTGTTGATGATGCTAAGAACAACGACGAGGTGGTAAGTGGTACTTTCCTTGTTAATTCAAAACCTTCCTCTGTTTTATTTGATTTGGGTGCAAATAGGTCGTTTGTGTCCACATTATTTGCTCCTAATCTAGAAAGAGTCACTACTCCCTTAGATTGCTCAATAGAGGTAGAGATTGCTAATGGTACGGTTAGTGATATACGTGTGGGATATGATGATTGTGACATTGAGATTGAAGGTCGTTTGTTTCCGGTCCAGTTATTGCCTACTACCTTAGCCGGTTTCGATGTAGTGATTGGTATGGATTGGTTGTCTAGAAATGAAGCTAATATTTTGTGTTCCCAAAAGATTATTCGGATTCCTATACGCGATGGTAAAGTGGTAGCGGTTTATGGAGATAAGAAGAAAGGGGGGATAAAGATCATTAGTATGATGAAGGCTATTAAATGTATAAGGAAGAATAAGAGTCATTTCTTGGCCTATGTTATTGATGCAAGAAAGGAGAAGCCTTCTATTGCTAGTGTTGATGTAGTATCCGATTTTCCCGATGTGTTTCCCGATGACCTTCCCGGTATTCCTCCCGATCGTGAAGTTACTTTTCAGATAGATCTTATTCCCGGTGCTACACCTGTTGCTAAAGCACCTTACCGATTAGCTCCTACAGAAATGAAGGAGTTAATGGCTCAACTTCAGGAATTACTCGACAAAGGGTTCATACAACCTAGTTCCTCGCCTTGGGGAGCTCCGGTTCTCTTTGTTAAAAAGAAGGATGGATCTATGCGCATGTGCATAGACTACCGTGAGCTGAATAAGCGAACAGTTAAGAATAAATATCCTCTCCCGCGAATTGATGATCTCTTTGATCAACTACATGGTGCTTCATATTTTTCAAAGATAGATTTGCGGTCCGGTTATCATCAATTGAAGGTTAAGAAGGAGGATGTAGCAAAGACAGCTTTTCGGACTAGATATGGGCATTATGAGTTCTTGGTCATGCCATTTGGGTTGACTAATGCTCCAGCCGCGTTTATGGACTTAATGAATCGGGTATGCCGTCCCTTTCTAGATCATTTTGTTATTGTGTTTATTGACGATATTTTGATCTATTCTAAGTCAGAAGATGAGCACCGTGAGCACTTAAAGCAGTTTTGGAGGTGTTGAGGGAGAAGAAGTTGTATGCCAAGTTTTCTAAATGCGAGTTTTGGCTTCGAGAAGTGCAGTTTCTTGGTCATGTCATTTCATCAGAAGGTATTAAAGTAGATCCTTCAAAGATTGAAGTTGTCTCAAAGTGGGAGCAGCCAAAGACTCCTACTGAGATTAAAAGTTTTCTTGGTTTGGCTGGATATTATAGAAGATTCATTCAGGATTTCTCCCGAATAGCCAAGCCTATGACTGAACTAACGAAGAAAGGAGTAAAGTTTGAGTGGACCGATAAGCAGGAGAATGCATTTCAAACATTGAAAAGAAGTTGTGTGAAGCTCCTATACTTGCCTTACCTGAAGGTACCGATGATTTGGTTGTGTATAGTGATGCATCTATTACGGGTTTGGGTTGTGTCCTGATGCAGAGGGACAAGGTGATCGCCTATGCTTCACGCCAGTTGAAGCCACATGAGAAGAATTACCCTACCCATGATCTTGAGTTGGCAGCAGTTGTATTTGCATTGAAATTGTGGAGACATTACCTTTATGGTACAAAATGCACTTTGTTTACCGATCATAAAAGTTTGCAGTATGTCTTTAATCAAAAGGAGATGAACGTGAGACAAAGGAGGTGGATGGAATTACTTAAGGATTATGATTGTGAAATCAAATACCATCCGGGAAAAGCCAATGTAGTGGCGGATGCACTAAGTAGGAAGGTGCAAAGTTCTTCTTGTAAGTTGATGAGCATGCAAGTTCAAGCCAAGTCGGGGCTACTTGATCGAATTAAAGAAGCACAAGTGAGGGCATTGATGAAGGATAACATTGACAATGAAAGCATTGGAAAGAAGAAACGTCTTGTGATGGAGACTAATAGTCGTGGGTTCAAAACATACAAGGGTCGAATTTGGGTGCCATTGCTTGGTGGTAACTGAGAATTGATCCTTGAGGAAGCCCATAGAAGTAGATATTCGGTTCATCCCGGTGTCACCAAAATGTATGCAGATTTGAAGCCGATTTATTGGTGGCCGGATATTAAAGGAGAAGTAGCTCATTTTGTAGCAAAGTGTTTGACGTGTGCACGTGTGAAAACGGACCATCAAAAGCCGTATGGTTTGTTGCATCAATTAGACATTCCCGAGTGGAAATGGGATCATATTACTATGGACTTTGTAACGAAGCTACCTAAAACACCGAAAGGGAATGATATGATATGGGTGATTGTAGATAGATTGACGAAGAGTGCTCATTTTCTAGCAACCCGACAAGATGTACCCTTAACGAAGATGGCAAAGATATACATTGATAAAGTAGTCTCAAAACATGGAGTTCCTTTATCTATTGTTTCGGATCGAGACTCGAGATTTGTGTCTAACTTTTGGAAGGGTCTTCAACGGGAGTTGGGTAGTAGAATAAATTTGAGTACCGCCTATCACCCTCAAACCGATGGGCAAAGTGAGAGAACTATTCAAACTCTAGAGGATATGTTGAGAACGTGTGTATTAGATTATGGTGGGGCATGGGATGATCATCTGAAGTTGATTGAGTTTGCTTACAACAATAGTTACCATGCAAGCATTGGGATACCACCATTTGAAATGCTCTATGGTAGGAGATGTAGGACTCCAAGTTGTTGGATGGAGCCCGGTGAAAAGCAAATCACAGGCCCTGAAATTATAGAGATCTCAGCGGAGAAATTTAATGTAGCTAAAGAAGCTTTACGTGTGGCAAGAGAAAGACAAAACATATGCAGATAAGAAAAGGAGACCGATTGAGTTTAATGTTGGTGATTTAGTGATGCTGAAAGTGTCACCATGGAAAGGAGTTATTAGATTTGGAAAGAAGGGAAAGTTGAGTCCACGTTTCATTGGACCTTTTAAAGTTTTGAAGCGCATTAAAGATGTGGCATATCAGTTGGAATTACCTCCAGAATTGGATGGAATTCACAACACCTTTCATGTATCCTACTTGAGGAAATGCTTAGCCGATGAGTCAAGTGTGATTCCCATTGAAGATGTGAGTATTGACCCAATGAAGAGAATGGTAGATGAATCGGTAGCGATACTTGGAAGGAAGCAAAAGAAGTTACGCCGAAAAGTGATTGACCTTGTGTTGATAAAGTGGAAGCATAACCATGGAGAAAGCTTAACGTGGGAAACTGAAGCAGTAATGAAGGAGAAGTATCCGGAGTTGTTCCTTACTGATGAGATTCCGGGGACGGAATCCTCTTAAGGGGGAGGTAATTGTAACATCCCAAACTTTTTATTTAACAGTTGACTAACGTCGTTAAGTCAACATAGTGTGCCGTTAAGTCTATATTAGATTTAATGCATATATGTAGTTAAAGTGTGATTGTGTGTGAGGTTTGAAAGCCTAAAATGTATAATGCAAGATTTGTGTGTATATAATGTAGTTAAACGCCCATGTAGTGGCATCTAAAGAAGTATTTATGTTGTAGGTGGTCCCTAGGGTAGTTTTTGACTAGTAATGAAGGATTAGGAAGCTTGGGGTTGATTTTGACATATGAGGAAAACTAAAAACGGGATTAGGGAATTAGAGGGTGTCATTAGATCATAATTTGCATCCATTACATTCTCTAAACAAGCCCTAAGCCGCCCCATAGCATTCCTCCAATCTAATTGCAAATTTCATACAAGTAGGTCTTTTGAGACTCATTGAAACTATTCAATGGCATGTTCTATCTCAGATTATGCTCTTCCATTTGTGACTGGGATACCGAGGATCACAAACAAGATGTGAATAACCATGCAAATGTGCTTGGTAACCTCAATGTCATTTATCATCTCAATTGATGTGCTGGTAAACCACACACGCTCCAAGGGATGCCGTAATCTAATTGCAAATTTCATACAAGTAGGTCTTTTGAGACTCATTGAAACTATTCAATGGCATGTTCTATCTCGGATTATGCTCTTCCATTTGTGACTGGGATACCGAGGATCACAAACAAGATGTGAATAACCATGCAAATGTGCTTGGTAACCTCAATGTCATTTATCATCTCAATTGATGTGCTGGTAAACCACACACGCTCCAAGGGATGCCGTAATCTAATTGCAAATTTCATACAAGTAGGTCTTTTGAGACTCATTGAAACTATTCAATGGCATGTTCTATCTCGGATTATGCTCTTCCATTTGTGACTGGGATACCGAGGATCACAAACAAGATGTGAATAACCATGCAAATGTGCTTGGTAACCTCAATGTCATTTATCATCTCAATTGATGTGCTGGTAAACCACACACGCTCCAAGGGATGCCGTAATCTAATTGCAAATTTCATACAAGTAGGTCTTTTGAGACTCATTGAAACTATTCAATGGCATGTTCTATCTCGGATTATGCTCTTCCATTTGTGACTGGGATACCGAGGATCACAAACAAGATGTGAATAACCATGCAAATGTGCTTGGTAACCTCAATGTCATTTATCATCTCAATTGATGTGCTGGTAAACCACACACGCTCCAAGGGATGCCGTAATCTAATTGCAAATTTCATACAAGTAGGTCTTTTGAGACTCATTGAAACTATTCAATGGCATGTTCTATCTCGGATTATGCTCTTCCATTTGTGACTGGGATACCGAGGATCACAAACAAGATGTGAATAACCATGCAAATGTGCTTGGTAACCTCAATGTCATTTATCATCTCAATTGATGTGCTGGTAAACCACACACGCTCCAAGGGATGCCGTAATCTAATTGCAAATTTCATACAAGTAGGTCTTTTGAGACTCATTGAAACTATTCAATGGCATGTTCTATCTCGGATTATGCTCTTCCATTTGTGACTGGGATACCGAGGATCACAAACAAGATGTGAATAACCATGCAAATGTGCTTGGTAACCTCAATGTCATTTATCATCTCAATTGATGTGCTGGTAAACCACACACGCTCCAAGGGATGCCGTAATCTAATTGCAAATTTCATACAAGTAGGTCTTTTGAGACTCATTGAAACTATTCAATGGCATGTTCTATCTCGGATTATGCTCTTCCATTTGTGACTGGGATACCGAGGATCACAAACAAGATGTGAATAACCATGCAAATGTGCTTGGTAACCTCAATGTCATTTATCATCTCAATTGATGTGCTGGTAAACCACACACGCTCCAAGGGATGCCGTAATCTAATTGCAAATTTCATACAAGTAGGTCTTTTGAGACTCATTGAAACTATTCAATGGCATGTTCTATCTCAGATTATGCTCTTCCATTTGTGACTGGGATACCGAGGATCACAAACAAGATGTGAATAACCATGCAAATGTGCTTGGTAACCTCAATGTCATTTATCATCTCAATTGATGTGCTGGTAAACCACACACGCTCCAAGGGATGCCGTAATCTAATTGCAAATTTCATACAAGTAGGTCTTTTGAGACTCATTGAAACTATTCAATGGCATGTTCTATCTCAGATTATGCTCTTCCATTTGTGACTGGGATACCGAGGATCACAAACAAGATGTGAATAACCATGCAAATGTGCTTGGTAACCTCAATGTCATTTATCATCTCAATTGATGTGCTGGTAAACCACACACGCTCCAAGGGATGCCGTAATCTAATTGCAAATTTCATACAAGTAGGTCTTTTGAGACTCATTGAAACTATTCAATGGCATGTTCTATCTCAGATTATGCTCTTCCATTTGTGACTGGGATACCGAGGATCACAAACAAGATGTGAATAACCATGCAAATGTGCTTGGTAACCTCAATGTCATTTATCATCTCAATTGATGTGCTGGTAAACCACACACGCTCCACTAATGACTTATAAAGTGTAATGTGCAATTTCATGGGTTAGCATACAATTTCACATTTTTCCTAAAGTAACTAAGATTGGGATTTAAATAAAAGGTTTAGTTACTTTTATTATCATTATACTTTTAATGAGAATTAATATAGTCCTATCAAACCCGTTCGGCTAACGACCCTCCACTAATCAAGGAAGCGGTGGGTGAGAGTGGACACTCATTCAACTACCATTTTATAGGCAGTTTCCTTATACCCCCTTATAGACTAGCTTCGTGAATGAGGCCTACTATTGATTTGACTGACTTTATTCTTATACATATAGTAATAATTAAGCTTTTAATTTTACATATAGTATAAGGTGTATTTTAAAACTTTTCAAAATACGATGATTATTAAAACAATTAACTTAATCAATTCAACAATTATAGCAAATTCAATTGAAAACAAGCCTAACGCTCTGATACCACTGATGTGTTTTAGGCATTACAAACTAACTTAAACTTTTAAGGGAGCATGCAACCTAAAACAGGATCTATGTTTTCACAATTGAACCTATAACTATGAACATAAAATAAAAAATCCGCAAGCACCACAAATGTTGTGCCTATAATGGAATCATACCCGACGACTCAAAATTTAACTAAGTGTGGATGAACTATAGATGTAACACCCCGCTTTATAAAAATGTGGATTTGGAAAAGTTTTCAACTTAAAACATAACTCTTTCAAATAAAATGCGGAAGCAATGTTTAAAATCTCATTTGATTCATAATAAGATCATTAAACAACTTTAAATGGTGTTACCAGCAACATATCATCACAATAATTTAATGAAATCCACATTATAAAATGTCAACTGGCATAATAAATAAGTCTACTGAAAAGTACTAGCAAACGGGTAACTAAAAGCCATCTTTATTCATCATCAATAGCTACCCTTCCTCTCGCATATCTACTAGCTCCAACAACACATAACCTGAGGGCACAACACATTTTCCGCAAAACAAGTGTCAACTTAAAAAGCCGAGTAAGATAACATGTTAGTTTATAAAAGATTGCTAGTTAAAACATTTCATCAAAATATCTCATACATACATTAAGGCACACAATAATCACGCATCATCACAATCAACGTCACAAGGATTAATAACCCTATAAAGTGCCTAGCAATCCACAATCGTCGTTATCATCCTAAGCTCACGTCATCACACATCATCATCATATAGTTATGCCTAATTATTCAACATAGGGATGGGGGTTGTGTGTAGGCGGCCACATGACCTAACAGGGAACCTCACACCCGACATGATGGGTAGACCTTACGGTGGTCCATCGGCGTCGTTAAGGATAGGCATAACCAATCCAGGAGTAACCCGTTTCCGCACATATAGTGGTAATCACTCCACCCGGAATTACTCATCTCACGTGATTAGGGTCACACGGAGGTATCATGACTACCCCCGAGTGATCGACATGCACAAAAGTCCATAGGACAAATGTGGGTTAAGCTTAACACTCTCACATCAATATTATACTCGAGTTTTAGTTCAACATTAAATTCTCACATCATCATCGTATCTACATTTCAACTTTCCATCATTAGGGCCTTATCGTGCAACGTGACATGGCAACCTACTATAGTCTAGTGTACTATGTGTACACGCCAATAATAAACACACATCACATTCAACATCACACATCATTATCAACATGGCATAAATATTCAATAATCCCCATATAGCCTCCCATACCCAACATATGCATGAGATAGCTTTACAATTATTAAATAAAGATAACCTCAAAACCATATTTTGTTGTGTCCCCCAACGTGATAAAAGTATGTTATCTTACCTCGAGTAGAACAGTTATACAATGTATCTCGTTACTTCGTCGATGTCCAAATACCTAAATAATTAAATAAATAATCACTAAATCAATGATCGACAAACTTCTTTGAACTTGTATGCTATGTCGCTTAATTATATTCATCATAGTTTTATAAATAATCATTGTGATTTATCACCTGCTCATCCTAGCCACGTCATAAAATAATACAAGACTAAAGTTATGAACTTCTCGTAATTGACACCGTACTTAAAATTGCAATTATAAAGAAACCGCGCATGGGTTTATTTATCAAAAGACTACTCTATACATCCTTTGCTGCTATCCTTATTTTCTAGATATAAATCATCAATATCTCTTTCAGTTGATTACAATGCATAGAAAACACTAACTAGTACACCAGATTCTTGACAAATCTCACTTTTCTTTATAACATTAACATGCTATATCTTACTACCTTCACTTCAAATAATAAAACTTAATTGCATTTATATTTCATGAAAATAAGGAAACGTGACCTGCCATAAAAGTATGTTTTAAGTCCCTTCCAATGACTATACTTAAATGATTTAAAACTTGATTAAAACCAAAAAGAAAGTTACAAAGTCTTGAAATCAAGACCATCGACATAGCAGGCAAGGACTTTGCCACTTTGACATAATTCTATTTTTGCCTATACATTCGAAAAGAAGGACTTTAAACTGTTTTTAACCTGGGCTTTAAATAACAAAACTACAATTCATGCATTACTTTTCTCATGAAGCCAAACCTCTTTTCACACAGATATTATATATCGTCTCTCAAACTTATATGACAAAAGTATAGTTTTCAATATCGACTAACTACAGTCGTAAGCGATCAGCCCAATGACATGTTTTTCATGTCAACTTAATACTATGAACTCGCCATGAAAAGACCATTATTCGACACCAGGTTTCAGAGTACGAATTTGATTGCAGAACCTATTAACATTCCTAGACATCTCAATTAATAGACTAATATGAAA
>CM067167.1:26283531-26331764 GCA_034093135.1 Erigeron breviscapus
GACTTCCTCCAGTTGAGATCTGACCAGATGAAGAATCATTCCAGTTGAAGTCGAAGACAACAAATGGAAGATAAAGAATGACAATGGCAGCGAAGCCCAGTTGACATTCTACTCAAATACAAACTGGAGAACATCAGTGTAAAGTACTTACAAAGCTTTACACAGATCACTAGGAAAAGACCTTTATGCTTTATGTGCTATTACACGGATAAAAGGATTTATCTATGTATAAAGTACAAAAGGTACATAAAACAGGTTGAGTAAAGTTAATTTATGTCATAACTTTACACAGCATTTTAAGGAATTAAATGATATTCCTTAAATTCTCTCAACCATATTTGTACGGCCAAAGTTGACATCCCAATGTCAACTTTGCCTATAAATAGAGGTCTTTGCACAACCAAGAAACAACTTTGCAAACCTGCAATATTCTTGGTGAACTTGTGCAATATTCTCTCAATCGCAAAAAGGAACATTTCACAACTTTAAGTGTTTCGATTGTTTAAGAGAATTTCCAAGTATAGATCAATTGTATTTCATAGGTTGTTAGGATATTTACATACTTTGTATTATCTTGGTTCCGCAACAACCTTGTAATTTATTTAAAGTTAATAAATAAATTACACTTGAAAAATACATATTGTCTCACCAATTTACTTTACAAGTACTTTCTATTATTGCATTTTCATTTACTTATTGTCACCTTAATAAGTAATCTTTGTCAAGAACTTGGTATACACTCACTGTAACTGGTCGTCTTCAGTTCAGTGTTTATATTGCAAAGTAACCCCACCATCGACATAGAGGTGTCTTCAGGTAGTACCATCTAGTCAGTTGGGACTTACAAGTGGTATCAGAGCAGATGGCTAATATACTTGCCTAGATCTGCTTAGATGACTACTACTGAAGGTGGGGATGGTTCTGGTCAAGGTGAAAACCCTCTTAATACACCACCTGTTCAAAATGTTAATACAAACCCTCCTCCTCCTAATGCCCCTAACCATGTCCATGTACATTATTCAAACACTCATGTTCCCAAATTTGATGAAAATAGTGAGACCTTTGGTACATGGAAGGCCAGAATGCTCTTGCATTTTGGTGGGATAGAGAGGTATATGCTGAAAATCCTTAAGGATGGACCTTATATACCTATGTCTCTTGGGGTAAGTCATCTTCTAGATCCTACTGGAAGAAGAGGTTCCAGAGAAAAGCTCGAAGACCATTGGTCTGATGAGGATCGTAGGCTTGTAGATCTGGACACCAGACTCAAGAACATGATCCTTGGAGCTGTCCCTGAAGACTTAATTCCAACACTTGTGTTGTTCCCCAGTGCCAAGGCAATGTGGGATGAATTAGTCATTCAGTTTGAAGGAGGTGATGACACTATTGTCACCAAAAAGGTTGCACTAAATTATATCAAGGTTAGATGGTGTAGCAGAGTTTCTTTTATACAAAATCTTCCAGAGAAGCAATATCTTAACTTTGATTACATAATTGACCGAGTTCTCATTGATGTTTTGCAAAAAAATTAATTTTATTTTCGTTAGCCATGATTGTTAAGAACAATAAAAGTAGCAGCTAGTTCGTGGGGTTTTCAATAATTTTGTCTGTTGTGATTTTATTTGTAGGTTTTAGTTTATATAAGAAGAATCTGTATCCTAAATATAATTTGATTTTAATTATTAATAACAACAATGATTATCCTAATTATAGTCTGATTACAATTACTAATAACAACAATATTACAATTAATTTGATTACAGTTAATAATATAAAATAAAATATTGATATAAATATGTAACCTCCCTAACTTTTAGCTATATTTTGTTATTAGATAGACATTATGCAATAAAGTATAAATTTATTTTAAATTGGGTTAAAAATGTAAATTGGTGATGGAAAACCAAAAAGTATAAATTAATTTAGACATGTGTTGATTTAATAAATTTTGAGAAATTGAGAGTTGTGATTGGTTAGTTGTCTTTTATAATTTATATTCAAAATATCCCCCCGAATCATATGTTATCGTGTTTGTTGCCTTAGGTAAATATTTTATTGCATGTATAGGATTAATTATTAACTAAATTAAATCTAAAAATAGTTCAAATTTTAAGCAAATTCGATTCAAAATTGCTTTAAATACCATTCATTGAATGTGGACTATAATATTATAAATAAATCGTACACACATTATCAGTTTATTTTATTGTTAAAAAAATGCTAAAAAACTTAATCGTTAAGCTCTTCATTCAAATTTTAAACCAATCAAAAGCTAATCTAAATTTACATTCATAGTAATCGAATAATTAAACACAATTAATTCAAAATTTACCATAAACAGATAGTTTCCAAACTAGCTCTGTTGGATTAGTGGTTGAAGCCTTTGCCTCTGGAGATCAAAGGTCAAGAGTTCGATTCTCATGCCCAGCAAGGCTGGAGGCTTTTCTACCTATGGTAGAACATGGAACCAGCCTCTTTACCTTTGGTAAGGGTAAGGCTTACTAGATAGTTTCCAAACACCCCCTTTCCTTTAAAAATAACCCCCCACCCACTTGACTCTCTCTCCCTCCGAAACCGACTCTATTCTTCTCTCTCTCTATATTTAAAGCCCTAATTTCCCTCTCATACATATACATATATCTATTTTTTCTTGACCGTAGATTTCAGATCTGACTTTAAAAACGATGGTAGTTAACGGCCGACCGTTAAAACGTATGAAACGGAGAGTAACTGCGGATCTAAACGACTTTTTGACTTTTCCGGCCGGCGAACAGACGGCGTCGGGGCCTTTTCGGACCACGGTTAGAGAGTTTTTGCTGCGGCACGCGCTTTTGCCACCGCCCTCTTCGCTTTTACCCCATCTGCTGACGTGGCAGATATTATTTAGGGTTGGTGAACAACTGGCTGGTGATGACGTCATCATCGGTGGTAGCGGTGGGGATGACATGGCGGCGTCCGTTTGTTTAGATGTGGTTGAAGAAGATGTTGTTAGATCTAGATCTGTTTATTGTGATCAGTGCCGAGTTGTGGGTGAGTTCACTCGGCTTGACTCGCTTATTTAATTTTGACTTTTTATATTTTTTTTAATAATTATATTTGTGTGTTCTAGAAATATCTAAAATAAACCTGACAGCTGTAGTTGGCGGGAAGTTTGGTGACTATTTATTGATTATAATACATTTACTGATTTATTTTATGTAAGTTATTTAATAATTATAATATAATTAGCTAAAAAGTAATGGATTAGTATTTGTTGATTACCCATAATTAAAATATTAAATTATTAAAATATATCATAATAAAGAGATTTATAATATATGGATAAAATAATGAAAAAGAAAGGGATGGGTGAAGTGGGGGCATTGACATATGAGTAGATATGATTGATCCTGACACATAGTAACTTTAACGACATTCGTGGGCCTTTAATTTGCTACGTGTTGATCATCAAATGTTAAACTTTTTTTCAATATTGTTTAGTTAATAATTTTAACATATATAAGATTCTAAAGTTAATCTTGATATATATATTTATAGATTCTGTTAGAGATCTTTTTATTAGCAAAGAGTGGGTGAGGATGAGTTGGTTCGGGTTGATCGAAAGGTTTCATCGACTAGACTTATTGGCTTTGGTTAGAACCATAATTTCAACACACATTTTTTCTGAAGGAAAATAACTAGAAAAGTAATTGAATTATGGGGTTTGATTATGATACAAATTAAATTTTGGTGCTGCATCTCAACTAAAGCTGAGACAGAAACTTTCATAGTTGAATCATTAATGAGAAAGAGCTTGAAACACTCGAAATGTTGATTCCCTTTCTGCCCTTTTCACTCTTGCTTATCGTTAATTCACACTGAGTTTGCCATGGCTGAGAGAAGTGCTGTTTGAGTAATTAAGTCATATGCGCCTCTTTTTGTTGTATAATAATAGGAAAAGGATATATTTAACGAGTAACTGAATGAGTTATTTAAAACAAACCCGGTTATCTTAATTGTTATTGTATCCAATTAAAACTTTGCATTTTGCTGTAAAAATAAGCAAACCTAGATCTTAACAATGCTGTTTATGTTATTTTTAGCCTTAAGATGAAGAACTTTGTAGTTTGTACGATAAAAGAGTTGGCTCTCTGGGAGAGTTTTTTTTATTAATCTTAAATTTGTATATGTAGGATGGAGCAGGAACCCAGTATGTGGGAAGAGGTATCATTTCATAATAAAGGGAGATGGGGTTTCCATTGGTGGCTACACTAAGCCGTGTGCTGGTTGCGGTGCTTTCCTTCATGTGTCTGACTCAAGGTCTGCTGTCACTCTATATCTTCTGTTTTTGTGTATGTTTTCGTATTTTCTTCAACTTGTATTTATTTATCCTATTATATTTACAACTTCTTATACAAAGTAAATCTAGGTTCTATTATTAGTTTGCGTAGCATATGCATTGATGTTGAGCTTTTGTAGGTGCAAATCGTGCAACCATGTCATGACTGCCGAAGATATTGAGGATTGGATGTACAACCAGTTGGATGCTACCAATCATCTTTTACATGGTGTAGTCCATGCAAATGGTTTTGGTCACTTACTCAGAGTTAATGGCAGAGAAGGTGGGTCCAGGGTCCTGTCTGGCACTCATATTATGGACTTTTGGGATCGTATTTGCAATGTTCTTGGAGTCAGGTTAGAGGCCTATTACTCTATCTATTACCAATTGGAGTTTGAGAAAGCTACTCATTTGTAAATGCAGTGTTTCTAACAATTTTTTTATAAACATGTCATTAGACAAGTGAGTGTCATCGATGTTTCAAAGAAGTATGGTTTGGAGTTTCGGCTACTCCATTCTGTTCTTAAGGGTAATCCATGGTATGGTGATTGGGGTTATGAGTTTGGATCTGGAACATATGGTATTACTCGTGAAGCCTACAAAAATGCTGTTGAGACCCTTGCAAATGTGCCCTTATCTACCTTTTCTTCTCAAGGAAGAAAACCTAGAACACCTTTACAGGACTTGATTGCCTTTTACCAATCCCTATCAGGGGGAGAAATTATAACAAGTAGAGATCTATTCCGTTATTTAATTACTTTAATACATGATGCCAAAAAGAACTGCACAATAGACGATTTCAGTTCTTCTGAGAAGTCTAAATCTTGTGAACCGGGGGTTTTATGTGATTGGAGTACCAGTGACGTCATACGTGTTGAGGAAGCAATGTTTAAAGTCTTGAAAGCAGTCAGGTCATCGTGGGTCAGTTGGCGCTCTTTGCGGGGTGCTGTTTGCCGAGTAGGCCGCCCTGAACTTCTAGATTATTGCCTCAAAGAGCTGAAAGGAAAACAAGCAGCTGATGGCATGGTGGTTAATGCCCGATCCAATCCAGATTCGGGTACTCCTGAATACAGGTGAATGATTTGCTATCTTTGTTAGATGGAATTCAAGTTTAAACATGTGTTTGTATTAGAGGTGGTGTTTTCAAGTAACGTACCTATAAGTGTGTTTATTCAAATTATATCTTATTTCTATGTCAAAGGGACAAACTATAACAACTTGACAGTGGAATGGGTCAAAGCCTCATTAGTGACATTAAGTGTTTTTTCAATGCTTATAAACTTCTTACGAATTGCTTCATTGAATAAAGTAATTACTAGTAGTGTAATTATACAGTTTTTGACATAACCCTGTCAACCTTGAATAAAAACGACCTGTAAATTTTGATCTCGTTTTGACTTCTATTTAGTGGTAGCTGACTCACAGTTATTACCCATCTGCACGAATGAGTTGAAATTGGCCATGTCTATTGGCGGGAAACCCAGCTCAGAATCCTTATAGTTTATAAATTGTAGTCTTCACAGCATAAGATGTCATAAATCATATAATCAAAGAATTAGATAATAATTGAAGTAATAAAATATTTGTTACAATTTATAAACCTCACATGTATTGGGAAGAAAACTATTTCGAGCTCTTACTTGATCCATATAATCCAACCCACCAGTTTGCCACTTCATTGTTATTGACTGACCCATTTTGCAACTTCTAGATGCTTATGCTTTGTCTAAACGAATTATTTCATCAATTGATGCAGGCTGGAACCTAGTAGCCTACATTCGACTTCAGGTGCCAGCAATCACCAAAGTGCTATTTCCCCATCTCATGATCGTTTGCTCCAAGATATAAGATGCTTATTCGATGCTTTACTCCATCCTTTATCCATGGTAAATCATGTACCTGTCACAAAGACTGACACATTGGTAAAGTCAGCAATGAAAATAATTGATTGCAAGCAGTTTGTGAAAAACTATTACTCTGGACGCTTCTTTTCAAAAGCAAGACCAGGTTCGCTAGTACTCTCGTGTAAACCAGAACTTACTGAACAAACCGAAGGAGGAGCTGTACACTTTCCTCCAGAACACATAATCCTTTCTCCTGATGCAACAATTCATGATCTTAAAGTTGAAGCATCAAAGGCTTTTCAAGAAGTTTATTTGATTCTGAGAAGATTCCAGGTGGAAGAGCTTGTTGGATATAGAGGTGTAGATGAAACCACCCAAGTCAAGCTTCTGGTCGGGTCAAAGATGGAGACAGTTAGTGTGCGTGGGAAATGTGCTGGGAAGAATGGACTAAGTAGGTTCAGAATGGAGAGAGGGGTGGAGGCATGGATAATGGATTGTAGTTGCGGGGCCAGGGATGACGATGGTGAGAGAATGATAGATTGTGATGTATGTGGCTCATGGCAACATACGAGATGTGCTGGTATTCTTGACTCTACTATGGTTCCTGTAAAGTTTGTGTGCTATAAATGTGACCTTGCTAGTGGCGGTGACGGCAAATTCTCTTGTGGTGATGATGGTGGTGTAGCGAAGGGTGAAGGTGGCAGAATGGTGGATTTTAGTCGAGATGGTGGGAGCTCGAGTCATTTCAGTGAAAAAAAAAAAAAAAAAAAAAAAAAAAAAAAAAAAAAAAAAAAAAAAAAAAAAAAAAAAAAAAAAAAAAAAAAAAAAAAAAAAAAAAAAAAAAAAAAAAAAAAAAAAAAAAAAAAAAAAAAAAAAAAAAAAAAAAAAAAAAAAAAAAAAAAAAAAAAAAAAAAAAAAAAAAAAAAAAAAAAAAAAAAAAAAAAAAAAAAAAAAAAAAAAAAAAAAAAAAAAAAAAAAAAAAAAAAAAAAAAAAAAAAAAAAAAAAAAAAAAAAAAAAAAAAAAAAAAAAAAAAAAAAAAAAAAAAAAAAAAAAAAAAAAAAAAAAAAAAAAAAAAAAAAAAAAAAAAAAAAAAAAAAAAAAAAAAAAAAAAAAAAAAAAAAAAAAAAAAAAAAAAAAAAAAAAAAAAAAAAAAAAAAAAAAAAAAAAAAAAAAAAAAAAAAAAAAAAAAAAAAAAAAAAAAAAAAAAAAAAAAAAAAAAAAAAAAAAAAAAAAAAAAAAAAAAAAAAAAAAAAAAAAAAAAAAAAAAAAAAAAAAAAAAAAAAAAAAAAAAAAAAAAAAAAAAAAAAAAAAAAAAAAAAAAAAAAAAAAAAAAAAAAAAAAAAAAAAAAAAAAAAAAAAAAAAAAAAAAAAAAAAAAAAAAAAAAAAAAAAAAAAAAAAAAAAAAAAAAAAAAAAAAAAAAAAAAAAAAAAAAAAAAAAAAAAAAAAAAAAAAAAAAAAAAAAAAAAAAAAAAAAAAAAAAAAAAAAAAAAAAAAAAAAAAAAAAAAAAAAAAAAAAAAAAAAAAAAAAAAAAAAAAAAAAAAAAAAAAAAAAAAAAAAAAAAAAAAAAAAAAAAAAAAAAAAAAAAAAAAAAAAAAAAAAAAAAAAAAAAAAAAAAAAAAAAAAAAAAAAAAAAAAAAAAAAAAAAAAAAAAAAAAAAAAAAAAAAAAAAAAAAAAAAAAAAAAAAAAAAAAAAAAAAAAAAAAAAAAAAAAAAAAAAAAAAAAAAAAAAAAAAAAAAAAAAAAAAAAAAAAAAAAAAAAAAAAAAAAAAAAAAAAAAAAAAAAAAAAAAAAAAAAAAAAAAAAAAAAAAAAAAAAAAAAAAAAAAAAAAAAAAAAAAAAAAAAAAAAAAAAAAAAAAAAAAAAAAAAAAAAAAAAAAAAAAAAAAAAAAAAAAAAAAAAAAAAAAAAAAAAAAAAAAAAAAAAAAAAAAAAAAAAAAAAAAAAAAAAAAAAAAAAAAAAAAAAAAAAAAAAAAAAAAAAAAAAAAAAAAAAAAAAAAAAAAAAAAAAAAAAAAAAAAAAAAAAAAAAAAAAAAAAAAAAAAAAAAAAAAAAAAAAAAAAAAAAAAAAAAAAAAAAAAAAAAAAAAAAAAAAAAAAAAAAAAAAAAAAAAAAAAAAAAAAAAAAAAAAAAAAAAAAAAAAAAAAAAAAAAAAAAAAAAAAAAAAAAAAAAAAAAAAAAAAAAAAAAAAAAAAAAAAAAAAAAAAAAAAAAAAAAAAAAAAAAAAAAAAAAAAAAAAAAAAAAAAAAAAAAAAAAAAAAAAAAAAAAAAAAAAAAAAAAAAAAAAAAAAAAAAAAAAAAAAAAAAAAAAAAAAAAAAAAAAAAAAAAAAAAAAAAAAAAAAAAAAAAAAAAAAAAAAAAAAAAAAAAAAAAAAAAAAAAAAAAAAAAAAAAAAAAAAAAAAAAAAAAAAAAAAAAAAAAAAAAAAAAAAAAAAAAAAAAAAAAAAAAAAAAAAAAAAAAAAAAAAAAAAAAAAAAAAAAAAAAAAAAAAAAAAAAAAAAAAAAAAAAAAAAAAAAAAAAAAAAAAAAAAAAAAAAAAAAAAAAAAAAAAAAAAAAAAAAAAAAAAAAAAAAAAAAAAAAAAAAAAAAAAAAAAAAAAAAAAAAAAAAAAAATAAATAAATAAATTGGAAAATCCAAAAATATAATAAATGAAGTAAGGTCTACTGATAGCCTAAACGGGTAAAATTTCTCTCATTTACCATTACAGACATGTGGGGCCCGTAGTATTAGCGGCGACGTCGCCGCTAATACTCTCTCTGGTGCAGTATTAGCGGCGACGTCGTCGCTAATAATCTCTCTGGTGCAGTATTAGCGGCGACGTCGCCGCTAATACTCTCTCTGGTGCAGTATTAGCGGCGACGTCGCCGCTAATACTCTCTCTGGTGCAGTATTAGCGGCGACGTCGCCGCTAATACTCTCTCTGGTGCAGTATTAGCGGCGACGTCGCCGCTAATACTCTCTCTGGTGCAGTATTAGCGGCGACGTCGCCGCTAATACTCTCTCTGGTGCAGTATTAGCGGCGACGTCGCCGCTAATACTCTCTCTGGTGCAGTATTAGCGGCGACGTCGCCGCTAATACTCTCTCTGGTGCAGTATTAGCGGCGACGTCGCCGCTAATACTCTCTCTGGTGCAGTATTAGCGGCGACGTCGCCGCTAATACTCTCTCTGGTGCAGTATTAGCGGCGACGTCGCCGCTAATACTCTCTCTGGTGCAGTATTAGCGGCGACGTCGCCGCTAATACTCTCTCTGGTGCAGTATTAGCGGCGACGTCGCCGCTAATACTCTCTCTGGTGCAGTATTAGCGGCGACGTCGCCGCTAATACTCTCTCTGGTGCAGTATTAGCGGCGACGTCGCCGCTAATACTCTGACACTGACAGGGGGCCCGCTAATTTCTCTGCCAGATTTACCATTACAGACATGGGGGCCCGCAGTATTAGCGGCGACGTCGCCGCTAATACTCTCTCTGGTGCAGTATTAGCGGCGACGTCGCCGCTAATAATGCCTCTGGTGGGGTTACACTTTTTTGCCTGGTGGTGTTACACTCCTCGATTTTGAAATGTTCACAAAAAATCAGGTGGATATTTAGTGGGTGTAGTTATACACTTATACCGGCATGAGTCCAAGTGAAAAAAATAAATAAAATTCAGAGTGAAAATATATTATATTTATCTTTACTGATAGCCTAAACGGGTAAAAATTTCTCTCTATTTACACGTTTATACATGGTGACTGATGACATATAAAGAGAGAATCAAATTCATGTACCAACTACCAACAAAAAGAACGAAACATAAAGTTGCTAGAAATCCATTGATTTTTTCATTCAATTTTCATACTTCTTGAGTACACATATATTGAGCTAAGCAATAAAAAACAACAAAACCCCCCAAAAAAAAAAAAAAATGCAGGTATCCTTGAAAACCTTAACAAAAAACAAAAACATAGCTAAAGTAACAAGCCGTACAACACCAATCAGCAATGTAAAGATCGAAATCCGTCACGGGACCGGCATTTTCATCAACGAGCAATGTTTCGAGCCCGAAAACGATGCCGTTGCCCAAAAGGACTCTGTCATCAATTTCACAACAGGTGGGAAACAAATATCGGTTAAAACGATATACAACAAAGAAAGGGACAAAAAGATTGTATTTGAGGTTGACAGCTGTCGTACGATAAGCAGTGTGACGGTCAACACACCAATGGAAACGGAGATTGAAGGGGAAATGAATAGCGTGAATGGAGATAGTCTTGTTTGGCTGAGAAGAGGTTTGAGGATTTATGTACGGACACTTTCTGGGAAGAACACTCTTATTCTTGATTATATTTTTGGCTTTTAATTAAATTATTATTATTATAATTAGTCCTTTAATTTTCGTTTACAAGTTATGTTACTACTAGGCCGCCGTTACGTAGTATTTGATATTTTGATTAACCAAGATTTAGGGTACCCATGTGAAGAAAGAGGTTGAATTAGGATTAAAGTGAAATATTTTCATGTTTTGGGTTTCCTATTGAGTGATGTCAGGTGTTATTTCAACAATATTTATGGATTGGATGTAAAAACTTATAGAATTTTGGTACTCATATGTGTTTCTTTAGTGTTATTATATATGAATTTGGGATATCAAAGTGTGAAAGTGTTTCTTGCATTTTTTTTTCCTTATAATAATAATTCAGAAAACATAGATGAAAAAGTATTAAATATGGACATAGATAAATCAAGAGAAACAACATTAATCTTAAACATAACTTGATAATTTACATAGCAGTAGTTGTAAACAGTTGTTTGACATACAAAATAGAACCATTTGTCAAAAGTTGGATTTAAAGCAAGTCCATTCTAGTTCCAAGTCCAAAAAAAAAAAAACATTTCATGGAACCATATGTCATTTTAACCAAGGACCAAATATGCACACAAAAAAATTACAGCAAAGTACCATCAAACTTTTTTGATATCATCTGTCTTCTTATCATCACACAACCAAATTAGCAGCTCCAAGGTAGAATCTTCGGCCTTTGAATTTATCTTGAAATTGAGGATATCTCGAGAGCTTTCAACACCAAACTCGATAGATTTACCATAAACAGCTTGAATGTAGACCTGGGTACCTCCATTTGCAAGATCATAAGTAGAGTTAGTTTGGATACTGTAGTTTGTTGCCCTTCTTTCATCGAGCTTAAAGTGATGCTCACTTGTAAGTGTATCATTGTTGCAATGAATCTTTATCCTTGATTTGTTGAAGTTTTCAGAGCTTTCGACCTCGACTACTGTGTGTTTGCTTGTCAATGTTTTGAAAGAGATCTGCATTTTTATGTTTTGAAAAAAGTGAACTAATTTTGCACCAAAATATAAGGGTTTGGGTTTTATATATATTGAATTGATGAAATGAAATTACCCCATCAATCACTATTTAAGGCTATGGTACATGGGAGATGATTCCCTCGACTTGAGTTAAGTTGGGAAAATTTTGACCCTTGACTGAAAATTAAGGGTCAAGATTCAAAAGAAGTGATACATAGGCTATTTGGTATGGGAAGTGATGTTCGTACCAACATTTTTTTATAAATGTGTCACAATATACAAGTTGTATCAAGTTAATAATGCACCGTTGTGGTACATCCATCAAAAGGAGTGGTACGAATATCACTTCCTATTTGGTATGGGAGATTATATATCTATATTGATACCATGGTTTTTTATTGAGTTATGATTTGTTTCAATTTGCATCTCATTTTATTTATTAAATCAATATTATTACTAGTAGTGTAAAGCTAATTAGAGGATAAAAGTATTACAATCTACTGTCTCATTTTAAATGTTGTTATTTGATTTTCAAATCTTATTTCTTGAATTTTAGATATTTTTTATTGTATTATATAATATGTTGATGAAATTATATCAATGAAAATTACATTTAAAATTTAATATTCATATATTTTATATTAAGTGTTATTTAACACAAACGAACCTATCTACAAAATTGAAAAGAGAGACTAAAAAAATTCAAACTAAAACATCTAAATAAGACGAAAAGATCAATAACTAGGTAAAATGGACTTTATAATTATAAAATAAATAGTTAGAAACTTGTGATTGTTGAAAGAATGAACATCACTTTGCAAAACCTCTAAAGTGCTACGAGTAAAATGAGGAGGAGATTCCTCAAGTAGTCATGTTAGGGTAATCTTGACCTTTGAATGAAAATCAAATAGATTCAAATATCATAATTGAATCTTGATCCTTGATTTTCATCTAAGGGTCAAGATAGTATTAACTTGACCCCTCAAGTTAATAATAACTTGAAGGGATCTTCTCCCAGTAAAATGTATCATAAATGGATATAAATTAAAGGAATTTTTAAATAGAAGGTGGCGGCGACGATGGTGACGCTTCCAAATAGTGTAGCTATTTGATGTGCTATGCCTATCTTTACGAAAAAAATACAATCCTAAAATAATAGGCTGGTTAAGCTTAGTACGGTGTAACAATTCAAACTTTTACTTGTGAATCAGGATTTAATGATTTCATATGTCGTTTTTATATGTTTATTTTTGTATGAATTTTGATGTAATTTTCTTCTTAAAACTAAGTTAGGACAAAATATTTTGATAATTCATTTATGAAAAATGATTAATCCTTTTAAATATCCTTCTAAAATCTTTAAATCATGACATGTGTATCTCACTAACTCTCTTTCCTAATCTCAACTCTTGATTTTGTCACATGTCATAATGCTATAATTAGAAAGATTTTTAGGAGGTTTGATTAGGAGGATTAATCATCTCCCTTTCATTTATACATGAATGTAGTTTTTGTTATCTATATTATCTTATAAAAAGAAGAGAAAACGACATAAATCGTCCATGTGGTTTACTTAAATAGTCACCTTTCGTCCCTGAGAATCAAAAACCTCATGGATCGTCCTTATTTGGAAAATAAGCTTCCCCTTTCGTCCTTTGACTATTTGACCGTTAACCTCAATCCGTTAACCCCCCACGTGCCTACCACGTGAGGGGTATTCTTGTCTTTGCGCCCCCAAAAGAGTGCAGGCTGTCACTCTCTTTCTTCCTTTTGACCATATATATACACAAATATATGTATACAAAATCCCAAAACCCCTAATTTTATTCCTTCTCTTTTCTTAGCATACGAACCAAAAATCCAAAAATTTGAAGAATGGTGTTTTGTGGGTGCGGTAATCAAGCGATAATCGTAACATCATGGACACCCAAAAACCCAGGTAGAAGATTCTATGCATGTCCTAATCAAGTAAGTTTCCTACATTTTTTAATTAGGGTTCACTTTTTGGACCTAAATTGAATTGGGTTTTTTTTTAAAGGGTTCCAAGTGCAAATTCATAGGATGGTTCGATCCACCAATGTGTCAACGTGCGACTGAGATCATACCAGGGTTGTTGAAGTCAAAGAATAAATTGGAAGCACAAATAAAAGAAAAAGATGGTGAATTGAAGAAATTGAAGATGTTGTTGGTTGTTGCTACAATTGTAATCGTCTATCTTGTGTCTTTGTTACTAGTTTGAATTGTGATGAAATGTATGTAATATTTTGGTATTTGTAATTGTAAGTTTTTGCAATATTCTAATAAATTGGGGATTTTGCTATCTATCAAATATTATATGTAGACAATGCAGAATATAGATTAGAAACAAGATATGTATAGCAAAAGACATACACCATGTATAACAGAATGACTAGGGACCCCTTGCAGCTTGACTAGGACCCCTTGCAGCTTGACTAGGACCCCTTGCAGCTTGACTAGGACCCCTTGCAGCTTGACTAGGACCCCTTGCAGCTTGACTAGGACCCCTTGCAGCTTGACTAGGACCCCTTGCAGCTTGACTAGGACCCCTTGCAGCTTGACTAGGACCCCTTGCAGCTTGACTAGGACCCCTTGCAGCTTGACTAGGACCCCTTGCAGCTTGACTAGGACCCCTTGCAGCTTGACTAGGACCCCTTGCAGCTTGACTAGGACCCCTTGCAGCTTGACTAGGACCCCTTGCAGCTTGACTAGGACCCCTTGCAGCTTGACTAGGACCCCTTGCAGCTTGACTAGGACCCCTTGCAGCTTGACTAGGACCTGCTTCTTGACTGGGACCCCTTGCAGCTTGACTAGGACCCCTTGCAGCTTGATTAGGACCCCTTGAAGCTTGACTAGGACCCCTTGCAGCTTGACTTGGACCCCTTACTTCTTCACTTGGACCCCTTGCAGCTTGACTAGGACCCCTTGCAGCTTGATTAGGACCCCTTGAAGCTTGACTAGGACCCCTTGCAGCTTGACTTGGACCCCTTACAGCTTCACTTGGACCCCTTGCAGCTTGACTAGGACCCCTTGCAGCTTGACTAGGACCCCTTGCAGCTTGACTAGGACCCCTTGCAGCTTGACTAGGACCCCTTGCAGCTTGACTAGGACCCCTTGCAGCTTGACTAGGACCTGCTTCTTGACTGGGACCCCTTGCAGCTTGACTAGGACCCCTTGCAGCTTGATTAGGACCCCTTGAAGCTTGACTAGGACCCCTTGCAGCTTGACTTGGACCCCTTACAGCTTCACTTGGACCCCTTGCAGCTTGACTAGGACCCCTTGCAGCTTGACTAGGACCCCTTGCAGCTTGACTAGGACCTGCTTCTTGACTGGGACCCCTTGCAGCTTGACTAGGACCCCTTGCAGCTTGATTAGGACCCCTTGAAGCTTGACTAGGACCCCTTGCAGCTTGACTTGGACCCCTTACAGCTTCACTTGGACCCCTTGCAGCTTGACTAGGACCCCTTGCAGCTTGACTAGGACCCCTTGCAGCTTGACTAGGACCCCTTGCAGCTTGACTAGGACCCCTTGCAGCTTGACTAGGACCCCTTGCAGCTTGACTAGGACCCCTTGCAGCTTGACTAGGACCCCTTGCAGCTTGACTAGGACCCCTTGCAGCTTGACTAGGACCCCTTGCAGCTTGACTAGGACCCCTTGCAGCTTGACTAGGACCCCTTGCAGCTTGACTAGGACCCCTTGCAGCTTGACTAGGACCCCTTGCAGCTTGACTAGGACCCCTTGCAGCTTGACTAGGACCCCTTGCAGCTTGACTAGGACCCCTTGCAGCTTGACTAGGACCCCTTGCAGCTTGACTAGGACCCCTTGCAGCTTGACTAGGACCCCTTGCAGCTTGACTAGGACCCCTTGCAGCTTGACTAGGACCCCTTGCAGCTTGACTAGGACCCCTTGCAGCTTGACTAGGACCCCTTGCAGCTTGACTGGACCCCTTGCAGCTTGACTAGGACCCCTTGCAGCTTGACTAGGACCCCTTGCAGCTTGACTAGGACCCCTTGCAGCTTGACTAGGACCCCTTGCAGCTTGACTAGGACCCCTTGCAGCTTGACTAGGACCCCTTGCAGCTTGACTAGGACCCCTTGCAGCTTGACTAGGACCTGCTTCTTGACTGGGACCCCTTGCAGCTTGACTAGGACCCCTTGCAGCTTGATTAGGACCCCTTGAAGCTTGACTAGGACCCCTTGCAGCTTGACTTGGACCCCTTACAGCTTCACTTGGACCTGCTTCTTGACTGGGACCCCTTGCAGCTTGACTAGGACCCCTTGCAGCTTGATTAGGACCCCTTGAAGCTTGACTTGGACCCCCTGCAGCTTGACTTGGACCCCTTGCAGCTTGACTAGGACCCCTTGCAGCTTGACTTTGACCCCCTGCAGCTTGACTTGAAGTTGGGTTGAATTGGCTTGACTGAGTTGGAACTCCTCCTCCTTGACTGGAACCAGCTTGTTTGCAGGACCTCTTGTTGTGACCCATTGTGCCACACTTCTTACAAACCACAGACCTAAGCTTCCTAGAAAGTCTCCCATTCTTGGACATTTGAATTTCTTCTTCATTCTTCCTTCTCTTCTTTCTAGGCCTCCCAATTGGAGTGTGATATTTTGGAGGGATGATGATTGTCCAATTTTCTGGAACCTGAGCCCACATATTCATACCATTGGTTGGGGTTATGGTATGCTGGTACATCATTTTCCAAGTGTCAAGCCTATAAATAGGGTCAACCCAGGTTTCAACAGCACCAACTGGTATACTATGATTAACCATATCCCAATTAACAGCAACTGCATGTTTACAAGGAATTCCTGTAATCTCCCACTTCCTACATGAGCATGTTTTTTCTACAATATTAACCACACATTGATCTCCCCAAGGACCACTAACTTGATACTTATCAACACCATTGAATATAGCTTTGTATCCACCAGCATCTGTTTTAACCAATTCTAGCATCCTAGTGGCAGTGGGTGTTAGTGGCCCTTTACTTTTTTGTATCACCTTTTGCACATTCCCAATTCTTATCATCAGATATTCCCTAATGAATTCTAAACAATGTATAATAGGCATCTGTCTTCCCTTAACTAATTTGCTATTCAATACCTCACACATGTTGTTTAGTAAAACATCAGACTTTGCCCTGCCTGTTTACAAACATAATGAACACCTTAATTGACCAATTAACTGCCTGTTTAGATAAATATAGTGTGATAAGGGTTTAATACCTGAGAAATGTGATCTTGCCCAATGTTGAGGTGGGATTTTGATCAACCAATTGTAAGCAGATTCACTGTAATTTTTGAAATCCTGCATAAACCTGTTGAATTCTGGGACTGTAGTAGCTGTGGCACACTTCCAAAGATGATTCTTGAAGGCTGTCCCTCTCCATTGAAGTTTCATATTCTCATGAATATGCTTGAGGCAAAATCTGTGTTCAGCAGAAGGATAAACCTTTGCTATAGCTTGAATGATGCCCTATATGTACCAATTCATTTAGATTTAGAATAAAACATGATGCTATCAATTAAACTTATAGTTAGAATAATATACCTTCTGCCTATCACTCATAAAAGTGTAATTAGACCTACTATCAAGGTCTAAATCATCACCTAAGCACTCTAGAAACCATGTCCATGAGTGGCAGCTTTCTGCTTCCACTACTGCATAGGCTATAGGGTAGATACCATTGTTTGAGTCAATGCTCACAGCAGTTAACACTTGGCCAGGGAAAGGACCAGACATGAAAGCACCATCAAGACCCACTAACTCTCTTCCAGCACTCTTGAAGCCCCTTTTCAATGGCCCTAAGCATACATAAATCCTTCTAAAAACTCTGAATTTGTCATCAGGATTCAAAGGTGGTTCAACCTCAAGTTTAACTGTAGTCCCAGGATTTGCAGTCTGCAACTCTAGTACATAGTCTCTTAACATGTTATACTGCTTTGTGTAATCACCTTTAAGTTGCCCCTTTGCAGCTCTCTTAGCTCTTTGAGCTTTTTCTTGAGATAATCCTAACTCAAATCTTCTTTGTAATTCCCCTTGTAAAGCTGCAGAAGGTATATCAGGATTTCCTATACAATTTAAGGAACATGAAAACAGTTTAATAGTTAGGATAATCCTAACTCAAATCTTCTTTGTAATTCCCCTTGTAAAGCTGCAGAAGGTATATCAGGATTTCCTATACAATTTAAGGAACATGAAAACAGTTAATCTGCTGAACAATAGTTTTACCAATGAACTTTGATGTGAAGTGCTTAATGGACCTTGATTGCAGACAGGTGTGTTCCTCAATACATGTTTTCACCATCCATGTCTCAGCCCCATAAATTTTGGACACATGTAAAGTCCATGGACATGTCCTCTGTTTCTTTCTTGATTTTTGTCCCTTACCAGCTTTATTTAATGGTGGAGAATCTTCAACAACCATCCCACATGTCACCCCATCTTTATTCAATGTCTCTTTTTCCACAAATGAGTCCTTTTTTGACTTACTGACTTTCTTTTTTGACCTTGTTGCTTGACTGGGCCCTGCATCTTCATTTAGGCTTGACACTTTCTTTTTAGGCCCACCTTTGAGCCCAATGGACTCATTATTCAGTGGTATGCTTCCAGTATCTGTCTCAGTTGGCCCAGCAGGACCAGTAGGATCAAAAGCAGGATACTTTCCTACACATTCTACCCTTACCCTTATGTTATCATTTTTCACAATCTTTAACTCTCTCCTAGTCTCTATTGCATGGGCCCTAACCATTTCAATAACTTCTTTCTTATTACCAAAAGTTTGGGCCAAATGAAAACCAGTTTTATAAATTGCAGGCTCACTAGTTGGTTTTTTGTTACCCATTTTTTTCAACAGCCTGTTCCTAATCTTGTTAACTTCTTCTTCTGGATCTGAACCACTCTCAAATTGATCATTATGTAGTACTTCTACCTCTTCATCTTCACCACCTTGTACCTCTTCATGTACTATTACATTAGCACCTAAAAACTCTACATCTGCATCTACATGCAGATGAAACTCTCTCATCTGGATCTGAACCACTCTCAAATTGATCATTATGTAGTACTTCTACCTCTTCATCTTCACCACCTTGTACCTCTTCATGTACTATTACATCCCTCACTACAAGCTGCTTTACCCTTGTCTTTTGGCTTTGGATTCACATTTTCTTCCTCACTACAAGCTGCTTTAGCCTTGTCTTTTGGGTTTTTATTCACAATTTTAGGCTCATGTAAACTCACATTGTCATTTCCTAAGTTCTCTTGAGTACTAGGAGTTAACTGAGGTTCCTCATTCCAATCAAGCAATAATTTCTTATAAATTCCACTATTTTTCTTTGGTCTGGGTTTGGGTTTCTTAGATGAAATGATAGTATCATTATCACAAATCTCTTCAATAACAACTTGTGATTTTCTTGGCAAAAAGTAATCAGTTAAATTTGACATGCCATGTTCTACGTAAACAGATATTAGGTTGGCATTTTCTACATATTTACCTAAGTTGTGAACATCTTGGTCACTAAGTAGGGGCTGCAGACCATCATCTAATGAGAACCCTGGTTTTAGAAAGTGATAGTACATCACTTGACCACCAGTGTAACCTAAATCCCCCATGATGTCATGCAATTCATGAACTGAAAATTTATCGATATTAATACAGTCAGCATAGTCAATCTTACCCCTTTCATATGTCAACCCTGGCCATTCTGTGAAATAACCTCCATGGTGAACCATTAACGAGAACAAACCAGTATAAGAATCTACATTGCAAATATAACCCATAAAAATTACTACTTTGAATTGATAAAATAAAATACAAAAAAAATATAGTAAAACCCTAAAAATAAAGGAACTTACAATAAAATAGATCGAGATCCCATAAGTGGTCTTCACCTTTTGGACGGATACTATATAATGGACAAGACATTGTATTTAGGGTTTGGGTTGATTGATTTCAGATCATTGGAGAAGGAGGAGGTTTTTTGATTGATTTTTCGTTTGGGGGGATGTTAATGGATTAGGATTAATGGTTTTGTTGATTTATATAAGGAAAAGGGAAAAGGAAATAAATATTACAGATGTTGTAGTGGGCGCAAAGACAAGAATACCCCTCACGTGGTAGGCACGTGGGGGGTTAACGGATTGAGGTTAACGGTCAAATAGTCAAAGGACGAAAGGGGAAGCTTATTTTCCAAATAAGGACGATCCATGAGGTTTTTGATTCTCAGGGACGAAAGGTGACTATTTAAGTAAACCACAGGGACGATTTATGTCGTTTACTCTAAAAAGAATATACACCATGTTGAAAGTTACATGTGAGAAATGTCTAAAATACCTTTTATGATTATATTACACTATCAGTCCTTTATCTTTTATAAATATATCTCTATTAGCCTTTTACATCAATTATCAAAACCACTCGCCGCCGCCGCCACGAACACTGCCGCATTGCGTAGGTACCGTGCTAGTCTTGTAAAATATATGATTTGATCCGAGTCATTACAATATATAACGGTATATTTAATATTTTAACGTATAAACAAAATATTTATTCAATCATAATTATCAGGGCTATGTGAAATGTGATTGACATCAAACTGTCACATTTGGCCACATGCCAGCTTCTTAATTAATATGTCTTAAAAGAAATTAAAGAGTAAATTGAGATTCATGATGATTCTTACTCCACAAGAATTAGACTTGTAGGCATATTTAGGGGCATGGAGGGGACAAATAGGGTGGCGTTAGAGATGGCAGATTGTGATAATTGGTTTAAAATCTCAACTAAAAGCTTCAGTTACTATCGAATTATCTTTCACTTTGGATTAACTGATAATTGGTTTATAAAATATATATGACAACTAAAAAATTGGGATACAAGTCAGTAATATATTTATATAAAAATTGTCCAGCTTTAATTCTAATATTAATCGACGTACATTTTTATTATACTAACTTCAAACAATGAATACGTATTTTCAAATGCCACTTTATAAAGTTAGAAACGGATGCAAAAATGTTATGTGTGACGAGTTGAGTTGTAACGGTTCTTGGATCAAGTTGAGTTGTAACGGTTCTAGGTAACTGCTTTTGTAATTGCATTGTAATTGTATCTCTGTACATTTGTTTGTGAGTGTCTATTGCTTTACTAGAAACTCATATTTATTAATATATATATTTCTTGCTGTAAAAAAAATAAAATGTTATGTGTGAATAATTTCTGACATACTCATTTATAATTGAAAACTTATATTTAGATTAGAAAATGATAAAATGTTTTAACAAAGTAGGCTGATAATTTTCATGATACGTAATCCATTCATTTTTCTTTTTAATTTCATACTTTGTTTCTACCATTAGTTTATTAAAAATCTAATAAGTTATATTATTATTTTTGGAACTGTGGAGTATTATATAAAATAAATATCGACTAATAAGACGCTAGTAAACACAAACTAGACGCTAAAACTCTGGGCTTTAATTGCGAACAGTGTAAAATGGGTAAAAAAATCATGTCAAGAAAATACTAAAAAAAAAAAACATGAAATATACTGTTTTGAAACACACCCGGTTGCATTGTGTAACCAAATACAGTAGTAACAGATTTAAGGCCTATAAAATCCTTTTCTCATAAATTTTATTTTCACCAAACACACAAAGAAAATGGAAAACAATAATAATACGAGTAATATAATACAGGTTTCCATAAAGTCCCAAACAAAAAACAAAAACATAGCCCAAGTAGAAAGCTGTACAAGTCCAATCAAGCATGTGAAGATCGAAGTCCGTCATGGCACGACGGTTTTCGTCAACGAGCAACATATTGAACCCGACGATGATGATAGTGAGGTTATTGGTTCCGCTTTTCAAAATGAGTCCATTCTTAGTTTAACTTTAGGAGGAGGGAAAAAGAGATCGGTTAAAACGATATACGACAAAGAAATGGACACAAAGATTGTATTCGAGGTTGAAAGCTGTCGTACGATAAGCAGCGTGACTTTTAACACACCGATGGAAACGGAGAATGATGTGGAAATGAATAGTGTGAATGGATTCGTTTGGTTAAGAAGAGGGTTGAGGATTTATGTACGAACCAACGCTAATACTACTCTCATTCTAGACTATGTCTTTGCCTTTTAAATCATCAACAACATCATATATCCATACTTAATCTCACCAACGCTAATACCACTCTCATTTTAGACTATGTCATTAGCAATATCTACTACTTTTTTCTTTTAATTATCAGTTTATATTTAATTAGTAGTGGTAACATATAATCATATATGGATGATGCTTTTGGTTGTTAGGATATTGGAAGTGGATTTTGTGATTCTGTGTTTTGAATGGTTGTTACTCTCTCCGTCCCATTAGAAGTGTCTTGTTTGAATATTTAAAGTCTTAGATTCATCAACTTTGACCTTAATTATTTTTATTTGTGCTATATAATAGTTGATGAAAGTTATATAAATTGATTGAGTTAAAGATATAATTTCCTTGAGTATAAATTTCATCATCATATATATAACACAAAATAATATATTTAAGGTCAAAGTTAACAAATAAAGACTTTGAATATTCAAAATATAATACTTCTAATGGGACGAAGGGAGTATTATATTGCAACTTTATATATTTGTTTCATTTTTCGCTCTGTTTTGAAATTCTTATAAGGGAGAAAATACATTGATCAAAATTTATACTCAGAGTATCGAGTGCAAAAGCTGAAACATTATTGTGAACTTGAAACGATGAAACATATACTACGAAGTTTGTTTCTAAGGTCAAACACCTAACTTGAAACCTTCTAAGCCAAAACCCACCTTGAAAGCCAAAATTTGGTGTGAGAAAGTTACTAATAATGTGACCACTGAGCTTGAGCAAAAGGTGAGTGTGTGCGACTTCTAAGCGAATAGGTAATGTGAAATCATCAAAGCTATGCTGTTGACGAATCATAACAATAACAAGTACGCAACATAAAATTTATCACAAAACCTTGTTGTGCAGGCGCAAAGGCGTACTAAATTACAGAACAAGTTGAATTGCCCAGGTTTAATATTGGAGAACTTAATGACTTAAAAATTTGAAATTAGATAACCAAATGATAATTTTATAACACATAATTTCATTCTGGAAAGAAATACATAGCCTAACGTCCCATATATCATCAAACAATACAATATGCAAAAAGAAAATAATAAGCCACACGACATTTCTTTCAAGTTGAACTCAACATGATAAATCATGTTGGATGAAAGTTCTGAAAGAGGAATAAAAAGACAGACCTTTAAATTTGATTAATAGCGGATCCTTTATTTCCATCCTACACAATCTTATGTTTTTAAAATCGAAATGCAAAATGCGAATACAAGTCAGAGCACAATTGATAGGGGAAAATTGAGAAACTTTCTTCACATTGTTACACAACAAAACTGATAGCTCGAAGGTTGATTAAAATTGGACTCCTTTATGATATAACTAGGCCGTGCTTTCCTGTTACCGATAACCTTGTTAAGAATTTGAGTGTTTTCTCCCTCCAGTATTCTCTTTTTGCTTGTTAGTGTTCAAAAAGTAATCTTCATATTATGTGACTTCGAAACAAGAGTTTGGGTTTTGTATATATATAATAGAAAAAAGATGCCGGCCACTTTGAGATCAAAATCAAAATGAAGATATTACTGTAATGCAACAGAACATCTGGAGCTGGTTTGTTGTATCTTGTGTTGCTGAAAGGGATACTACAGGTCTAAAGCTAAATTTCGGGTTGGTGAAGGTACGTAGTTCGGTAGTTATGCTTCCGGATACTCGTGGTGCACGGACTCTCTACCAGATGGGCAGTGGCGAAGTTTGAAAATTTTCAGTGGGGGGTCGGGATCTAATTTTTTTTTTCCCTAACACTATTTTTTTTAAAATGGGGGGTCGAAACCGAGTATATCGAAATTTTTCTACACGAAATCAGTAGGTGCCTGACCATCTCAGCCTTTAAACTTAACTATTCATACTTTTGGATATTTGATCATCTCTCATGACATTTGCATTTGGAATTTGTGACAGAAAATGGTCAATGGTGGAAATGTCACAAGCTGAATAAGCGTAAAAAATCACAGGGACTGTTCAAGATGGCAGTGCCCATGCTTTATGTTCTGATCTTGCACAGATGGATAACATGACAGCATTATTGGCATTGTCAACAAGACTTATTAACCTCATGGTATTTGCACTAGATGTGCATGTTGGTCATGGTATTCTTTTTCATGGTGGATTTCACAGGCATTTAATCTTTATCATGTGCTTCCTCCTCTTAGTGGTCGTCCTGAAAGCTTTAATCTGTTGTGCCATGACCTGAACTCAACGCTCCATAAATGGAGCTGGATTTACTTATTGCGATTCTGCTAGACAACAACGGCTCATTTTATGTTACCAAATTTTGACCCATATGATTTTCTGTACTTTCTTATAAGGTGGCAACATGGGTGGGGTGGATAATAGGTTATGACATGTTTATTGAAATGACTAATGTTTCAGCATGAGTGGGTATATGCGAGACCAAAGGTTCTACTTATATAAATATTTACAATGCCAAATTAGATCATTTGAATACTAATATATATTAACAAGTCAATGATGTTAAAATACCAATTTAATTGTGTAACTTAGAATGTTGATGTGTAGGATGAAGAAGGACTTTTTGTGAAAGCATTGGAACTAGGAAGGACTGAAGATGGACAAGTGAATGAAGTTTCAAGTTATAGCTACTTACGAATATTATTGAAGATGAAGGACCTTTTGTGTAAATTGCATTATGACTGGTGTATATAAAGAAAGAGAGGGGGCACTGTACACCTACCTCTCTCTGCAGCTTTTTACCGTTTGGAAAACCCTAAAATCCTTTTCGATGTAATCTGCTTGTTTTTGCTTATGTTCTGTAATAATCACTTGATTAAATCCACCACCAGTTTGTTCTTTAATCTGCTGCATAGATGAGTGTCTATTTACCTATATTTACATATATTTTTCTTCATGGTATCAGAGCCAGGTTGAAAACTATTTTAGATATATAAAATATTTCGAAACCTTTTTTTTGATATTATCCTTTTCTTAATCTCTTCTTACTGCTCGTGTGTAGGGTTCAAATCTTTTTAGATCTTGGATCTTGCCATTTGTAGCGGTTTCTTGTCAAATCTTTCGGATCCAATCTTTTTAGGTTAGGGTTTGATATATATTTGACAAATCTCCCATATCTTCTTTATCAATTCTTTTTAGGGTTGATATCTGATATTATTGGAGTATATTGTTGCCTTATTATGTCCTTTTTTGGTATCTTGGAACTTCTGTTGGCGACCCCACTGTAAGCTTCTTAACCTACCCATCTAGTAGCAAATTATTTCTCACTTGGAGTGCTCTAAGTGTGAAAAGTTTGGCCTATCAGTTGGGATTCCTTCCTTTCTTTATGTGGTTCCTGTTATTCTATGCTTATTTGTCTTCTAAAATGAATATGTCTGTCTATTGTAAGCTTATTATTGAATCTTCTCGTATTATGTGAGTTTTTTTTAACTATATCTGTCTGTTTCTAATCTTTTCTTGGTAGAAGAGAGGATTCTTGAACATACCTGTCAAGACACTTGAGTGTTCTTGAATCTGGCCTCTGTTCCTGCATCCTTTAGGTGGTCTTTTATCTTGTGTGTTTCTGTCTTTGACTTATTTGTCTTGTTTAAGTGTTTTTCTGTGTTTTTTCTGCTAAGTTTGTGGTATCTGCTCTATCTGTTATCATGGATGATAATTTGAGAAATGTTAATGACCAAGAAGATGGTTTCAATATGTTTGGTACTCTTATTAGTAATCTGGATTTTGGTGACCCTCTATATTTGCATGCTAGTGACACATCTGGTACACCTTTAATTAGCTTAAAATTGAAAGGAACTGAAAATTATAAAATATGGGCTTGTGCAATGGAACTTGCTTTGGAGACTAAAAATAAACTTTGTTTTATTGATGACTCTTATGAAAGACCTACTGACAATGATGTTTTAGCTAAGCAATGGGATAGATGTAACTCTGTTGTACTTTCATGGATTCTTGGTGCTTTGTCTGAAGATGTTTATCTGGGTCAAATTTTTTCTAAAGAGGCTGTTGTTGTTTAGGAGGAACTTAAGGAGACTTATGACAAAGTGGATGGGTCAATAACATTTAATTTACATCATAAAATCAATTCTTTAACTCAAAATGGTAGTTCTTTGTCTGATTATTATCATAGATTGAATGCTTTATGGAGACAGTTTGATTCTCTTGTGAAACTTCCTACCTGCACATGCAATGCAGCTAAGGGGTTTCAAGAGCACCACCAGTTGATAAAGCTCATGCAGTTCCTTATGGGACTGGATGAGGTGTACTTACCCATAAGAAGTAACATTCTGACCAGGGATCCCCTTCCCAGTGTAAAAACTGCTTTTGCTATAATTTCTAGGGAGGAATCAGACAGGGCCACACCTGTTGAGGTTCCTCCAAAACACCAAAATTCAGCTTTTGTTGCTAAAACTTTTGAGAATAGAAGGAAATTTTCAGAACCAAGGTTTTCTGAAAACAGGAATGTTGAAATGAGAAGGGGACCTAATCCTAATCTTAAATGCTCTAAATGTCACAGAATTGGGCATACTATTGAAAGGTGTTATGAAATTGTTGGACAACCACCTGGGTATAACAACTCTTATAGACCCAATGGTGGGTATGTTAAGAGGAATTCTCATCAGTCTTTTGGAAGAAATGTTTCTAGTAATTATGTTGTCTCTTCTGAACCACAAGGTTCTGTCTCTCCTTATTCTAGTTCCAGCTCTGGTGCTGGACCCTCTGCTTCTAATTTTCAACTTACAAGTGAACAAATCAATCAGATTGTGAGAATGTTGAGTGAAAGTTCTGTTACTAAGCCCATTCAGGCCAACATGGGAGGTACCTTTTTTAACTCAAATTCCTTTTTTTAACTCAAATTTTGAAAAGTTTTTAGATCAAATCACTCTAAACAATTATCCAAAATCATCAAAGGATGGATAACTGATTCTGGTGCTACCCAACATATGACAAATTCTGATAAATGTATGTTTGATGTGGTTGATGTGTCTAGTCTAGGTTTAACTGTTGGTCACCCTAATGGAACACAAGCTAAAGTTGTTAAAATTGGGAATCTAAGGTTAACAACCAACATAATTCTGTATAGTGTGCTTGTTGTTCCAGATTACTGTGTTAGCTTATTATCTGTCCATAATCTGGTAGGGATAATAAATTCTTTATTGGTTTTGATGAGGATAATTGTTACATTCAGGACTTGAGAACAAGAATGACTGTGGGGATTGGTAGACAGTGTGATGGGTTGTACTTGTTTGATGAATGTGAAAATGGTAATGTGAGTCCCTTAATTAACGAGATGGTTTACCAATAGAAAGTGTAAAATACAACAAGTCTAATAATCACTAGATTGGACTAGTATTACTTGTAAATAAAGATGCAAGATATATAAACAAAGTAATACAAGACTTAAAGCAATAAACAAATAAAGTGGACCATTATGTGTGTTTCATGGGTATTTCATTTATTGATGTTTAAATAAAATACAAGTTTGTTGCGGAATCAAGATAACACAATTAAGTGTGTATCCTAACAACCTATGAGTTACAATATGATCTATATTTGTCAAATAGCTCTTTAGGATCGAGATACTTAAAGTTGTGAAGTATCCCTGTTTAAATCGAGAGTATTTGGACAAATTCACTTAAATGCAAAAGGAATGCTTAAAAGTATTTTTGTCAAGGAAATGACTTTGTATTTATAGGCAACAAATTCACCAGTGAATTTGTGCCGTACAAATATGGTTGGCATACATTTAATGATCCGACAAGAACATTAAATGTATTGGATAAGGAATAAGGATAAAGTCACATCAAGTGCAAGTGTATCCTTTTATCCAACCACCTTAACACACGTATACTTTGTTAAAGAACAAGTGGATTGTTCTTTGGAAAGTGTGTTAAAGGCAAAAGTCAATCCTCGATATTAGTGTTCAGACTTGCAGGATCTAGAACACTAACAATCCTCCAGTGTGTAGATCTGGTAAGACTTTCCAGTGGACTCCGCCATTTGTTAAGTCTTCTTCCTTCAGACTTCAGTCTTTGACTTCAGTCAGAATGTCTTCAGTAGATTAGATCTGGACTGGGGTGAAGTCTTCAGTGAGCTAATCTGGAGAATGCTCCAGATTACCTGTACAAGTAAATGCTCACTAGTCTTCAATTATTTCTGGACAAATCTTTTAGAGGGACTCCAGATTCCAAGTCTGGAGTAGGTCCAGTAGAATATGTTTTCTGGTCAGATCTTCAGTGAGCTCCAGTAGTCGGGTCTGGAGCGAGACCAGCAAAACAAGTTTCCAGTAGTCCAGTCTGGAGCCAGTCCAGTAAGTCTGGACTAAATCTGGACCTAACAGGTAAGAATATTGTGTCTTGTTTCAATACTAGTCTCACTTGCAATATATCTAAACAAACTTGGCACTGCAGGCTGGGTCACCCAGCTGATCAAGTGCTTATGGTCCTTAAGGACAAACTAAAACTTGATAATGTGTTGCATAATTCTGCTTGTGATGTCTGCCACAAGGCAAAACAGACTAGGGAGCCTTTCCCTTTAAGTGAGCACAAGTCCACCAGTCTTGGTGAACTTGTGCATCTTGACCTATGGGGTCCTTATAGAGTGCAGAGTAGGGAAGGTCATAAATACTTTCTTACCATTGTGGATGACCATTCCAGAGCTGTGTGGGTTTATTTAATGAAAAACAAAGATGAAACTTTTGATAATCTTGTAAGTTTTTACAATCTTCTTCAAAATCAGTTTAACAAACATGTAAAAATCTTTAGAAGTGACAATGGAAGTGAATTTATTAATCATAAGATGAACAGTTTTGTTAAACAAAAGGGAATTATTCACCAAACTTCTTGTGTGCACACCCCACAGCAAAATGGTATTGTTGAAAGGAAACATAGGCACTTGCTCAATGTAGCAAGGGCTCTTATGTTTCAAGGGGGGTTACCTCTTAACATGTGGAATGAATGTGTGCTAACTGCTACCTATTTGATTAACAGGTTACCTTCTTCTGTTCTTTCTGGAAAATCTCCTTATGAAATAATTTTTAAGTGTCAACCTAATCTCTCCTACCTAAGGGTCTTTGGATGCTTATGTTTTGCCACTATTTTGAATAACTTTGACAAATTTAGTAGTAGATCTGAGAAGTGTGTTCTTATTGGATATGCTAATGCAAAAAAGGGCTATAAGCTATATAGTCTTGATAATAAAACCATCCTTTATTCAAGGGATGTTATTTTCTATGAACATATCTTTCCTTTAAAAATAAATCAACAAGTTTATGAAAATGAGATTACTCATTTAAACTTTTTTGATAATAATCTCTTTGATAATAATCATCCAAGGCCTTCAAATCCCAATGATGAAAGGAGAGAGCCTAGCTCAAGTGATGGCAGTGGACCTTCTAGCCATGGTAGCCCTAACTTGGGTTCTGGCATGAATGGTCCACCTGATCACTCTGGCAGTCCCTTTGGGATTACCAGTGACCAGGATGCAACACTTGATGAGGATTCCCACAATTCTGAGGGTAATGATAACCCTAATGACTCTGTCCAGTTGAATGGTAATCCTGTTAATCTCAACAATGACCCTGTTAATCTTAGGAGGTCTAATAGGACCGCCAGGTTACCAAAGAACCTAAATGACTTTGTGCTGGGAACAAAAACCAAACACAGTATCTCTAATTTTGTGAATTACTCTAAACTTGACACTGAAAACAAGTGCTTTGTTTCCAACCTTAATAAGCATCTTGAACCCACCTCCTTTTCTGAAGCAAGCAAAGATCCTCTTTGGATTGATGCTATGAATGCTGAAATGGAGGCTTTGCACAAAAATGGGACTTGGACTCTCACTGACCTTCCTCCTGGCAGGGAACCCATTGGGTGTAAATGGGTTTACAAGGTTAAATACAAGTCCAATGGGGATATTGATAGATATAAGGCTAGATTAGTTGCTAAGGGGTACAGCCAAAAGGCTGGTGTTGACTTTGATGAGACTTTCTCTCCTGTGGTTAAAATGGTGACCATAAGATGCCTAATTACCATTGCTACTCAAAACTGTTGGCCTATCTTTCAACTTGATATTAATAATGCTTTCTTGTATGGGGAGATTGTTGAGGATGTTTATATGACACCTCCTCCTGGTTATTTTTCTACTACTGATAGAAGAGTGTGTAAGTTGGTTAAGTCCTTATATGGGCTTAAACAAGCCCCTAGGAAGTGGAATGAAAAATTTACTTCTGCTCTTGTTGATTATGGCTTTTCTCAAAGCATTAGTGATTATTCTTTGTACACCAAAAACTCAAATGGTGTTTTTATTGCTTTACTTGTCTATGTTGATGATATAGTTATAACTGGTAATTGTGTTAAGGAAATTAATCAGTGCAAGGAGTTCTTGAGCACCAGATTCTCTATAAAGGATCTTGGTAAACTAAGATACTTCCTTGGTATAGAAGTTCTTGATACCATTGATGGTGTCTGTATGACACAAAGAAAGTATTGTATGGACATTATTTCTGAATATGGTTTGTTAGGATGTAAACCATGTCATACTCCTATTGACTCAAATCTGGGACCTTGTGATGATGATCCACCTCTTAAAAACATCACTGAGTATCAAAAATTGGTGGGAAAATTGATATATCTTACCCTTACCAGGCCTGATATAGCCTTTGCTGTGCATGTTCTAAGTCAGTTTATGCATAATCCTTGTTTGTCTCATTTTAAGCTTGCTTTAAGGGTACTAAGGTATCTGAAGGGTTCTCCAGGTAAGGGGATTCACTTGAAAGGTAACTCTGATCTCTCCTTGACTGCTTATGTAGATTCTGACTGGGCCAAGAAGGTGACTGCCAGGAAAAGTATCACAGGATACATTCTCTTCCTTGGTGGCTCACCTATATCTTGGAAAAGTAAAAAGCAGTCCACTATATCTAGATCATCTGCTGAAGCAGAGTTTAGAGCATTAGCAGCCATGACTTGTGAAATTTTGTGGGTGCTAAAAATTTTAAATGAATTTGGAATTAGGCAAGAAAATCCTGTGCCTATTTTTTGTGATAGTAAGGCTGCAATACAGATTAGTGCTAATCCAGTTTTCCATGAGAAAACTAAACATTTTGAGATTGACTTATACTTTGTTAGAGAGAAAATCAATTTGGGAATTGTTGAAACTGTGAAAATAGGCACTGAAGATAATCTTGCTGATTTATTCACAAAAGGACTCACATCTGCTCAACATAACAAACTGCTGAAAGACTTGGGGTTAATTGATCTCTTCCACAATTAAATTGTGGGGGAGTGTTAAAATACCAATTTAATTGTTTAACTTAGAATGTTGATGTGTAGGATGAAGAAGGACTTTTGGTGAAAGCATTGGAACTAGGAAGGACTGAAGATGGACAAGTGAATGAAGTTTCAAGTTATAGCTACTTACGAATATTATTGAAGATGAAGGACCTTTTGTGTAAATTGCATTATGACCGGTGTATATAAAAAAAGAGAGGGGGCACTGTACACCTACCTCTCTCTGCAGCTTTTTACCATTTGGAAAACCCTAAAATCCTTTTCGATGTAATCTGCTTGTTTTTGCTTATGTTCTGTAATAATCACTTGATTAAATCCACCACCAGTTTGTTCTTTAATCTGCTGCATAGATGAGTGTCTATTTACCTATATTTACATATATTTTTCTTCAAATGAGATGAGTTATGTGTTAACATGCACCACCATAACCTAATTCAACCTTCATAATTAGATTGATCAAAAGTGGCCACCTCCACTGTAATTAGTTCATTAGTTTGAGCAGATTTTTGTATTAAAGCTTTTGACAGAGGGATGATATAATGAGTTGAAAAGGATATGTCAGACAGATACCGCATCACAAAACAAATCTGTAGGATGATTCAACACTAACTTGCCAAGGTTGGTGGTAGGAATATAGTTTGCATTTGAAATTTCTAAGGTCTGCGACTCTGCGATCATCCTACAATCATTTCCTGTTCCGATCTCACTCACTCGCACGGCCACATCCTGATTAAAATTAAATCCCTTGGATTGCAGTTGTAGAACATACATACTATGTTCATGTTATATGTCGACGCCTTTGTCTCTTTTCTAAATTTTTAGCAGCTTTCCTTCTTGCTTATACCTTAATTTCAATTAAATGTATCCGTTTTCGTCGATTCAAAGACTCATGGGAATTGAAGGATCGAAAGTAAAGAAGTGATATAGTAGCTTATAGATAAGTGGACTGATATTATTGGGCTACCTCCATAAGCTAATTCATCGGACGATGGTCTTTCATAGCATAAGACTAGGATTAGCCAGAAAACAGTCAATGAACAGCTCAAAAGTGGATCCATTTTCTAGTGAATCTATATCTTCAAATTATTGATATCAGCAGAGGATTTAACATGAAATATAACCGAATTTTTTGTACGGATACGAAAAAATTCGAGTGATGTGGTGTAAATACGAACTTTAGTTTGGAAATTTGCAAACCTACGAAAACCGGTGTTTTAGACACCGGTCTTGAGTTTTTTGGAAAAAGCCGGTGTCTAAGACGCCGGTCTTAGCTTTGGACAAAGCCGGTGTCTTAGACACCGGTCTTCACTTTACCCCAAAGCCGGTGTCTTAGAGGCCGCTTTTCATTCTTTTTCTGCCTTCCTGCCAAAGCCGGTGTCTTAGACACCGGTTTTAAACTCTTTTTTTTTCTTCATAAAGTAAAAACTTTAGTTTATTTCCGGCCGGCAAGTTGGAAAAAAAGGTTGAAGAAGATAAAGCGTGTTAGTATGTGTATACACAGGCCGATTTTATGGGGGAAAGATATATATGTGAATATGTACTCGTACTATATAAAACTTTTGTGTTGCAGGTTTTCATCCAGGAAGATGAGGTTTGATTGAAAAGTGGGAAAGCAAAAAGTCAAGATCTGGTTTCCAGTCGATGAAGCTTGATTTAATATCAAATTTTCTTTTACTCCCTCAACTAATAATACACTGACAAAATAGTTTGTTTTGTTTTTAAAGTTTTTCTAAGAAACCTATTCTTTCTAAGTAATGTCGTTTAGCATTAACGTGTAATAACTAGATAAGCCATGTTGTATTTTTGTTTATTTATATATTATTATAAACTATATATCTAAAAAATATCATATAAACAATAAAATTAAAAATATAAAGTTATTGGTGATTTGGAAATTATTTGGTTGTTTGTAGAAATGATGGATATATTATTGTTGTGGGTAAAAAGAGATATGAACAGTCTTAGTATTTCTTTATTTATGGATGGAAGTGATATTTGTACCACATGCATTAATTTATCTACCACACATATGCTTTACTGGCTTGTACAATATGTTTTAAAACTTGTACTGTGTGGTAGATTTATCAATATTTATGGTACGATAATCATTTCCCTTTATGGATATATGTGTAAGGTTTAGCTTAATGTTTAGCTTACTAATTCAATTCAATATGTAATTATATATTCGTCTTCCGTCATAAATAATTCAAACAACAAAACATAATACATTTATAAATTTATTTTCTATCATTTAATTATCAAACATGTATTCTTAATACATTTATGATATCAAACATGTATTCTTAATACATTTATGATTACTAGATTTATGGAGGCGACTGGTCGCGGCGATAGTGTCGGCAGCGGTAGCGGTGACGGTGAAGGAGACGGTGGTGGGGGCGGCGATAGTCGCGGAGATGGTGGTGAATGTTAAATTAGATGAGTATTTTTGGTTTTTCAACAGGTAAAAGTTCCGAAAGATCTTTAAAATAAAAACATGTATTGAAATAGAAGCCCAACTTTTAACCCCATCTCCAAATATACCGATAACAAAAAAATTGATAATATAATTTAAGGATTAACATAAAGTTTTAAACATTTGTTATATCCTATATCTGGTATATAATAAACATGTATTTAAACTATGTTGTAATAACAAAAATATAAGTATTATGGAATGTACGTTTAATAGTTCAGCTTACAATAAATAGTACTACTATTTTTAACATATTATAGAACAAGTAAAAGAAATTGGATTGTCTTTTTTTAAAAAAAATAAAGTAAAAAAAAATGGAAATAAAAACAATCACCCATGAGGCCATACTGTCAGACTGTGAGTTTGACTCTTTTATTTCCCTTTCCAAAGCAACATTATTCAATTAAACAACACAACCCTCTCACCCTTTTCATTTTCCTGCAAACCCACAATCTCCTTCTCTCCCCCATTTCTACCGCCGGAGCTCTACCATACCTCAGTGTAGACATAAGAAAAAAAAGAGTTTTGGTACACACTCAAAAGTCAAAAACACATTCCACCCCACTCTCTAAATGGATGACAACAACATTTGCACCGTCATCGTCTTCCACACAAAGGAAATCACCGTTTCTGTAGGGCAGAAAAGGAAAAAATGAATGAAAGCCGGCCTCTAAGACACCGTTTTTGTAGGGCAGAAAAGGAAAAAATGAATGAAAGCCGGCCTCTAAGACACCGTTTTTGTCAGAAAGTTGAAGACCGGTGTCTAAGACACCGGCTTTGCCCAAAAATGTTAAGACCGGTGTCTTAGACACCGGTTTTCGTAGTTTTGCAAACTTTCAATCAAAAGTTCGTATTTACACCAAAAGGTTTGATTTTTGTCGTATCCGTAAAAAAAATTCAATATAACTCCTTCATCATATCTGAATTTAACACAGATTTCAGACCCTAGGGTATCAAGATCAAAACCACATTAATCCTCACTCTGTGAAAATCCGAAACTTTTTTTGAAACGGTCGTATTTCAGGGGTGTTTTGTCAAACAAGTTTTCGAAAAAAAAAATTGATAATATAATTTAAGGATTAACATAAAGTTTTAAACATTTGTTATATCCTATATCTAGTATATAATAAACATGTATTTAAACTATGTTGTAATAACAAAAATATAAGTATTATGGAATGTACGTTTAATAGTTCAGCTTACAATAAATAGTACTACTATTTTTAACATATTATAGAACAAGTAAAAGAAATTGGATTGTCTTTTTTTAAAAAAAATAAAGTAAAAAAAAATGGAAATAAAAACAATCACCCATGAGGCCATACTGTCAGACTGTGAGTTTGACTCTTTTATTTCCCTTTCCAAAGCAACATTATTCAATTAAACAACACAACCCTCTCACCCTTTTCATTTTCCTGCAAACCCACAATCTCCTTCTCTCCCCCATTTCTACCGCCGGAGCTCTACCATACCTCAGTGTAGACATAAGAAAAAAAAGAGTTTTGGTACACACTCAAAAGTCAAAAACACATTCCACCCCACTCTCTAAATGGATGACAACAACATTTGCACCGTCATCGTCTTCCACACAAAGGAAATCACCGTTTCTGTAGGGCAGAAAAGGAAAAAATGAATGAAAGCCGGCCTCTAAGACACCGTTTTTGTCAGAAAGTTGAAGACAGGTGTCTAAGACACCGGCTTTGGGTTGCCACGTATGCTAGGACCGGTGTTTGAGACACCGGCTTTGCCCAAAAATGTTAAGACCGGTGTCTTAGACACCGGTTTTCGTAGTTTTGCAAACTTTCAATCAAAAGTTCGTATTTACACCAAAAGGTTTGATTTTTGTCGTATCCGTAAAAAAAATTCAATATAACTCCTTCATCATATCTGAATTTAACACAGATTTCAGACCCTAGGGTATCAAGATCAAAACCACATTAATCCTCACTCTGTGAAAATCCGAAACTTTTTTTGAAACGGTCGTATTTCAGGGGTGTTTTGTCAAACAAGTTTTCGAAAAAAAAAAATTGTGTAACCAGTTAAACCGGTAATGCTAATACCGGTTTCAATTTTTTTCCTCGAACCCGGCATTAGCATTACCGGTTACTGAAAAAGCAAATTGAAACCGGTTTTTGCATTACCGGTTTCGAACTTCGTACCACCTTTTGCAGAAAATAGTAACATGGCAGGTTGATTGTGACATGACATTGACAAGGGCTGCGAACCCGGTTTTCCCAATACCGGGTTCGAATGTCGCGACAAAATAGCAGCCATGCATCATTCAATTCTCAGTTTATATATACATGCATATTTTCTGATAGATGTTCACGCAAACATAAGGAAACATATAAGCAAACATATATTTCTCAGTTTTCAATCGTCAACAAAACCAGTGTTTTAAAAATAAAAAATGGCCTCTGTTAATGTTAGCTGTGTACCAAGAAACCCAGAGTTGTTGTGGTTACAAGCTCCAGATGTGCATCGCTCATACAACATTTCCCATGAACGTGATGTGACAGTCCCAAGATGTAGAAAAAGTGATGGAGGGCTAGTGTGCCCAACAAAGTCCTTCAGCATCTCAAGAATGCTGGGTTTTTCCAACTCTTCAAGGCGACGATTTGCCAACTTGATCATTCTTTGATCAACGCGTTGGTGGAGAGATGACGTCCAGAAACCAACACGTTTCACTTTCCTATTGGTGAAGCAACTGTCACCTTGCAAGATGTGCAGGTGATATAGGGTTTACCCATAGATGGACCACCGATGACTGCTGGGTGGATTTCAGATACCCAAAATGTTGATTATTGGAACAATCTGTGTGAGGAATATCTGGGTTTTTTTCCTACAGATCAAGTAGATTTTGATAACTTGAAAAACGGTCGGATCAAATTTCACGCCTTAGCTGGGCGCATTGATTTTATCGATTTCGACGAGGCAGATGATCAGATGTGCCTATTCATGGCTAGAAGGATTATTCTAGCTCTTCTTGGTTCGGAGCTTTTTCTTGATTCTAACACCTATGATGTTAGTTTGAATTTGTTGAGGAACCTAGGAGACCTGAGCAAAGAAGGTCGAAAGAGCTGGGGTTCAGCAGCTGTAAGTGCACGTCTATGTCAATAGCAGTCTAGATTGTTTGGGCTTATATTGTTATATGTCTTTGTAATGTGATTGTCATTAATGAACTTAGTATTATGCATAGATTACTAGATTAAGTTGAAGTATTGAATGTATAGTAAATCTGCTAAGTGTGAATTGCGAGTTCGCAATTCACAATAGGTAATACGACCCCGTATTTGCAGGGTCAAATACGAGGCCAATCACAGAATGCGACCTCGCATTAGTGACGGGCTGGGCTGGGTTTGCGAGGCCGAATTGCTGAAGCCCATGTCGGGTGTTACCTATATAAACCGAACCCTAACAGAGTTTAGGGTTGAACATTTGTCGAAATATCAAGCAGGTATTGCAGGTTATAGTCGTCAAAGGTTGTTCCGCTAGCCCGAAGAAGATCTGCGAGGCCGCAGATGATCTAGGGGCTTTTTGTTGATCACCAAGTTATTGTGAGGGATTCCGCACCTCAAGATAACTGGAGCAAGCTATTGACGATCCGTGCCAGGGGACTTACAATTGGTATCAGAGCCTCTTGGTTTAATACCGGAAGGTTATAGCTTGTTGGTGATAGACAATATTGATTTAGGGTCGTTTAGACGTGATTCTTTCACGAGTTTACGACCAGAAATCTTGTTTGTGACCTCGATTTGTATTTGCAGCAGTCGAAGGTGTTATTGTTGGTGTTTAGGGTTTCGAATTCAAGAGATCTAAGGATTCCAGCATTGTTTGCGACCTCGCGGGCTCGTATTACCTCATCCAGCTCGTATTGCGACCTGGGTAGCTAATTACGACCTCGCCAGTTCAATTGCGACCTCGTGTTTTGTTTGCGACCTCGTGAGCTCTTTAAGACCTCGCCAGTTCAATTACGACCTCGAGTAGTTAATTGCGACCTCGTTTTTCTTCACGACCTCGTGAACTTTTACGACCTCGTTTTTATAAACAGTTCGTGAATTTTGCTAGCTCGGAGAAAATGACGTCTCAATTACCCGCAAATTATCAATCTTTGTTGAATCAACTAATTTTGATGGATCACGAAACCGGAAAGGCCAACTCACCGCCCAAGTTAATAAGCCTTGATAGATATTTCAGTTGGAAGGGCAGATTCGAGTCATATTGCAGGTTAATGGATGTGAGGATGTGGATATGTATTGTTAATGGTTATGTTCATCCCACTGTGCAAAATGATAAAGAACCTACTGGTTCGGGTGGTGGAAAAGCAGCTTCGTATGAGCAAATGACTGTCGATCAAAAGAAAGATTACGAAGCAGAAAGTAAAGCTTTAGGATCACTCTGAATGGCTCTCCAAGGGGAATTCTTGCACTTGTTTGAAATGTATGATAGTGCAAAAGGCTTATGGGATGCACTCAAAGAGCATTGTGAAGGTGATGATGATCTCAAGAAGAGAAGGAAGGATTTGCTAAAGAAGCAGTATTATGTCTTTACTAGCTTCAAAGATGAACCTCTTGATGAGATCTTGATTCGTTATAGTCATCTGCTGGTTGAGCTTGCATACTTTGGGTACAAACCTGATCCAGAAGATGTCATCGAGAAGTTGTTGGAAGCTCTTCCAGCTAAGTGGGAAGGGTTTGTCACTTCAATCCAACAAAATCCCGAATTTAGCACATGGACTCTGGATCAGATCATTCGAAAGCTGAGAGGTCAAGATATGAAACGAAAGTCGAAGGAAGCAGTGATCGTTGTCGTTGGACCGATCAAAAATATAAACTAAATACCAATAACTAGTATGGGTAAGTCGAGTATCGTATCCTCAGGGAATCATGGGAAAGTGTTGAACAATTTACAAACTTGATTAAACTAGGCATAAACTTAAAATTGATTGTTGGATTGATTTGATTAAAACTAAAAATGATTGAAACTTAACAAAATAATTCAATAATAAAAAGGGTAGACCATTCTCACGATCCCAATTATGCTTTCAAAAGTATAACCTAACTTATATTCATTGGAAATCACATAGACATGATTCGTTATAAAGCTTGGAATGAATGAACGTTAAGGACTAATTGATTAGGTTGTGATGATTCACGATAATGAAAACCGAGTAATTGACACAACTAAATTATTTATCCATTAACAAGATTACAATTTCATAAGAGATTATTCCAATAATTAATGATTAACAAGAAATTGAAATCAAAAGATAGATGGAATTCATTCAAAGTTATAAACAAATAATCATTCATTCAAACCAAATAACATTAGATGCAAAACACTAATCAAGAATTAAACATCTAATCCAACTTGAATATAAGAAAGGTTGAATACAATTGTCTTACATAATTGTTCACATGAGAATGATCTAAAGAGAATTAGCCTTCCATATTCATCAATGAATCTTCAATTTGGATTGTCATCTCCATGGATTTGTGATTGAATGATGATTTGATGATGATTTTGGGGCTTGGGAGAAGTGGGTTGCTGCTCTAGATCTCAGAAAATAAAGTGTAATTAAGTCTAAGTTCGTATTTGAGAATATAACCCAACTTACAATTAAAACCCTTAAAATTCGAATTCTGTTAACTTAACCACCGTCTGGGACGGTGGTGTGTACCGTCTCAGACGGTCATCCAAAATATCCTGCACGGTGGCTTTAAACGTCTCACACGCTGGCTTGCATTTGGCCCACCGTCTCAGACGGTGGGTTCTACCGTTCCACACGGTAGTACAAAAACATGCAGAAAACCTTTACGCCAGTTGAACGTTCCAGACGGTAACAGAATTTGGCCCACCGTCTCAGACGGTGGGTCTTGGCGTCTCAAACGGTGGTCCAGAAAGTCAGTTTTCCAGATTTGACTTCTGTTGACTTCAGTTGACTCGTTTGACTTCCTTCTTGACCCGATTAGTCCAAATTACCATTTAGAGCCTGAAACACTTAAACAAACATAAAAACGCCCTACTCGTCTATTAACAAGCACAAAACAATCCGATTTTACCCATTAACATCATGTATTTTAGGCGTTTATCACATTCCCCAACTTAACCCTTTTTCGTCCCGAAAAAGACATTCATCATGTGTGAGTCCCAAATATAGATGGTTAATTAAACCCGACTGGCAAGTACAACTGATCTTGATGGACAAGTTCAGTTTACGATCCAGATATGGATAACAAGAAACAATTGACTAGATATAAAATGCAAGAACAAATTGGCAGAAACTATATAAAGATATATATAAGTATAATCAAGTATGTAGCATTGAGACACGTTGTTTTCTTTCTAATGTATTTGATTTATTGATATATAAACAAATACAAGGATTGTTGCGGAACAAAGATAAACACCCAAGTGTAAGTATCTAAACAATCCCGAAATACAAGTGATCTAAATAACTTGGAAATACTCGTAAGTTTACTTAGAGTATATCTCACAAGTTGCAATGCTAAAGTTTCAAGCTATTTGCAAGTTGTGAGAAGACTTTGTATTTATAGACCAAGTTCATGATGACATGGACAAGATCGTATAAAAGTGGTTGTGAGCATTTAAGGAATTAAACTTAATTCCTTACATGCTTGTACTTGGAAGAGTATATAAGTCAGTGATGTGACTTATAGTACTATGTTCCAAACCTATACTTTTACCTTGTACCTTTTATTAATAGATAAATCTATTAACTGGGTAAAAGGTGTAAAGTAAAAAGTCTTCCTCGTAATCAGTGTAAAGTGTTGTAAATACTTTACACTGAGATGCTTCAGTCTTCGATCTGGTAGAATCACTCTTTGCTCGCTTCTGAGATGATTCTCTTCTTCATACTTCAGTCTTTGACTTCAGAATGAATGCTTCAGATTTGTCTTGATCTGAACTGAAGTGAAGCTTCAGTGAAGGAGTTCTGAGACATCTCAGAATTCTGTACAAACGTCTTCACTAAACTTCAAGCTATTTCTGAACAAATTATACTTGGTCGATTTCCGACCTAACAAATTCCCCCTATTTGTTCTGAAATAGTGCATGCATCTCAGACTTCTATCTATACATGTTTGTAAGTCTGAAATGCAAGTTTTTGTTTAAGTTGTAAAAAAATTTCTAAGTACATCTTATAGATCATTGATGTCTCAGAATTTTACTTGTGGTTTTCTAACTTAAACTTATCATCTACTTATTGGTTACAATTTGCAACATATATATACAAACTGAAATGTTTGTTACAAATGTAAATATATTACAAGTACATGATAAACTGAAAAGAAACTACTTCTTGGCAGGCCTTGAACCAGAAGGTGTCTCAGTAGGTTTTCTCTTCAGTGGAGAATGATCCTTCTTTCCAAACAACCTGCTTTCAATCTCTACTTTGGCTTGCATCTTTTGTTGTATTCTGGCCAACCATGCACCAATCAAAGCAGATTTTGGCTTCCCCTTCAGAATCTGGATCATCTCCCTATGCTCAGAAATCCCAAACTCGTGCACTGAAACCTGATGGTATTCTTCAGCTGCCCTTCCTTCTCTTTTAACAACCAAGTCAAAAAGCTTCAATCCATCAGCTTTTGTTACTTCCATATCAACTATTTTGGCTGAATGAGATCGATGCTTCATATAATGCTCATATTGATCCCTTTCATGTTTCTTTCAATTTCAATAGCATCATCAGACATTGGTTTGAAGGTAGAAAGATCAGCATCACGAACATTCTTTCTTGATGATCTTGGTCCAGTCACTTTGGGCTTAATGGTTGGTCTGAGCAACTCTTTCTCAACCTTCAGAACTTCGGCCAGAATTTCCTTCCTTTTGATCGCCATTTCTTTTTCTCTATTTTTCTTTAAGTCTTCAATGGACAACTTAAAGATCAGACTTTCTAACTTTTGTTCCAGAGGAGAGTAGTTCATCCCACACTCATACTCAAGCATATCAACAATAGCCTTTTGCACTCTTGGATCATTTTTGATTTTCAAGTATCTTTCCAATGATAAACCAAGAGCTGCAGCATCTATATGATCAAGGGTCCCCATCTTCAGATGTTGTTCCCTTTCTCTTTCTTTGTTTTCCCTCCACATAATAAATTGATTGGAAACCTGCTTTTGCAATGCTTCCAACTTCTTACTATCAACCTCAAGATCGTGCAAGGGATAACCATGCTCATCCACATTCTCACCAACAATGATTCCAGAACCCTTAGAACTTTTCTTTGGTTCTTCTACTTCTTGAGCCTTGCCTTTGCCCTTATCTTTCTTCTGAACTTGTTCCCCCTGAACTGAGGCACTACCAGATGGTACCTCAGTTTGCTTCTTGGTTGCTTCAATCATTTCTTGAGTACTAGCCAGCAAACCAATAGGCACACTTCCCCCTTTGGGAATCTCTGAAGGCATTTTAGCATAAAGGTCAATTGAAGTTTTAATTGCCTTCAGTGGTTCCCAACTTTGTTGTTCTAGGCAATCACATATACCCTTTTCCATTGTAGCAAACTGAGCCCTTAATCTGAATGAAGAATTAAGGTTCAGTGCTTCTTGATCTTTTACATCCTTCAACATCTTTCTATCTTCTTCAGTGAAAGAAGCAGGGGGAGGAGGAGCAATAACATTTTCTTTCTTCAGAAGAGTTAGAATTTCATCTAACTGTTTGGACTGATTCTGAACTGAACCTTCAAGCTTGGATACTGAATCTTTTACTTCATTTACAGCCTTGTCCACTTTGTCATTTGTGTCTTTGGTCAGTTCAGCAATCATCATTCTAACCTCCTCACCAACCTTCTCAGAAACAGATTCTGAAATCTGAGCAGCTAGATTCTGAGTTAGCTCAGACTTCAGATTATCCAAAATACCAACACTTATAGAAGCCCCAAGTTCTTTCTCATTTATACTTGGCTTCTGAACCAACTCATGCACTTCTCTTCCAACAGCCATAAAATCTTGCTTCAACAGCTGAACACAAGATGTCAAGTTTGCAACCACCGAAGCTTGCACATCTCTCTTTGTTAACCTGAAGGCTTCTCTGATTGCAGAGCTCACCTTGTTGCAAGTCATCACCAGCTCATTCAACTTCCCAACTACTAGTCCTTCATTTCCAGCAACTTTGGTTAACTCAGTTCCAAGAAACATCTGAGCACCTTTCATATCAGCCACAAAACTAGTATTGGCAGTTAGAGATTTTGTTAAATCCTCCACCCTAAGAATAAGGCTTTGGACTTCGGTTTGAGTTTTCTCTAACTGTGCTTCTACATTTAAAGAGGTGGGGGTTTTGCAGAAGCAGGAGCAACAAATGGTAGATTACCAAGCCCTTTAAGTACATTTATTCATTTGTAAATCAGTTGGACTCTCAGATTCTGTCTCAGAATCCAAGTCCTTCTCTATTGGGGCATCATAATTGATAGGCGGTGGGATGTTGTGAATTTGGGGGTGAAGAAATTGAAGTGATGGAGTGAAAGATGGATCGGTGACATAGGCAGGAGTAGTGCCTGGTGGAAAAATTGGATGTTGATGAGATGGAGGTGGTGGAACATAAGGATCATTTTCTTGAATTTGGATTTCTGGGGGAGGAGGAGGGGCGTTTGCGAGGATGGTGGCTGGCTCAGAATCGGATTGATTCGCCTCCAATAATCCCTCGTCAAACTCAAAATCAGCAAGAGAATCAAGATTCTCCTGAGGTAGCTCATCGTCATCCCAGAAAGCATTCACTTTTACAATCTGGTCAGATATGCCCTGGTTTGGGTCACTAGTACCCTCACCAGATTCTGGTTCAACAGCTGCAGAAGCAGTTGCATCGTCACCAGTTTCAACGATTGGCTCAACCGTAGTATCATCGCCAGGGACAATAGATACAGGTGCTGGAGCTTTGATAATGCTCAACAACTTATCTCTAGGTCGTCTAACGGGTCCTACATTCTTTTGTAGCCCACTTAGCGACCTTTCTGAACCAGCTAGTGTGGCTGAAACAGTTTTATTAAATACCTGAAGCATAGCAGAGGAGAGTTCAGGCTCATTTTCAGCAGTGGATGCCTTTGAGAAATCTCTGCTGTATTCTGGTACTGAAGCTTCAGGTCCAGCTTGATTATAAGCATCACCAAGAATATCCATGAAACACAAGCTCAGAAATCTTGGAAAGGCAATATGCAGACTTCTCTTTCCTTTTAATTTTGTAATAAGCTGAGAAAAGAGAATCTCAGCAAAGTCTGCTTGTATCCCATTCCAAATATAATACCCCATCTCAACTTGGGGTAAAGAAAGTTGGTCCAACCCTCCATGGTTGCCACCAAGACTTTCCACAATCTGGGTCCAGAAGAACCTCCAGCAATTGCCAAATCCAGACATAAATATGTGTCCGGAGGTCTTCAGATTACCATTAGCATCCTCCATATCGCCATGACCGGTGGCGACTAGAACCTCCCTGAAATTGACTCCTTTGAGTCATTTAGCAAACACTTGGGAAGGTTCGAGGTAGTTCAGATGAAGGGAATTTCTGAACCCCTCAAGAGTGATAACACACTGCTTGGTGCCCTCATTGAGAGTGAAGGAGATGGATTGTTCATCTTTTTTCACCACAGCAGTATACCAGAATTCAAGCAAGTATCGATGATACAATGCCTGAGGATTAGCGGTCAGAGCATAATGAAAAGGGGATTGCTCCCAAAAATTATTAATTCTTCCCATTAGTGTTTGGATTTCACATTTAATTGAGCCAAGAAATTGCTCATGTTAAATCGGATTTGAGAAGGAGTGAAATTCTTTGGCCATGTGGCAGATGTTTTCACAACATTCGATGGAGTATATTCAAAATTGATGAGCGACTTGTGTTGCGAAGAAGATGATGATTTAGACATTTTAAGAATCGAAATATGAAAGTGAAAGGAATATGAAGAGTTAAGGAATTTGAGAGTAAATATGAGAGAGATTGATGATTGGGAAGTAAATGAAAAACGAAGTAAATGAAAGAATGAAAAGGAATTTGAATTTAAGATGGAATTAAAAGTGATTTTCCAATTAAAAACAATTTCTGGGGTCAAGTCCGCATTTAATGCAGAGACGTTTGAGTGACCCCACCCTGCAACACTTTTTCAGAAAAAGTACTCATTTCTTTCCCTTTTACGGCGTAACTTGTGTGACACATAAGCATGACCAACGTAAGTTAAAAACATAGTATGCAGTAGGCCACGTGTACACACAATTGACCAAGTATCAAAAATATCTTGAAAAGATTGTTGTATTTCAGTGATGACAAAATAAATTCTGAGCATGGTCAGTTCCAACGAGATCTGAACCATCTCAGTTAATAAAATTCAACTGAAATATTTTTGATTTTCTGAAGTGCTTCAGTTAAATACGTTTTTCTGAGCAAAAGGTTCCCCCTCAAAAATGAAGGTTTATTTTACAATTGAAAAATATTTAACATTCCCCCTGAAGTGATGATCCATGAATTAATAAGTGCCAAGATAGTATCACAAAGGCGTTCGATAGCTAGGCGAGCAAAAATTACATGGATCGCTCAGACTGGTGAACCAGATCAGTGTCACTGAGGCGTTCATAACAAGATTACCAGTCTAAGGATTTAACATACCCAACTCACTGACTAGATGTTTAAAGGTTTTGACATCTAAAGGTTTTGTAAAAACGTCAGCGAGTTGCTTATCAGTGGGAATAAAATGCAATTCAATATCTCCTTTCAGAATATGATCACGAATGAAATGATACCTGAGGTCGATGTGCTTTGTTTTCGAGTGCATCACAGGATTGTGAGATATGGCAATGGCACTAGTGTTATCACAAAAGATTGGAGTCTTTGTGTAAGTAACACCATAATCAGTCAGCTGGTTTTTCATCCATAGAATCTGAGCACAACAACTTGCTGAAATATACTCAGCTTCTGCAGTGGATAGTGATACTGCAGTCTGCTTCTTACTGGTCCAGCTTACTAACTTGCCACCAAGGAAATGACACCCACCTGTGGTGCTTTTCCTGTCTATCTTGCAACCTGCATGATCAGAATCTGAATAACCCATTAGATCTAGACTGGAGCCTTTGGGATACCAAAGACCCAATCTGGGGACACCTTTAAGGTACCTGAAGATACTTTTAACAGCATTTGCATGTGCTTCTCTGGGATCAGACTGAAATCTAGCACAAAGGCATGTTGCAAACATTATGTCTGGTCTACTTGCAGTTAAATACATTAGTGAACCAACCATACCACGATATTTTGTATGGTCCACTGGTTTTCCATGTGGATCAGAATCCAAAGTTAATGGAGCAGAAATAGGAGTATCTTTTGATGAGACAGAATCAAATTGATATTTCTTTAATAAATCTCTGACATATTTTTCTTGGTTTATGAAAATACCATCTTCAGTTTGTTTTACTTGAAGTCCCAGAAAATATGTCAGTTCACCCATCATACTCATTTCATACTCAGAAGACATGATTTTAGAAAAATTTTCACACATCTTCTCATTTGTAGAACCAACACAATATCATCAACATAAATTTGTACTAAAAGGATATCACTTTTATCATGCAATATGAACAAAGTTTTATCTATTGCACCACGTTTAAAACCATTTTTAAGAAGATGTTTAGTAAGAGTATCATACCAGGCTCTGGGTGATTGTCTCAGACCATATAAGGCTTTGTTCAGTCTGTACACCCAATGTGGTTTTTCTTCATTGATGAATCCTGGTGGTTGATACACATAAACGACTTCTTTCTAGTTCTCCATTCAGAAATGAGCTTTTGACATCCATTTGATAGACTTTAAACTGATGATGAGCTGCAAAAGCTAAGAATATTCTGATAGCTTCAAGTCTAGCAACTGGTGCAAAAGTTTCATCAAATCTATTCCCTCTTCTTGTGCATATCCTTTTGCAACAAGTCTTGCTTTGTTTCTTATGATGTGACCATCTTCATCCATCTTGTTTCTGAAGACCCATCTTGTCCCAATTGGTTCCTTCTTCAGGTTACTGGGACAATGAACGAGTTCCCATACATCGTTTCTTTTAAACTGGTTGAGCTCATCTTGCATGGCTTCAACCCAGCTTGGTCTTGCATAGCCTCGTCAATCTTCTTGGGTTCAATTAGAGATAAGAAGCTGACGTTTAAGCATTGATCGCTTGTGGCTCTTCTGGTCTGAACCCCTCTACTGGACTCTCCAATAATTTGCTCGATTGGATGCGCTTTTGTCCATTTAGAGTATTGACCAGGATGAACAATGATATCAGTGCAAGAACTTCTCTGAGTAACTTCAGGAGGAGCTTCAGAAAATACATCTTCAGCTTCTCTTCTTCCTGCAGATCATGACTTGCATCATGAAATTCTTCAGATTGAGGTTGCTCAGTGGAGCCTGATATCATAGGAGAAGCAGCATATACATCTGATCCAATAGTTAGTTCAGAAGGTAGTTTGAAACTGACTGGAGGATAAAATGAAATGTTGCTTGGCTTGTTTATTACTGGTTCTGAACGGAGATGTTCAGAAGCAGGTTCAGGTGACTGATCAGTTTCAGCAATAGGATCAGAATCACCAAAACTTATTGGACTTTCTGAGGGTGGTACAGGAATGGAATTTTAAAGATTGCAGAATTGGATTCATCAAAGGTAACATGAATTGACTCATCAACCTTTTCAAGTCTCTTGTTAAAGACTCTAAAGGCCTTACGATTTGATGAATATCCTAGGAAGTACCCTTCATCAGCTTTTGCATCAAATTTTCCAAGCTGATTAGAGTTATTCAGAATGTATACTGGACATCCAAATACATGGAAGTATCCAATATTAGGCTTTCTATTTCTGAGTACTTCATAGGAGGTCTTCTTGTGTCTTTTGACATAAACAGATCTGTTCTGAGTGTAGCATGCAGTTGCAACAGCTTCAGCCCAGAAATTCTTGGGAAGACCAGATTCATTCAACATACTTCTAGCAGCTTCAATCAGCGTACGATTCTTTCTTTCTACAACACCATTCTGCTCTGGTGTGTGGGCTGAGGAGAAGTTCTGAGATATGCCAGTTTCAGTGCAGAAGGACTCCAGAGTGGCATTTCTGAATTAAGTGCCATTGTCACTTCTGAGCTGACAAACTTTTCGCTTGTGCTTGAGCTCAACTTGTTTGATGAGAGCAATGATTTCAGCAGCAGCTTCACTTTTGGACCTGAGGAAAATCACCCAGCAGTATCTTGAATATTCATCAACGATAACAAGGGTGTACTTCTTTTCTGCTCTGGTCTGAACATTCACTGGTCCAAAAAGGTCCATGTGAAGCATGTGAAGAGGTTCAGTTATACTAAAGCTTTGCTTTGTCTTGAATGAAGCTCTTTTCTGCTTACCCATTTCACAACCTGGACATGGCTTGTCTTTATTGAAAGACATAGAGGGGATCCCATCAACAAGTTGTTTTCTAGACAACTTATTGATGTTCTTGAAGTTCAGATGGGATAATCTCTTGTGCCACAGCCAGTTTGTGTCTTCATCTGCCTTTGAGTAGAAACATTGTTCAGTGGTAGAAGGATTCATATCAATGACATAAATGTTTCCCTTCCTTGGTGCAATCAGTACCACCTTTCCATCTCTGTTTAATATGGTGCCTTGTGAAATATCAAATAAAACCTTGAAGCCATCATCACACAGTTGACTGACACTGATCAGGTTATATTTCAAACCGTTCACATATGCAACACGTGTGAATTTGACTTGACCATTATTCACCACACCATATCCCTCATTTTTTCCATTACCATCATTTCCAAAAACTATTGAGGGCCCCTCTTGCACCCTATATTCCTCTAGCAGGGTCTGATAACCAGTCATGGTTCGGCCACAGCCT
>CM067167.1:26332764-26376059 GCA_034093135.1 Erigeron breviscapus
GGAACAGTCTACATGAGCAGGCTGACAGACTCATGGAGATTCTTCTTCACGCACATTGTTGAATGTTTGGGAGGCAGTTCTGGAGGGTTGGACCAGATAAATCAGACTCATCTCCATATTGCCTACTGGTAGAGCGTCTTAAAGTGAAAGGTAGAAAAGCCTTTGTTCCATATATCCGTTTTCTTTCACTGTTGTTTAAAAGCGCTCTAGGAGACCAGTACGATTTTGAAACTACTCACTTTTCTGTGAGTGAGTATATGAGGGATCTGACCAACCTAAGATCTCCACTGAATGAGGTAGATATTCCTCAGTCCATGCTCTCTTTTCAAAGGGAAGAAGTAGAAGTGGCTCCAGGTAGAGGTCAAGTTGGTGAAGGACCCTCTGGTGACCAAGATATTCAGATTATAGAAGCTGTACAACCCATCAGACAAGTGGCTCCTGAAGGTCAACAACCAAATGTTGAGCCTTCCAGACGACCAAGATCAAATAGGCATCTGATGAGAGATGGAGTTCAGGTGAATCCAGAAAGACATCCTGGTGATGTAATGAACATTGATGGGTCTCCTATTTTGAAGAGGAGAATGTTGAAAATATACAAGTTATTGAGCAGACAGAAAATGTTGTACAGACTGTCGTGCAAGAAGAAAATGTGGCTCAGATTGTTGAGCAGGTTGTTGAGCAGGTAGAACAAATTGTTCAGGCTGATAAACAAGTATCTGGTGAGCAAGAGGCTCGAATCGATTTGAATGTTGAAGCAAGTGAACAGGCTGGTGAACTGGTTGGTGCTCAGGCTGGTGATACAACTGTTGGTGAAATGTTTTTGGGATGAGGCTGATTCTCCCATGTCAGAAGATCAGAATTTTGATGTCAATATGAACTTTCTGGTGAGGATGTTGTACAAGTTGAAAGTCTACCAGAAATGCCACCACCTCCACCAGAAACAAATATGCCGCCACCAGAATCAGAAATGCCACCACCCCCACCAGACTCAAACATGCCACCACCACCACCACCTTCAATTCCAGAAATACTCAATACTTCACTCCTCCAACCATTCAAACTTCACAATCTCAACCTCCACCACTTGAAACTCCAGTCAACGTATCTGAACAACGTGTGTTGGACTCAACAGTTTTTACTGATGAAACTGTAACTAAAGAGGTCTGGGCACAAGTACCCTTAATGAACAGAATGACTTCAAACCTTGAACCTCCCAGTGGTCTCTCCACTTCGTCTTCAGCCGAGGTCCAAGGCCTTTTAAGTAAGGTGGCGAACCTAGAGAGATCACTCCAGTCATCATCTCAGGTTGTTTCCGATTTTAAATCTTTATTATCAAACAATCTAGCATCTGAAATGAATATATTTGCTGGGAATGAAAAGCTTGTTTTGAGAAGCTGGATGAGCTGGTACTGGCCACTAATAACAACACTGAAAACATCAAAGTGGCAGTCTAGGGATTGGAGACAGGGCTGGTGAATGCTGTTCAGACTGTAGTGAAAGGTGAACTTGTTCAACCACTGACAGGTCTGAAGGATGAGGTTCAGAAGTTGGTTACTAGGGTTAGTTCATTGGAAAGCAAGCCCACACTTGATCAGGCTGCTGTTGTTAGCACGATTAGTGATGAATGTGCAAAGAAGTTCAGACTTAGTATGTTGAAAGAAATATCTGAAGAAATTTCTGGGTCTGTTCTTCGAACTATTCAAGATGGGCTGTTACCCCAAGTGGAGAAGTTGATAGAAAAAGAATTGCCAAAGCACTTGCCTCAAGAAGTTGAAAATGTTAAAAAGGAAGTGCAGGCACTCCGAAAGAATGTGAATGATACAACTCTAGTGACTGGAAGAACTTTTGGTGCACTGGACAGACACATGCTAGAACAATTATGGAATGATCTCAAGTCCAAAACTGGTGATCATTCCAAGGGGGAAAAGTCGTCTGGTGTCCAAGAAGGTTTGATTAGAAAGAAGAAAGAAGTTGTGGCCAGTGCTGTTGAAAAGGCCTTTGCTACTGAAAGCATTGTGCAACAAAAACAAGTTACTGGTACTGATGCCAGTGCACGATTAGCACAGAGAGCATTTGGCACTGAAGCCACTGAAGAAGCTGCTGGTACTGAATCCAGTGAGCCCCAGTTTGAATCTTTCCCAGATATACCAACTACTCTGAAGTCTGTTAAAGGAAAAGAACAAATGGTATCTGGAGAAGAAGAGCAAACTGTTGAAGAATCATCAGAGTTTCCCACTGCTGATGATGAAACCTCTAAGAAGCTGGAACAACAATGCATAATGATTGAAATCTTCAAGAGAAATCAAAGAGATGAACTGCTGGCCCATCATAGGGAGATGGCAACTATGGGGACTCTGGATTCTTATAATGCTGGCAGGTTGGGCATAAACATTGATGTGTACAAAAAGATGAAGGAAGACCCCAGAGTTCATCAATGTCTGAATGCATTGAATGATGTTCATGTACGCTCCTTTTACGCTGAAGAAGAACAAATTTATGATTCAATAATTTATAGTGTTAGTGTACCAGAACTTATCAGGCAGAGAAAGGAGGAACTGGTGAACCTCCAGAAGAAGATAAGGAAAAATGCTGGTGCTCTAGAGTTAGAGTACAGGAAGAAATTGACTGGCTTACCTAAGCTTACTGCCAAACAGCTCAAAGCAACTAAAGATGCAGATGTGAGCACATTCATTCCCCTGGACACTTCTCTGAAAATCAATCATCAACAACTCCAGTCTGCTGTAGAACAACAGAGAATGTCAAAGGAAACTGAAGCAATGATCCAGACAGCCAAATGGAAAGACAAGTATAATGAAATGTTGAATTTCAGGGCTGATGCTAGAAGGATCACTGGTGCAGAGATTAAGCTTGCTGATAATCATGAAGGTATGTCAAAGTTTGAAATAAAGTTGACCAGGGAAGGTAACTTTACAGATGAAAGAAAGAGTACTTCAGTCCAGGTGTTTGGATGGACTGAACTGAAGGAGATTGCCTTAACGTTCAGGGGGAAGACAGATTTGTCGACTGAAGTTAAAGCATTTCTGAAGAGGGTTGAGAAGGTATGGAGAAGAAAGCAACAGATGGAAGTTGCAATAGGCATGAAATCACCAGAATCAGTACCATCTTCTCCATCACCAAAGAGAAAGGCTTCTGAAGATGCTCCAGGACAGACATCGAAGAGAAGGGCCTGACTCTTATACCATTTACTTATTGTAATTTATCGTTTGATAAAAATTGTAACTATTTATCAGTTGATGTATGTAATATTAGTTGCAGTTTTTAATTCATAAAAGTAAATGATCAGATTTAGTCTAAGTTAGTATTAAAAGATGAAACTGGAACACTGATGATCTATAAAGTGTTTTCCAGTAACTTAGATTTTTTAGACTAAGTCAAAACTTGTGTTTTTCAAGCATAGAAAGTTGTATAGATTTAAGCTTGAAAACACTTGCATTATTTCTAAACAAATAGGGGGAATTTGTTAGGTCCAGATTTACCGGACTCGCTCCAGACTCGACTACTGGAGCCTTACTGAAGATCTGTCCAGAAATGATAAATACTGGACCTACTCCAGACTTGGAATCTGGAGTCCCTCTGAAGATTTGTTCAGAAATAATGGAAGACCAGTGAGCAAATACTTGTATAGGAAATCTGGAGTATTCTCCAGATTAGCTCACTGGACTTCACCCCAGTCCAGATCTATTCTACTGAAGACATTCTCACTAAAGTCAAAGACTGAAGTCTGAAGAAAGAAGACTGACAAACAGTGGAGCCCACTGACAGTCTTACCAGATCTCCCGACTGGAGCCTTTATTAGTGTTCTAGACCTTACAAGTCTGAACACTGATATCGAGGAATTGACTTTATGCCTTTACACACTTTTACCCGGACATCCCAATTGTCTATTGATAAAAGTACATACGTGTGTAAAGGTGGTTGGTTAAAAGGACTTTATCCTTGTACCTTAACCAATGCATTTAATAACCTTGTCGGTTCATTAAATGCATGCAACCATATTTGTACGGCAAATAAATTCATTGTTGAATTTATCTGCCTATAAATACAAAGTCATATTTCTCATTCAAATCACTTTTTAGCAATTTGGTGAACTTGCTTAAATACTCTCGATCTAAACAGTTATACTTCACAACTCTAAGTATATCGATCTAAGGAGATTATTTAACAAGTATAGATCACTTGTATTTCAAAGATTGTTTAGATAGTTACATACTTGTAATATCTAGGTTCCGCAACAATCTTGTATTTTGTTTATCATCAATAAAGAAAATACACTTGAAAATTACATTCGTGTTCCATCATTTATTTACTTGTTTAAATATTGCTTAAAGTCGTTTATTGCTTTATTTATATTCTTGCATTTATATTTAAAGTAATACTAGTCCGATTCTAGTTCATACTTGACTTGTTATTTTACACTCGTGGGTTAAACCATCGTGTGAGGGACTTTACAAACCCAAACCCGTAATGGAAGCATCACTATAAACAACAAGATCATCTGTACCTTCGGGTAAGGCAAGGATAGGAGCTTCACATAACTTCGTCTTCAACGTTTGAAAAGCCTTCTCTTGAGCTTCCGACCACACAAACTTCACTCCTTTCTTCGTCAATTCGGTCATTGGCTTAGCTATAAGAGAGAAATCTTGTATAAACCTTCGGTAATAGCGGGCTAAACCAAGAAAACTCTTGATCTCCGTGGGAGTCTTTGGTTGCTCCCACTTAGAAACAGCTTCAATCTTAGCGGGGTCTACTTTAATACCTTCATTAGAGATGACATGTCCAAGAAACTGAACTTCCCTAAGCCAAAATTCACACTTAAAGAACTTCGCATACAACTTCTTTTCTCTAAGGACCTCAAGAACAGCCCTTAAGTGCTCACGATGTTCGGCTTCAGACTTGGAATAAATCAGAATATCATCAATAAAAACAATCACAAAATGATCCAGAAACGGACGACAAACACGATTCATAAGATCCATAAAAGCGGCTGGAGCATTTGTCAAACCAAAAGGCATGACCAAGAACTCATAATGTCCATATCGTGTACGAAAAGCTGTTTTTGCAACATCCTCCTTCTTAACCTTCAATTGATGATAACCGGACCGCAAATCAATCTTAGAAAAGTAAGAAGCACCATGAAGTTGATCAAAAAGATCATCAATACGCGGAAGAGGATATTTATTCTTCACGGTTCGCTTATTCAGCTCACGGTAGTCTATGCACATGCGCATTGAACCATCCTTCTTCTTTACAAATAAAACCGGAGCTCCCCAAGGCGAGGAACTAGGTTGTATAAAACCCTTGTCAAGTAACTCTTGAAGTTGCGCCATCAACTCTTTCATCTCAGTAGGAGCCAAACGATATGGTGCCTTTGCAACTGGAGTAGCACCCGGAACAAGATCAATCTGAAAAGTAACCTCACGATCAGGAGGAATACCGGGAAGATCATCCGGAAAGACATCCGAAAATTCAGAAACTACATCAACGTTTACAACAGAAGACTTCTCCTTTCGAGTATCAATCACATAAGCGAGGAAGTGATTCTTGTTATGCCGAATGCAATTTAAAGCCTTCATTAAATTAATGATCTTTATGCCCCCTTTCTTCTTATCTCCATAAACCGAAATAACTACACCGTCCGGAGTAGTGAAACGAACAATCTTTTGAGAACAAATAATGGTGGCATCATTTTGAGACAGCCAATCCATACCTATCACTATATCAAAACCAGCAAGAGTAGTAGGTAATAACTGGACCGGAAGAGAGCGACCTTCAATCTCAATGTCACAATCATCATAGCTCACACGTGTAACATCCTAAATTTTATTTGTTTTAACATTTTTAACTAGAGTACAACTTAATGAAATCATGATGTTTTGATTGAGTTAATGTAATTACAAGGTGTTTAAGTGTATGTATATTTAGAATTAAGAGTTGAATTAATAGGTATTTAGGGGTTTTGAGGTACAGTACATAGGATGGAATTGTAGTATAAAATAGTATGTGAGATGCAAGGGCGGATCTCTTTTGGGGCCCGAGGGGGCCCGGGGCCCCGCCGTTTTTCCGATCATTAGTATAGTTTTCTCCGTAATTTGTTTGAAAAATTATTTTTCTTAGTGCTATTTTTGTGTTCTCATGACTTTCGGTCCCCTCTGATTTTTTTTCTTAGTGTTATATTTTAGTCACGTAACTTTCGGCCCCTTCTACTAAATCGGTCAAGATCCGCCACTGGTGAGATGCTTACTATTTTAAATAAATTGAAGTGTGAACGCATGAATCAAAGGCAAAGAATAAAAAAACAGCGTCACGTGAAGGAAAAAGAAGGAACTTGGTTTTGTGGGCTCGGTCCATCAGTCAAAAAACTTTAGTAGTAAAACTTGGCTCAAGTTTTACGGTCCATAATAGATAGACTAGGCTTATCTCCAATTTATTAGTATATATATTTTCCAGCTATTCGAAAAGGGCCTAAGGAGGTAGGGTAAATATATCATTAGAAAGCCCTACGGCCGCATAAAAGAAACCAACGAGCGAGAGCAGTAGCGAGTTTATCCAACGTCAAGAATCGGTTCAATCATTCTAGTCATCGCGTTTGATTTTCGATTACATCGCCATAAGGTATACTCTCCAACATGGTTTCAAGTTCAACATACTAATATAAGTATACGTATGATTTCATATTAGTCTATTAATTGAGATGTCTAGGAATGTTAATAGGTTCTGCAATCAAATTCGTACTCTGAAACCTGGTGTCGAATAATGGTCTTTTCATGGCGAGTTCATAGTATTAAGTTGACATGAAAAACATGTCATTGGGCTGATCGCTTACGACTGTAGTTAGTCGATATTGAAAACTATACTTTTGTCATATAAGTTTGAGAGACGATATATAATATCTGTGTGAAAAGAGGTTTGGCTTCATGAGAAAAGTAATGCATGAATTGTAGTTTTGTTATTTAAAGCCCAGGTTAAAAACAGTTTAAAGTCCTTCTTTTCGAATGTATAGGCAAAAATAGAATTATGTCAAAGTGGCAAAGTCCTTGCCTGCTATGTCGATGGTCTTGATTTCAAGACTTTGTAACTTTCTTTTTGGTTTTAATCAAGTTTTAAATCATCATTTAAGTATAGTCATTGGAAGGGACTTAAAACATACTTTTATGGCAGGTCACGTTTCCTTATTTTCATGAAATATAAATGCAATTAAGTTTTATTATTTGAAGTGAAGGTAGTAAGATATAGCATGTTAATGTTATAAAGAAAAGTGAGATTTGTCAAGAATCTGGTGTACTAGTTAGTGTTTTCTATGCATTGTAATCAACTGAAAGAGATATTGATGATTTATATCTAGAAAATAAGGATAGCAGCAAAGGATGTATGTAGTAGTCTTTTGATAAATAAACCCATGCACCATTTTAATGCGGTTTCTTTATAATTGCAATTTTAAGTACGGTGTCAATTACGAGAAGTTCATAACTTTAGTCTTGTATTATTTTATGACGTGGCTAGGATGAGCAGGTGATAAATCACAATGATTATTTATAAAATTATGATGAATATAATTAAGCGACATAGCATACAAGTTCAAAGAAGTTTGTCGATCATTGATTTAGTGATTATTTATTTAATTATTTAGGTATTTGGACATCGACGAAGTAACGAGATACATTGTATAACTGTTCTACTCGAGGTAAGATAACATACTTTTATCACGTTGGGGGACACAACAAAATATGGTTTTGAGGTTATTTTTATTTAATAATTGTAAAGCTATCTCATGCATATGTTGGGTATGGGAGGCTATATGGGGATTATTGAATATTTATGCCATGTTGATAATGATGTGTGATGTTGAATGTGATTTGTGTTTATTATTGGCGTGTACACATAGTACACTAGACTATAGTAGGTTGCCATGTCACGTTGCACGATAAGGGCCCTAATGATGGAAAGTTGAAATGTAGATACGATGATGATGTGAGAATTTAATGTTGAACTAAAACTCGAGTATAATATTGATGTGAGAGTGTTAAGCTTAACCCACATTTGTCCTATGGACTTTTGTGCATGGCGATCACTCGGGGGTAGTCATGATACCTCCGTGTGACCCTAATCACGTGAGATGAGTAATTCCGGGTGGAGTGATTACCACTATATGTGCGGAAAAGGGTTACTCCTGGATTGGTTATGCCTATCCTTAACGACGCTGATGGACCACCGTAAGGTCTACCCATCATGTCGGGTGTGAGGTTCCCTGTTAGGTCATGTGGCTGCCTACACACAACCCCCATCCCTATGTTGAATAATTAGGCATAACTATATGATGATGATGTGTGATGACGTGAGCTTAGGATGATAACGACGATTGTGGATTGCTAGGCACTTTATAGGGTTATTAATCCTTGTGACGTTGATTGTGATGATGCGTGATTATTGTGTGCCTTAATGTATGTATGAGATATTTTGATGAAATGTTTTAACTAGCAATCTTTTATAAACTAACATGTTATCTTACTCGGCTTTTTAAGTTGACACTTGTTTTGCGGAAAATGTGTTGTGCCCTCAGGTTATGTGTTGTTGGAGCTAGTAGATATGCGAGAGGAAGGGTAGCTATTGATGATGAATAAAGATGGCTTTTAGTTACCCGTTTGCTAGTACTTTTCAGTAGACTTATTTATTATGCCGGTTGACATTTTATAATGTGGATTTCATTAAATTATTGTGATGATATGTTGCTGGTAACACCATTTAAAGTTGTTTAATGATCTTATTATGAATCAAATGAGATTTTAAACATTGCTTCCGCATTTTATTTGAAAGAGTTATGTTTTAAGTTGAAAACTTTTCCAAATCCACATTTTTATAAAGCGGGGTGTTACAAGTGGTATCAACTTGTACCACCCGACATTTAGAAACATGGGTTTTCAAAAACTTTCACCTAACGGTGTTAAAAGATGCGGAAGAAAACTTTAAAAGTTCAAAACCGATATAAACTGTTCGGTTTCTACGTTTAGTTGGTGTTACATGCAATACCATCAAATAGTTTAAAATGAAAACCCAACGGTTGCCCAACACAAAACAACCGTTCAACAATACTACATAAATTCGACATCAAGTACGAAATGTAAATAAATGTCTAAAGAGATAATCGTCTATGGGTAGCTAAGTTCTCCTGCATGCATCTACCCAACTCTCACTCTTCCTGCATCAACTAGTCCTTCAAGCTAAAACCTGAGGGAACAACCACATTTAAGAAACAAGTGTTAGCTAACGAATTAGCTAAGTAAGATAACACTATGTTATTAAAACATTTGTCCAATTAAAACAATCTTCATTGTTAGACAAGTTTATTTAGGCACAACACACATCACACGTTCACACATAACTGCATATCAACTTCATATCAATTAGGATGAATCCCCCTAAATGTGCCTATCCTTCATTTTATTCACACATTATCACACGTATCTTCGTTAACTGCATATAAGTGTAACATAAGTCACACCCGACTAGATGCTTCACCAAAAGGCGAGTCATACTTCGTCGTTAAGGAATGGCAAGCCAATCAAAGAGTAATCCGTATGTGGAGGTTGGTCAAACCCCTCGTATTACTCGCCCTGCATTATAAAGACCATGTTGCAAGGAGCCACCCAAGCAACAACTACGTCAACGCACTCGTCCGGCTAAGACCAGTACGGGTTAAGCTTAACACTTTCCCTGCATTATATTTACGAGCTCGGTTTCACACATATGGTTTAGGTAACACACATTCCTAAACCGTCACACACATATAGTCTAGGTAACACACATTCCTAGACATACACACACTTTATCTTCATTACGTTTGGATCCTTAAACGTGCAAGTGACATGGCAACCTAATAAGTCTAGTGAACTAGGTGTACAAGCCATGTAAGCATGCATACATCACACATCAACTTCATTTCTACATTTCATGCATAATGAGATACTTCGTAATACATAAACTGCATAACAATACACTACATTAAGCAATACTTCATTTCACTACATTAGGGACTGCATTTCAGGTCTCATGGTCAACTACATAACCATAATACCTCCCGTGTAACCCCATATGCCCACATGCAATATAAAGATACCAAATGGAAGTATTTATGATTTGAAACCAGCTTTTCGTTGAATCCCCCAGCGTGTCAAAGTAGTGTATCTTACCTCGGCGTAGTCCACAACAATCAACAACTAGTCACTGTGTAAAGCAACTATGCTCGTCTACCTATAATTAGTAAACGATTATTAGACAAGCTACATACTCACGTCATTAAGGCCAATAACTAGACCCACACACTTTAAAGACTCACTTAAGATTCAGGTCTAATCTACGTGTCAAAACGATGTTACGGGTCAAAACTATAATTTTTGCTGAAAACTGATGAGTTGCGCCGCAACATAGAGTTGCGCCGCAGCTCAAGCCTCAGTTGCGCCGCAACACATTATGTTGCGCCGCAACTTATTCTTCTGGAATTGAGTTGCGCCGCAACTAGGCGTTGCGCCGCAACTCCCCTTCGACCTGCACTTTTACAAAAAATCGTTTTCATACCCAATTCGACCCCAAACGACTCCAAGTCTATAATACAGATTCAATACACCATCATCCTTCATATTTAGACCATTACAAAGCATTTCAACCATTAATTACACCATATATGGCTTTAATCCATCAAAACCACTATTAATCTTCATTAAACGATTCCCCCAGAATCCAATAATTATTCCTAATGACTCATATAATCAAAAGGACCTGAAATCAATGATTTAATACCTGATCTACCTGTAGATGACAATAGGGATGCAAAACACTTGGCTAAACACAATCGATTCACACTTTGGAAGGATTTTCGGCTTGCAATTGGTGGAGGAATGCTATGGTGAGGCGTAGGGCTTGTTTAGAGAATGTAATGGCTGCAAATTATGATCTAATGACACCCTCTAATTCCCTAATCCCGTTTTTAGTTTTCCTCATATGTCAAAATCAACCCCCAAAGCTTCCTAATCCTTCATTACTAGTCAAAAACTACCCTAGGGACCACATACAACATAAATACTTCTTTAGATGCCACTACATAGGCGTTTAACTACATTATATACACACAAATCTTGCATTATACATTTTAGGCTTTCAAACCTCACACACAATCACACTTTAACTACATATATGCATTAAATCTAAAATAGACTTAACGACACACTATGTTGACTTAACGACACTAGTCAACCGTTAAATAAAAAGTTTGGGGTGTTACAATTACCTCCCCCTTAAGAGGATTCCGTCCCCGGAATCTCATCAGTAAGGAACAACTCCGGATACTTCTCCTTCATTACTGCTTCAGTTTCCCACGTTAAGCTTTCTCCATGGTTATGCTTCCACTTTATCAACACAAGGTCAATCACTTTTCGGCGTAACTTCTTTTGCTTCCTTCCAAGTATCGCTACCGGTTCATCTACTATTCTCTTCATTGGGTCAATACTCACATCTTCAATGGGAATCACACTTGACTCATCGGCTAAGCATTTCCTCAAGTAGGATACATGAAAGGTGTTGTGAATTCCATCCAATTCTGGAGGTAATTCCAACTGATATGCCACATCTTTAATGCGCTTCAGAACTTTAAAAGGTCCAATGAAACGTGGACTCAACTTTCCCTTCTTTCCAAATCTAATAACTCCTTTCCATGGTGACACTTTCAGCATCACTAAATCACCAACATTAAACTCAATCGGTCTCCTTTTCTTATCTGCATATGTTTTCTGTCTTTCTCTTGCCACACGTAAAGCTTCTTTAGCTACATTAAATTTCTCCGCTGAGATCTCTATAATTTCAGGGCCTGTGATTTGCTTTTCACCGGGCTCCATCCAACAACTTGGAGTCCTACATCTCCTACCATAGAGCATTTCAAATGGTGGTATCCCAATGCTTGCATGGTAACTATTGTTGTAAGCAAACTCAATCAACTTCAGATGATCATCCCATGCACCACCATAATCTAATACACACGTTCTCAACATATCCTCTAGAGTTTGAATAGTTCTCTCACTTTGCCCATCGGTTTGAGGGTGATAGGCGGTACTCAAATTTATTCTACTACCCAACTCCCGTTGAAGACCCTTCCAAAAGTTAGACACAAATCTCGAGTCTCGATCCGAAACAATAGATAAAGGAACTCCATGTTTTGAGACTACTTTATCAATGTATATCTTTGCCATCTTCGTTAAGGGTACATCTTGTCGGGTTGCTAGAAAATGAGCACTCTTCGTCAATCTATCTACAATCACCCATATCATATCATTCCCTTTCGGCGTTTTAGGTAGCTTCGTTACAAAGTCCATAGTAATATGATCCCATTTCCACTCGGGAATGTCTAATTGATGCAACAAACCATACGGCTTTTGATGGTCCGTTTTCACACGTGCACACGTCAAACACTTTGCTACAAAATGAGCTACTTCTCCTTTAATATTCGGCCACCAATAAATCGGCTTCAAATCTGCATACATTTTGGTGACACCGGGATGAACCGAATATCTACTTCTATGGGCTTCCTCAAGGATCAATTCTCAGTTACCACCAAGCAATGGCACCCAAATTCGACCCTTGTATGTTTTGAACCCACGACTATTAGTCTCCATCACAAGACGTTTCTTCTTTCCAATGCTTTCATTGTCAATGTTATCCTTCATCAATGCCCTCACTTGTGCTTCTTTAATTCGATCAAGTAGCCCCGACTTGGCTTGAACTTGCATGCTCATCAACTTACAAGAAGAACTTTGCACCTTCCTACTTAGTGCATCCGCCACTACATTGGCTTTTCCCGGATGGTATTTGATTTCACAATCATAATCCTTAAGTAATTCCATCCACCTCCTTTGTCTCACGTTCATCTCCTTTTTGATTAAAGACATACTGCAAACTTTTATGATCGGTAAACAAAGTGCATTTTGTACCATAAAGGTAATGTCTCCACAATTTCAATGCAAATACAACTGCTGCCAACTCAAGATCATGGGTAGGGTCATTCTTCTCATGTGGCTTCAACTGGCGTGAAGCATAGGCGATCACCTTGTCCCTCTGCATCAGGACACAACCCAAACCCGTAATAGATGCATCACTATACACAACCAAATCATCGGTACCTTCAGGTAAGGCAAGTATAGGAGCTTCACACAACTTCTTTTTCAATGTTTGAAATGCATTCTCCTGCTTATCGGTCCACTCAAACTTTACTCCTTTCTTCGTTAGTTCAGTCATAGGCTTGGCTATTCGGGAGAAATCCTGAATGAATCTTCTATAATATCCAGCCAAACCAAGAAAACTTTTAATCTCAGTAGGAGTCTTTGGCTGCTCCCACTTTGAGACAACTTCAATCTTTGAAGGATCTACTTTAATACCTTCTGATGAAATGACATGACCAAGAAACTGCACTTCTCGAAGCCAAAACTCGCATTTAGAAAACTTGGCATACAACTTCTTCTCCCTCAACACCTCCAAAACTGCTTTTAAGTGCTCACGGTGCTCATCTTCTGACTTAGAATAGATCAAAATATCGTCAATAAACACAATAACAAAATGATCTAGAAAGGGACGGCATACCCGATTCATTAAGTCCATAAACGCGGCTGGAGCATTAGTCAACCTAAATGGCATGACCAAGAACTCATAATGCCCATATCTAGTCCGGAAAGCTGTCTTTGCTACATCCTCCTTCTTAACCTTCAATTGATGATAACCGGACCGCAAATCTATCTTTGAAAAATATGAAGCACCATGTAGTTGATCAAAGAGATCATCAATTCGCGGGAGAGGATATTTATTCTTAACTGTTCGCTTATTCAGCTCACGGTAGTCTATGCACATGCGCATAGATCCATCCTTCTTTTTAACAAAGAGAACCGGAGCTCCCCAAGGCGAGGAACTAGGTTGTATGAACCCTTTGTCGAGTAATTCCTGAAGTTGCGTCATTAATTCCTTCATTTCTGTAGGAGCTAATCGGTAAGGTGCTTTAGCAACGGGTGTAGCACCGGGAATAAGATCTATCTGAAAAGTAACTTCACGATCGGGAAGAATACCGGGTAGATCATCGGGAAACACATCGGGAAAATCGGATACTACATCAACACTAGCAATAGAAGGCTTCTCCTTTCTTGCATCAATAACATAGGCCAAGAAATGACTCTTATTCTTCCTTATACATTTAATAGCCTTCATCATACTAATGATCTTTATCCCCCCTTTCTTCTTATCTCCATAAACCGCTACCACTTTACCATCGCGTATAGGAATCCGAATAATCTTTTGGGAACACAAAATATTAGCTTCATTTCTAGACAACCAATCCATACCAATCACTACATCGAAACCGGCTAAGGTAGTAGGCAATAACTGGACCGGAAACAAACGACCTTCAATCTCAATGTCACAATCATCATATCCCACACGTATATCACTAACCGTACCATTAGCAATCTCTACCTCTATTGAGCAATCTAAGGGAGTAGTGACTCTTTCTAGATTAGGAGCAAATAATGTGGACACAAACGACCTATTTGCACCCAAATCAAATAAAACAGAGGAAGGTTTTGAATTAACAAGGAAAGTACCACTTACCACCTCGTCGTTGTTCTTAGCATCATCAACAGTCATCTGCAAGGCTCTCACTTTTGTTGCTGTCGTGGCTATCCTCTTTCCGTCGTTCTTCATTTGTGGACAATCGGCAATGAGATGACCCGTTTCTTGACACTTGTAGCAACGAGTCTTGTCCCTACATTCTGTTGCAAGATGTCCCGACTTCCCACACTTATGACACCTTTTTGTCTTGTCGGAACATTGACCTTCATGAACAGTCTTGCAAAAAGCACACCAAGAACCATTCTTCTTTTTATCTTTGTCACCACTTGAGCTAGAATTCCCACGGAACTTCTTATTATTATTGTTGTTGTTAGATGACCAATTTGACCTTCTTTTGAACCCTGCTTTCTTGTCATCAACTTTCTCCACAACTTTCTCGCTTTTGAAGTCATCATCCAACCTTTTTGACTCCTTAATAGCCGCCGACAAAGTCACATGCTGTCTACATAATCCACGATAACTAGCGGGGAGACCATCACAATAAGCCTCAATTTGGTCCTCCTGCCTTCGAACCAAGTTTCCACCAAACTTCAACTTCTCCATAAATGAATGTGCATATTCAGAAATTGCACCGGGTTTCGCAACCAACGATCTAAACTCCTTTTCAATCAGTCTTAACTCACGAGTTCCCACATACTCCCTTGGGATTGTTAGGAGTGTATGGTGCACTTGCATAACTCAACGAGGACGTTGAGTTGTGTTGAGGAGGTGTGAAAGCATACATCGCTGACATACAAGGGGGATCCTGGCTATAAGTAATATCATTGGCTTACATAACATAACGCGTTTTGGGCGCATTGGCTGTGGATGAGAGGAGAACTCTACAGTTAAGCGTGCTCGGGCGGCAACAATGCCATATGGGTGACCCTTCTGGAAAGTTTGCCCGAGCAACCAGAAACAAAGCCGTGAGTCTGCGGGCAAAGCGGACAATATTGTGTTGTGGTAAGGCGGGGTGTTACAACACGTATGTCACTAATAGTACCATTGGCAATCTCTACCTCTACAGAACAATCTAAGGGAGTAGTGACTCTTTCAATCTTAGGAGCAAACAAGGTAGACACAAAGGACCTATTTGTACCCGAATCAAAAAGAACAGAAGCAGGTTTTGAATTAACAAGGAAAGTACCGCTTACCACTTCATCGTTGTCCTTAGCAGCTTCCACCGTCATTTGAAGTGCTTGAACTCTTGTCTTTGGAGCGGCTGCTTTTTTTCCATCATTCTTCATCTATGGACAATCTGCAATGAAATGACCTGTTTCTTGACACTTGTAGCAACGCATCCTATCCCTACAATCCGCTGCAATATGCCCCGATGAACCACACTTATGACACCTTTTGGTCTTGTCCGAACATTGACCATCATGAGTAGTCTTGCAAGTGGGGCACCACGTGCCACTCTTCTTCTTGTCTTTACCTCCATTCGAGGTAGAACCACCTTTGAACTTCTTATTAGAACCCGAAGACCAATTAGATCTTCTCTTGAATCCCGACTTCTTATCATCGGCTTTCTCAACATTTTTTTCAGATTTAAGGTCATCATCTAACCTCTTAGACTCCTTAATAGCTGCAGACAAGGTAGTGTGCTGCCTACATAGACCACGATAACTAACCGGGAGACCATCACAATATGCCTCAATCTGGTCCACCTCCCTACGGACCATATGACCCACAAACTTGAGTTTCTCCATGAACGAATGGGCATACTCCATTATAGCACCGGGCTTAGCAGTCAAGGCCCTAAACTCCTTCTCAATCAGCCTCAACTCTCGAGTTCCAACATACTCCTCCAAGAACTTTTCTTTAAAAGTACCCCAAGGCATCACAGCTAGCACCTCAGGAGCTATGGAAACTGTAATAGCTCTCCACCAATTACGGGCATTCTTTTTCAACATACGAGTTGCACACAAAACTTTCATGTCATCAGGACAATAACATGAAGCAAAGACCACCTTAATGTCTTCTAACCACTCCATCGTACCCACTGCATTCTGAGTACCATCAAAGTCTTTAGCACCACATTTCTGAAAACTCTCATACTTAAAGTTATTAGCACGAGGGGCAACTACGGCTCGAGGTTCCACCATATTTTCTACACCATTCACCTCAGCAACTACATTCTCAAGAGCAACCAATGACCTTACATTCGATGGCTCAGCACGGTTTGAGCGGTTCGAATAGTTTCCATCGGTATGCTCGTTCCGGTGCAAACTAGCATCCCTTTCTGCCCTCATTTGTGCTAACTCCTCTTCATTTCTCAACAGAAGACCTCGGATAGCTCTCAACTCTTCATGTAATTCTGCTTGATTGGGAACCTGTTCAATCACCGGTTTGCCCTATCAATTTCCGACCTTGTGGGCTGTGCACCCGGAAGTGGCCTTCGCGGAGGCCTTTGGTTAACACCATCTCCAGCCCCATTCCCATTAGGCGGAGCACCACTAGCATTAGTTCCAGCCCGTTGACTGTTAGCACTTGTGTTAACCATGTTGTCTACAATGCAATGACGACAGTTAGCAAGAATTAAAGTGAGAACAAGGAGATTAAGGCTACACGACATCTACATAAGCTGCATATATAACCACAAACAAGCCTCAACCTACACTCTCACTCAATCCCAACCCGTCCTAAAGCACTTCATCTCAAGCTAGGCACACCTACAATAGCCTAACTTATCCTTCATCGGTTTACGTCCAAAATCCTACGGTCATGGTCGAACTTTGGTTCACTTAAACCATTTCTCTGATACCAACTTGTAACACCCTTCATTTAAAAATACGGGTTTCCAAAATTTTCGCCTAACGGCGTTAAATAAAGCGGAAGAAACATTAAAAGTCCAAACCAATTAAAATCTGTTTGGTTTACTTATTCAATGGTGTTACTAAGCGCATCATCAAAACAAGTTTAATAGAAACCCGTCGGTTGCCCAAAACAACCGACTACATAATAATCCAACTCCATTAAAGACAAACATAAACAAATGTCTATAAAAGTTCGGCATCTATGGGTAGCTAAGGACTTCAGCAAGCTATCTACCCATTCCTCGCTTATCTTCATCAACTACCTCAGCTACGCTAAACCTGAGGGAGCAACACATTTCAAAAGACAAGTGTTAGCTAACGAATTAGCTAAGTAAGATAACACTCAAGTTATAAAACAATTGTCCATTTCAAACATTATGGATTTAAGTACTTCATTAAGGCACAACACACATCAAACACACAATACTACATAATAGGATGAAACACCCTAAATGTGCCTATCCTTCTTTACTTCATTACACACATATGAACCTTATGCGCCGCAACCTACATGTTGCGCCGCAACTTATTGTCTGTAAGAGTTGCGCCGCAACCTACATGTTGCGCCGCAACTCCAGCCCTCAGTTGCGCTGCAACTCACTTATTGCGCCGCAACTTATCTGTCTGGAAACCAGTTGCGCCGCAACTAGGCGTTGCGCCGCAACCCGACGCGATTCTGCACAACATCGATCGAAAGAACCCCAAACCAACACCAAACGACTCCAAATCAATTACATGACTTTCATACATCAAAATCCTTCATTTTCAAACCATTATAATGCAAGTAACTCCTTTATTAAACCACTCTTGATTTGCATTATTAAAACAAACGTTATTTCGACATCAATTGACCCTCCAATGGTCTAGATCTGATTTCTAATGACTCATGTGATCAAAAACACACAAAATCAAAATCAAAATACTTCTATTACCTGGAGATCACAATGGGGATGCAAAATACTCGATCAATCACTCCTAAATCTCATGTTTGAAGGATTTTCGGCTTAGAGTTTCGATAGGGGATCAAAGGGGTGGCTAGGGCTTGGGAGAAAAGTGTTTAATCTGCAAAAAGACAACTAATGACTCCCTCCTAGACCCTAATCCCGTTTTTGACTTTCACCACATGTCAATTTGGTCCCTAAGCTTCATTAAGTCATATTTCTAGACCAAAACACCTCTATAGACTATATACAACTTGATACACACTTTTAACACCTCAAAAGACATTTTTACTACTTCATAACCACATTACTACATCAATCAATAAGACATTTAAGTCTCACACGCATTCTACATTAACTACATATAAGCATTAAATCTAACATAGATTTAACGGACACCTTACGTTGACCTAACTACTCTAGTCAAACGTTAAATAAAAGTTTGGAATGTTACAAAAGATCATCAATAGGCGGAAGAGGATACTTATTCTTAACCGTTCGCTTATTCAGCTCACGGTAGTCTATGCACATGCGCATAGAACTACCCTTCTTTTTGATAAATAGAACCGGAGCTCCCCAAGGCGAGGAACTAAGTTGTATGAAACCCTTGTCAAGTAACTCTTGAAGTTGGTACATCAACTCTTTCATCTCGGTAGGAGCCAACCGATATGGTGCCTTTGCAACTGGAGTAGCACCGGGAATCAGATCAATCTGAAAAGTGACCTCTCGGTCGAGAGGAATACCGGGAAGATCATCCGGAAAGACATCAGAAAATTCAGAAACCACATCAACGTTAGAAATAGAAGACTTCCCCTTTCGTGTATCGATCACATAAGCAAGGAAGTGATTCTTATTATGCCGAATGCATTTGAGAGCCTTCATCAAATTAATGATCTTTATGCCCCCCTTCTTCTTATCTCCATAAACATAAATGACCACACCGTCCGAAGTCGTAAAACGAACAATCTTTTGAGAACATATAATAGTGGCATCGTTTCGGGACAACCAATCCATACCTATCACTATATCGAATCCAGCAAGAGTAGTAGGCAATAATTGGATCGGAAAAGTACGACCCTCAATCTCAATATTACAATCATCATAGCCCTCACGTATGTCACTAATAGTACCATTAGCAATCTCTACCTCTACAGAACAATCTAAGGGAGTAGTGACTCTTTCGAGCTTAGGAGCAAACAAGGCAGACACAAAAGACCTATTTGCACCTGAATCAAAAAGAACAGAAGCAGGTTTTGAATTAACAAGAAAAGTACCTCTTGCTACCTCGTCGTTGTCCTTAGCTGCTTCCACCGTCATTTGAAGAGCTTGAACTCTTGTCTTTTGAGCAGCTGCCTTCTTTCCATCATTCTTCATCTGGGGACAATCAGCAATCAGGTGACCTGTTTCTTGGCACTTATAGCAACGAAACTTATCCTTACAATCAGCTGCGATGTGCCCCGATGAACCACACTTATGGCACCTCTTGGTCTTGTCTGAACATTGACCATCATGAATCGTCTTGCAAGCTGGGCACCATGTGCCACTCTTCTTCTTGTCCTTACCTCCATTCGAGGTAGAACCACCTTTGAACTTCTTATTAGAACTCGAAGACCAGTTAGATCTTCTCTTGAAACTCGACTTCTTATCATCGGCTTTCTCAACAACTTTTTCAGTTTTGAGGTCATCATCCAACCTCTTAGACTCCTTAATGGCTGCAGACAATGTAGTATGTTGCCTACAAAGACCACGATAATTAGCCGGAAGGCCATCATAATACGCCTCAATCTGATCCACCTCCCTACGGACCATATGACCCACAAACTTGAGTTTCTCCATGAACGAATGAGCATACTCCGTTATAGCACCGGGCTTAGCAGTCAAAGCCCTAAACTCCTTCTCGATTAGTCTCAACTCTCGAGTTCCAACATACTCTTCCAAAAACTTCTCCTTAAAAGTACCCCAAGGCATCACAGTTAGTACCTCTGGAGCCATTGAAACTGTAGTAGCCCTCCACCAATTACAGGCATTCTTCTTCAACATACGGCTTGCACACAATACTTTCATGTCATCAGGACAATAACATGAAGCAAAGACCACCTCAATGTCTTCTAACCATTCCATGGCACCAAATGCATTCGGTGTACCATCAAAGTCTTTAGCACCACATTTCTGAAAACTCTCATACTTAAAATTAGTAGTTCGAGGAGCAACCACCACATGAGGTTCCACTACATTACCCCCACCATTCACACCTGCAACAACATTCTCAGGAGCGACTTGTGACCTCACATTAGATGGCTCGGCGTCATTAGAGGGATTTGAATAGTTCTCATCGGTTTGCTCATCCCGACGCAAGTTAGCTTCCCTTTCAGCTTCCCTTTCGGCCCTTACTTGAGCCAACTCCTCTTCATTCCTTCTCAATTGAGCTCGAATAGCTCTCAACTCTTCCAACATTTCAGCCTGAGTAGGAACCTGCTCAATTACGGGGTTAGCCCGATCAATCTCAGATCTTGTGGGTTGTGCACCCGGAAGTGGCCTTCGAGAAGGCCCTTGATTATTCATGTTTCCAGCTCCATTCCGATTTCCAGGAGCATTACTAGCGGTAGCTCCATCACGTAGACTACTAGTACGGGTGTTAACCATGTTGTCTACAATGCAATGACGACAGTTAGCAAGAATTAAAGTGAGAACAAGGTGATTAAGGCTACACGACATCTATTTAAGCTGCATATAAACATAAACCAGCCTCAACCTACACTCTCACTCAATCCCAACCCGTCTTAGGGTACTTCATCTCAAAGCTAGGCACACCTACATAAGCCTAACTTATCCTTCATCGGTTTAAGTCTAAAATCCTACGGTCATGGTCAAACTTTGGTTCACTTAAACCATTGCTCTGATACCAACTTGTAACACCCTTCGTTTAAAATATGGGATTCCAAAAATTTTCGCCTAACGGCGTTAAAATAAAGCGGAAGTAAACTTTTAAAAGTCCAAACCATTTAAAATCTGTTTGGTTTCCTTATTCAATGGTGTTACTTAGTCATATAATCAAAACAAGTCCAAATGGAAACCCGTCGGCTGCCCAACACAAAACAACCGACTACAAAACATGCAAACTTCATAAATGTCTAGCATAAAACAAAAGTCTAGAAATATGCAGCAACTATGGGTAGCTATGGTCTTCATCAAGCAATCTACCCATTTCCTCACTCTTCATTCACGTCTACCTCGGCTAAGCTAAACCTGAGGGAGCAACACATTTCAAAAGACAAGTGTTAGCTAACGAATTAGCTATGTAAGATAACACTTAAGTTATAAACCATTTGTCCATTTCAAACATTATGGATTTATGAAACGTCATTAAGGCACAACACACATCAAGCATATCACAACTTCATTACTACATAACAGGATGTAACACCCTAATTGTGCCTATCATTCATTCTGCATTTCACACATACAACCACATAACTGCTTTCTCTACGTTTTGACTACTTTGCTACGTTTAACTGCACTACTACATTTTAACTGCGTTAAAGTGTAACAAAAGTCACACCCGACTAGATGACAACCTTACGGATGAACATCAAACGTCGTTAAGGAATGGCAAGCCAATCCCGGAGTAATCCGTATGTACAAGACAAATGGGGGCGGGTCAGACCTCCCGTATACTCAACTGCATCTCAATGACCATGTTGCAAGGAGCCACCCGAGCAACCTGCATCTACGCACTTAGCCGGGCTAGGGCAAGTACGGGTTAAGCTTAACACTTTCTTCATCTCATTTTAACGAGCTCGAACCTGCATCTCATTTAGTTTAGGTGACTGCATTACCTAAACATTTACTACGTTAACTGCTTTTACGTTTTGGGCCCTTAAATGTGCACGTGTCATGGCAACTTAACAAGTCTAGTGAACTAGATGAGCAAGCCATACAGACATACACAAACAACATGTACCACATATACTACATCTCAATACATCACAAGATACTACATATCACTTCATAACATAACACTACATTATACGTCATTTCATAACATGCACTACATTACATATCATTTGGGACTGCATTTCAGGTCTCAAAGGTCAACTACATAACCCATAATACCTCCCGTGTAAACCCCACATACTCATAAGCAACATAACGTACCAATATGGGAAGTTATAATTATGAAACCATCTTTTGTTGAACCCTCAGCGTGTCAAAGTAGTGTATCTTACCTCGAAGAAGCGCACGACAATAGACAACTACGTTACCGTGCAAAGCAACTAGTCTCGTCTACCTATAATTAGTAAACGACCATTAGACATGCTAATACTCACGTTAATAAGGTCATAACTCAGACCTAAACTCCTACAAACATGACCCACGACAACGACATACGCATTGGAGGTTCATTTTTAAAAATTCAGTCAAAGACCCTGTTGCGCCGCAATGACCTCATTGCGCCGCAACTTGTTTTCCTGCATTCGAGTTGCGTCGCAACCAACACGTTGCGCCGCAACCCCAGCTCTCAATTGCGCCGCAACTTATCTTTCTGGAAACTAGTTGCGCCTCAGCTAGCTAGTTGCGCCGCAACTAGCCCCGTTTCTGCACAACTTCGATCGATTAAACCTCCAAACCAAATCCAAACGACTCCAGGTCAAAAACACTACTTTAATACATCAAAATCCTTCATATTTAGACCATAATAATGCAATACAACCTTTAATCAAACCATACATAATTGCATCATTAAAACAAGCATTATTTCGTCATCAATTGATCCTCCAAAGACCTAGATTTGAATTCTAATGACTCATAAGATTGAAAAGATATTAAATCCATGCTACTATACCTTTTCTACCTGTAGATCACACACTCCGTAATCACGCGTTTTGAAGGATTTTCGGTTTAGAAATCGATTGGGGATTAAGGGGTGGTCTGGGGCTTGGGAGAAAAGTGATAATATCAGTTATGAGGAACTAATGATCACCCTTAGGACTCTAAACCCGTTTTTGACTTTCCCATTAAGTCAAAATTGGTCCCTAGACTTCCAAACATCACATTATTAGCCCAAAACACCTCTATGGACTATATACAACTTAATGAACCCTTCTAGTACCTCAAAAGGCACATAACTACATTTTAAACACATTAATACATCAATTAATAAGACATTCAAGTCCCACATGTATAACACATTAACTACATTTAAGCATTAAATCTACCATAAGCTTAACAGACACGTTATGTTGACTTAACGACTTAAGTCAACCGTTAATTAAAAAGATTGGGATGTTACAGGATTAAGGACCATTACCAGTGCACTGGATCGTTCTGCTTATCAGAACTTTGTATCCACCTATTTCGCCTGAAACCCCAACTTAGTTCGATTTCTGGAAAGAGGGCAGTCTATCTGTGATTCGCCTGTCGGTTTTGTTGGCCTGTATGTGAAAGCATTTTCTCTTGGTAACCTTATGATCCCCTTTTTTTCCTTCTTCCTGGCCATCTTAGATTATTATCGATGTATATATCTACTGTTCATCCAACTGGCATAGCAAAGATCATAGTTTTCCAAGTTCTTTGTAGCACCAATCGTATAGAGCCTTCCGTTGCTTTGTTTAACTATTTTTACAAGCTGAAAGAATCTGATGACTATTGTGACCACGAGCTGTTTTTTGCTGGGGGTACAAAGGTTTGGGATTGGAAGTATTTATTTGTTTTTGTTGATCGCTCATTAATCCCTCCTGAGCGTAGTGGGTTGTTAGATGCTGGTAGGTTGGAATATAAGTCCATAGGTGTTCCTAGTATTCGTGGTGTGAGGCAATCTGATGTTGATCGTCTTTCTTCTTACAGTATTAAGCTGTGTATATATCCAGAGGCTGTATTGTTTAAGTCCCGTGTTGCTTCGTTTTGGGAACATGGTGTTAAGGATTTTACTATTGAATGTGATGGTCATGGTAGGTTTCTTTTTTTCCTGACTGTTTTCTTCTTTGTTTTATCGAATATTGTGGTTATTGATTAAAGGTGTCTTTATTTGCAGAGATGTCTTTCAAGCAGTTGATCGATAGGCAACCTGCATTGTCAGTCTTGTTTTCAAACTAGTAGCTCTTGCTCCTCCTTCGACCCCATCTTCTGTCGTCCAGGGGGGTCCTTCTTCAGAAGTGTTGTCTGAAACACCCGCTCTTTTGACTCAGGAACGGGTTACTGATGAGCAGGTTGTAGTAGATGTTTCTGATGGCATTGGTGAAGATGTGGAGGATGTCGCTCAGGAGAACACTGTTGCTAGCCGTTTGAAAAAGAGGAAGAAGTCATCCAAGGGTGTTGGTGGTTCCCGATCAAAGAAGTGGAAGCCCAGGAGTGTGGAAGTGCCCGAGCAGTCTACTTGTAAGTTCCTCTTGGCTTTCCGTTATTTGCTCTTTTATTGTGATTAACTTCCTTTTTTCTTTGTAGCCTTCGACCCTTTAGGGGAGGCTCTTGATGCTGCTTCATGTCACCGCTCTCTACAGAGTATCTCTCCCTCCGGATGGGTCAATGGATTGATGAATATGGCGATCCCGGAGCTTTTTGCCTTCTTTAACCGCTCGATCTTCTGTAGTGCTGTTGTTGGGAGTGCTATGGATGCAAGGTTGCGAGAGGTTTCTGTGGAGTCTGGGCCATCGAAGGCACAATATGAGAAGCTAATGACAGAAAAGCATGTTCTTGAGGTGAAAGTAACTGAGTTGGAGGTAGACTGTGGAGCTCTTCAGTCGGAGGTGGATACTGTGCGAGCAGCTGTTCAGAGGGTCGTTGCTGAGAAGGAGAAGAAGGTGGAGGCTCTTATAGATCAGATTCGGGGAAAGGATGCATTGCTGAAGGGAACGCAAGACGCACTTGCAGAGCGATCTGGGAAGTATGGGAGGCTGATTGCTGAAGTTATTCCCCATGTGTGCAAGTCGTTCCTGCATGGTCCTGAAGTTGGTGCGCTGTTGTCAAAGATCTGTAATGAGAACAGAGTTGATGCGGAGGTAGGATTGATGCGTGCTCTAGTTGATGAAGGTATTGTTAATATAGAGGGTCGCGTTATCCCTGAAGACACAGCTGGCCGTCTTGATTCTACATTGGATGAGCTGGCCACCTTCGCAAGCTAACCTCTGATCCTGATGCTTCTCCCTCTGATTTGCTACAGGTTGTTCCATGACTCCCCTTGTGATCTGTAAAACTTGTTGATGAATTGTGGTACTTCAAACAATGTTTTTGTTGTGGTGGGCCTTCGTGCCTTTTGAACAATTTGATGGATACTTGACCAGCCTCCCTTTATGTTGGGGGAGGTCTCTGTGTATACTCATTTAAAACCTGCAATTATTATGTTAACCTTACCCTTGACTTCTTCATTATAATGAGTCCGTCTTTGGGTGGTTTTTTGGCCGTTCCCTTTTTTATTGGGGAGGCTCTTTTTGTTGCTTCATGAATGTCTTAATGGGCGTCCCCTTGAACATTTACATGAAGTCTTTTTTTGTTGAATTTTTACGCGTGTTTAGATTATATTGATCGATCTTAAAATGTGTTGAAAGCTTTATTTTATTGAAAAAATAATTGGCAGGAGGACATTACATAGTAAAGATCCTAGCTGCTAGCTTTCTTTCTTGGGACTTATCCGGTAGCTAATCGGACTTATCCCTTTGTTTCTTCAGGGAATTAACTTTTTGACGGAGGTCTTTCTGGACCTCTGCCTTTTCCCCGAAGTTTATTGATGTGTTATTCTTCCTGGCCCCTCTATTCCTTCTGCGTGTCCTTCTTTTGACCTTTGCTGTTTTTGGGGCTTATGTTTTTCTTTGCTCGTTTGCTGAGCTTCGGTTTCTCCCATGTGTCCTGCGCTCGGTGATTGGGTTAGACAGCAATGTTGCTATCCCAGGCTCACTTTGGAATTTTATTTGTGAGTGGATTGTTGAGGCTATGATCCTGAACTTCCTCATTGCTTCTCTCCCAAGTATTGTGTTGTTATCAGAGTCTGCTGTTATGACCATAAAGGTGATTTTTTCTGTCTTCCATTTTGGGTATTTTCCTATTGTTACTTCTGTTCGTAGTTCTCCGATTGGCCATGTTCGTTCCCCTGTGAACCCTGTTAGTGGTTTTTCCACCTTTCTCAGCTTTTCTCTGACACTTCTTGGTAACTTGGAAAAGTATTTTTCATAGAGAATATTGCATTCGCTTCCTCCGTCTATCTGAACATTCCACATTTTGATTCCCGCAATGTCGGCTTCGATGACAATCGGCCCGTTGGAGGGTATTATATCCCTAAGTGGCGGGAATTGATAGTTTTGCTCCCATGGGTGATCTCTGTGCACCTCGGAACGTATCATAAGGATCTGTTCTGGTGGTGTTTTTTCTATTTTGTCCGCTTCGTTCTTTACTCTTGTTGCTTGGCGGATTCCTTTGACAAGGTGGTCCAACTTTCCAGATTCTACAGCCTCTTCTATAGCTCTTCTTAAATTTCTGCAATTATTTGTGTCATGGCCATGATCCCTGTGATATTCACAGTATTTATCCATGTTCTTCTTTTTGGTAACGAGTTTGGTTGGGATCGGGAAAGTGGACGCAACTCGCTCCGTAGCCAGAATCTGCTTTCGGGGTTTTTGTGAGACTGGACAGGATGTCAATCCCACTGTCTCTGTCTCTGCCTCCCCATTGGCTGTCATCTCGGGTATACCGAGGGAACCTTCTGTTGCCTCCATACTCCTTCCTTTTCCTTCCTAAGGAGTAATCGGAGTTCGTCGTTTCTCTTGCATCCAACCAGATATGGGCATTATCAGTTAAGCCATCATAGGTTTCAGGCAAATCAGTACTTAAGTGCTCGATAAGGTCTATTGTGCGGAGCCCATGGATGAGTCCTGAAATTCTCTGGCTTTCTGGTAATCCCCGCACTTGTTGGGTTTCATTGGTGTATCTGACGATAAAGTCCCTTGTCTTTTTGCCTTCTCTTTTCTTGATGTTGTGCACAGAGATGTGAGTTTTCCTGTGCTTCTTCTGCATACTGAACTGGGATCTAAATTTGTTTTTAAGTACTTCGAAGCTATGGATGCTGTTCTTGAGTAGGCCATCGATCCATTCCCGAGCATCGTCTGTTAGTGAGTAGGAAAATGCGTGGCACGTGGTTGGCATATCCCATCTTTGGATTAAAGCTGCTCCGACAAACTTCTTTAAGAAGTCGTCCTGGGTCGCTTTTTCCATCATAATACCCCAAGTGTTGGGGTATTTCATCTTTATTGGTAAGGGGTGACTTTGTATAGCTGCGGAGAATGGGCTATCCGTATTTACCAAGTGAGATAGGTCAACCGGATCAGGTTCCTCCCATTCATACGAGTCGTAATCGGGACGGACTACATTCCTTCTGGGGCGTGTGATCCCTTGATAGTTTCTTCTTAGTCCGCCCTGGTTCTGTTGAGGCATCAGGTTGTCCTCCGGACCTCCGTCGGACCCGGGTATATACCTTCCCCGTGGCCTCCAGGGGACTGTCATCATTGATTGTTGCGTTTCTTCCTTCTTCTATTCGTATGCCAGTTGTTCTTGTTGCGGGGGTCGTGACTGCCTGAATTCGCCTCCTTTGTTGTGACGGTGCCCTTCCGTTCGTTCTCCCCGGAGGGGCCTCCATCTCGATGTACTCATCAATTGAGTCTGAATCGTACTCATTTTCCAGGTTCCTGGTGATGTTACGGGTTTGACCTGCTTCTCTTAAGCGGTTCATGATTGCACTTAGGGTGTCGTAATTGGCTTGCACATATGCATCGTTTATTTCGTGCTCTGCCGATGTTGACGCCCTATTGGCATTCCCGTGGGCCTGTGGTGTCCTTAGGTTCGAGGGGGCAAAGCCCGACCTATTCTGTCCCTGAAGAGGTGTGAGTACGAACTCGCTCCGACTTTGAGGTGGCGTTGATGCAGGCCTATGTAAACCTTGATCTGGTGGGATCACTGTCGACCTACCTGCATTCTGACCCTGAGGAGTTATCACAAATCTGAATGGGCCTTGACCCTGGGGTGTCATTATAGGTCCACCTGGCCTTGGCTCTGTGGAACGGATCTTTCTGGGGTCCGGTCAAACGACGTTGTTACGGACCTGTACTGACCCTGCAGTGTTACCACGGATCTGTCCTGACCCTGACCCTGCAGGTGTTACCACGGATCTGTCCTGACCCTGACCCTGCAGTGTTACCACGGATCTGTCCTGACCCTGACCCTGCGGTGTTACCACGGATCTGTCCTGCTGACCATGAGGTTTGGGCCTATCCAAGACTCCTTGCGCATTTGATGTTTCGCCTACAGCCGTGCTATGGCCACCTGTCGTGATAATAGGTGGACGATAGTTCGACCCAGGCGTGTCGAAGGAAAATTGCTCCTGGAAATTTAACCCTCCCGGGGGTATTCGTGATCCCCCCGTGTTAGGTGTTCATGGGGAGTAGTAGGTGTCTCCGTCGGCCATGGTATTTGATTATCCTGATCGTGGGTGGGATCGCTTTATTTTTGTTAAAGATGTGTCCCACGGATGGCGCCAATTTGTTTGATCAAATAATCGCACTATGGCACAACCGAAGAGGTGTGTGAGTTTAGATGGTGGTTTGTAGGCGATTCCCTACCGGTAATAGGGCAGTGGCCGCTTTACGCCTAATTTTATATTGGGTGTCGTCACCGGTCTTGAGAGGCCGGTATACTATTGTGTGTGGACGGTATGCTGAGGGTGATTCGATATATCTGTGCCGTATGATATCTCTTCCTTATATAGGGTAGAAACTTGGAGGGTAAGAAAATTTGGGTAAATCTCTTCCTCTTTTGAGAATATCTTTTATCTTTTTAGGAGATTCGAGATGATCTCTTAGTGAGCCGTGTCCGAGGTCTTCAGACTTAAGTATATTGTTTTACTCGGATAATCATAGAAAGATCTATATCCGATCTTCTTGATATATTTCCTCGAGCTGGGTATTGTTACCTTGGGAGCTCCGGAATAGTTATGTTAACGGAGGTCGAGCTCCGTTCTGGGTATATGGATAAGTAATTTTTACCTGTACGAAGGTGTCTTCGTATCTGCTTCGGGTACGGGGCTAAAGCTCCGTATAGGGTCTATCATCACCCGGCTAAGTGCGTAGATGTGGTTGCTTGGGTGGCTCCTTGCAACATGGTTTGAGATGTGAAGAGTAATACGGGAGGTCTGACAGCCCCATTTGTCTTGAACATACGGATTACTCCGGGATTGGCTTGCCATTCCTTAACGACATTGATGGATTGCTGAAAGGTTTATCCATCCAGTCGGGTGTGAGGTTTCCTGCAAGTCCGCCTACACACAAACTTACACCTTATATGAGATGTGTGACTTATGTCACAACTACAAAGATGTTTAGATGTTATATGTGAGATGCAAAAGATGACTAGGCACATTTAGGATGACCCATCCTATATGAAAGATGTTTAATGCAAGATGTGATATGATAGATGTGATGACTTGTGATGATATGTGCCTTAAAGATGAAATATGACTTTTTTATAATGATTAAATGGACAAATATTTTATTAATGATGTGTTATCTTACTTAGCTAATTCGTTAGCTAACACTTGTTCTTTTTAAATGTGTTGTGCCCTCAGGTCCAACATAGTGAGCAGGTAGATGTGAGAAGATGTGAGGCATGGGTAGATGGTCTTGAAGTTGGTTTTAGTTTACCCATAGTTGCTTCTCATTAGACACTTGATGTTTATTTAGATGTTATTGACTATGTAGTTACCTTTGATGTCAGTTGTTTAATGTTGGGCAACCGATGGATTTCCATTTGAACCTATTTTGATGACATTGTTGGTAACACCTATGAATAAATGAACCAAACAGATTCTTTTGGTTTGGTCTTTTCAAGTTTACTTCCGCTTTCTTTTGACGCCGTTAGGCAAAATTTTTGGAAATTCATATTTTTGAACGACAGGTGTTACAACTGTCCATGTAGCCTCTGAATCTGGTCTACCCATATACAATAACCAAGGACACTTTTGCTCCCCACTAGGACTAGATTCTTTTTCAATTGTCTTTTTCTTTAGCCACCTAATCCCAGTTGGACTTTCAACCCTTTTAAGACCCACTGTTTCCTTTGGCAGTGCCCTTTTTTTCATTTTGGGCTCACCTTCTTTTTCCACAGTTAGACAGTCTACATTGGACTGCACCTGTTCACTTGGGCCATCCACATTGGGCTGCACCTGTTCACTTGGGCCATCCACATTGGGCTGCACTTGTTTATCAAAAACTGGAATATGGCCTTCACATATAACCCTGAATCTTTTTTTTATCATTTTTTATAATTTTCAGTTGCCTCCTAGTTTCTATTGCATGCATGGACACCATGTCTCTCATTTCTTCCTTGGTCCCAAATACTTGCCTTAGATGAAAATGTGCTTTCATATCTGGATTGGTAGTATGTTCTTGTCTTAACTTCTTCAAAGCTTGTTTCCTAACTGCATCATCCTCCTCCTCATCTGTCTCACTATCAAGATTATCAAAATTTAGAGTTTCAACATCACCATCTATCTCCTTCTCTTTACCAGTTCCTGCATTTGGATTAGATTCTATCCATTCAACTTCACCATCTATGTTATCCCTAAAGTCAGTCATATCAACTTCAACATCATTCATCCTATGTTCATCATCCACTATAAAATCAAAATCTTCACTCTCTCTATCACTGTCACTACTCTCCCTATCATTATTGTTTTCCTCATTCAGATGATCCTTCTCCTCATCACTTTCCTCAATATGTGTATTACCTACATGCTCATAATTTGCCTCATGTACAACACTTTCATCATTATGTGTATTCTGCCCAACCTCAGTTTGAATTTCCACATTTACAAAGTTCTCTGTGAAGGTCTCATCATTCATCAATTGACTCATAGTTGTACCACCAGCATTAAGAACATCATTCACCTCATTTGTACCCAGACCAGGAGTTGTTTGAACTTGCTTTGGTACATAAGGTGAAATTGTAGGGGTTTCATCATCCACATTTTCATTTATAACCATCCCAGGTTGTGATTCAAGTTGCATTGTTTCATTTGTACCCATCCAGGTTGTGATTCAGGTTGTGATTCAGTAAACAACTTCTTTTTAGGGACCATCTTTTTAGCAGGCACAAAGGGTTGTGATAGAGCATCATCTATTTCTTTAATAATATCATCATTATTAACATCAGTTGTTGGGGTTGGACTAGTCTCTAAATTGGTTTTCCATAATTCAACATATACTTCTATGATTAAGTTTTTAGGAACAAACTTCAATAATTGCCTAACATCATCATCACTGCCTAAAGAATGCAGTCCTAAATCAAGATCACCTTTAGGTTCTTTAAAGTGGTACCAAGTAGGAACTTTTTTCACATACCCTATTTCTTTAAGCATATCAGTTAGCTCCAAAACTGAAAACTGATCTCCATCCACAGCATCGAAATAGTTGACCTTGCCATTCATATATTTCCTCCCTGGAGACTTGGTAAACCACCCCCCATGATGAATTTTCAAAGTAAAGTGTGTAGTGCTTTTACCTATAACAATTTAGATTTATATAGAATTTTAGTATAAACAAACAAATACATTTTTGTATAAACAGATACATCCACAAATTAAATTAAGGGAAAAAGGGTATAAATTCAATCACTAACCATATATTGCAGCCAGCCAGATTAGGAGTATTACTGTGTTCTCGAAGTACCCAGTTCATGACGATGACGAATGTGTTATTACTATTTTGATTATGGATAACGATTTTGCATTTGGTTGATTAATTTAGTTGATTTTTTATTTAGGATTCTTATATGATTTGGGGGAATAGATGGATTATTTAGGGTTTTTTGATAGTAGAATAATGATAATTTACGGGTATAAAAAGGGGAAAAGGTGGGTGTGGGGGCAGATGGATGGCAAAGTACAGGAATACCCCTGCACGTGCTCAGTTAACGTCATTTAATAATGGATCCGTAAAAAATGGACAAATTTACAAAAAATTCTCAAAACAGGGACCCCCTTTGCAACGATAGTTGAAAAGGGACCCCCTTGCAAAATGATGTAAACCACATGGACCAATCTTGCAATTAACTCAAAAATAAACCAGAGAAAAGAAATAAATATAAAATTGTCTGTTGATCCATATGCTTTAAATTAGAACGAAATGCATTTTTGGTCCCTGTGATATCACACCATTTGCAATCTCGGTCCAAACTTATGCAAAGTGGCGATTTTGGTGCCATAAGTCGGACTTTTTGGCAATTTTGGTCCAAAACTAACTTTCCGTCCAATTTCAGCCGTTATTGCCCCCATGTGCCTGTCACGTGCGGGGTAGTTTCGTCCATTTAATACCCAAAGGACCATATTTGCAAAAAAAAAAAAAAAACAACTACTGATGCCAGCCATTCTGAAAAGGAAGAAAAAAAAATTCTCCCACCTACCACATTATCCTTTTTCCAGAAAAAATCATCATCATTAACAGTTAATACCACCACTAGTCAACTACAACAATAATACCACTATATCGATATACCAGAACAACATTAACACCACCACTAGCAAAATATGATATTGTAACCACTAGTCAACTACAACAATACCGACCAAAAAGATCCGGCAACGAAGATCTCATGAATGTATTCAAGATATGAAGGTGGGTGGTGGAAGATCTGAAGGTGGCTGCTGCGGTGGATCTGAAGAGCAGCGACGGCGGTGAATCTAAAGGGCGATCGCGACGGTGGTAAACCCATCGGATTTGTTTCTTCATCACCATCATCATCCACACTCACGCCCGTCGGAGCTACTACCACTCTACCACCTGCCGCTACCACCACCATTGCCATTGATTGTCGCTACAAAACAACCACCGCCGCCTGTGTCTATCATCACCCATCACCGCCGCCTGTTTCTATCACCACCCTTGTGTATACATACAAATCTATACTATGTATATAGATTATATACAGATCTATACTATATATATATATATATGTATAGGGTAGGGTTAACGTGAGAACCACAAATATGGAGAGAACCGTGAGAACCACTAGTTTTCCTCCTTTTTTCTTCTTTTTTGTGTGGTTTTTTATTTTTTTAATTTTTATTTTTCATTTTTTGAAACTTTTTTTTGTTTTTTATTTTCTTTTAACAAAAACCCATTCCAAAAAAAAAATAAAAAAAATAAAAAATTTTTTGTAAAAAATCATATGGGTTACGCGTTAAGAAAACGTATGTATACGGTACGGGCCAGAGGCCCTTATCCGTTCTAAACTGACCGTCAAGGGACGCATATGGGAATCGTATGGATTTGATGGGCGGCGATCCAAGAGATGGTGACGGTTGTATACGGTACGGGCGTAGCCCTTAACTCTAAGGGCAAAGCCCTTAGAGATGATTTTTTAGTGGTTCTCACGGTTCTCACCATATATGTTGGTTCTCACTTGATCCCTTCACTATATGTATATATATATATATTGAAAGGTAATGAGTTGGATAAATGGGTGTTAAAGAGATGGATTGAAAGGTAATGAATGAATGAAATGGAATATATGGTATGATATATTTTAATAAAATTTGTATTTGTATATAGATCAGTACATATTATGATATAATTGAACCATTGTTGGTGCTTGTAATTGAAAGGAGGATTGAATGAATATTGACTTTTCAAAAGAAAAAAAAGTTACGGCATGGATATAAAAGACAATATATAGATTTAGATGAAGTTAATTTCTGGATGATATATGTATTATGTTTAAAGATATAGAACATGAATAAAGAAAAAGAAAAAGAAATAAAGATTAATTTAGTTGCATGAATGATCCTTGTTTATGCAAAAAGACAATTTTACCCATCACATGCCTGGCATATGACGCCTCTAACGGATCAAAATAAACAGAAAGTTAACTTTGGACCAAAATTGCTAAAAAGTCTGACTTGTGGCACCAAAATCGACACTTTGCATAAGTTTGGACCGAGATTGCAATTGGTGTATTTAAATTATATTAATTGGGAAGATCAAAGGGGCAGTTTATTATTATATTATTCCATAGGGTTTCTGAGTAAAAGGGGATTTTGATATCTATTAATCGTCGGTCGTTTCCGTTTCTTTCATCGGCGAAATGCTTGGTTAGTTAGTCTGTATAGTTTAATTTACTGTTTGTATAATTGTTGGTTTTACTTTTTAGAAACACCTTGATGAACATTCAAGTTATTTTTTATATAATTTTTCCGTGTCATGGATTTCTCATAATGGTTTAGTTTTCCTCCCAAATCTTTACATACGAGTATATATAATTATTATATATATGTTATAAATTTATAATAATAATATATATAATAACAAATTTTCTTCATAAATATTATGTTCCGACGAGCATTCAATGTATTGCAGATGTGAATTGGTGCTTATTTCTTCTTCTTCAAGTAAATGCATTGCGTTTTCTGAAAACCCAAACGCAGTTTGATTTTTTTGATTGCGTTTTAACTTATGTCAAGAGAAAAAAAAAAGGCTGTTACTTTTAAGCTGGAGGGAATGCTCTACTTATTTTAAACTAAGTATCCTTATCGGTGTGGTTGTTGCTAGAAGCACGGTATCAGTGGAGAAATTGACATTGATGGTTGGAATTTTCCAGTCTGTGTCTGTGTGTATGGTTTTTATATTATAGTTATTTAATATTCAGTGTCATTGGGTAAAACCCACAGGGTTTTTAATTTTCGGGTAAAAGTGGGTTCGGTGTGGCATTGACATTGATGGTTGGGATTTTCCAGTATGATTACCAAGGACTTAAAAATGTGGAATCCCGAACACCCCCTAAATAAATACAGTAGGAATTGTAGTGAATTACTTTTAGTGTGTGTAATTGAGACATTGGGTACTATAATCCTTAGGGACAGTCATACAATATATGAAAGAGTTTACAAGTGTTGGATCCAGCCCTGTAACCAGCCAGTACACAAAAATTAGTTACTTGTATTATGCAAATACCCAAATAATGAATAGCTATGTTATTCAATATGATTTTGCATGTATTTGTTGCTAGATTATCAATATGTTTATTCGCATTTAAGTCGACACAAGGATGGTAACTTGGGTAACTTTTCCCTTTTAGGGTGCCATCTACCTTCCTCGGACCCAAACAGGGAACTCTCTGAAATCCACCGTGTTCCCTTGAAAGTAGAGGAGCGACTAAGTTGGCTGAAGTTTAAATATTTTGATAAGGGGACTGTATGCATCATATATTTATCTCTTTTTTTTTTGGATTCAAATACACAAAGTTTTTCATGACACAAGCGTATAGATGACATATTTCATACTTGTGGCAGGTTCCACTTATCGGAATATCTAAAATGTTGGCCGAACAAGGAAAAAGATCAATTGAGCTTGATCATCCCTTTGTTCGTGTTATTTGTGACTTTTCTGTTCGTGCCTATAACAAGGCGTGTGAGATGGTATGGTTCCTTTAATTCCACATGCTTTGAATTTTCGGGAGACTGTGTGTTTTACATGTAAACTAATTTATCTTGTTATTTAGCATGTTAAGAAGGGCGAACACAACAACCTCCATGATTTGGAATTTATGGAGTGCAAATACATGAAAGTTACCGATGGTTATTACTTCTACATGACCATTGAGGCAATCGAAGAAGGAGATCTTGGAGTCTACGAGGCCAAAGTGGTATGCGATAGTGACGATGGTAGGATTACATTGAGCAAGTTTGTTCTTACTGATCGTGCACCAATTGGTATGTGATTATTTGGAGTATCTCATATTCATTTATTTATATGGTTATCACCTCCTTGTAAAACTTCTTACCCAACTTGTGCTCCCTTTGTGCCATTGCAAATATGCCAAACCTTTACAATATATGACATTGCCTATCAATTGCAGTTTTTCTTATATTGTTTGAAACAATTCCTCGAACTGGCAGCCATTTACATAAATTTAGTTGATTAAATTTTAACAGCATTACTCCAGACGAGTTAAAGTGGTAGATTTGATGCTATACATTTAAGTGAAATGTCAATATATCTGCGTATAGTTGATTCGCTTGCACTTTTTCTCTGAAAATCTACGTACATTACAACCTTTTTTGTTTTTCTTTTTTGGTATCTTGTTTCTTATCTTGCATGCAGGCAAGAAAGCAACGGCAATTTCTCACTTCTCTTGTCTGTACAAAGCTGTGGAAGGTTAGTCTTCCATGTATTTATCCACCTTCTGTAGTTAAAAAGAGTCAACTATAGGACCAGAAAGTTTTAGCTTGTACTAGTTACCTAGCCTGTTTGACCTGTCCATTTCACCTCTTCTAATAGTTTAGTTCCTATAAACTAACCCATCTGGTTTGCTTGTGGTCATATACACTGCATATGGCTCAGTTCACTCTTTTTTGCAACTACAAATACACAAGGTTTTTCCTCTTTTTTTTTCTCATTGTCTTGTGTCATAATGTCTTATCTTGCATGCAGGTAAGAAACCAGTGGCAATATCTCAATTGTCTCGCCTGAAATTACTCCCCAGAAATTTGAAAGGTTCGTCTTCCATATATTGCTACATTTTCTTTTCTCTGTCTTACTTGGTGTTGTTTACACGTTGGGATTAGTTTCCAATTGAGTTCTTTATTCACAGTGGGTTTTGGGTGCAGGGCTGAAAAAAGACATAAAGGTTCACTTGAAAACTACCCAGAAATCTATGGAAGGTTTTTGCTTTTCTGCTTGGTTTAAACATAATATAGTTGTGCTGATACTATATATCTCTTGCTCTATATGAATAGTATACTTGATTATTGCATGTGTGTGTATATATATATATCTTACTGTATGTATAGTATAATTGAGAAAAAGTGAGTAATAGGTGGCTCTCAGTTAGCCATTCCACATCGTTATCCTAAGTGTATTTTCATAATCTCTATCAATTGACACATCAGCATTAAGCTGATTTGTCATTCACTAATAAAGATATAAATTAATTTTTCATTTCATGATACTTTAATGGAAGCGAATATTGGTGTATCTATGCCTAAAGGGATTGTTTTTTTAAAATCAAGGAAGTTTCTTGTAATTTAATTTGTAAACTATACTACTAACGCTCTCATTCTTTCACCAAATAAATCATCTCAAAGATATTATCTTCTTCATTATCATTTTTTTTTTGTCTGCTAACTTTTGCTATGTTTTAATTCTTTTCATGGATATGGACTCTGAATTTATTTTTCCTTTTTGGAAAGGCTAAGTTGACCAAGAGTTTCAAAAATTATCTCTACAGCTTAAACACGTTAATTTATCTTTATGCAAATCGAATGTTTCATGAAACCCTTAGATGCCAAAAAAAATAGTAGTTGAAAACTGCTCATCCAGTATTTGATACTTGAAGTTGTTCCCATGCAATATAGCATTGTATTAAAAAGCATAATATTAGTCCGGATGAATAAAATTTACAAATCTAAGACTGAAACCTTAGTCGTTTACTCCTAAGGAAGTATTTCAAAATTTTATTCATGATTGTTTATTTGCTTGTCGTGCACTACAAGTTGTCAGTTGCAGCATTAAACATACTTAGAGATGAAACATGCATATGAATGAAGTTGGATCTATTTCTGAGTTGCATGTGATGAAGATTGTCAACCGGCTAATGATTAGTCAAATGTACAATTTGTCCGATTAAAACTACTATCAAATATTTAACGTACTTGGTTAGTCATTCACGCACCATCAATAGATGTATGGTCAATACTTCATAGTTCTTACGGTAAGTATTATAATTGCAGGTTGAAAAGGATGTATATTTGTTTTGTTTTGTTTTATTTTCACAAAGAGGACAGTACAAGGCTATGAAGTATTTGTTTGTACAAAAGTAATATTCAAATGTCCAAATTGATATCATGAAATTAATATATGTATATTTGGTCATTGAATGTTTGTTTTACACAAACTGTCATTGTTTGTTCAATCCATTCAACTTTTTATCATTTGTCACATAGAGATTATTTATATATTTGCTTAATGTTAGTTTAGCAATTTATTGTGCCGTGCATTGCATGGGTACTAAATCTTGTATGTGTGTGTGTGTGTATAGAATTATGTTATGAACACCTTGTGATTTCTGCAAAGCCCCCTCTCGGCTCAAGTTATGTCTTCCTGTTAGGGAACCCTTCCTAAAACGCTTTGTCCCTTTCTCCTTGTCATTTTTGTTGCTTCGTATGTGCAGGTAAGGCAAAAGAGACAGTGGCAGTTGAGTTGAAGTACCTGAAAAAACACAATAAGAAAGCTCTGATAGGTTAGTATTCAGCATGTTATTACTTCTACAGTATGGGTATTGTAACATCTGACTTCAAATAAAAAGTTTGACTGCTGGCTCTATTGACCTTTTAAAAGGCACGGAGAATCTTGCCAATACTTATTGTTTTGTGTTGTTTATTTATCTTCTGAGAAAAGATTTGTGATGTAAACTATAGGTCTTCGTCAAGTGCTTTCTCGGGACACTTTGTCGCTCTTTCCACCAGCTTGCACTCGAACTACCAATCGAGGTTAAACTAAGCTTTTCCTGAATTATATTTATCGTTTCCTTTTAGTTTTATTTATAGATAGATAGCACATAGTGGTGGCAATTTGACTCTTTTTCTCATGTGACTGGGACTATTTGAGTTATGTGTTATATCAATCAGTAAGCTAGATATAAATGGGTCCAATATTGCCAAAGTGTTATCCAGGAATATTGATTACTCCGTATTTTGGTAACACATGTAGTTTTTGTAATCAAATTTAACATGTTAGTTGGATAATTCTTTTCTAAGTTTAACAAAATGATCGCAAATCAACCCATGACCCACCTAAACTATAAAAAGTTCACAACTCGACCCAGTTCTGATAGTATTATCACTTTGCTCTCGAATTCTCTGTATTGATGCTGTATTCTGATTAATCTATATGTAGATGATTGGTGTGAACCTAACAAAAATTCTGGGATGGTGGCTAGGATCAATGGAGCCACTTCTACAGGCTACGACTACTCTAATCCGTTAAAAGGTTAGTTGTATATTGTTATATATGATATGATGGTAAATACGTATGAAGTCGGAGTTCAACATGAATTCTGATGTGCTTTCTTTCTTCTTTTTTTATAGCATTTGGACCCTCCTTGATTTGGTGAGATCCGTGATGTTGCGGTTGGGCTCAAAGCAACTGATAGGCATAGGATGTGAAACAGAGCAATATTTTTGATCACGTATGTTGACCCTATTATGTACACCTTACAAACTAGATGGGTTAACGAATGCATCACTAGGATAGGGATCACATGCAGATTGGTTAGTAGTTGGAGTTGATGAATTGTGTCTGTCTATATAGTATATAACATCTAGTTTTGTGGATCTTGTTACTCGTACAAGAAGCCTTGGAGAAGCTGTGGTAAACGATTATTTTGATTAGTGAATGATTCTGTTTCTTTTGTTGGTTGGAAGCGCTCTACGTATGACTTGATGAGTTTATATAACATTCAGAGTGTGGGAATCAATTGAAGTTGAAACCCCACCCCCGAGTTAGGTTTAGAGTATATTTATTTTCCTGGGTTTAAAATCTATTTTTTAAATCCAAACCTATGAACCAAACATTGTCAATGGAATGAAATCTATTCTTTGATCTAAATGCATCCTAGGTAGAACTTGGGGAAATTCATCAGGATCTTCGAATCTCACTTCCTACATTTGTAAGAGTAGATTATTAGAGAGGTTTTTAGAGAGTCCTGGATTTCATCTCAGGCATGCGTGGTTCGAGCTCCGCATACTGCCAATTGGATAGCTAACTTTAAATTAAAAAAAAAGGTCTTTGTGTGGTCATCTTGCACGCCTTCAACACGACCTTTGATTTTACCTTTATTTTTTAAGCGTTGTATGTATACAATACACTAGGCGAGACAAAATTGTTGATGCATGCTATAGTGATGGCACAATTTTAATTAACATATTTGTTCGACCTAAGTCTCAAACAAATCTTATTCAACGCCTTCTGATTTAATTAGCATTGTTTTTTTCATCATATGCTTTTTATGTTTGTTTTTTTTAAACGTTTGCTAGTTAAACATGTAGCGAAGACTCTTGGAGTCGATATGATTAGCTAAGTGCATGCTTTTATAATGTTGAGTTCTAAGGGTTATTTGGTTTAGATTATTCGGTTTGTCAACTATTAACCCACCTAATAACCAAACCGTATTTGAAGGACACCCAAACCATACAATCTAAATAAGGGTTTGGTTTATTTGATCTGGTTCTTGGATTGCTAAAATAGTTGTTAGATTTGTAATTATTTGTTTGTTATTTTAGAATTTCTCTAATTTTTAGGTAATTTGGATTAAGTTGCTTCGAAGACAATAAATGTTTATTCGGGTATGGGATGACCCAATTAAAATACACAAAACCAAAAGAGAACCATTAAACCAATTCTTTATTAGGTTTCATACAATACCAACCTAATCCAATTAATCCAATCTGAACAACCCCATTAGCAAATTGATTAAATGAGTTATTCGACTAATTGATTATTTACTTTTTATGCATTTTAGGTCGTGTTTGGTTCACAGATTTTGATGGAATTTGATGGAATTGGAATGAGATTCCATTCCTTAGTGTGTTTGGTTGTTCAAAGAGGAAGGAATATCATTCCAATGGAATGTAAACATTCCATCATTTGATGGAATCTCCATTCCTTGAGGATGGGGGAAGGAATCTCATTCCATTTGTTACTTGAATCTTCAAAAAATCAAAAACATTCTGTCAAATTCCATTCCTTCAAATTCCAATTCCATTGTAAGATTTCATTCATTCTAAAAACATTCTGTGAACCAAACGCGCCTTAGTTTTATCTTGATATGTGTTAAACTTCAACCGTTTCTGAACTACAAATCTATTTGTTTTGCCAACACGTGTCCTTGCGAAAGATTTTGGACTTACCTAATTACTCTACTCCAAACGAACAAATTCACTGCCTGTAAGTAAGTTGTAAATTACTAGCAACAAAACAACAATTATTAAAGGCCGACAAAGACAAAGATATAAGTAAAAACAATTAGGAATAATAACTTAATCCTTGAATAAAATATTTCTTGTAACAATATCAATAGACATTTCAACCTAATCAATTACGAATAGAAGTATATTGATTTTTTCCCCATAAGAGAAACTATGTTATAACCATTTCTGAACATTCAATTTACTCTATGATACAGGATGTACACTTATTGTTGCTCATCTATGAATAAGAACTTGTTGTCTATCCATGAATAAGAACTTGCTGGCTAATATAATGTGCCCAAATCTTAACTCTTGATTTAAATTTAAGAGTGAATTTCATATTTCCCCTCCTTAACTCATGAATATATCTAATATACCCAATCCATTTTTTAAAATATCAAATTTCCCCATCTTAAAATTAAAAATATCATATATCCCAAATTGTTATTTTAATTACCAATAAATATAAAAAAATCATTAACTATTAAATTAATGACCAGTATACCCTTTTGCTCCCTTTTTTTTCAGCAACATCATATAACAGGACATAGCAACACGAGCCAACCCATTATAATAATTATACTAACCATCCATCAATCTTTAAATATCAACTAGTTGGAATGTTTCTCTCGTTATGTACAATTATCACTTTTTAGCAGTAAGTGATAGCTAATGTCCAGCAGTAAATTGAGAACAAAGAAACATTCCTCATTGTCTAATTCATTTCTCGAATTGACTACATATTTTTCTCGATAACCAAAGGGCATGTAATTTATTTATTTTTTTACGAAATATACCAACAAAACAACTTATATTATTAACTCATATGCATGAGACCACTCCCATGTGAGCAAAATAGAAAGCATAAGAAATGCACTGTAAGCAATATGACAAACAAAGTGTGTAAAAACCGAACTGTTGAAAAAACTAAACCAACTAGACAACAGTAAATGAATCTGCAAGTTATAATAGAAAGAAAGAAAAAGAATTGACTATACGACATTAAAAATCTATCAAAACGTTATAGGAGAACATCACCATATATCAACTTTGATTGTGAATCGAATGGTGATTAGATCAGGGTATTATAGTCATTTAAAGATAATATTAGTGATTATTAAGATTTAATGATAATTAATAGAGTTAAGTACTTTTTTCGTCCCTGTGGTTTATCGCTTTATCACTTTTCGTCCTCGCCGTTAACTTTTGGCTAAAATCATCCCCGTGGTTTGCATTTCGTCCTTCGATCCGTTAACCCCTCACGTGCCTTGCACATGAGGGGCATTTATGTCTTTTCACCCATCTTCATGGTTTGTCCCTATGGTTAAGTGCAAAATTCATCCTTATGGTTTGTCGTTTTTGCATTTTTCATCCTTGTCTTTAACAAACCTCCAAACAATAATTTAATAAAAAACCAAAACAAACTCAAATAAAAAACCTATATACATATGAGGATCTAATTTAATACTGGCCGGTACGGCTAATTAATTTAATTTATTTTATTTTATAAAAATGTTATAAAACTTACTATAATTTAACGTAAATAGTCAAAATATAATTACTATTCACTCAAAAATAATACCAAATAGGTACTTTATAACAAAATATAAGTTTTAAAGTTCACAAATCACAAAATAATATTTAAAAAAATTCAAAAAATAAAAAATGAGTATATCGGAACGGTAATACCGAAAAATATCAAAAATACCGGAAATAGTTGTACCGGAGTACCCCATACCGGTATTACCGGTCGGTATATATGTAACACCCCAACATGGCGGAATCATGGGGTATCACTTAGAAAAGCACAGCATGACATGAGAATTATGTAGAGTCAAACTATATGCATTCAATAGATTGAAACAATCCACAAGTTCATTACAATAATCAACA
>CM067167.1:26377059-26499559 GCA_034093135.1 Erigeron breviscapus
AGAACCACTTTATGTGATGGCTTGAATTCAACGTGATGAATGTGGAATGAGTACAATGTGGTTAATGTGTGCATTGACTGAATTTGATTGTCATTGATATGGATTGTTGTTACTGATTGATGTTTGTTGGATGCTTTAGAGCAAAATGAAGTTATGTTATTAACTTAGTATAATATTGTGGCAACCCTAAAAGAACCCGATCAACTCTTTTATTGTCGCCCAACATTATAACAAGTTAATGACATCATGGATTGCGCATGCATGGCTTAGAGTATAATAAGGAACCGATATGCTTAATGGAAGTTGATTGGGTGGAGGGTTAGTCGTTGGTACACCCTGTATACATACCCGGTCAATAACTAGAAAGCATATCGAATTCGGATTATACTTGAATCATTCGTGTTAGTTGCTTGGCTTAGTATATAATAGGGAACCGATATGCTTAATGGAAGTTGATTGGGTGAAGGGTTAGTCGTTGGTACACCCTGTATACATACCTGGTCAATAACTAGAGAGCATATCGAATTCAGATTATACTTAACCCATTTGTGTTAATTGTTTGATTTTATGATGTATTGAGCATGATTACTTGAATTAATAATGAACGATTGTAATGAAATTGACATGATGATATGCTAAGTAACAATCTCATAGGATTCTAGCACTCTTGCCTTAGCTTAATGATATGAAATGAGTATGTGGTATCGGTATGAGAGCATTGACTACTTGTGTGACTAACATGTGAGCATTTGAGACTAACTCTTGGGTCAACGTGTCACTTGCTTTATAGAAATGGTGAGACCAAGGAGAGCCGGAACGAACTATAGGGCTGAACCGGAAGAACCTCAACCGGAAGCTCAACCGGAGGTACAAGGAGGTAGAGGTAGGAGCCGTGGTAGGGGCCGTGGTAGAGGTCGTGGTAGAGGCCAAGGAAGGGGTCGTGGTGAAGTTCCTGAGCCAAACATGGCTGAGGTGATCGCTCAAACGATCGCCAATATCATGCCAACCATTATTGCTCAAGTCACGGCAAGTCTTGGGCAGAACAATGTGGCTCAAAACAATGAAGCCCCAGAAAATGTGAATAATGAGAATGCTCAACCTCATGCCGTGGAAGAGGAAGAAGAGGAACCAGTGGGAGTTGATAACAGTATGCCCATGTATAATCAACATGGAGGATACCGACAGGGGTGTATATTTAAAGACTTCAAAAGCTGTGGGGCACCGAAGTTTGATGGAAGAGGTGGTCCCACAGAGTGTATAAGGTGGTTTGAGGAGATCGAGGCAGTGATTGAAAGAAGTCATTTCACATACGACGACCGGATTTCTTATGCATCCGGCATGTTTAAAAATGACGCCTTGAGTTGGTGGAACCAAGAGATAACTTTGGGGCGGACTTATAACTTGGAATGGATCGATTTCAAGAACAAGGTGAAGGCGAAGTTTTGTCCTCCCTATGAACTACAAAATTTGACCATTGAGTTGTTAATCTCAACATGGAGGGAGCCGATTACAAGAGCTATGTTAGACGATTTCAAGAGTTGTCTACCCTCATTCCTCACTTGGTAGATTCTGAGGCTCGGGCCATCGAGAAGTTTGTATTGGGCTTGAATCCTCAAGTCCAATCCTATGTGAATTCGAACATGCCTACTTCTTTAGCCGATGCTGTCAACCGAGCCGGTAGTGTGACTGAAGACTTGTTGAGGAGCGGTGTTTTGAGTAACTCCTTAGCAAACAAGAGGAAAGAAGTGGGAGAGTCAAGTGGGGTAAATAAAATGGGAAGGTTTGATCCCAAAAATGCTAATAGGGGTAGAGTGATGGCGGCGGTGGAACCGGCTAGGAAGGCTTATGCAGGACCCCATCCTTTATGTGGAAGATGCAACAAACACCATTCTGCCAACGTCCAATGTGGGGAGTGTTTTAATTGTAACCGAGTTGGGCATTTGTCCAAGGATTGTAGAGCTCCGAGAACGGATCCAATGAATGTGACTCCTATTCGAGCCGTCCCTCCTCAAGGTAATCAACAAAGAGGCGAGTGTTTTGGATGTGGTAGTCGTACTCACTACCGTAACAATTGTCCGCAATGGGTTGGACAACAAGTTGAAGTGGCGGTTCACCCGAATCAACTCCAAATTACCGGGCCGAACCAAAACCGTGGCCAACAAGGTCAACAAGTTCAACCTCGTGGCCGAGCTTTTGCGAGAAGTGACAATGGAGGCCAAAATGATCCAACCGTTGGTTAAGGTACATTCCTCTTAACGGTCGCAATGTTATGGCACTATTCGATATCGAAACCGACTATGATCTCGTTTATTCTAACGTTACTCCTTTGAATTACGTTCGTTCGTGTGTTTTGGAATTATATGTTTAAAAATTTTGGATATTTAGCGACTCCCTAACTAGATTGGGTCAAATACCCCGTGTATGCATCTTGACTCTAGAAGACGACAAACTCTTCACGTACTTTGTACTCTGTGATATTTAGGTTCTTGACGATAAAGTGAGAAAAATCTGAATGCCAACGGTTAATACGGTTCTTAATTGTGTAGTAGGGTTGCTAGTATATAAAAAAAATATCTAACGGTAGAGTTTTTAGGGTTTCATGGGAATCTTCAAACTCAAGCGTCCTTAGAGCTACCGTCTCAAAAATCTGAAAACTAACGTCGTCTCTGATAATCTTGAGTCTCCCGAGGCCTTTCCGGATGACTTATCGGGCTTGTCCCATCTCGATAACTTAAATTTCGTATATGCATAACTTCCTAACATCGCGCGTGTAGTCAAAACCCTTATAGACTTCCGAGATGCGAATAAGCTTGTAGTGAAAGACCGGGAAAGAGATTCGAAGGAAAACAAATTGTAATGGATTTCACCATGAAGTCGCCGACGACAAGAAGTGGTCACTATACGATAAAACCGATAAGAAAGTCGCTTGACTCTAATTCAGGGAGCCATCTAATGAGCAACGGGCACTCAACCCGACTTGAGACTTGATCGCATGTAAAGAGTATGTGCTTATGACCCTGGCGGAAATCTTGTGCAATAACAGGTGTTACGCGAGTATTCGAATGTCACCGACCGAAGCACTGAGTAGTAGAGGTGTTACTCTCCTCTGGATGAGCCGAGAACCGAAGGAAGCCAATGTAGCGGGCCGGAGATAGTGATTGGAATGACAAGAGCAACTTCTCAAGCTAAGCGAATAGCCCAACTAGCTCGCATGCTACAAAAGAAGTGGGTCGATGTGTGGTGGAGAGCCTACGTAACCGCATTTGTTTAACGATTAGTGATTTGTTGAATTTCGGGACGAAATTCTTTTGACGGGGGAATAATGTAACATCCGTGAGTTTTGACCCGTTGACTTTACGTGTAATTTGACTAACAATTTGAGTTAATGAATTATTTGGGTCGTTTTGTGATTAAATGACAATGTGGTATGGTAGTCGGGTCGATAGTGTGTTTAATCGGTGTTTAAATGTATAACGTTTTGTATTTGGGCTTGAGAAGGAAACGGGTCGACCCGTGGGTTATCCGCGACCCACCAGCCCTATATGACCCATTTCCTTCCCATTTCCCATTCATTCACTTTACATTTCTTTTCTTCTTCTCTTTTTCTCTCTAAGTGAAAAGCAAGACCAATCCATCTCCTCTCTTCATTTCTCTTGCTTTATTTGGTGTTTTGGGTTTAGATTAACTCGAGAATCATTAGCATCTTTAACTCATATCGTCTTATCAAAGGATTTCATTTAGAAGTGCAAGAATTTTAACCCATTTGACCTAAATCGGGTTCTAGCTCGTGAAGGAAGCTTTGGTAAGTCTAACTCATCCCATTTACTTCTATTTATGTTAGTTTACTCGTTTCTAGTCATCTCTTACATTTACAAGTCTTAAATCGGGTCGTAATGAAATTAGGGTTCAATTAGGGTTTTGGGTTGGGTTGAATGATTTGGAGGTGTTCTTGATGTTTTGGAATGGAAATTTGTAGTGGGTTATGTTTATTTATGTCCAAATATGTGGAATTAGGCTTGAAATTGGGTCCTAGATCATCCATGGTCGATTATGGGGTCAAAAATGGGGTTTTGGGTTGTTTTGGATCGTTTTTGGCTAAGTTTCTGCAGCAGATTTGGCTGACTGCGGCGCAGTGGGAGGTGCCAGACCCCACTGCGGCGCAGTGAAAAGCTGCTGAACCAAGTGACTCTTTGTCAACTTCAAACGCTTATAACTTTTGATCCGTAAGTCCAATTGAGTCATATGACCTATCGTTGGAATCGTGAGAGAGTCTACTTTCTCATGGTAAAGTCCTTTTGATCTGAATCCTTTTACATTTCTAAAAATGTCGGGTCAAAGTGTTATAGTTCATGCTCGGGAGAGTCATTAAGGCGTTGTGGGATTTTGGCGCGACTCAAACTTACTTAACCAACTTGTGTAGGGTTATAGAGTTGTTTTTGATGACACTATGATATATATTGATAGGTTGTGGGCACGTGGCGGTCGTTGGACATTTATAGCTCGATATTAACTTGTCGTTTGCTTGGAAATCAAGGTGAGTTTCGTAGCTCCCTACTCAATAGAGATTCGGGCTGAAAAGTGTACATATATGTGTTGTTTGTTTGTTTGGTTGACTTAATTTCCTGTCTAGTTAATTTCTGATTTATAGTCGTTTGGTAGACAGTTTTGATTGATCGTGTGATGGTTTACGAATGTGTTTGTGATATTGTAACTCTTTAGGATAGAAGTACATACATGGAGGTCGGCTTTACTTTCAAAGGGTTTTAGGTGTGGTGGGAAGGCTGCGGATGACCCTATATATAAGCATCTAGAACTCGATGAAAGTAAAATCCTCCGAAGTGTATGTACGCATTGTTTAGAGTAAATGATGGACTTTGGGATTACATTTGAGATAGACATGAATGCCTTGATATACCTGACTTGCGAGATACGTACTTATTCATACTTTTATCGTTGTATTGGTGAACTTACGGATTAATGGTCGTTGATTAAATGGTTGAGTGAGTGATTGATTGATTGGCTTAGTTGTTGGATTGACGAGACGGTTTGTTACGTTTGATTGACTTAGTTAAGTTATGAAGTATATTATTATTATTAGGATAGACGTATAGACATGGAAGTCGGTTCTACCTTCAATGGGCCTTAGATGTGGTGGGAAGGCTGCGGGTGACCCTATATATAAGCATCTGGGACTTGAAGAAAGTAGAATCCTCCTAAGTGTATATACGTATAGTTCAGTTGGTTGAACAATTGGGTATTGGACTTGTGTTTGAGATCGACATTTACGCATTGATACAGGTACTATATGTACTTGATGACATTGATACGGGTACTATATGTACTTGATGACATTGATACGGGTACTATATGTACTTGATGACATTGATACGGGTACTATATGTACTTGATGACATTGATACGGGTACTATATGTACTTGATGACATTTATACGTACATGACTCTGATTATATAGACGACTTGAAGACCACGCATATGATTTGCATTACGACTTACATGTACATGTGACTTTTGTATTCATATTTACATCTTTGTGCACATTTATTTCACATTTACGTATATCTGTGTAATCTTGTTGTTGATGATATTGTGTTGCTGAGAGGCTTACTGTAAGTTATACTTTGCCTCTATTCGTGCATAGTGATTATTGACGATGGTTCATTGTGGAGCATTACTACGGACTCACCAACCTTGTGTTGACTATGCTTAGTACACTTTTCAGGTAACCAGGTTAATCCAGGGCGTGGAGTCTGATTATTTGCTTGCTGTTGAACCCGGACTTGGACTTATATGGATCAAGGATCCATTTGCCTTCTTTTGCATTGTACTTAGAACCGTTAGCCATCTTTTGATGTTTTGTTGTAATATTTGATGATGACTTGCTCTTTATGTATTTTGATACTTGTTTATCTTACTGTATGGATTCACTGAATCCTTTATTTGCATTTAGTTCATGTTCTACATTAATCCCACCTTGTGCTATATGATTTCCGTGATATTCTGAGCCTTGGCTTGGGGTGTTACATTATGATTGTGAAAATAAGTACCATCCCAGTAAAGCTAATGTGGTGGCTGATGCATTAAGTAGGAAAGTGCAGAATTTTTCATGTAGATTGATGAGTATGGTTGTTCAAGCAAAGTCGTGATTACTTGACCATATCAAGGAGGCTCAAGTTAAGGCGTTATTGAAAGATAACATTGACAAAGAAAGTATTGCAAAGAAGAAAAGATTAGTGATGGAAACAAATAGCCGTGGGTTCTGGACTTACAAAGGTCGAATTTGGGTACCATTGCTAGATGGTAACCGTGAGTTAATTCTAGAGGAAGCACATAGATCTAGATACTCAGTTCACCCCGGTGCTACAAAGATGTATGCAGATTTGAAGCCCATTTATTGGTGGCCGAATATTAAAGGAGAAGTAGCACATTTTGTGGAAAGATGCTTGACTTGTGCACGGGTTAAAGCTGATCACAAAAAGCCATATGGAATGTTGCATCAATTAGAGATTCCGGAATGGAAATGGGATCATATAACTATGGATTTTGTAACCAAGTTACCGAGAACTCCAAAGGGGAACGATATGGTATGGGTTATTGTGGATAGATTGACGAAGAGTGCTCATTTCTTAGCAACACGCCAAGATGTACCATTGACCAAGATGGCAAAGATGTATATAGATGAAGTTGTCTCAAAGCATGGTGTTCCATTATCTATTGTGTCAGATCGAGACACGAGATTTGTATCTAGCTTTTGGAAAGGTCTCCAACGAGCATTAGGTACTAGAGTGAACTTGAGCACCGCCTATCATCCTCAAACTGATGGGCAAAGTTAAAGAACAATTCAAACATTGGAGGATATGCTAAGGGCTTGTGTATTAGAGTATGGTGGAGCGTGGGACGATCATTTGAAATTGATTGAGTTTGCTTATAATAATAGCTATGATGCAAGTATTGGAATGCCGCCATTTAAAATACTGTATGGTAGAAGGTCTAGGACTCCAAGTTGTTGGATGGAGCCCGGTGAAAAGCAAATTACGGGTCCTGAAATTATAGAGATCACAGCTGAAAAGGTTAACATTGCAAAAGAAGCGCTTCGTGTAGCTAGAGAACGACAGAAAACGTATGCCGACAATAAAAGAAGGCCGATTGAATTTGAAGTCGGTGACATGGTGATGCTGAAAATTTCCCCATGGAAAGGAGTCATTCGCTTAGGAAAGAAAGGAAAGTTAAGTCCAAGATTCATTGGACCATTTAAAGTGCTGAAGCGTATCAAAGATGTGGCGTATCAGTTGGAATTGCCTCCAGAATTGGATGGAATTCACAACACATTTCATGTATCCTATTTGAGGAAATGTTTAGCGGAGGAGTCTAGTGTGATTCCTATTGAAGATGTGAGCATTGATCCAAGTAAAAGAATGATCGAGGAACCGATAGCAATACTTGGAAGGAAGCAAAAGAAGCTACGCAGGAAAATCATTAATCTTGTATTGATCAAGTGGAAGCACAACCATGGTGAAAGTCTCACTTGGGAAACCGAATCCGTGATGAAAGAGAAGTATCCATAGTTGTTCATTTCTGATGAGATTCCGGGGACGGAATCCTCTTAAGGGGGAGGTAATTGTAACATCCCAATCTTTTTAATTAACGGTTGACTTGAGTCGTTAAGTCAACATAACGTGTATGTTAAGCTTATGGTAGATTTAATGCTTAAATGTAGTTAATGTGTTATACATGTGGGACTTGAATGTCTTATTAATTGATGTAGTAATGTGTTTAAAATGTAGTTATGTGCCTTTTGAGGTGCTAGATGTAACACCCCAACCACGGCGGAACGTTGAGATGTACAGAAAGTCGAGTATTCAAAACAAAGGGTAGTAGATAACATTCACCATAGCTTTATTTGATAAAAGTAAATTTACAATGCACAAGCATGTGAACCAATTCCCAAGTACAATACGTCTACCATACTTGGATATTGAGACCACGAAACACATAACAAATACATGAGATGGTATACTACAATGGTCAGGGCGGATTCCATTGCCCGTCGCAAGGTTTGATCTTTGACTCCAGAGTGCAATACAATAATCATGATGCATATAAATCCTCAAAGCTTATGCTAATTCCTGAAAAGCATGAAGAAAAAGTGTCAACTACGAAAACGTAGTTGGTGAGTGCATAGGTTTTTAAGTACATTCCGTTACGTATCCATTTCAAAGAGTTGGGAAATCCATGGTGAATTATAAAGTTCTCATTTGTCACATTTATTGAGAGAGGAAAACATATCAATCGATTTATCATTTATCATACCAAAACCATTTGGTCATCAATACTTCAATATTGCCAAGTTCAACAACTTTCAAGATTCCATACAAGGTCCAATACCCAAACCGTATGTTCAAACCACAATTTCCATCCATAATATAATATCAATACCGCTTGGTCAATGGTAAGACTACCATGACGTAATTCGATGAGATTGTTCTTGAGCCACTACTAAGACCGGTTATGTCCCAATAATCAGATATAATGTCCCAAATGATAAGATAATGATAAGCACATGCTGTCAATCACGTGCATGAAGATAACCAAGGGTCGTGCCATGGAGACGCCCACAAATATATAGTAGTTAGAGCACCGCGAGGCCAGACTGGCGATGAAGGTGGCCACCAAGGCAGACCAAACATCCCACCGTTACCTATAATAGTGGATGAGGGGACAAATCCTAGTTGCGCAACCCTCTAACTACAGGCCTCAAATGAGTTAATAGTAGTATACAGGGGACCACCGTTTGACAGTACTCAAGCTCATCATATGACATATAACCCGTTGAACATACAATATAATTCCCATGTCATTATCATTATTTCAAAGTATCATTTCATAAGAGAAAGTCATTTTAATTAATCATGCTTTTCACCCCGCAAGTAAAACATATAAAAGAGTTTGAAAGGGGGCTATGACTCACCTTGATATGCCGCATATTATATTCACTTATCCAAAATGGGTACTTCCCATCTATCGCTTCCTTGATCATATATCCGTCATATTCCTCAATCACATTCCAAGCCAAGACTATCCCTACGATAGGACTAATATACGTAAGTTCCTATCTTAAGCCATCACTAAGGAATGCCACTTTCATTATGTTGTCATAAATTTTGGGATCCAAGTATATTGTTAATATTTGCATCTTTTTGGTTGTAGAGAGTGTTGGTGAAAAGGGTCACTTTCATTATACATGTAGTTATAAGTTGTCAGAATTTCGGTAACTTGCCTTTGATTATTATGGTTCCCATTGTGTGCTTTGCTTGATTATAATATTTGACATTAGTAACTTCATAATATTAATATTTATGAATACTTTCTGATTTATAATTATTTATTTAATTTAATATTATTTAATTAATTATTTATTCATTTTCTTGATTTATTAACCAAATAATTCTTTAAAAATACTTTCAAGTACCTCACTTGCCTTTATAATTCGTGGCTAATTATATTTGGGTTATATTCTGATTATTATGCCTTTTAACTTAGAATATTGTGATATATATATATTTATTTATGTAATTTTTCTATTAATTTAAAAATAGTTATTTATTAGTGATTTTCACTTACTTAATTATTTCTAATTTATATGACATTTGTTCTTTGACTTAAAATGATTTTACCCCAGTAGGTTTTAGTCACTTTCATCATTGGTTGTGATTATTTAACCAATTTCATGATTTATATAATTTATTTATTTATTTATTTACCTTTTTAATTATCATTTAAATTTAATAATTAATAGAAATTCTTAGAAATCACCACACAACTTTTTGGCTAAAAATCCCAGGCCTTTTAGGCAACTTTTATCATGGGAAAAATCATATCAATTCAACCTCTCTTGTGTCTCGCTCATTTTGAGGATTCTAAGCTTATAAATCGTTTTTACCGAAATAGTGATTTTTGCCTCATTTTCCAAGCAATTCAAATGCGTCAAAATGGATTTTCATCCTTATTTCATTATTTACAGAATGTTCATTATATTTTGGTGCCTTAAGTCGTGATAGTGGTGGTGGTGTGATGTGTGCAATTTAAAGCTTTCGGTTAGTGTTTATATGAACCGAATTAGTGATTTGTAGGCTTGCCTTTGCCATTTAATAACCAAGTTAAGTTTTATAACTTTTATTTGACATATTCTCAGTAGGTCTATAATACTTTTTGTTACGATATTGTTGGAGTTGATTAAAGTTGCAATCTAGTGACTTTTAGCTTATTTTGTTGTGAAGAACTTTTACTTGGAATTTTCTGTTTTAACACTTATTTTCATAAAATGTTGAGTAGTCATTCTTGGTTAAGTTGAATTATTTGGACGTTGGTGATTTTTATACAGAGACATATATGTGTCCTATATTTATGTGAATTTTTTCTAAATTTTTAGACATTGTTTACTACCTCTAAAAATTACAAAACCAAAGTTGGTCAGAATGCTTGCTGTTATGCGACCCGAAATATTTTATAAAAGATTTCGATGATGAACATTTAAGAAAAATCCCCCAATTTTATTTTATATTAGGGACACTTTGAACTCAGTTCACACCAGGTTTAAACTTCTGAAACCTATTAGTTAAGAAATTAAAAATCGTCAAAGTTGACTCAACATTGAGACAAAAATCCAGTTTTGACCACTTTTGGTAGAAAAATCATATCTTTGGTTTGGTTTAGTATATTTGAGTGATTCCAGTTGGAGGTTAAACTTAACTCTTTTATCTACAACTTTTATTTTGAAGTTTTTCTTGAAACGGCCCTCACATGCCCAGTTTATCCGTCCAAAGACAGAAGAATAATTCTGTCAGAAGCATTTGGGTCCAAACAACTCACCAATGACCATTCTTGCTTTATTAACACTTGAGTTCATCATTTACAAGATTAATACTTTATTCTTATACCTCTTAACATCAAATTTCCAGATTATTATACCTCTTTTAACATATTTTTCACTTAATACAAGTTCATATCCATCTCATAATCCAACAACAAGATTCAACTTTCTTAGATCTAACATGCATTCATTCAAATCAACACTTTTCAATACCAATCTTTATAGATCTATCATTTAACAACATAAAAGCTTTCTTTTTATGAAAATCTCAGAATATATTGGTGTTTATTTTAATAAAAAACAGTTTTAATCAAATCTATATACCCATTTAGCAACAAATCTTACAACAAAAACTCTTGGGTCTTGTTCTTGTTGAATCATTGAATCCTTTCTCTAGATCTTTACATGCATGAACATGTGAGATAAGAATCTATCAACCTTGCCCTCATTGAGTTTAAATCAAGAATAAAATCAAAGAAAAACTTGACTTTTGATAAAGATCTTTTAAGATATACAAAAACAAGATAGATTAAACAAAGAGATGGAGATTTATACCCTTCTTGAACTCGGTTTTGAAAGGGATTTTGTGCAGAATTTTCGTGGCCTTCTAGGCTTCTAATAACCCTTATTCCAAGCTTAACACCACCCTTAATCCTTGCTTGAATCCACCCTTACTTATTCTAGCATAAACCCTTATTATTGTTATGGTTTGGATTTGATTTTGTCTTGCCTTTTTCTTTGTAGTTTGAGCCGTGACTATGAGAGGAAAAGGAAGAGAAAGTTGTTTTTCTTAGAGTGTAAGAGTGTGTGTGTGTGTTTGGAAAAAGGAGTAATGAATAATGTGAAGGAGATTAAGGGTTTAGGTGTAATGTGTCTTGGAGAATACAAACTAGTTGATCAACCATTGGGTGTTGGGTTTTGGGGAGGGGGCCGGTTTTGGTTAGGGTAAAATGGGAGGGGATTTTGGATTGTAAAAATGTTATGTAAGTGTATATGTGTTTGTACAAATTGTAAGTACATATGGGTGCATGTATGGACCTTTAGGATAACTAGTTAATTAGTATTTAGGATATAATTGTGTACATAAGTATGTATATGTGTGGCCGTGTATATATATGTATGTATGTATATATTTTTGGTGTTTTAATTTGTTACAAGGCTCATTGGTTGTAATCTTGTATTTATTTTAAGCATATATATGTATACTTATTATTAATTTAACACTTTTATGTACATATTAATTTATAAATTCATTCTTGAGATAGAAATTTTATTTCCATGACCACATATACTTTAATTGGCTTGGTGATTGAATTGTTGGACATTTTGCAAGATTTATTGACTTTGTCACAAGTTGTGAGTCTTATATTATTATCTATATAACTTGAGTTCTTGAAATGAAGTTTTTGGTTTATTGACATTTCATCAAGTTCAATTTGAACTAGTTTATAGATTGGGATTGTCTTGAATGATTATTGTTATTGTTTATGGCATTTCTAAGATAGCTGGTCATTTACGGTATTTCATTGAACTAGAGGGCAATTTTCACTATGCCTTAGATGTCTAGAAGGTCAATTCTCTTAATAAATCTCTAGGGATAGATTCCTAGATAAATATAAGTGAGTTGTCCAAGTCGGGAATTGAGGGTTGTTACACTAGAAGGGTTCATTAAGTTGTATATAGTCCATAGAGGTGTTTTGGGCTAATAATGTGATGTTTGGAAGTCTAGGGACCAATTTTGACTTAATGGGAAACTCAAAAACGGGTTTAGAGTCCTAAGGGTGATCATTAGTACCTCATAACTGATATTATCACTTTTCTCCCAAGCCCCAGACCACTCCTTAATGCCCAATCGATTTCTAAACCGAAAATCCTTCAAAACGTGTGATTACGGAGTGTTTGATCGACTCTTTTGCATCCTCGTTGTGATCTACAGGTAGAAAAGGTATAGTAGCATGGATTTAATATCTTTTCAATCTCATGAGTCATTAGAATTCAAATCTAGGTCATTGGAGGATCAATTGATAACGAAATAATGCCTGTTTTAATGATGCAATTATGTATGGTTTGATTAAAGGTTGTATTGCATTATTATGGTCTAAATATGAAGGATTTTGATGTATTAAAGTAGTGTTTTTGACCTGGAGTCGTTTGGATTTGGTTTGGGGGTTTAATCGATCGAAGTTGTGCAAAAACGGGGCTAGTTGCGGTGCAACTAGCTAGCTGCGACGCAACTAGTTTCCAGAAAGATAAGTTGCGGCGCAACATGTAGTTGCGGCGCAATTGAGAGCTGGGGTTGCGGCGCAACATGTTGGTTGCGGCACAACTCTAATGCAGGAAAACAAGTTGCGGCGCAATGAGGTCATTGTGGCGCAACAGGGTCTTTGACTGAATTTTTAATAATGAACCTCCAATGCGTATGTCGTTGTCGTGGGTCATGTTTGTAGGAGTTTAGGTCTGAGTTATGACCTTATTAACGTGAGTATTAGCATGTCTAATGGTCGTTTACTAATTATAGGTAGACGAGACTAGTTGCTTTGCACGGTAACGTAGTTGTCTATTGTCGTGCGCTTCTTCGAGGTAAGATACACTACTTTGACACGCTGAGGGTTCAACAAAAGATGGTTTCATAATTATAACTTCCCATATTGGTACCTTATGTTGCTTATGAGTATGTGGGGTTTACACGGGAGGTATTATGGGTTATGTAGTTGACCTTTGAGACCTGAAATGCAGTCCCAAATGATATGTAATGTAGTGCATGTTATGAAATGACGTATAATGTAGTGTGAAATGCAGAATGAATGATAGGCACAATTAGGGTGTTACATCCTGTTATGTAGTAATGAAGTTGTGATATGCTTGATGTGTGTTGTGCCTTAATGACGTTTCATAAATCCATAATGTTTGAAATGGACAAATGGTTTATAACTTAAGTGTTATCTTACTTAGCTAATTCGTTAGCTAACACATGTCTTTTGAAATGTGTTTCTCCCTCAGGTTTAGCTTAGCCGAGGTAGACGTGAATGAAGAGTGAGGAAATGGGCAGATTGCTTGATGAAGACCATAGCTACCCATAGTTGCTGCATATTTCTAGACTTTTGTTTTATGATAGACATTTATGAAGTTTGCATGTTTTATAGTCGGTTGTTTTGTGTTAGGCAGCCGACGGGTTTCCATTTGGACTTGTTTTGATGATATGACTAAGTAACACCATTGAATAAGGAAACCAAACAGATTTTAAATGGTTTGGACTTTTAAAAGTTTACTTCCGCTTTATTTTAACGTCGTTAGGCGAAAAATTTTGGAAACCCATATTTTAAACGAAGGGTATTACAAATCCTCTCTTCGTCATCTAAACTATTATGGAGTAAAAGAACAAAGCGAAGGAGAATAAGGAATTTACCTGATGATGATCGACGAGGAAGCAGCGGAAGAAGATTTTTCGGAGTAATAGTAAAAATAGGCAAAAAGCCTTTCTTTGACAAAAGAGTTGGTAATAATCACGGGTACCAACCAATGAAAAGTTACCCCGGGTTTCGTGCCAACAAGTTGTTATGAAGGGATAAGCCGTAATTATATCTTTGCAGTAAATGACTTTAATGATCGATCAGATGGGCAAGTTGCGATACGGAGCAACGGAGCACATTTTTTGAAGTCTAACCAGACACTTTGTAGGCAGCCTCTCCAGTTAGACTGGGGGGCTTGATGATATACCCTATACGGAGCTTTAGCCCCGTACCCGAAGCAGATACGAAGACACCTTCGTACAGGTAAAAAATTACTTATCCATATACCCAGAACGGAGCTCGACCTCCGATTAACATAACTATTTCGGAGCTCCCAATGTAACAATACCCAGCTCCGAGGAAATATATCAAGAAGATCGGATATAGATCTTTTCTATGATTATCCGAGTAAAACAATATACTTAAGTCTGAAGACCTCGGACACGGCTCACTAAGAGATCATCTCGAATCTCCTAAAAAGATAAAAGATATTCTCAAAAGAGGAAGAGATTTACCCAAATTTTCTTACCCTCCAAGTTTCTACCCTCTATATAAGGAGGAGATATCATACGGCACAAATATATTGAATCACCCTCAGCATACCGTCCACACACAATAGTATACCGGCCTCTCAAGACCGGTGACGACACCCAATATAAAATTAGGCGTAAAGCGGCCACTGCCCTATTACCGGTAGGGAATCGCATACAAATCACCATCTAAACTCACACCCCCCCTCGGTCGTGCCATAGTGCGATTATTTGATCAATCACCGGGCAAGGGCAAGTACGGGTTAAGCTTAACACTTTCATCTAAATTACGAGCTCGATTTCACATCTCATATAGTTTAGGTGTGCACATTACCTAAACATTCATGATATAGTTTCATCTTAACGTTTGGGCCCTTAAACGTGCACGTGTCATAGCAACTTACAAAGTCTAGTGAACTAGATGAACAAGCCATGTAATCATCACATCTACACATACACATATACATATCATTTATCATCTCATATCGCGTATCATTGCATATCATCTATCTCATATCATATATTATTGCATATCATATTTCATAACATTTCAAAGCATTTCATAGCATCTCATCTAGAATCATATCATCCCATAGCATATCATAACAATACATATCATTTTATAACAATAGATATCATCTCATATTATTGGGATAGCATTTCAGGCCTCAATAGTCATTTACATAGTCCATATCGCCTCCCGTGTAACCCTGAATACCCATAGGCAAACAAGATATCTTTTGGGAAGTTATTATATGAAAACCATGTTTTTGTTGAACCCTCAGCATGTCAAAGTAGTGTATCTTACCTCGAAGATGCGCACAACAAATGGTAACTAAGCTACCGTGCAAAGCAAGTATTCCCGACTACCTATAATCATTAAGCGACCATTAGACGAGCTAAACAATACCCACTCAATTATGGTCATAACTCAGACCTACTTTATTCATTATTTCACAATGGCTAAACAACACTGTGAGCTCGTACTCTCCTTCAGTCAGATGTAGATCCATTCCATATTTGTTGCCGAGCGGCCTACGAACAGTGGGGCCTCGCAGATTGGATTCTGCTGGTTGTGCAGACTTCCCCAGCGACGCTGGGGGTCCTCCAGCGGCGCTGGTGACCTCCCAACGGCACTGGCATCCTTCCCCAGCGACGCTGGTACTCCCTGATCTGATTCCTGAATTGATTTTCGCCATGTAAATGCTTTTCTCCATCTCCGTGACAGGAGTCTCAAACCGATTCTGATGCATTATACCTATCTTAACTGAAACAAACTAAGCGAAAACCAAAGAAAAAGAAAACAAGAACAAAGATAAACACGAAAACACGAAAACGATTAGCAACTTCAAGAACAAAAATGAAACTAACTTAAATGCAAACAATCTAAGCTTAATAACTAAAAATGATAAAATAAAATATTTTTGGATTTTTGAATTTTAAGAAAATGAAAATACTAGCTAAATTAACTAAACCCTAATTTTGACCTAATTTGACTTCTAACCCTAATTGACTTAAACTAAGTACTGAAAGTAACTTTCTCGTGCCGAAACACAAGAAAGGTTCGAACTACACTAAACTAAGAATGCGTCGCGTCCCCGGCAGCGGCGCCAAAACACTTGATGGTTGTTTTTGTTTTTAGTGTTTAAATTTATAATTGTTGTACAAGTTAATATCTCAAAAACACACACACCTTAACGGACAGGGGACCCGCTCAGATGTAGTATAGTTTAGTGATAAGAACAGGATCGTTCGCATGGACGCGTTGCTTTACCTAATCTAGTAATATGTGTAATTCTAGCGGTTGTGGGTTGTCACGATTTCCTATTAAAACTAATGCAAATAAAAAGTAAATAGAAGCCGCAACCGCTTATTCAGCGAGAGGCTTAGTCTGAAAATAGTTTGAAAAAGCAAATAAAAGTAATTAAATTAAAATACTTGTTTGGCATCTCCGATCTCATGGTACGACCAAATACTATCCTACCCATTTGTTAGACTGTTGAAAACTTAATCACGGCTCAGATTCTCGTTAGATTCACTTTGCCTAATTACTAGTGCTGTCGCTAGACTCACACTAACCTATAAACAAATTCTCGTTAAATTCATTGTTTAAGCATTATTGACCTAAAGTTTGTGTTACTAGTTCATCTTTTAGTTACCCGGCTCTTAAGCCATGACCAGATAGTAATTATCTCCGGTGACCACAGTGCTCGTTTCCAAGTCAAAGGATCGCGTCTGACATTGTTAAGCATCATGTTTTATTCATCCTAATTACTTCAGTTCTGGATCCCTCGGTTACAAGTGAATCACCTTTTACAACTAGTTAAAGACCGACTAGTGTTTTCCATCCTAGCATATTAGTTCTAGTGTATGATCATAGACAACCATCAGAATTAAACTAATATATTCAGATATAGAACTGATAATAATGTGAAGAACTAGTAAAACATGGATCTACGATAAACAGTAAAACACACTCCAACAGATTCTAACAAATAAAGTAAAACAATAAACGTCTACATGATCACATTGATCCAAACAAGTATTCAGCCAACTTGCCTGACATTATTAAAGGAATAACAAAGTCTGAAAAGATGAAAGACATTGTTTACCAACTAAAAGTAAAATAGAAAAGTAGATCTAGACCGAGGATGAAGATCGGAAGGTGTTAGAAGCTCCAAAACCTTCTGGAAATCTGCAACTACGACCTAGGGTTTGATCTGGGCGGCTAGGGATGCTGAATCGGCTCTCTCTCAGGATTTTGAGGGTTAGTTCTACTTAAATAGTGAAATAAGTCGGTTGCTGATCTGGGCCGCCCAGCGGCGCTGGCTGGGCTTGCCAGCGGCGCTGGTGGTATGGGCCAGCGACGTTGGGAGTTGGGGAGCGGCGCTTTGTGTCTGCCAGCGGCGTGTCTGCCAGCGGCGCTGGTAGCTCCTGCTGCAGTTCGTACTTCATCGTTTGGCTCCCGAATCACCTCCTTGTGTCTTGTAACTTCATAGGCCTTCATCTTGAGTTACTTGATGTCATTTACCCTCTCTCGCATCTTCCGTGAACCTGCATAAACATACGACTCATTAAGTACCGATAGTTCCGGAATATTAACTCATTTTAGACATAGAAATGAGGCCTTTCGATGGGGGGTTTTTATCACAAAATGGACGCTCATCAAACCTCAACTCGAGTCTACTCTCATGTTATGTACTGCGATATGAGTCCGTTCAAGCAGTACGTATGGGAATCTTGGGAAGAAGTTTGGAAGAGAATGAAGCAGTTGGTTGCAGACTATCAATATGACAAACCTCAAATATATGAATATATTCCATGGTATTATGATGGTTTGAATCGCGACACTCAGAAGATCTTGGATAACGCTTGCGGTCACTACTTTCTCGAGTACTCACCAAGAAAAGCTTTCGCTTTCTTGGAAGAAAGTTCACAAGTTGAGAGCCTGATTCAAGAAGATCGGACAAATGAAGAGAAGGCACAAGAAATCCAAGAATCCATAACAACTGGTGCGATAGCAGATGAGGAGGATGATGAAGAAAGTGAGGATGGAGAAGAAAATGAGGTAGTATCTGATTATGTGTTTATTCCGAATGCTACTAAATCGGTTTTGCAGGTTGAAGAGAAAGCACAACTTTCTCAGTCGCTCCCCGAAGATGGTGATGGTCATGAAATATCACATCCGTAACCAAACAAGAGCAAGATTGTTGATGTGGATATAGTTTCTTCGACCATTGATGAAGTGCAGGTCAAACGGGAGCTAAACGAAGGAGAAACGGACAAAATCGAAAATTCAGATGCTGTTCCGGAAGAGCCAGCATCGCTGGTGAACTCTAGCGCCGCTGGTAGGCTACAGTTCCAAACAGAAGCTGACCAGCGCCGCTGGGACCTACAGCCAGCGCCGCTGGCAGCCCCGTTTCAGACGCAGTTGCTTTCTAAGTTTGTTTTGACACCAGAATGGACTTCCAATCAGATCCGGATAGTTATTCTACAACAAACGGAGCTTGAAACAGGTAAACATTCGAATCTATTATTACTTACTAAAATGATTTCCTTTGATTCGTTTGCAGGAGTGCCAAAGCCGCTGAATCTTTTCAAGAAGATCATGGCACGAAAGAAAGAGCCGGATAAATGGCATACGACTCTAACGATAGCTGAAGTTAAGGACACGGGACAACATCATGTACAACCCAAGTTGGGTTATCCATGGAGCTCTTTTACTCTAACTCATTGTTATTCAACTTTTAATTGCATTAAGTTAGACGATATTAGGGCTAGTAGTAATTTCATGCACTACTTTTTGTTTTTGAAACTAGCCCCGGACCCTTTGGCTCCCATTCCTTTCAAATCCGCGAACATGAGCTTTATAATTACTTACTTGAAAATACCGTGTCACAACGGAATTTTTGAAAATGTTATATGTTCGGATGAAAGGGTGGATATTTTCTTTAAATTTTAGTGAAAGTATGAAATGGTTTTGTTCATTGAAAGTGAGTTTTGATAAGGTGAATGAAATGGTTTGGGTACTGACTAAGATTAAATTCACATTTTACTCACCTTATTCGCGTAAACCGCCCGACACTTTAAGTGTGGGGGCGTTTAAGACCCCGCCATGGTAAGTTTGGGGAATGAGTCCGGCTGAAGACTCGATAAATTTAGCGCTTCTTGGGAGGCAACCCAAGTTTTGTTTTGTTTAGCTCTTATTTTTCTTTTTCTAGTTTGATTTCGTATTTGCTTTTCATTTCATTTTTATTGTTTTAGCTTGTTATTTCCATTTTGATATTTTGATTGAAGTGTGCAGGAGTATTTTGTCTTGTAGTCTGAAGGAAATGATGTGTAAAATCGAGTCTCAAATTTATAAACAAGAACTACCTAATTACTGACTACTACACATTTACGGGCAGTGTACCCGTTCATATATAGTATAGCTAAAAGGCAAGTCCAAGATCGAATACAAGGACGATTATTTAGGAAAAATGTGAGTTTAATGTAATTCTAAAAGATGGGGGTTGGTTTAATGACCCTTGTCACTTTGTTTTGAAAACGGTTAGTTAATTGAGAAAGTTAGTAATTCTGAAGAATTAATCGAAAAAGAGTTTGTTGTAAACAAGAGATTTAAAAGATCATCTACCTTGAATCCATGACACTACAAATTCAGGTTGCACTTAATTGAAGAACCAATTCAAATATGTTGATTAATAACCGAGAACTGAACAAAGACTCACCCCGTACCCGTCAAGTTCGTTACTTTATTCAATCCCCTTAATTAACTAGTTCCATTACTAAGACGGTACCCCGAGACGCCTTTCATAACTTTCCTAATCAATTAATTGTTTTGGTTATTTAGATAACAATTGTGTTTATTGATTGTACCCAACCATTAACTCATTAACTCTTATTATCGATCAATTGCTTTCTACCATACCCGTCATAGAACCAATCACTTATACCTAAGCAATTAAAACCATTCATACACAACTCTAGCTACTACTATAATTATGCATAAACAACCAACAATTGAAAGATAAATAATAAAGAGTTAATAAACTAAGATCACGACACAATGTTAAATTAAATCGACTTGAATTATAAAAATAGTGCAACCATCATTATTAATCGTGCCACTTCATCTCAATAGATGATGAACAATTAGCCCATAACTAGACTAATATAAATCATGACGAACATCAACGTAAATATTAAGTTCATGTTGTAATGATAAACTAATATTTAATAATAGGAAGAGTAAACAAAAGTAACCAAAGATAAGCGAATTGCGGCTGTACTTCACAAGTGACCAAAGAAAAGATCGAAAGCCAAAGGCTTTTGTCTTCTTGTTGCTCCTCCAACACCTCACAAACACCTCACAAACCGACACCCCCTCTCCTCACGAACCACTCCTGCCGACCTCACGCACAGCACACTCCCTCACGTCCAGAATCTCACCAACAAACCCCATAATAATATATGATCTCTTTATTTATAGATGTAGGTTGCTTGGCTTGCTTTGGGCCCACAATGGGTCTTCTTTGCCGACTTCACGAAACAAAACATTAATAAGTCTTTGAGCTGCTTCTTTCTTTTGGACTTGATGCTCACATTTAATATTACATGGGCTCCTACTTACTTGAGCTATCGTATGGGATGTTCCAACCGAGCCCATAATCGAATCTTGCACTTTTTTTATTTATTTCTTGTATAGCCAAGCCACATGTAGAATACTAATACTTAGTCCATGTATTGTAATCGTTTATTGTCTTTTCGGCTCCATTTTCATTTTCTTCATAAATTATCTTTATTTGGCTCATTCTTGTCATAATTCATCTCATAGACCTATAATCCAAATAAATCACATATTAAGTATAAAAGTCTACAAAAATGACATAATTCAAACATAAAATAAATGATATCGTGTAATAAATATGTGTAAAATAGGCGATATCCAGAAACCAGACACTTGGTCAAAAGCTAAGTGAGGGGGAGTTCAAACATCAAATCGTTGAAGAAAATCAGACGTCGAAACACGTACAGGAGCCAAAAGCGCCGCTAGAAGACCTCCAGCGCCGCTGGGAAAGCCACCTGGGCTTCCCAGCGCCACTCAGCTACTTCCAGCGCCGCTGGACCTGCACCTGTGCAGATCCAGCGCCGCTCACCAACCCAGCGCCGCTCCCACCAGTCCAGCGCCCGCTCGAGCTCCGCCTGCGCCGCTCCCAACTCCAGTCTGCACACCAGATCGCGAAAAATCCAAAAAAAAATCAGAAAAACCCAAAAATCAAAAAAAAAAGCAAAAATAAAAAAATCAGAAAATACCAAAAAGAAAAGAAGGTGGAGAAGCATCAATGGATCGCCATCAAATGGAGACTACTCAAATCTTTGAAGAACAACATCATTCAAGTCGCTCCACGCATGCCATCTTCAACAACATTCATGCAATTTAAGCCCGGGAAGTTTCGTTAATCCTTTACTTTTCGTGTTTTTCCTATTACCCTTTATGTTATGTTATGTTTAGTACAACGAGGACGTTGTACAATTTAAGTGTGGGGGGATGCAATAGGAAAAACCCGTGGTATAACTGCTTGATAAATCATAAGTTTTCTACTACTTAATTCATGCAAATTTAAGATTTTTCTTGTGTCTGAAAATCATTTTGAGAAAAAAGCTTTGCAAGTAGACAAAAGATGACGATAACTAAGCAATATTAGCTCTGGTAGGATGAACGGTTAGTTAGGACTCTGTTAGTTCAACTATAGATTTGTGGCTGTTCATTTTTCCAAATGGATTAGAGCTTAGACTGAAACTGTATGCGATTGTGTTTGCCATAGCACATTTAACCGGACTTTAATATGCCTAGCAATTAGAGCTATCTAGTTATTAGTATAGGTGTATTAATTGGACTTAATAATATACATGCTTGTGTAGGAACTAGTTTAGACGTATGGTTCGCCTTAATTCTTACACTATTGATTGTGAACTAGTTGCATGCGGAGTAAGTGTATGAGTCATCTGGGGTCTCTGATAATGTCTATTGCATGAATAATGTAGCATCTTAAGAAAAGGCAATCAGTAGATTAAATTAAAAAGAGTTCAAAGAACTAATAACGAGTAAAATCTATACGCATCAAGTTATGTCGCTTTGCGCGTGGGGAACCACCGACCTGTCACCGCTGTCTTGATGTAAGGTATAAACTCTAACCGTTAGTTGAGTTATGTCGCTCTGCGCGTGGGGAACCACCGACCTGTCACCGCTGTCTCAACTATTAAAGATGATAATATTGTACAATTGCTTTAGTGTTTAGCTAGCAAGCATGACTGTAGTGTGAGAGTATGTCTAAGTAGTGAATCACAAGTACAACTAATAATAAGATAAAATGCCCTGCTAGTAGCTAGTAGATCTGATTGCTATACAAACTTTAATTAAGTGCTTAACTAGTCAGCAGAAGGTAGTAAGATTGAGCTGTAGGACATGTGGAATTATAGAACGGTTTTAGAGGTATTAACACAAATATAAGGTTAACTTTTAGATTTGATTGACTGATTATCTTACCTCTAGCTATAGCTTACTGATTTTGTCTAAAGTTTTATCAAATCATTTTGCATGACTAATCTTTCAAATGTTTAATAAAGTATAATAACTTATAAACTTAAGTTGTCCGCTCATCATTGTTTTATTTTTCTTTGACTATTTGCTTGAGAACAAGCAAAGACTTAAGTGTGGGGGTATATGATGAGCGTCCATTTTGTGAATATTTCCCCCATCATTAGGCCGCATTTTAATGCCTAATTGAGTTTATATATGTGAACTTATGGTACTTAATGAGATTTACTATTATTACAGGTTCACAGAAGATGACTCGGTTAAATGGAGTTTACAAGACACAAGACGGCGAGACGAGGCTAAAATGCGCAACACATAATATGGACTAGTAATTATAAGTCCAAAAGTGTGGTGGTGCTCGTGGACTAGACGTGGGCATAGGAACCGAACCGGTTCCTCAGGAACCGGTTCTTGAGGAACCGGTTCTTGGTCAACGTTGACTGGAACCGGTTCTTCAAGAACCGGAACCGGTTCGGGACCGGTTCTTGGTCTTGAAAACCGGAACCGATGGAACCGAAATATAGGTTCGGAATCGGTTCGGTTCGGAACCGGTTCCTCAGGAACCTTTTTTTTTTTTTTTAACGGCCGTTAGAGGTCTTTTTTTCATCGTAATTCGATTTTGGGCACTTGATTGTTAATACACCGAGCCATAAGACCTTAAATACCTTCATAATGATAATATCTAGTGAATTAACACAAAAAACTCCAAGTTATTTCACAAAAAACACTTGAAAAAATTTAAAAACTCACTAATAATTCACTATAATTCATTTAACGGCCGTTAGAGGTCTTTTTTTCATCGTAATTCGATTTTGGGTCACTTGATTGTTAATACACCGAGCCATAAGACCTTAAATACCTTCATAATGATAATATCTAGTGAATTAACACAAAAAACTCCAAGTTATTTCACAAAAAACACTTGAAAAAATTAAAAACTCACTAATAATTCACTATAATTCATTTAACGGCCGTTAGAGGTCTTTTTTTCATCGTAATTCGATTTTGGGCCACTTGATTGTTAATACACCGAGCCATAAGACCTTAAATACCTTCATAATGATAATATCTAGTGAATTAACACAAAAAACTCCAAGTTACTTCACAAAAAACACTTGAAAAAATTAAAAACTCACTAATAATTCACTATAATTCATTCTTTTTTCGTCGAAAATGCATACTTTTATTATAGATCATCTTAATCTTCAACAAAGTTCAAAGTCTTCAATCAAATACAATGTCTTCAACCAAATACAATGTCTTCAACCAAATGACAATGTCTTAAACCAAATAACAAGTCTTCAAACAAATACAAATTCTTAAACAAATTAAATAACAAGTCTTCAAAGTCTTCAATCATCATTGTCTTCATCATTGTCTTCAAAGTTGTCTTCAAATTGTCTTCATTTGTCTTGATTGGTCTTCTTGAAACAAATACAAAGTCTTGAAACAAATACATAGTCTTGAAACAAATACATAGTCTTCAAATGGTCTTCATCTTCAATCTTCATCAAGTGGGATTGGTTGAGCTTGAGCTTCATCAAGTGCAATCTCTTCATCGGAAAGTGATAAGGATGTACCTTCTTCAACTTCTTCATGATGAATATGTTCTTCAAGGTCCAAAGTATCTTCAAGGCTTGATAAGTGTTGTTTACGGGCCATGGCGTCCAAGTGGTCTTTATAACAAATACACATCTCCAATGATGCCGGTGTAAGTTTTGTTCTTCTTATGGACAAAACTCTTCCACTTTGTGAAAATGCGGATTCACTAGCAACCGTTGAAGCTTGAGCGCTTAGTAAATCACGTGCCATGATAGATAGAATGGGAAATTGATCTTCCCTTTCCTTCCACCAATTCAATACATCCACATTCATGAAAGCATCAACTCCAAGGCTAGCCAAAAAGTTTGTTCCGATATACCTATGATACTCGGTGTTCTTGTTGGAAGTTGAAGCCTCATTTCTTTGACGTTTGGTGGTTGTTTGGATAACATAATTGTATAGGTTTATCTTGGAATCCTTGCTTTTTTTGGTAGAAACAAAGGGAGAAGGAGTAGTAGAAGAACTTGAGCCATATCTAGCTTCATAAACCTTATACAATCTTTCAAAATTCGCATTAAACTCACTTTTTGCCGTTATGGAAAAGTTTATATCCTTTTCATAACACTCCAAACTATCATTTATTTTTTCAATAAGTGCCTCAACGCCGCTAACATTTAAAGTGGGGTTCATTGCGGCGGCACAAGCAAAAATTGGTGGCATTTCCATAAAATATTTTTTCAACTTTTCTCTCATGCCTTTCACCATGTGTTCATATACACCATTATCCATACACTCAAATTCTACCAATTTTTCACCAATTTCATAAATTTGGTGAAGCACCAAATGACTAGTAGAATAATAAACCCCCGAAACCAAAACCGTGGCATTTTTAAACACTTGAAGTAAATCTACTAAAGTTTCAATAATTTCCCAAAGGTCAAACTTAGAAGATGCCAAACGGTTGTCAACTAGATCATCATGAAAATGTTTCAAAGTAATTTTTTGACGTAAAGCACCAAACATTGTAAGAGTCGAATTCCATCTAGTAGGACAATCCCAATGAGGTGCAAATATATCAAATCGGTATCTTTACACAATTTGATATACTTCTTATGTCTAGTCTTACCCCCCAAAAATACCTCCTTTAACATCTTAACAAAGTTGTTCCTAACTAATGCAATTGTAGCGTCACCCAACCCGCTTTGCACAACCAAGTTAAGAATATGTGCAACACATCGACCATGATAAAAAATACCATCACAAATAGGAGTATATTTTATTTTCAAGTGGTCAACCGCTTTTGTATTATTAATTGCATTATCAAATGATATTGAAAAAATCTTTTGCTCAATTTTATAGTATGCAAACACATCTCTTAACTTATAGTATAGATTTTCACCGGTATGAGGTTCCTCAAAATTTTCAAAAGCAATTGTGCGTTTCATCATTTGCCAAGTACTAGGATCTATCCAATGAGCCGTAACACATATGTAAGAACCGGGCAAACCATGAGGAGCACTCCAAACATCGGTTGTCAAATTTAAGCTACCCTTTAAATTTTCAAAATCCGTTATAAGTAGTTTTTTAGCCAATTTCCAATTTTTCATACATGTACGTTTTAATGTAGAGCGAGTTAGAGTAGTGTACCTTGGTTGGATTAAGGTTTGAAATGTGGAAGTGACCTCCGGATCGTCCCAATGGTTGAATGGCCAAGCTTTTTTAATGGTCAAGTTGGAAAGTCCTTCACGAACCGCCTCCGTCGAATAATGAAAAATAGTGCCATCATTTCCTAATGTTTGTTGACCTTGTGAGGTGGTACCCCCATCTTGTGCTTTTTTCACCGCACAATGAAGTCTAACATGTTTGTCCAAAGTCGAGTTTGCACCTTTAAAGAGATTGTGACAATAATTACACCGAGCCTTAACATCACCATTCGACAACTTAACCAATTGAAAGTGTTGAAATACGGGAGCCGTTCTTTTATGATCCGTTATTATTTCCACCACCATTGCCGCCTCACTTGTGGAACCAATACCGGTAGATTGCGTTTGTGAAGCGGAACTAGACTCCATTTTGTGAGAGATTTGATATATATTATATATATAGTGTATATATAATATATATATATATATATATATTTTGTGATATATAAATATAAAATATGTAGAGATATAATGATTTTGGTAAGAGATTTATGAATACATAGTGTTTTTGTAAGATATATGGAGTGTTTGTAAGTGATGGAATGTGTAAAAATAAGCCTAAATGATGCTACATATATATACTAGTTGTATAATGGCAAAATGGTAATTATTGGGTGAAACTAACGGCTCCTAACGGCTCCTAACGGTCAAAAAGGACCAAAAGTGGCAGATTCTAACGGCTAGTAACGGCTAGTTTGACTGGGCCGGTTCTTGGGACCGGTTCTTGGGATCGGTTCTTGGAACCGGTTCCTGAGGAACCGGTTTGGGACCGGTTCTTTGAAAAAAATGTGGAACCGGTTCCTAACTGCCGGTTCTTGAGGAACCGGGACCGGTTCCTGAGGAACCGGTTCCAATCGGTTCCGGTTCTCGGTTTTTTTGGAACCGGTTCTTTGGAACCGGTTTTTTTGCCCACGTCTATCGTGGACTATGCAGCCGAGAGAGAGAGAAAAGGAACAAGTCAAAGGCTGCGGGCCATTATACTCGTGAAGTAGCAGCAGCCCAAGGAAATAAGTAGCAGCGGCCCACTTTGGGCCTTGTCTTGCGTGAGCCCAGCAGAAGAGAAAAGGAGAGTGGGCCTAGCCCACTTTGTTCGTGCGGTCCAGCCCAAAGAAGAAAAAGAGGCGGCTGCCTCTTAGCAACCGCCATCAACAAAAACTATAGGGTAATTATCAATCCTCCTAATTGTTTAGCCTAAAAATCCTCCTAATTAAATACGGGAGCCGTTCTTTTATGATCCGTTATTATTTCCACCACCATTGCCGCCTCACTTGTGGAACCAATACCGGTAGATTGCGTTTGTGAAGCGGAACTAGACTCCATTTTGTGAGAGATTTGATATATATTATATATATAGTGTATATATAATATATATATATATATATTTTGTGATATATAAATATAAAATATGTAGAGATATAATGATTTTGGTAAGAGATTTATGAATACATATGTTTTTGTAAGATATATGGAGTGTTTGTAAGTGATATATATATATATATATATATATATATATATATATATATATATATATATATATATATATATATATATATATATATATATATATATATATATATATATATATATATATATATATATATATATATATATATATATATATATATATATATATATATATATATATATATATATATATATATATATATATATATATATATATATATATATATATATATATATATATATATATATATATATATATATATATATATATATATATATATATATATATATATATATATATATATATATATATATATATATATATATATATATATATATATATATATATATATATATATATATATATATATATATATATATATATATATATATATATATATATATATATATATATATATATATATATATATATATATATATATATATATATATATATATATATATATATATATATATATATATATATATATATATATATATATATATATATATATATATATATATATATATATATATATATATATATATATATATATATATATATATATATATATATATATATATATATATATATATATATATATATATATATATATATATATATATATATATATATATATATATATATATATATATATATATATATATATATATATATATATATATATATATATATATATATATATATATATATATATATATATATATATATATATATATATATATATATATATATATATATATATATATATATATATATATATATATATATATATATATATATATATATATATATATATATATATATATATATATATATATATATATATATATATATATATATATATATATATATATATATAGGAGGATTTTTAGGAGGATTGGTTAAGAGGATTTATCATTTTCCAAAACTATATATATAGTTATAATTACGCAGCCGCACAATTAACGAAGAAGAACGTAGCATTAATTACTAGGTCTAGGGATAATTAATAGGAGGAGAATTAATTAGTTTTGGTGGTGGTTTCGTGAGGGGAGTACAGCCACAATACAAAAGGAGGCTTTTGGTCGGTTCGAGCTTACGAAGGCAGCAGCAGTAGTCCACACTTGATCTCACATCCATCTTTTGTTTGATTTTCTCCTTTTTATTATTCCGTACTTTTATTATTATTATTATTATTATTTATTAGGTTACTTTATTGCAAGACACTTATTTATTTGAACAATTATTATTAGTAGATTTATTTATATTAATAATTGTAGTATTATTTGTTTTGCCATGAGTAGCTAAATTAGTTTGCATCTGCTTGGATAATGTGATCATGCCGGTATAGTGATATTATTTATTTATAGTTGTTGAACCGTTTTTATGCTTGACCGTCGACCATAACTGTTTAGGTTTAGATACTTGAATGAATATGAAATTATAGTTAAAGTAGATTGGGGACTTAACAGAAGCCAAACTGCTTGGGTGACTTAACAGGAATCCCGTTAAACTATAAAGGTTAGGTTATAAAAACAGACTTAGGTTATAATCTTAATTAGGGGACTTAACAGGAAGCTTAATTAAAGGGTTAGGTGACTTAACATGAATCTTGACCACTTAGACCGGGGGACTTAACAGGAAGCTTGGTCGTGATTAGTCGTTTAACAGTTATAGGTAATTTGGTAGATGATCTAGGCGGCATGTGAACTGTTTTCAAGTATGTAACAACTCGCAAAAATTTGAGTAAATATAAAAATCATAAGGTATTATGTCTAAAGCCTTAATAAGATCAAATTTAAAGTTTGACAAAATAACGTCAACTTTTTAGATTAAATCACGGGTTAAACATTTAACGAACAATGATTATTAATCAATCATTCAGATTCTTTGGACAAAATAACCTTCTACTTTTAGTTTTTTATTTTGGCCGCCCACGTTGTCCTCTGAAAATTTCTTCTATATTATATACATATATTGAGATTAGGAAAGAGAATTAGTGGATTACATGTGTTAACAAGTGGATATATTAGGAGGATTTTTAGGAGGATTGGTTAGGAGGATTTATCATTTTCCAAAACATATACATATATATATATATATCATTGATCTCACCACCTTTATCCTTATGATTCTCGACCCATACAAACCACGACCACCCTCTCCAAGCAACACCACCACGTGAGGTTGCTGCTCACTGTCACTGTTCTAGTTCTACCATTACTACTACTGTTCGGTTGGCAGCCATCACCAAACCATATTCATTTCGGCTGCTACTATTCATCATCACCACGAAGCTGCTGCTACTACTAAAGCTGCTGCTACTACTCGGTTTTGTTGATAGCACCGAACCAGTCACCTTCATAAGTGGCTGCTACTCTACTCCTGCTGATACTCGTGTTACTACTGCCCTACTGCTCGTAAATTGTTGCTACTACCACCGAACTGCCATTGCTAGTTACATCACCATCACGACTACTACTTGTTGTTCTCACGACCACCACCAGTGAGCCATCAAGCTACTGCCACTGCAACTCTTTGCCAAGAAACCACCACCTTTTGAACTACAACTGTTGCTGCTCGTTTACAAACCGAACCATGATTAGCCATCATGAATCATCTTCTTGTTGTTGTTTAGGGCTGCTGTTACTAGCTAAACAGTTACTATTCATCATCACCACGAAGCTGCTGCTACTACTAAAGCTGCTGCTACTACTCGGTTTTGTTGATAGCACCGAACCAGTCACCATCATAAGTCGCTGCTACTCTACTCGGCTGCTACTATTCATCATCACCACGAAGCTGCTGCTACTACTAAAGCTGCTGCTACTACTCGGTTTTGTTGATAGCACCGAACCAGTCACCTTCATAAGTGGCTGCTACTCTACTCCTGCTGATACTCGTGTTACTACTGCCCTACTGCTCGTAAATTGTTGCTACTACCACCGAACTGCCATTGCTAGTTACATCACCATCACGACTACTACTTGTTGTTCTCACGACCACCACCAGTGAGCCATCAAGCTACTGCCACTGCAACTCTTTGCCAAGAAACCACCACCTTTTGAACTACAACTGTTGCTGCTCGTTTACAAACCGAACCATGATTAGCCATCATGAATCATCTTCTTGTTGTTGTTTAGGGCTGCTGTTACTAGCTAAACAGTTACTATTCATCATCACCACGATCTGCTACAAGCTGCTGCTACTACTAAAGCTGCTGCTACTACTCGGTTTTGTTGATAGCACCGAACCAGTCACCTTCATAAGTGGCTGCTACTCTACTCCTGCTGATACTCGTGTTACTACTGCCCTACTGCTCGTAAATTGTTGCTACTACCACCGAACTGCCATTGCTAGTTACATCACCATCACGACTACTACTTGTTGTTCTCACGACCACCACCAGTGAGCCATCAAGCTACTGCCACTGCAACTCTTTGCCAAGAAACCACCACCTTTTGAACTACAACTGTTGCTGCTCGTTTACAAACCGAACCATGATTAGCCATCATGAATCATCTTCTTGTTGTTGTTTAGGGCTGCTGTTACTAGCTAAACAGTTACTATTCATCATCTTCTCCGAGTGCTGCTACTATTCATCATCACCACGAAGCTGCTGCTACTACTAAAGCTGCTGCTACTACTCGGTTTTGTTGATAGCACCGAACCAGTCACCTTCATAAGTGGCTGCTACTCTACTCCTGCTGATACTCGTGTTACTACTGCCCTACTGCTCGTAAATTGTTGCTACTACCACCGAACTGCCATTGCTAGTTACATCACCATCACGACTACTACTTGTTGTTCTCACGACCACCACCAGTGAGCCATCAAGCTACTGCCACTGCAACTCTTTGCCAAGAAACCACCACCTTTTGAACTACAACTGTTGCTGCTCGTTTACAAACCGAACCATGATTAGCCATCATGAATCATCTTCTTGTTGTTGTTTAGGGCTGCTGTTACTAGCTAAACAGTTACTATTCATCATCACCACGAAGCTGCTGCTACTACTCGGTTTTGTTGATAGCACCGAACCAGTCACCTTCATAAGTGGCTGCTACTCTACTCCTGCTGATACTCGTGTTACTACTGCCCTACTGCTCGTAAATTGTTGCTACTACCACCGAACTGCCATTGCTAGTTACATCACCATCACGACTACTACTTGTTGTTCTCACGACCACCACCCTGCCACCATAAGCTGCTGCTACTATTCATCATCACCACGAAGCTGCTGCTACTACTAAAGCTGCTGCTACTACTCGGTTTTGTTGATAGCACCGAACCAGTCACCTTCATAAGTGGCTGCTACTCTACTCCTGCTGATACTCGTGTTACTACTGCCCTACTGCTCGTAAATTGTTGCTACTACCACCGAACTGCCATTGCTAGTTACATCACCATCACGACTACTACTTGTTGTTCTCACGACCACCACCAGTGAGCCATCAAGCTACTGCCACTGCAACTCTTTGCCAAGAAACCACCACCTTTTGAACTACAACTGTTGCTGCTCGTTTACAAACCGAACCATGATTAGCCATCATGAATCATAGTAATTCGGGGGATTTCGGAAGGGTTTTTGCTTGGTTTTCGATCCGTTGATCAACCCTACAGGTATTATATCATCAATTGATTTTTGATTAAGTTTTAAAGTAGGTTTTGTAACAACTCGCAAAAATTTGAGTAAATATAAAAATCATAAGGTATTATGTCTAAAGCCTTAATAAGATCAAATTTAAAGTTTGACAAAATAACGTCAACTTTTTAGATTAAATCACGGGTTAAACATTTAACGAACAATGATTATTAATCAATCATTCAGATTCTTTGGACAAAATAACCTTCTACTTTTAGTTTTTTATTTTGGCCGCCCACGTTGTCCTCTGAAAATTTCTTCTATATTATATACATATATAGATATAGATATTATATTATATATTAGCACACCACCCCACGATCTCAAATACATATATAGAATATAGAATAGAGATATAGATATTATATTATATATTAGCACACCACCCCACGATCTCAAATACATATATAGAATATAGAATAGAGATATAGATATGAACCTCGGGTTCCTCCTTCTCAAATTCTCTCGTCCCTCTCTCTCATATAAAAACACACACGCATACAGGCACATACATATAGATGTACATACATATATATATATATATCATTGATCTCACCACCTTTATCCTTATGATTCTCGACCCATACAAACCACGACCACCCTCTCCAAGCAACACCACCACGTGAGGTTGCTGCTCACTGTCACTGTTCTAGTTCTACCATTACTACTACTGTTCGGTTGGCAGCCATCACCAAACCATATTCATTTCGGCTGCTACTATTCATCATCACCACGAAGCTGCTGCTACTACTAAAGCTGCTGCTACTACTCGGTTTTGTTGATAGCACCGAACCAGTCACCTTCATAAGTGGCTGCTACTCTACTCCTGCTGATACTCGTGTTACTACTGCCCTACTGCTCGTAAATTGTTGCTACTACCACCGAACTGCCATTGCTAGTTACATCACCATCACGACTACTACTTGTTGTTCTCACGACCACCACCCTGCCACCATAAGCTGCTGCTTGCTGCTATGTTTTGCAGTTAGCACCACCACAACCATGAGCTGCTGCTATTACTTATTATTACTGCCATTATATACAAACCACGACCACCACCAGTGAGCCATCAAGCTACTGCCACTGCAACTCTTTGCCAAGAAACCACCACCTTTTGAACTACAACTGTTGCTGCTCGTTTACAAACCGAACCATGATTAGCCATCATGAATCATCTTCTTGTTGTTGTTTAGGGCTGCTGTTACTAGCTAAACAGTTACTATTCATCATCTTCTCCGATGGACTGCTACTGTTCATAGTTCTTTTAGTCATCACCATTGACTCCTAAACACTCAAGAAAGCCGTGAACCACCATTCATCATCACCAACAGGAACCGTAGTTGAAAGCCAAGAAGGAAAGAAAGAAAAGAACGGTTTTGGGAAAACTTTAGATTCATGTTACGTAAAAGTTACACGTTAGTTTTCAATTCTGAAAGTTGCTGGGAGTTCGTTATTGATTCCTCTAGTTGTGTGGTGAGTTTCGTTACAATTGGTGATCGTTTATTTTTGGAAGATTTTGTTAGTTTATAAGTTCTCGTAAGGTTTTCGGGTTAGATTTAAGGAAAATGGTTAAGACTTTCAAGTTGTTATTATAGTTATATGGATAGACTGGGGTACAGAGAATTTAGACAAGAAAACGGATTCGTTGAATCTCGTTTCGTTTACAAGTTATTCGCACCGCGAAATGCCCCGTGGAAGCATTTTACATAGTTTTATTAACATAAAACGTCAACTGGGTCTTGATACGAAGCAGCCAGAATCATCATTTAAACAGGTTATTTATCACTTATAAGTTTCCTATGTTGAATTAGAAACAAGAAATACAAAGTTGTAATCTGACCGTTAAGACCGTTAGATTTTCTGACAGTTTCAGTCCTAAACCGTTAGATTTTCTGACAGTTTCAGTCCTAAACCGTTAGATTTTCTGACAGTTTCAGTCCTAAACCGTTAGATTTTCTGACAGTTTCAGTCCTAAACCGTTAGATTTTCTGACAGTTTCAGTCCTAAACCGTTAGATTTTCTGACAGTTTCAGTCCTAAACCGTTAGATTTTCTGACAGTTTCAGTCCTAAACCGTTAGATTTTCTGACAGTTTCAGTCCTAAACCGTTAGATTTTCTGACAGTTTCAGTCCTAAACCGTTAGATTTTCTGACAGTTTCAGTCCTAAACCGTTAGATTTTCTGACAGTTTCAGTCCTAAACCGTTAGATTTTCTGACAGTTTCAGTCCTAAACCGTTAGATTTTCTGACAGTTTCAGTCCTAAACCGTTAGATTTTCTGACAGTTTCAGTCCTAAACCGTTAGATTTTCTGACAGTTTCAGTCCTAAACCGTTAGATTTTCTGACAGTTTCAGTCCTAAACCGTTAGATTTTCTGACAGTTTCAGTCCTAAACCGTTAGATTTTCTGACAGTTTCAGTCCTAAACCGTTAGATTTTCTGACAGTTTCAGTCCTAAACCGTTAGATTTTCTGACAGTTTCAGTCCTAAACCGTTAGATTTTCTGACAGTTTCAGTCCTAAACCGTTAGATTTTCTGACAGTTTCAGTCCTAAACCGTTAGATTTTCTGACAGTTTCAGTCCTAAACCGTTAGATTTTCTGACAGTTTCAGTCCTAAACCGTTAGATTTTCTGACAGTTTCAGTCCTAAACCGTTAGATTTTCTGACAGTTTCAGTCCTAAACCGTTAGATTTTCTGACAGTTTCAGTCCTAAACCGTTAGATTTTCTGACAGTTTCAGTCCTAAACCGTTAGATTTTCTGACAGTTTCAGTCCTAAACCGTTAGATTTTCTGACAGTTTCAGTCCTAAACCGTTAGATTTTCTGACAGTTTCAGTCCTAAACCGTTAGATTTTCTGACAGTTTCAGTCCTAAACCGTTAGATTTTCTGACAGTTTCAGTCCTAAACCGTTAGATTTTCTGACAGTTTCAGTCCTAAACCGTTAGATTTTCTGACAGTTTCAGTCCTAAACCGTTAGATTTTCTGACAGTTTCAGTCCTAAACCGTTAGATTTTCTGACAGTTTCAGTCCTAAACCGTTAGATTTTCTGACAGTTTCAGTCCTAAACCGTTAGATTTTCTGACAGTTTCAGTCCTAAACCGTTAGATTTTCTGACAGTTTCAGTCCTAAACCGTTAGATTTTCTGACAGTTTCAGTCCTAAACCGTTAGATTTTCTGACAGTTTCAGTCCTAAACCGTTAGATTTTCTGACAGTTTCAGTCCTAAACCGTTAGATTTTCTGACAGTTTCAGTCCTAAACCGTTAGATTTTCTGACAGTTTCAGTCCTAAACCGTTAGATTTTCTGACAGTTTCAGTCCTAAACCGTTAGATTTTCTGACAGTTTCAGTCCTAAACCGTTAGATTTTCTGACAGTTTCAGTCCTAAACCGTTAGATTTTCTGACAGTTTCAGTCCTAAACCGTTAGATTTTCTGACAGTTTCAGTCCTAAACCGTTAGATTTTCTGACAGTTTCAGTCCTAAACCGTTAGATTTTCTGACAGTTTCAGTCCTAAACCGTTAGATTTTCTGACAGTTTCAGTCCTAAACCGTTAGATTTTCTGACAGTTTCAGTCCTAAACCGTTAGATTTTCTGACAGTTTCAGTCCTAAACCGTTAGATTTTCTGACAGTTTCAGTCCTAAACCGTTAGATTTTCTGACAGTTTCAGTCCTAAACCGTTAGATTTTCTGACAGTTTCAGTCCTAAACCGTTAGATTTTCTGACAGTTTCAGTCCTAAACCGTTAGATTTTCTGACAGTTTCAGTCCTAAACCGTTAGATTTTCTGACAGTTTCAGTCCTAAACCGTTAGATTTTCTGACAGTTTCAGTCCTAAACCGTTAGATTTTCTGACAGTTTCAGTCCTAAACCGTTAGATTTTCTGACAGTTTCAGTCCTAAACCGTTAGATTTTCTGACAGTTTCAGTCCTAAACCGTTAGATTTTCTGACAGTTTCAGTCCTAAACCGTTAGATTTTCTGACAGTTTCAGTCCTAAACCGTTAGATTTTCTGACAGTTTCAGTCCTAAACCGTTAGATTTTCTGACAGTTTCAGTCCTAAACCGTTAGATTTTCTGACAGTTTCAGTCCTAAACCGTTAGATTTTCTGACAGTTTCAGTCCTAAACCGTTAGATTTTCTGACAGTTTCAGTCCTAAACCGTTAGATTTTCTGACAGTTTCAGTCCTAAACCGTTAGATTTTCTGACAGTTTCAGTCCTAAACCGTTAGATTTTCTGACAGTTTCAGTCCTAAACCGTTAGATTTTCTGACAGTTTCAGTCCTAAACCGTTAGATTTTCTGACAGTTTCAGTCCTAAACCGTTAGATTTTCTGACAGTTTCAGTCCTAAACCGTTAGATTTTCTGACAGTTTCAGTCCTAAACCCTCCCTACTCAATTGAGATTCGGGCTGAAAAGTGTACATGCTTGTTAATTGATTGTTTGTTTAATGTATTGACTTGTTGCTCGGTTAACTTTGACTTCGTTATGAATACTTGTTGTGCTTTAGATAGTTGTACATACATGGAAGATAATTACACTTTTTATGAATAGTAGATGTGGTGGGAAGGCTGCGGGTGACCCTATATATAAGCATCGATGATTCCTTTAAAGTATAATTATAAGAAGTGTATGTGCATTGTATTTGTTGGTTGATTCACTTGTTATGATATGGACCGAGATGTCAATTTGCTTAATTGTTGATTTGATTGAGTGTATGATTGAATTATTGATATGGACATCGTTAGCGCATTACTTAATATATAAGTCGCACCGTTAGCGCATTGTTAATTATTAACTATGTAAGCCGCATTCTTGTTGAACGTTGTTAATTGTTATATGGATTCGTTGTTGTTAAACGTTGGAACGTATGAACATGCCTTTGAAAGATATGTAAGTCATGTGTTGATCATGCTGTTGAAAGACACATAAGTCATGCCGTTATACATGCTTTGGAATATATGTAAGTCATGCCGTTATACATGCTGTTGAAAGACACATAAGTCATGTTGTTGTACATGCATTTGGAATATATGTAAGTCATGCTGTAATGATCACGCCTTTGGAAGACATGTAAGTCGTGCTGAAACGTGTGGAATCGTGATATGTGTTGATGTTGTGCTAACGTATACCCTTTTAGGGTTTTCTTGATGTGATTAGGTATTCTAATCCCCGTATATCGTTAACGGTTGTATTTCCCGATACGTTTATTCCTTGTTATATGTCCCTACGAACTCACCAACTTTATGTTGACGCTCTTTAGTACACTTTTCAGGTAATCAAGTTAGTCAAAGGAAAAATGGATGATTGCATTGCTTGCTTGTTAGAATTGGACTAGCTTTGGACTTCTGGATCCGCGATCCTTATTCTCCCTTTAATGGGTTACTTTTAGGATCAACTATTATTGATTTGAACTTTCTTTTATTATTGATTGAACGTGTATTTGATGAATGTTGATGAATGTATACGTTTGTACGAGTTTATGGATCGTTTCGATCTTATGTTTTCATATAGTTGACTCTACATAATTCCCATGTCGTGATGTGCTATTTCTAAGTGATACCCCATGATTCCGCCATGTTGGGGTGTTACAGAATGGTATCAGAGCCGTGGTTGTAGAGAACTAGGAGGATTTACCTAGTCTATAGCCATCGCACCCACATTTCATATTAGCATGCATGATAGGGAACTTTGTGTGCAACGTGAACTGTATGATGCATAAAAATGTTTTAAACGGAGTTCGTAGGTTACTTATGATTTGATGAGTTGATTGTTATGTGACAACTTGATGAACGTATATGATAGTGTCGGGATACACCGTGAATTGTGGAATAATTGTGATAAACGTTGATGTGTGTGGAATCTTGGATGCATTTATTATTTGTCCCCCAGCAAAATGAAATGATGGCATTAATGGAGTATAACATTCGATAACCCTAGAGGCGCCTGATCAACAAATCTATGGTTATCCTATGTTATATAAAGTTAATGATCTCATGGATTGCGCCTCGTGGATAAAGTATAGTAGCTAACCCAGTATGTTTAATAAGTGTTGGTTAGGTGGAGGGTTAGCCGATGGTACACCCTGTATACAAACACTTTTAATGTGTCGAATGTTGAAGTTAAAATTCGGACTATGCTTTACCCACCTTGTTATGACTTGACCCTTTTATTTATATAGTGTTGAATGTTTTCGTGATTGTATTGTTGATTGTAAATTGTACGATTGCTGAAGCCTTAGATTATTGCCATGATAATATCCCTGTAGAGATAACTATATTCATGCAATGATTTATAAGGACTTGATGTGGAAATTGTGTATTACTTGAAGGTCAATTTTGATATTCAAGTGTGAATTGTGTGGACTTGAAATGTTATGTTAATAGAAATGGTAGTACAGGCATAGAGTATTTTGAACGGATTGGTAATGCAATGGGCTGGCCAATGGTATGCCTTATATTATAAGCATTACCGGATGGCCCATGTCTAAGCTATATTACTTATAATTGTCTACAATTATCAGTCATTGTTGGAATAACAGTATGAGAATAAGATTTAGAATACATGCTTATTAAGGTCTTAGATACTTATAATCTATAATTGTAGACCAATGATTTATTATGAACTATAGACTAAGTTCAAACTTATAGTTACGATTGGCTGATAGGATGAGCTAAGATTTTTGGAGATTATGATGTTTAAGTAAATTGAGATATTATGGATCATTATGTGATATACTATGTTAAGAGGCGTTATTAAGAATGTTAAGCTTGAGTTAGTGATTTAATGAACGTGTTCAAGGATATGGCTAGAATAAGAGCAAACATGATGGTCGTAGAAGATTATGAACTTAAGAAATTATATGCAGGAATCAAGTCCTCTAGATTTCACCTTATATTGGCTTTGTACGTAGAGTAAGAATACATGGTTTTACTGGGAGTTACTATTCACTTATATAACGTAAGCAATGATGTCAGATGACAATAATTTTTGAAATGGCCGACAAAGAATAACTCCTCGTCAATAAAGCCAATTATTTAACATTCTTATATTTAAATCAAGAATTTAATGAGATAAAGTTGAATAACTTTATCAGAATAACCTAATGAAACCAATAATAGGGTACTGACTATGAACAGGAGTTGAGCGGGTAATTGGAATGCGAAAACTTTGGTATGAATATATATTGCACAAATCTATATATAACTCACAATAGTAATTGTTTGCAATAAAAATAAAAATAGTGAAATCGGCCGTCCCCGGGAATCGAACCTGGGTCTAGGCCACACCCTTTCGCGCATTTAGCCAACCGCGCTAAATGCCTAGTGTTGTGAAAGTTCTCTTATGATTTAATATAAGCATATGTACAACAAATTCCTTAATTCACGCATATATTGTAAGTTCATATGAATTTTCTTTCCTAAACAAAAATTTCTCGAGGAAGGGAAAACAAATGAGAAGATTTGACTACAAGCTGTTTAAGTAATTGAGATATTATGGATCATTATGTGATATACTATGTTAAGAGGCGTTATTAAGAATGTTAAGCTTGAGTTAGTGATTTAATGAACGTGTTCAAGGATATGGCTAGAATAAGAGCAAACATGATGGTCGTAGAAGATTATGAACTTAAACAAAAGTAGAAATTTTATTTAATCGAACATAGCAAGCCACTATTACAAACATTAATAATACATACGCTCTCGACTGGAACATATACTGGACTAAGTGGCTCGGTGTGGCTTGGCTAACTCTTGCTCAATCTGCCTTAAGAAGTTGATATTACTGGGATTCTTGGAACAAATTTTCCAAATGTTTGTTAAGAAATGAATAGAAGCCTTATCGATCTCGCTTATACGAAAGAACTTCTCATCCCCATCCTCTGAAGTGTAGAAGATCCCAGCAGGCCTACTTAAGACCCTTCCTTCCACAAACACTATGCCCTTTGGAAGCTGGAGATTTAACAAGGCATCATCGTCAGCTGGTGGGAGCATATCGGAAGCGGATGATGAGGCACCAGCAGTTCTTAGTCTTTTCACGGGTCTTTGAGAAAGTAGAGGAGTGCTACTTTCGTCACCTCTACGTGTAGTGATATCTTCTTCTCCCATATTCCTCTGTAGATACTCCCTTAGACTTGCTTCACCTTTAGCCATTTTGGCATACCACTCAGCTTCTCTTTGTCTAGCAAGTTCCAATATGTTGACGTGTTGATTTGCTGGTGTTTGCACCTCAGAACCTGTTTCTCCTGCTTCTGCAAGCAGTAGCTCCTTAGCTAACTTCAGAGAAGCCTCTTCCTCCATCGCTTGTGTTTTCTGTCGTTCCATAATCTTTTTGAGAATCGTTTCTTGAAAATCACCCTGAAGTGCTTCGAAATTTTCCGGATGTGAAACAAGACTAGATGGCGACATAATCTTTTTGAGAATCGTTTCTTGAAAATCACCCTGAAGTGCTTCGAAATTTTCCGGATGTGAAACAAGACTAGATGGCGACATAAGTCTTTTTGAGAATCGTTTCTTGAAAATCACCCTGAAGTGCTTCGAAATTTTCCGGATGTGAAACAAGACTAGATGGCGACATAAGTCTTTTTGAGAATCGTTTCTTGAAAATCACCCTGAAGTGCTTCGAAATTTTCCGGATGTGAAACAAGACTAGATGGCGACATAATCTTTTTGAGAATCGTTTCTTGAAAATCACCCTGAAGTGCTTCGAAATTTTCCGGATGTGAAACAAGACTAGATGGCGACATAAGTCTTTTTGAGAATCGTTTCTTGAAAATCACCCTGAAGTGCTTCGAAATTTTCCGGATGTGAAACAAGACTAGATGGCGACATAAGTCTTTTTCCTTTGGATACAGTTGGGTCAACTGTTATTCCCACTTCTTCAGATTGTGAGAAATCAGCAAGTTGATACAACAACCCTTTAATTTCTCTAATTTCTGCTTCAAGTTTTGTTTGTTTATCGATAGATTTTCTCAATAGTGCTCTATCGGCTGCTAGGAGAAAAGGTGCACTATTATGTATTTGGTCGATTCGAGAAGTAAGAAACTTAAATGAGTTGGTTTGTTCAGTAGAAAGTGATACTATAATACTGTTAAGTTGATCAAATTGCTTCGCCAAAAGCTCTATTGAACGTTCAAGTGCAATAAAGGTGGGAGTGGCCATGGTTTAGTTGAGTAAGAACCGTGAGAGAATCGTCATGCATATGGAAAAATTGTTATAATTGAATAGATTATGAACTTAAACAAAAGTAGAAATTTTATTTAATCGAACATAGCAAGCCACTATTACAAACATTAATAATACATACGCTCTCGACTGGAACATATACTGGACTAAGTGGCTCGGTGTGGCTTGGCTAACTCTTGCTCAATCTGCCTTAAGAAGTTGATATTACTGGGATTCTTGGAACAAATTTTCCAAATGTTTGTTAAGAAATGAATAGAAGCCTTATCGATCTCGCTTATACGAAAGAACTTCTCATCCCCATCCTCTGAAGTGTAGAAGATCCCAGCAGGCCTACTTAAGACCCTTCCTTCCACAAACACTATGCCCTTTGGAAGCTGGAGATTTAACAAGGCATCATCGTCAGCTGGTGGGAGCATATCGGAAGCGGATGATGAGGCACCAGCAGTTCTTAGTCTTTTCACGGGTCTTTGAGAAAGTAGAGGAGTGCTACTTTCGTCACCTCTACGTGTAGTGATATCTTCTTCTCCCATATTCCTCTGTAGATACTCCCTTAGACTTGCTTCACCTTTAGCCATTTTGGCATACCACTCAGCTTCTCTTTGTCTAGCAAGTTCCAATATGTTGACGTGTTGATTTGCTGGTGTTTGCACCTCAGAACCTGTTTCTCCTGCTTCTGCAAGCAGTAGCTCCTTAGCTAACTTCAGAGAAGCCTCTTCCTCCATCGCTTGTGTTTTCTGTCGTTCCATAATCTTTTTGAGAATCGTTTCTTGAAAATCACCCTGAAGTGCTTCGAAATTTTCCGGATGTGAAACAAGACTAGATGGCGACATAAGTCTTTTTCCTTTGGATACAGTTGGGTCAACTGTTATTCCCACTTCTTCAGATTGTGAGAAATCAGCAAGTTGATACAACAACCCTTTAATTTCTCTAATTTCTGCTTCAAGTTTTGTTTGTTTATCGATAGATTTTCTCAATAGTGCTCTATCGGCTGCTAGGAGAAAAGGTGCACTATTATGTATTTGGTCGATTCGAGAAGTAAGAAACTTAAATGAGTTGGTTTGTTCAGTAGAAAGTGATACTATAATACTGTTAAGTTGATCAAATTGCTTCGCCAAAAGCTCTATTGAACGTTCAAGTGCAATAAAGGTGGGAGTGGCCATGGTTTAGTTGAGGAAGAACGGTGGTTGATTTGCTGGTGTTTGCACCTCAGAACCTGTTTCTCCTGCTTCTGCAAGCAGTAGCTCCTTAGCTAACTTCAGAGAAGCCTCTTCCTCCATCGCTTGTGTTTTCTGTCGTTCCATAATCTTTTTGAGAATCGTTTCTTGAAAATCACCCTGAAGTGCTTCGAAATTTTCCGGATGTGAAACAAGACTAGATGGCGACATAAGTCTTTTTCCTTTGGATACAGTTGGGTCAACTGTTATTCCCACTTCTTCAGATTGTGAGAAATCAGCAAGTTGATACAACAACCCTTTAATTTCTCTAATTTCTGCTTCAAGTTTTGTTTGTTTATCGATAGATTTTCTCAATAGTGCTCTATCGGCTGCTAGGAGAAAAGGTGCACTATTATGTATTTGGTCGATTCGAGAAGTAAGAAACTTAAATGAGTTGGTTTGTTCAGTAGAAAGTGATACTATAATACTGTTAAGTTGATCAAATTGCTTCGCCAAAAGCTCTATTGAACGTTCAAGTGCAATAAAGGTGGGAGTGGCCATGGTTTAGTTGAGGAAGAACGGTGGTTGATTTGGATGTGTCAAAATATAGTTTCACACAAAGAAAAATGTAAAGGAGTGAAGGAAATTTCAGAATGCCTATTATCCTTACAAGTGCTTTTCTTATATAGAGAATGAAAGACAAAGTGTGACCTTGGAAAACGGACAGGTGTGTATAAACTACAGTATATTTTAATCATTGTTACAGTAATTAGTAAATTATTTTTTTTCTAAAGATAAAATTTCTAAACTTTATCATCCCTTTAACCAAGGTTGAAAAGAGCTGAACAGTTTACTCAAAAACGTATACTATGTTGAGAAAATCCTCAACTTAATTAATAGCTTAATGAATAGACCGTCTTCCACACATCACTATTTTTCTTCACTGCTTCTTTTTCAAGAACCATATCAATTGCTAATTCATCTTTTTGAACCTTAGATGAATTTTTGATCCAGACTATTGTGTCAGGAGTGATCTAGGTAATATTTGTTTCTTTGACCCATGGATCGCCTTTAATGATTGAATTTAAGAAAATGAGACAAACGTTATCAACAAAAATATGTCGACTTTTCCAACTGGATAACAGTAGTGTCTTGGTAAAAGAACTTCAAATTTGAAAATAAGAATTATTTGAAAGGCTAAAATTATGATGGGCGATCAACGATTAAAATAGACAAATGAACTTGGTATAAAAATCTATCAAGACAAATATGGGAAATTCTTTTAACTGGGGAATAGTTTGAGTAAGAACCGTGAGAGAATCGTCATGCATATGGAAAAATTGTTATAATTGAATAGAAGCCTTATCGATCTCGCTTATACGAAAGAACTTCTCATCCCCATCCTCTGAAGTGTAGAAGATCCCAGCAGGCCTACTTAAGACCCTTCCTTCCACAAACACTATGCCCTTTGGAAGCTGGAGATTTAACAAGGCATCATCGTCAGCTGGTGGGAGCATATCGGAAGCGGATGATGAGGCACCAGCAGTTCTTAGTCTTTTCACGGGTCTTTGAGAAAGTAGAGGAGTGCTACTTTCGTCACCTCTACGTGTAGTGATATCTTCTTCTCCCATATTCCTCTGTAGATACTCCCTTAGACTTGCTTCACCTTTAGCCATTTTGGCATACCACTCAGCTTCTCTTTGTCTAGCAAGTTCCAATATGTTGACGTGTTGATTTGCTGGTGTTTGCACCTCAGAACCTGTTTCTCCTGCTTCTGCAAGCAGTAGCTCCTTAGCTAACTTCAGAGAAGCCTCTTCCTCCATCGCTTGTGTTTTCTGTCGTTCCATAATCTTTTTGAGAATCGTTTCTTGAAAATCACCCTGAAGTGCTTCGAAATTTTCCGGATGTGAAACAAGACTAGATGGCGACATAAGTCTTTTTCCTTTGGATACAGTTGGGTCAACTGTTATTCCCACTTCTTCAGATTGTGAGAAATCAGCAAGTTGATACAACAACCCTTTAATTTCTCTAATTTCTGCTTCAAGTTTTGTTTGTTTATCGATAGATTTTCTCAATAGTGCTCTATCGGCTGCTAGGAGAAAAGGTGCACTATTATGTATTTGGTCGATTCGAGAAGTAAGAAACTTAAATGAGTTGGTTTGTTCAGTAGAAAGTGATACTATAATACTGTTAAGTTGATCAAATTGCTTCGCCAAAAGCTCTATTGAACGTTCAAGTGCAATAAAGGTGGGAGTGGCCATGGTTTAGTTGAGGAAGAACGGTGGTTGATTTGGATGTGTCAAAATATAGTTTCACACAAAGAAAAATGTAAAGGAGTGAAGGAAATTTCAGAATGCCTATTATCCTTACAAGTGCTTTTCTTATATAGAGAATGAAAGACAAAGTGTGACCTTGGAAAACGGACAGGTGTGTATAAACTACAGTATATTTTAATCATTGTTACAGTAATTAGTAAATTATTTTTTTTCTAAAGATAAAATTTCTAAACTTTATCATCCCTTTAACCAAGGTTGAAAAGAGCTGAACAGTTTACTCAAAAACGTATACTATGTTGAGAAAATCCTCAACTTAATTAATAGCTTAATGAATAGACCGTCTTCCACACATCACTATTTTTCTTCACTGCTTCTTTTTCAAGAACCATATCAATTGCTAATTCATCTTTTTGAACCTTAGATGAATTTTTGATCCAGACTATTGTGTCAGGAGTGATCTAGGTAATATTTGTTTCTTTGACCCATGGATCGCCTTTAATGATTGAATTTAAGAAAATGAGACAAACGTTATCAACAAAAATATGTCGACTTTTCCAACTGGATAACAGTAGTGTCTTGGTAAAAGAACTTCAAATTTGAAAATAAGAATTATTTGAAAGGCTAAAATTATGATGGGCGATCAACGATTAAAATAGACAAATGAACTTGGTATAAAAATCTATCAAGACAAATATGGGAAATTCTTTTAACTGGGGAATTTCCCTAATCGACAACAATCCCAAAAGAGATCGAAGAAAGTTGTATTTCATTATTCGTACAATACAAGTGAAACTTGTTACATTATTTAAGCAGAAATACAACAATTAGGGATACAACATATTTAAAAACCATACAAAGAAACCCAGGTGGTGACAAACAGTAAGGGAACCACGCCAAGAACAAACGCTACTAACCACTGAATAGCCTCATTCAATGGAAGTTGAGCCACAGTAATTAACCACGCTATGATAATAATGTATATCATGATTAGGAAAGGGAACATTTTTGATATAAGGTTTCGGGTTTTGGTTAGATTATAAAGAAAGGAAAATGTTAAATTGATATGGCATGAAGAAAAGTATGCTAAGGTATTATTATATAGTCTAAAAAGGAGCCGTTTCTAACGGTCAAATATGGAAAGAGAAATAAATTTGAATTCGGTATAGTGCCTTAGTCAGACTTACCTGTGTCTAGACGAATCGGTTATGCTGTACTATAAGTGTATAAGTGGTCTATACTATATGAGTATAAGTATATAATTTTTTTTAAATTACTCGATACGGTCTAGATTTCGAGGTCGAAATCCTTTTAACTGGGGAATTTCCCTAATCGACAACAATCCCAAAAGAGATCGAAGAAAGTTGTATTTCATTATTCGTACAATACAAGTGAAACTTGTTACATTATTTAAGCAGAAATACAACAATTAGGGATACAACATATTTAAAAACCATACAAAGAAACCCAGGTGGTGACAAACAGTAAGGGAACCACGCCAAGAACAAACGCTACTAACCACTGAATAGCCTCATTCAATGGAAGTTGAGCCACAGTAATTAACCACGCTATGATAATAATGTATATCATGATTAGGAAAGGGAACATTTTTGATATAAGGTTTCGGGTTTTGGTTAGATTATAAAGAAAGGAAAATGTTAAATTGATATGGCATGAAGAAAAGTATGCTAAGGTATTATTATATAGTCTAAAAAGGAGCCGTTTCTAACGGTCAAATATGGAAAGAGAAATAAATTTGAATTCGGTATAGTGCCTTAGTCAGACTTACCTGTTTTTCGGGTTAGATTTAAGGAAAATGGTTAAGACTTTCAAGTTGTTATTATAGTTATATGGATAGACTGGGGTACAGAGAATTTAGACAAGAAAACGGATTCGTTGAATCTCGTTTCGTTTACAAGTTATTCGCACCGCGAAATGCCCCGTGGAAGCATTTTACATAGTTTTATTAACATAAAACGTCAACTGGGTCTTGATACGAAGCAGCCAGAATCATCATTTAAACAGGTTATTTATCACTTATAAGTTTCCTATGTTGAATTAGAAACAAGAAATACAAAGTTGTAATCTGACCGTTAAGACCGTTAGATTTTCTGACAGTTTCAGTCCTAAACCGTTAGATTTTCTGACAGTTTCAGTCCTAAACCGTTAGATTTTCTGACAGTTTCAGTCCTAAACCGTTAGATTTTCTGACAGTTTCAGTCCTAAACCGTTAGATTTTCTGACAGTTTCAGTCCTAAACCGTTAGATTTTCTGACAGTTTCAGTCCTAAACCGTTAGATTTTCTGACAGTTTCAGTCCTAAACCGTTAGATTTTCTGACAGTTTCAGTCCTAAACCGTTAGATTTTCTGACAGTTTCAGTCCTAAACCGTTAGATTTTCTGACAGTTTCAGTCCTAAACCGTTAGATTTTCTGACAGTTTCAGTCCTAAACCGTTAGATTTTCTGACAGTTTCAGTCCTAAACCGTTAGATTTTCTGACAGTTTCAGTCCTAAACCGTTAGATTTTCTGACAGTTTCAGTCCTAAACCGTTAGATTTTCTGACAGTTTCAGTCCTAAACCGTTAGATTTTCTGACAGTTTCAGTCCTAAACCGTTAGATTTTCTGACAGTTTCAGTCCTAAACCGTTAGATTTTCTGACAGTTTCAGTCCTAAACCGTTAGATTTTCTGACAGTTTCAGTCCTAAACCGTTAGATTTTCTGACAGTTTCAGTCCTAAACCGTTAGATTTTCTGACAGTTTCAGTCCTAAACCGTTAGATTTTCTGACAGTTTCAGTCCTAAACCGTTAGATTTTCTGACAGTTTCAGTCCTAAACCGTTAGATTTTCTGACAGTTTCAGTCCTAAACCGTTAGATTTTCTGACAGTTTCAGTCCTAAACCGTTAGATTTTCTGACAGTTTCAGTCCTAAACCGTTAGATTTTCTGACAGTTTCAGTCCTAAACCGTTAGATTTTCTGACAGTTTCAGTCCTAAACCGTTAGATTTTCTGACAGTTTCAGTCCTAAACCGTTAGATTTTCTGACAGTTTCAGTCCTAAACCGTTAGATTTTCTGACAGTTTCAGTCCTAAACCGTTAGATTTTCTGACAGTTTCAGTCCTAAACCGTTAGATTTTCTGACAGTTTCAGTCCTAAACCGTTAGATTTTCTGACAGTTTCAGTCCTAAACCGTTAGATTTTCTGACAGTTTCAGTCCTAAACCGTTAGATTTTCTGACAGTTTCAGTCCTAAACCGTTAGATTTTCTGACAGTTTCAGTCCTAAACCGTTAGATTTTCTGACAGTTTCAGTCCTAAACCGTTAGATTTCTGACAGTTTCAGTCCTAAACCGTTAGATTTTCTGACAGTTTCAGTCCTAAACCGTTAGATTTTCTGACAGTTTCAGTCCTAAACCGTTAGATTTTCTGACAGTTTCAGTCCTAAACCGTTAGATTTTCTGACAGTTTCAGTCCTAAACCGTTAGATTTTCTGACAGTTTCAGTCCTAAACCGTTAGATTTTCTGACAGTTTCAGTCCTAAACCGTTAGATTTTCTGACAGTTTCAGTCCTAAACCGTTAGATTTTCTGACAGTTTCAGTCCTAAACCGTTAGATTTTCTGACAGTTTCAGTCCTAAACCGTTAGATTTTCTGACAGTTTCAGTCCTAAACCGTTAGATTTTCTGACAGTTTCAGTCCTAAACCGTTAGATTTTCTGACAGTTTCAGTCCTAAACCGTTAGATTTTCTGACAGTTTCAGTCCTAAACCGTTAGATTTTCTGACAGTTTCAGTCCTAAACCGTTAGATTTTCTGACAGTTTCAGTCCTAAACCGTTAGATTTTCTGACAGTTTCAGTCCTAAACCGTTAGATTTTCTGACAGTTTCAGTCCTAAACCGTTAGATTTTCTGACAGTTTCAGTCCTAAACCGTTAGATTTTCTGACAGTTTCAGTCCTAAACCGTTAGATTTTCTGACAGTTTCAGTCCTAAACCGTTAGATTTTCTGACAGTTTCAGTCCTAAACCGTTAGATTTTCTGACAGTTTCAGTCCTAAACCGTTAGATTTTCTGACAGTTTCAGTCCTAAACCGTTAGATTTTCTGACAGTTTCAGTCCTAAACCGTTAGATTTTCTGACAGTTTCAGTCCTAAACCGTTAGATTTTCTGACAGTTTCAGTCCTAAACCGTTAGATTTTCTGACAGTTTCAGTCCTAAACCGTTAGATTTTCTGACAGTTTCAGTCCTAAACCGTTAGATTTTCTGACAGTTTCAGTCCTAAACCGTTAGATTTTCTGACAGTTTCAGTCCTAAACCGTTAGATTTTCTGACAGTTTCAGTCCTAAACCGTTAGATTTTCTGACAGTTTCAGTCCTAAACCGTTAGATTTTCTGACAGTTTCAGTCCTAAACCGTTAGATTTTCTGACAGTTTCAGTCCTAAACCGTTAGATTTTCTGACAGCTTCAGTCCTGAACCAGTCACCTTCATAAGTGGCTGCTACTCTACTCCTGCTGATACTCGTGTTACTACTGCCCTACTGCTCGTAAATTGTTGCTACTACCACCGAACTGCCATTGCTAGTTACATCACCATCACGACTACTACTTGTTGTTCTCACGACCACCACCAGTGAGCCATCAAGCTACTGCCACTGCAACTCTTTGCCAAGAAACCACCACCTTTTGAACTACAACTGCTGCTGCTCGTTTACAAACCGAACCATGATTAGCCATCATGAATCATCTTCTTGTTGTTGTTTAGGGCTGCTGTTACTAGCTAAACAGTTACTATTCATCATCTTCTCCGATGGACTGCTACTGTTCATAGTTCTTTTAGTCATCACCATTGACTCCTAAACACTCAAGAAAGCCGTGAACCACCATTCATCATCACCAACAGGAACCGTAGTTGAAAGCCAAGAAGGAAAGAAAGAAAAGAACGGTTTTGGGAAAACTTTAGATTCATGTTACGTAAAAGTTACACGTTAGTTTTCAATTCTGAAAGTTGCTGGGAGTTCGTTATTGATTCCTCTAGTTGTGTGGTGAGTTTCGTAAACCCTCCCTACTCAATTGAGATTCGGGCTGAAAAGTGTACATGCTTGTTAATTGATTGTTTGTTTAATGTATTGACTTGTTGCTCGGTTAACTTTGACTTCGTTATGAATACTTGTTGTGCTTTAGATAGTTGTACATACATGGAAGATAATTACACTTTTTATGAATAGTAGATGTGGTGGGAAGGCTGCGGGTGACCCTATATATAAGCATCGATGATTCCTTTAAAGTATAATTATAAGAAGTGTATGTGCATTGTATTTGTTGGTTGATTCACTTGTTATGATATGGACCGAGATGTCAATTTGCTTAATTGTTGATTTGATTGAGTGTATGATTGAATTATTGATATGGACATCGTTAGCGCATTGTTAATTATTAACTATGTAAGCCGCATTCTTGTTGAACGTTGTTAATTGTTATATGGATTCGTTGTTGTTAAACGTTGGAACGTATGAACATGCCTTTGAAAGATATGTAAGTCATGTGTTGATCATGCTGTTGAAAGACACATAAGTCATGCCGTTATACATGCTGTTGAAAGACACATAAGTCATGCCGTTATACATGCTGTTGAAAGACACATAAGTCATGCCGTTATACATGCTGTTGAAAGACACATAAGTCATGCCGTTATACATGCTGTTGAAAGACACATAAGTCATGCCGTTATACATGCTGTTGAAAGACACATAAGTCATGCCGTTATACATGCTGTTGAAAGACACATAAGTCATGCCGTTATACATGCTGTTGAAAGACACATAAGTCATGCCGTTATACATGCTGTTGAAAGACACATAAGTCATGCCGTTATACATGCTGTTGAAAGACACATAAGTCATGCCGTTATACATGCTGTTGAAAGACACATAAGTCATGCCGTTATACATGCTGTTGAAAGACACATAAGTCATGCCGTTATACATGCTGTTGAAAGACACATAAGTCATGCCGTTATACATGCTGTTGAAAGACACATAAGTCATGCCGTTATACATGCTGTTGAAAGACACATAAGTCATGCCGTTATACATGCTGTTGAAAGACACATAAGTCATGCCGTTATACATGCTGTTGAAAGACACATAAGTCATGCCGTTATACATGCTGTTGAAAGACACATAAGTCATGCCGTTATACATGCTGTTGAAAGACACATAAGTCATGCCGTTATACATGCTGTTGAAAGACACATAAGTCATGCCGTTATACATGCTGTTGAAAGACACATAAGTCATGCCGTTATACATGCTGTTGAAAGACACATAAGTCATGCCGTTATACATGCTGTTGAAAGACACATAAGTCATGCCGTTATACATGCTGTTGAAAGACACATAAGTCATGCCGTTATACATGCTGTTGAAAGACACATAAGTCATGCCGTTATACATGCTGTTGAAAGACACATAAGTCATGCCGTTATACATGCTGTTGAAAGACACATAAGTCATGCCGTTATACATGCTGTTGAAAGACACATAAGTCATGCCGTTATACATGCTGTTGAAAGACACATAAGTCATGCCGTTATACATGCTGTTGAAAGACACATAAGTCATGCCGTTATACATGCTGTTGAAAGACACATAAGTCATGCCGTTATACATGCTGTTGAAAGACACATAAGTCATGCCGTTATACATGCTGTTGAAAGACACATAAGTCATGCCGTTATACATGCTGTTGAAAGACACATAAGTCATGCCGTTATACATGCTGTTGAAAGACACATAAGTCATGCCGTTATACATGCTGTTGAAAGACACATAAGTCATGCCGTTATACATGCTGTTGAAAGACACATAAGTCATGCCGTTATACATGCTGTTGAAAGACACATAAGTCATGCCGTTATACATGCTGTTGAAAGACACATAAGTCATGCCGTTATACATGCTGTTGAAAGACACATAAGTCATGCCGTTATACATGCTGTTGAAAGACACATAAGTCATGCCGTTATACATGCTGTTGAAAGACACATAAGTCATGCCGTTATACATGCTGTTGAAAGACACATAAGTCATGCCGTTATACATGCTGTTGAAAGACACATAAGTCATGCCGTTATACATGCTGTTGAAAGACACATAAGTCATGCCGTTATACATGCTGTTGAAAGACACATAAGTCATGCCGTTATACATGCTGTTGAAAGACACATAAGTCATGCCGTTATACATGCTGTTGAAAGACACATAAGTCATGCCGTTATACATGCTGTTGAAAGACACATAAGTCATGCCGTTATACATGCTGTTGAAAGACACATAAGTCATGCCGTTATACATGCTGTTGAAAGACACATAAGTCATGCCGTTATACATGCTGTTGAAAGACACATAAGTCATGCCGTTATACATGCTGTTGAAAGACACATAAGTCATGCCGTTATACATGCTGTTGAAAGACACATAAGTCATGCCGTTATACATGCTGTTGAAAGACACATAAGTCATGCCGTTATACATGCTGTTGAAAGACACATAAGTCATGCCGTTATACATGCTGTTGAAAGACACATAAGTCATGCCGTTATACATGCTGTTGAAAGACACATAAGTCATGCCGTTATACATGCTGTTGAAAGACACATAAGTCATGCCGTTATACATGCTGTTGAAAGACACATAAGTCATGCCGTTATACATGCTGTTGAAAGACACATAAGTCATGCCGTTATACATGCTGTTGAAAGACACATAAGTCATGCCGTTATACATGCTGTTGAAAGACACATAAGTCATGCCGTTATACATGCTGTTGAAAGACACATAAGTCATGCCGTTATACATGCTGTTGAAAGACACATAAGTCATGCCGTTATACATGCTGTTGAAAGACACATAAGTCATGCCGTTATACATGCTGTTGAAAGACACATAAGTCATGCCGTTATACATGCTGTTGAAAGACACATAAGTCATGCCGTTATACATGCTGTTGAAAGACACATAAGTCATGCCGTTATACATGCTGTTGAAAGACACATAAGTCATGCCGTTATACATGCTGTTGAAAGACACATAAGTCATGCCGTTATACATGCTGTTGAAAGACACATAAGTCATGCCGTTATACATGCTGTTGAAAGACACATAAGTCATGTCGTTATACATGCTGTTGAAAGACACATAAGTCATGCCGTTATACATGCTGTTGAAAGACACATAAGTCATGCCGTTATACATGCTGTTGAAAGACACATAAGTCATGCCGTTATACATGCTGTTGAAAGACACATAAGTCATGCCGTTATACATGCTGTTGAAAGACACATAAGTCATGCCGTTATACATGCTGTTGAAAGACACATAAGTCATGCCGTTATACATGCTGTTGAAAGACACATAAGTCATGCCGTTATACATGCTGTTGAAAGACACATAAGTCATGCCGTTATACATGCTGTTGAAAGACACATAAGTCATGCCGTTATACATGCTGTTGAAAGACACATAAGTCATGCCGTTATACATGCTGTTGAAAGACACATAAGTCATGCCGTTATACATGCTGTTGAAAGACACATAAGTCATGCCGTTATACATGCTGTTGAAAGACACATAAGTCATGCCGTTATACATGCTGTTGAAAGACACATAAGTCATGCCGTTATACATGCTGTTGAAAGACACATAAGTCATGCCGTTATACATGCTGTTGAAAGACACATAAGTCATGTTAGTCAAAGGAAAAATGGATGATTGCATTGCTTGCTTGTTAGAATTGGACTAGCTTTGGACTTCTGGATCCGCGATCCTTATTCTCCCTTTAATGGGTTACTTTTAGGATCAACTATTATTGATTTGAACTTTCTTTTATTATTGATTGAACGTGTATTTGATGAATGTTGATGAATGTATACGTTTGTACGAGTTTATGGATCGTTTCGATCTTATGTTTTCATATAGTTGACTCTACATAATTCCCATGTCGTGATGTGCTATTTCTAAGTGATACCCCATGATTCCGCCATGTTGGGGTGTTACAAAGTAGATGTATCAGTTTAATATTATTGTCTTCTGTTTACTTTTCAAATCTTTTCGTTGTTTCTTCTGAAACAGCCTGCCCCGGTAATACCGGATTCCATTGTCTTTTATTATTATTAGTTTAAGCATCGTGACAAACCCCCAACAATCTTAGAATTACACCTGACTGCATTCTTAGACATAGTCCCTGAGAACGATCCTGGTCTTACCTATTTGTTATACTATAAACGATCGGGTCCACTGCCCGTGAGTGAATGTAGTAGAGAAGTTAACCTTGTAATAAATAAATTTAAAACTTGTTAGGAATTTAAATTAACAAATCTCGCTCACCAATCGCCAATAAATCGGTCAAAACCCCTCCTTGTTCTCGATCGAAGATCCGTGCGATTCTTGGATCAAACGAATTGGCGTCATCCGTAGGACCAAATACTATACGTTCCCACCCCCACCGCCGGGTTAGATATGCAAACCATCAAAAAATCACAAAACCTTTAAACCTTTTTTTATCAAATCTCGTGAAACTCAAAACTAGATCTTGCAAAACCCACTCCACCATTGAGCATAATTCTATTATTCGTGGTCAGAAATCTATTATTCATAGATACGTATCATGTGCAGCCGTGGTATTCTACTGCATATAATACACCTATATTCTCAAAAAAAAAAAAAAATGTGGCAAGAAAAGTCTAAGTTCCAAAGAATCCATCGCCACCTCTAAATCAAAACCAATAATGTTCCGAGAAAACAAGCATTGAATATTTGAGTCATGATTTAGATTTCAAGACAAGATCTTGATCTCACACACGCCCAAAACAAAAAAGAAAAAACCATCATTCGATCTACCAGCCATATATTTAGAATCCATGAAAAATCATATACACCCTCATATCACAAATACAAGTAAACAATACTAATTATTTACTCCTTTGTTATCCTATACAAACTTTGAGCCCACATAAACTATCAAAAATCACCACCACGTGATGAACAAAATTAATTAGGTGGATCATAAACACATTCCAATAAAGTTACGATCACCACAGATTCATCACCAACCTTACCGATTAACAAACAGCAGCCGCAAGCAAAAAAAAAAAAAAAAACTATACGAAAAAAAAAAAAAAAAAAAAAAAAAAAAAAAAAAAAAAAAAAAAAAAAAAAAAAAAAAAAAAAAAAAAAAAAAAAAAAAAAAAAAAAAAAAAAAAAAAAAAAAAAAAAAAAAAAAAAAAAAAAAAAAAAAAAAAAAAAAAAAAAAAAAAAAAAAAAAAAAAAAAAAAAAAAAAAAAAAAAAAAAAAAAAAAAAAAAAAAAAAAAAAAAAAAAAAAAAAAAAAAAAAAAAAAAAAAAAAAAAAAAAAAAAAAAAAAAAAAAAAAAAAAAAAAAAAAAAAAAAAAAAAAAAAAAAAAAAAAAAAAAAAAAAAAAAAAAAAAAAAAAAAAAAAAAAAAAAAAAAAAAAAAAAAAAAATTCTCAAAAAAAAAAAAAAATGTGGCAAGAAAAGTCTAAGTTCCAAAGAATCCATCGCCACCTCTAGAAGAAAGAACAAAGATATTTTTTGGGGTTTTTTTTTTGTTCTGGTTGTCGACACAAAGAAATAAAAAAAATGAGGAAAGTCACAAAGTGGCAGACAAAGTCACAAAGTGGCAGACAAGTCACAAATGGCAGACAAGTCACAAAGTGGCAGACAAGTCACAAAGTGGCAGACAAGTCACAAAGTGGTCGAAATCACAAAGAAATGAGAAAGTCACAAAGTGGCAGAAAGTCACAAAGTGGCAGACAAGTCACAAAGTTGTTTGTTTGGTGATTCTTTTTTTTTGTTTCATGCTTTGACAAAAATAATAAAAAAAAAGGAAAGTCACAAAAAAAAAAAAAAAAAAAAAAAAAAAAAAAAAAAAAATTCTCAAAAAAAAAAAAAAATGTGGCAAGAAAAGTCTAAGTTCCAAAGAATCCATCGCCACCTCTAAATCAAAACCAATAATGTTCCGAGAAAACAAGCATTGAATATTTGAGTCATGATTTAGATTTCAAGACAAGATCTTGATCTCACACACGCCCAAAACAAAAAAGAAAAAACCATCATTCGATCTACCAGTAAAAAAAAAAAAAATGTGGCAAGAAAAGTCTAAGTTCCAAAGAATCCATCGCCACCTCTAAATCAAAACCAATAATGTTCCGAGAAAACAAGCATTGAATATTTGAGTCATGATTTAGATTTCAAGACAAGATCTGCATGGAGAAAAACCGTCAAAAACAAAAAAAAACAATGAGAAAAACGAAAGGGTCTAGAGGACCCGAATACGGTTTTTCAACAACGCCGCTGCAGGACATTATTCCACCGCCACCTACGATCACGAGAAAGGGTGGATCTATTTCGAAAAAAGATGAGAAAGTCCTGATTAATGATTAGGTTTCAAGTGATAAGAACTTGATTCATGGGAATTCATAAAAGAAGTATAAACCACACTTTCGGTGATCTGCCGTTTTCATCCATCACCATCCACCACCATGGGACTGAGACCCTGACACCAAAAGATGCCCCATGGAGTGGCTAAGAGATGGGGAGAGGCCGCAAGTTCTGATCATAGCCATGCTAATGTAGTGTTGAGTGTGAATCCACGTAAATAACAACAAAGAGAGTTGTTAAGAGTTGGTCAATAACAACAAAGATAGTGGGTAAAAAAGGAACGGTGACCCTTATTTCACGGACCGTGTCTTGTGGCTTTTGGAAAGCCATGTCAATATCACCGACGCCTTTATTTTTTGATCAATTATCACTCAATCTCTATATAAGAGATATCTCTGTATTTGTAAATTACAACCTTCAAAAGATTAATAATACTCTCCTAGTTACCCGGTGGATGTAGGTCAGACCCAGACCGAACCACGTTAAATCCTTGTGTTGTGTGTGTTCGTGTGATTAAACTGTGTTGTCGATCCTAACAACTGGTATCAGAGATTAGGTTGTCGTTTGAAACATACCAACAGAGGTGAAGAAGGAGGAAGTAAGTTACCTGAAATCGTGAAGGGATTCCGATTGAAAGTTGCAGATTCACGGCAGCCGCCGTTTTTCCTCCGGTCACCGCCATAGCCGCCGCTATTTCCACCACCCGCAGCCGCCGCCGCTGTTTCCCCTGACCGCCGCCCTTCGTCTCCAGTTTCTATTTCAGCCGCCGCTCAGGTCAATCTCAGCCGTGATTGACTAGCCACCGTCACCACTATTCCATCGTGAACTAGGGTTCCGATTGAAGGTGAAGAAGTAGAAAGGAGAAAAGGGGTGGTTTGGGGGAAGAAGGAGCCGAGAGAGGAGTAGAGAAAATAAGGGGGAAGAAGAAAGAACAAAGATATTTTTTGGGGTTTTTTTTTTGTTCTGGTTGTCGACACAAAGAAATAAAAAAAATGAGGAAAGTCACAAAGTGGCAGACAAGTCACAAAGTTGTTTGTTTGGTGATTCTTTTTTTTTGTTTCATGCTTTGACAAAAATAATCCCTCAAACCAATATTGCATCAATTTTTTCCTATCAAGATTTTTTTCCGTTTAGTCATTGTAATGGCAGAAGACGGAAAGATGATGATTGAAAAGTTTAACGGGAAAGATTTTAGTTGGTGGAAGATGCAAGTAGAGGATTTGCTAGTTCAGAAAGAATTAGACGTGGCATTGTTGGGTGAAAGACCGGAGAGTATAAAACCAGACGAATGGGAAATTTTGGATAAGAAAGCTAAGGCAGTTATTCGGCTGACATTATCAAAGGATGTTGCGTTCAACATTCTGAAAGAAAAGACAGCAAAGGACATCATGGATGCGTTGTCAAATATGTACGAGAAGCCTTCGGCAGCAAATAAAGTTTTCTTGATTCGAGATCTGGTGAATACAAGAATGAAGGAAGGAAGTTCAGTAACAGTGCACATCAATAATATGAACTCGATTTTGTCCAGACTTGAGTCTGTGCAGATTAAATTCGAGGATGAGGTACAGGCTTTGCTACTGTTATCTTCTTTACCTGACACTTGGTCCGGAACTGTTACAGCTGTTACAAGTTCAGCAGGATCCAAAAAGCTCACTTTTGAAGGGATTCGAGATTTAATTCTAGGCGAAGCCGTCAGACGAAATAATTCTGGCGAATCATCAAGTGGCTTGTTGAATGTAGGTAGAGGAAGGAGTAATAACAGAGGTGGTAGAAGCGGAAACAGGAGAAGGAGTCAGTCTAAGACTCGTAATGATGTGACCTGTTGGAACTGTAATGAGGTCGGTCATTTTAGGAATCAATGTCCGAATGAAAAGAAAGAAGTGAATAATACTTTTGCCTCAGAAGATGACTCGGATGCACTGATTTGCAGTATAGAGAGTAGTGTGGATTCTTGGGTAATGGATTTTGGTGCTTCATTTCATGCTACCCACAACAGTGAGACGTTGAAGAATCTTAAAATTGGGGACTTTGGAAAGGTTAAGCTGGCAAATGATGATATACTTGATGTTACAGGGGTAGGAGATGTTGATTTGACAACTTCAGCCGGTACTACTTGGACTTTGAAAGACGTGAGGGTTATTCCAAGCTTGAAGAAGAGTTTAATTTCCGTTGGGCAGTTGGATGACCTGGGGCACGAGGTTAAGTTCAGAAATGGGCAGTGGAAAGTTGTTAAAGGTAATCTTGTGATAGCTCGTGGACACAAGAGAGGTTCGTTATACTTTGTTAGTTTGACACCAGAAGATCAGAGTAGATCAGTTCTGAAGACAAAGAAAGTCCGGTTCACAGAATCTCGTGGGCAGAAGAAGGTTTGCTTTGCAAGAGAGAAACCTAGAGCCATTGTGAAGATTCAGGATGGACGAGTTCGAAAGGTTAAACCAGTCAGTGGACATCGTGACAGTGGGAGCATTGGCAGTAAGCTAGCCAAAGCTTCAGTTACAGCTTCCAGACGACAGTGGGTTGTGAAAACCAGGATTTCGACTGATAAAGTCTCTCCAGATGATTTCTTGCTTATAAAGGAGAGTGTTTGTTCTCAGGATTTCTTAGGATCGGGCAGTTCGTTTCAGTGGGAGCCGGTAGAGACAGAGAACGAGTCAAGAGCAGAGATAGCCGAGATTGATGAGTTGAAACTAAATGGAGTTTCAACTAGTCTTCAGGTTAATTAAAGAGAAGGCAGGGTAACTAGGAATGAGTCAAGATCAAAAGGTTTATAGAAATACAAATGCACAGTTGAAGCACAGGTGAAGATGTTCCGTGGCTTCAAGTGGGAGATTGTTGAGTGTGAATCCACGTAAATAACAACAAAGAGAGTTGTTAAGAGTTGGTCAATAACAACAAAGATAGTGGGTAAAAAAGGAACGGTGACCCTTATTTCACGGACCGTGTCTTGTGGCTTTTGGAAAGCTATGTCAATATCACCGACGCCTTTATTTTTTGATCAATTATCACTCAATCTCTATATAAGAGATATCTCTGTATTTGTAAATTACAACCTTCAAAAGATTAATAATACTCTCCTAGTTACCCGGTGGATGTAGGTCAGACCCAGACCGAACCACGTTAAATCCTTGTGTTGTGTGTGTTCGTGTGATTAAACTGTGTTGTCGATCCTAACATAAAGGACCCAAAATCGATATTTTCGGGTGTGCCGATAGAAGCCATGTTTTAACCATTATATACAGCCATTGTACAGGTTAAAGCTGACCTCCAAAGGGCTGGAAGAATGTGCATGAAAACCAGGATTCAAGAGAGCGAAGGCCCGGTACGTGTAAGTCCAAAAAAGAACGACAAAACACGAAAACTGGCAATCACACCTCTAGCCGCCAACGGAGCAGCAACCAACAATAAAAAGATGTCCCGTAAAGCAATTATACTCCAGGGAAGATCAACAAATGCTGAAGACTCACAAAAGAAAAATAAACCCCTACAACAACAATGCGCGTAAGGTACAAGCCTCTGACTAAAGATATACATTCAAGATGAATTTACTTGTATTCATTCAGCGGAACATCACACAAGCTAATGCACCACCGGGATATTTTTCAACCCATCGCAAACGTGCGAATAGGGAATTATTAAAACTCGCATTGGGATCCCTAAGCCCTAGAATCCATCGGTAGAGAATTTGCTCCCGACGGCATCGCTAGATAATATATCGCGATAATTAAAATAAAAGATCGTTGGAGAAATTGATTTATTCAACCTACCCAAGCTTGCCAGAGATAACGGAAAAAGGAGAGAAAGTAATTTTCTACTATGAAGCAAATGGAAGATACTATCGACATAATAAGAAGGATGGATATTCGATAACACACATACGATCCTGCGCAAGCACACTACGACACCCAGAAGACCACAATATCTATCTTGATCTACCACCTCCAGCCGAAACATATTATATCTGCAAGAAATATGTTATCTTCAAAGGCACAGACCAAAAGCAAAGACGGTCGTAACACCAAAGGCAGACGACCATATCACACTTACTCTCCGATACTTAGGCATAGCTCTGCGCATATCGAAGACTATATTATGATCTCCGAAGCTCCCACAAGACTATATCAAACAATTGGCGCAACATTTGCAAAGCACGCCGAAGGAGGAGCATTCAATCAGCGGATAGCCACAATAACCGCAGCCAACGATCACATCAAAAGATGACGGAGCTGAAACCTTCCGAACACAAAGCTGCTTGAAAGATACAAATCTATGTCACAACTATAAGACCTTACGTAGGAACCAAGTAGATAACTCAGTGCCAGATGCTTACTGAGCTCTGCTAACATGAGCGAAGTTGGGTCGCTACCCTTCGCAAATATTTTATATAAGTACGTACAAATAAATTTTAAATGTTCAAGGGGATGCCCAGAGAACAAATAACGATAACGTCATAAGGCGACTGCCATGAGACAATCACGTCATAAGGTGACTGCCATGAGACAATCACGTCATAAGACGACTGCCATGAGACAACCACGTCATAAGGCGACTGTCATAAGACATTATTACGAACGAGAGTCATAAGACGACTGCCATGAGACAACCACGTCATAAGGCGACTGCTATGAGACAATCACGTCATAAGACGACTGTCATGAGACAATCACGTCATAAGACGACTGCCATGAGACAATCACGTCATAAGGCGACTGCCATGAGACAATCACGTCATAAGACGACTGCCATGAGACAATCACGTCATAAGGCGACTGCCATAAGACAATCACGTCATAAGACGACTGCCATGAGACAATCACGTCATAAGGCGACTGCCATAAGACAATCACGTCATAAGACGACTGCCATGAGACAATCACGTCATAAGGCGACTGCCATAAGACAATCACGTCATAAGACGACTGCCATGAGACAATCACGTCATAAGGCGACTGCCATAAGACAATCACGTCATAAGACGACTGCCATGAGACAATCACGTCATAAGGCGACTGCCATAAGACAATCACGTCATAAGACGACTGCCATGAGACAATCACGTCATAAGGCGACTGCCATAAGACAATCACGTCATAAGACGACTGCCATGAGACAATCACGTCATAAGGCGACTGCCATAAGACAATCACGTCATAAGACGACTGCCATGAGACAATCACGTCATAAGGCGACTGCCATAAGACAATCACGTCATAAGACGACTGCCATGAGACAATCACGTCATAAGGCGACTGCCATAAGACAATCACGTCATAAGACGACTGCCATGAGACAATCACGTCATAAGGCGACTGCCATAAGACAATCACGTCATAAGACGACTGCCATGAGACAATCACGTCATAAGGCGACTGCCATAAGACAATCACGTCATAAGACGACTGCCATGAGACAATCACGTCATAAGGCGACTGCCATAAGACAATCACGTCATAAGACGACTGCCATGAGACAATCACGTCATAAGGCGACTGCCATAAGACAATCACGTCATAAGACGACTGCCATGAGACAATCACGTCATAAGGCGACTGCCATAAGACAATCACGTCATAAGACGACTGCCATGAGACAATCACGTCATAAGGCGACTGCCATAAGACAATCACGTCATAAGACGACTGCCATGAGACAATCACGTCATAAGGCGACTGCCATAAGACAATCACGTCATAAGACGACTGCCATGAGACAATCACGTCATAAGGCGACTGCCATAAGACAATCACGTCATAAGACGACTGCCATGAGACAATCACGTCATAAGGCGACTGCCATAAGACAATCACGTCATAAGACGACTGCCATGAGACAATCACGTCATAAGGCGACTGCCATAAGACAATCACGTCATAAGACGACTGCCATGAGACAATCACGTCATAAGGCGACTGCCATAAGACAATCACGTCATAAGACGACTGCCATGAGACAATCACGTCATAAGGCGACTGCCATAAGACAATCACGTCATAAGACGACTGCCATGAGACAATCACGTCATAAGGCGACTGCCATAAGACAATCACGTCATAAGACGACTGCCATGAGACAATCACGTCATAAGGCGACTGCCATAAGACAATCACGTCATAAGACGACTGCCATGAGACAATCACGTCATAAGGCGACTGCCATAAGACAATCACGTCATAAGACGACTGCCATGAGACAATCACGTCATAAGGCGACTGCCATAAGACAATCACGTCATAAGACGACTGCCATGAGACAATCACGTCATAAGGCGACTGCCATAAGACAATCACGTCATAAGACGACTGCCATGAGACAATCACGTCATAAGGCGACTGCCATAAGACAATCACGTCATAAGACGACTGCCATGAGACAATCACGTCATAAGGCGACTGCCATAAGACAATCACGTCATAAGACGACTGCCATGAGACAATCACGTCATAAGGCGACTGCCATAAGACAATCACGTCATAAGACGACTGCCATGAGACAATCACGTCATAAGGCGACTGCCATAAGACAATCACGTCATAAGACGACTGCCATGAGACAATCACGTCATAAGGCGACTGCCATAAGACAATCACGTCATAAGACGACTGCCATGAGACAATCACGTCATAAGACGACTGCCATTAGACAACCACGTCATAACACGACAGCCTCTTTCCAGTCTCTCCTATTAGACTGGGGGATTGATGACCCTATACGGAGCCCTACCTCCGTATGTGAATTTGCTATTACAGAGGCTGCTTAAGGATGCTTTCTGCCAGAAATACGGAGCTCACCTCCGTCAGAACGGAGCTCACCTTCGTCAGAACGGAGCTCACCTCCGTCAGAACAGACCACCTCAGTGAGAATTACGGAGCTCGCCCGTCAGAACGGAGCTCCGCCAAATATGGAGGAAATCTCTTATTTCTTCCTCCTAAAGAAAAGGGGCCAGCCCAAATCCCTTCCTAAACACTAGGGTAAAACCCTAAACCTAACTTACTCCCCAAGATGAGTTCCCCTTATAAATAGAGGTCCTCATCATGGGATGGAGACATGTTCTCTACACACACATAACCCTAATCTCTCAAATACCTTAGGTGGTCGGCTTCTCTACTATGAGAAGTCCCCACCGCCAACACAAAATAGCTCCGATACAATGGCGTTAAGCTTCTCAAAGCTTTACACCGGTAGGGAGTCGCCAATAAATCGGTCAAAATTCCTCCTTGTTCTCGATCGAAGATCCGTGCGATTCTTGGATCAAACAATATATAACTAGAGGAATATAACAGTTAATAATTGCATAATTTTATGTACTTGTGAATAACATGCAACATTTAATGGAGAAAACTTGTTTAAAGTAGTTGGCCATGGATGGATCAACATGTGGTTAATATACAACAGAGGACATGCTCATGTAAAAGGTGGGAGTTGACTAGCATGCCATGTAAGCATGATGCGGCAGCTATTTTCAACATGGCAGACAATCAAATAAAGGTACCATGTCCAGAGTCATTTGTTCATCCTGTGTATTGGTTGCACACTTGGAAAACCATGTATAGTTATAAGATTGGTCCAATAAAAGGCAGACCACATTGGCCAAAGTCTGGGTGGCCCATCACAATTACACCACCCAGGAAGAAGAATCCAATTGGAAGGCCCAAGAAGAAGAGAAGAATGAGTGCTACAGAGTTTCAAATCATCAAGGAAAATAAGATATCTAGGGCAGGGGCAAAACTTAAATGTGGAACTTGCAAACTTGATGGCCACAATAAGAGAACATGTCCAAAAAACAAGACTGCAACTTCAAGTTCACAAGGTGTTGGATCACAAGCTACTTAGAAGCTAGTTTAAATTCTATGCCACTGTCTTCATGTTTTGGTACTTTTATGTATTAAATGTGATGTTAAGTATTCTGTTATTTTGGTCCTAGATGGACTTGTCTTTTGGATGATGATATTAATGTCTTTTGGATGATGATATTAAGTATTTCTTTTGAATGAATTATGATGAAATTAGTGCAGGAAAGGCACAATTTTTGTACCAGAAGTTGTTTAATGCATGATTGTCTTTATGTTTTGTGAATTATGAATGAATTATGATTTTTGTAACCACAAGATTGTGCAGGAAATTAGTGCAGGAAAGGCACAATTTACAATTTCAAAAAACTGCAATATTGGTTGAAACCATTCAATACCATTGAATACCAAATGCACATGCCAACAACCATTTGAAACAACAATTTGAAACAACCTTTTCAAACAACCATTTTCATTAGTCTGCAGAAGTGCAAAAACATACATATATTACAACAAAAGTGTTACAAAAACAACTGCAACTTAGCCTACATTTATACATACATTTAGCATTCAAACAACAAATTACACTTACAAAATAACCACAAGTACAGAACTACTTAAACTTTCTCTTAATCAAGCTACAAAGATAACCCATACAATGAAATAGACCCAACTTATGACCAACATCCTTTTGTATCTTCTTGCTTGATTCTCCTTTGCTCTAGCACAATCTTCTTTCTTGTTCAAAGATTTTAACAAACCTGGAATTATTTCTTTAGCTCTTGCACACATTGGTGGATCATACCAATTGATAAACCCACAACTTGATCCCTGTTATAAACCGGAAAATCAATTTTTTAACTAAAAAGTGGGTATATACCATGTAAAAATCTTACCTTTTTACCACAAGAATAAAATCTTCTTCCAGGCTTGTTACATGTCAGAGAAGTGAGAATAATAGAATTAGAGCCACACCGACATACCAACATTCTTTGATTTTGCATTTGATTGATTTAATTTACTTATTTTACGATTTAGGGTTCTTATGTGGGTTTGGGGAAAAATTTAGGGTTTTTGATAGAATAATGTGATTTACAGGTATAAAAAGGGGGAAAAGGTGGGTGTGGGGGCAGATGGATGGCAAAATACAGGAATACCCCTGCACGTGGTGCTCACGTGCACAGTTAACGCCCTCGAATAACGATTCCGTCAAAAATGTACCAAATTTGCAAAAAATTTTCAAAATAGGGACCCCCTTTGAAATGATAGTTGAAAAGGGGACCCCCTTGCAAAATGGTGTAAACCACATTGACCAATCTTGCAATTAACTCTTTATTTTTCTTTTTCATTTTACTAAACTTAAATACTCCCTCCGTCCCATTGAGAGTGTCTTGTTTTGAATATTCAAAGTCCTTATTAATCAACTTTGACTTTAAATATTTTTGCTTGTGTTATATAAAAATTGATGAAATTATATGAATTGATTGAGTTTTAGATATATTTTCATTGGGTATAATTTTCATCAAATATTATATCACAAAAAGATATATATTTAAGGTCAAAGTTAAAAAACAAAGATTTTGAATATTCAAAATGTGACACTTCTAGTAGGACGGGGGAGTAGTTAAATTACTGTAGTGAATTCCATGTTTGTCCCTATCCGTGTACAAAAGGAAACGAATAGTTTCATCAACTTATAAATTTCCATTAAAAAATTACTAAGTTGAGATATGAAAATAGTCATATTATTTAGGGGATACGAGCATGGTACCCGCGCAATGCGGCAGCGATGACAATGACAGGGATGTGGTGGCATCGACGGATGGTGACGGCGGCGGCGACCGTTGGTGGCGGCAGATGCGTCAAGTGGTGTAGGTATTTGATATAAAGATATTTGATTTAAAAGAGTAGTGGATATCTTTTTAAAGATAATGAAATGATTGTATAAGTTAATTCATTAAGGGTAAAATGGTAATTTCACATGTTTCGAAATTCTTAACTTTTCAACATGAGAGTATAATTTTCATATAGTAGTATAGATAATATGTAGTGCATGCTGTACACAATTAGGTACTGCATAGGTATTTTTAGGGGGCACTTATATAAATATTTATAAAACTAGAGGTTTAAATTTGTGAGTATAGCTCTTTTTTTCCCCCTTGAATATTTATATTATCCCTTTAAGTGTGACTAACAAAATTCCTTGTAAAAAGACTACTTTTAATATCTACTTATATGGTAGAAAAAGACTTCTAACCATTAAATATGAATTTGACTTCTAACCATTAAATATGAATCAAATTCAAAGATAAAATTCATGAGCTGGGCATTGGGTATGCTGTGATCTGCATATAGTTTGCTGGCCGCCGACTTTGGCTCTATTAACAGTAATAATATAAAATTTTTACTATTGGTTAATATTATAAATTGCAATGATTAAATAATAATTAATAAAATTAATAAAAATTCCACAAAAACCTAAATCAATGGTTTGTTTTCGGGTTTAGACTTAGTATTTTTTTAATGTCTTAAGCATGACGAGCTTAGGAACAGTGCGCGTGCTGACGTCATCACTTTTTTTTTGTCTTAGTTTTTATTTTTTTCCCCCCTTATTTCTATTAACTAATATATTTTTTTTTTCATAAGCTTTTTAACTAAAAAAAAATTATACTTTTTACCCCGGTCATTAGCCAGGTACCCACAGACTAACGAAGAAATATAACAGTATATTGTACTGTTTACTATACAAGTATACTTTTAGAGTTTCTTATTTTTACCACTTATCTTTTGGGTTTTTTAACTTTAGTCTAACTTTTTGTATACAAGTATACTTTACTTTAACTTATTTTTACCACTTAACTTTTGGGTTTTTTAACTTTAGTCTAACTTTTTGTATACAAACTTAAGTTTAGTTTTTTTACCATCAAACTCTTGGTTTTGACCACCTATTTTTTTAGTTTCTACCCCTTATAGTAAACTTTTAGTTTCCAGACTTTTAGGTAATGTTGTATGTATATATGTTTGCATGACGCAACGTCGATCCCGGGCAACGCCCGGGGTCAAAAAACTAGTTAAATTATAAATAAGTACAAGTAGGTAGTCGTATATTGTATAACTTTGTAAAATGTAGAGTTGTTTGTGTACGACTAAATCGTATTGTGTAAATATCATTACTCATTGTATGTTACATAGAGTACAAGTATCAAATAAAGAAAAAAAAATAGTTTTTCCGTCTATTAATTTGAGCTTTTCCTGTCGATCAGGGCGACTCCAAAATCCACATACAAAGAAAGCTGATGTGACTTTTTTAGCGCAATTGCAAAATCAATAGTTATCGTAATTGTACATTTTTCTTTCGTGAGCTAGCGTCCTTAAGAGCTCATAGTCGAAGGCTAATTAACTATATACTAAATTGATACATATAAATAATATTCAAAGTATGTAGACACTATAAAATAGCAAAGACCATTCTTCATTTCCATGTAGTACTTGTCAATACTCTTACAATTCTATAATCTTATTTATTTGGAAAGTCAATTTATATTTATAATCTTCTTATTTGTCAGGTGATATTCTAACTAATTACTAACTATGTTGGAATATTCTATATAATAATCTAATATAAAGCTAAAATCCTTTGATAAAAGTATTTTTAAAATTATTCTATCTGCCTATCTAGCAATATGGAGATTTTTTCATTTACATTTTTTAAAACAATTTTTTTATGACATCATATATAGGAGAGGACGGAGTGCCATAGGCACCAATCCGGTACCTAAGAGAACACCGCCATGTGGTACCGGTACCGGTTGGGTGGTGAGTGAATTGGAGATGGTCGTTCCCGGCTTGGTCTTCACATATTCGAACGTTACACACTTTTTTAAAAAAATTTCATAGGGCCCACAACCAACGGTCCACTTCTCTCCCTCTTCTTTCTTTCTTTTTCCTCCGTTTTTGCATTCTGCTTCTTCCTTCCTTCCTCCATTTTCTTATTTTTTTCAGCTTCTTTCTTTCTTTTTATTCTATCACACAACACACACATATTACATATAAAACATGGCAAACATGAACATTCTTAATGTTAAGATGGCGATGCAAAACTACATTGTCAACGACGACAGACACCGATCTGAAGTAAACAACGTCATTCAGAGCGTATCTGACAACAAGGAGGCTTACTAAGCCAAAATCGACCGAATTGAAGCTCCCGATCGGGTTCGTAGCACCGCCGAAAATGAGTATGTTGTATATCTTCGAGGGAAGATCGATTAGCTGGATCAGATTTATTTTCAACTTACCTCTGTGTCTTCTACGTTCACAGCTACGCTAGACCACGCGGTATTCTGGCAAGACAGTGTCGGTGGTGGTCGGTATGTAGATTATCATACTGACCCGGGGGAGGAGTACGTTGTTGGAATTCGTCTGCCCAAGACACATATTAAATTGACGTGACTAGTACGTGATGATCCAAGTCGGGTCATACCCAATAACAAGCTAGACAAACACCTATGATATTTATTTATATGATACGATCTTTAAATAAATATCAATACTTGAAACATTTAGAAAGTGGGTTTCTAAATAATTGCACTTGAGATATGTAAATAAATTATATGGATGATTTATTTTGAGAGAAATGTGAATATGTTTATTTGGTAAAATAAACACTTATGTGTGTTGTATATAATATGTAACATGTTACATAAGATATGTAACAAGTTATGTTGCAATTTTATCTATAAAATATACAAGTAAGTGTTTTATAAAAATTGACACAAAAAGGTTTGTGACCACCCCATGTGGCCGCCCCCCCCCCCCCCCCCCATGTGGTTTCAAGTAGACTTGATCTACTTAACACACTTGTTGTTGTATAAACATGACAACACAACACATAGTTTGTATCAACAAGTCTTACATGCAATTGTAAGACATTCATTTCTCTATCATTCTCAACTAGCAATCCTTTTTCTTTTTCTTCATATATTTTCGGTTCAAAGGAAATAAAAAGGAAGGCTTTTCAAGTTTATATCCTAGCATATTTTGGGGTGTTTGTTGGAAGCTTGGGGTATACAAGCTTGAGGTTCTTCTAGTTTGAAGACTTGCCTTTTGAAGAACATCATATTCTTCATTTCTACCTTTCATAAGCTTGGAAGAAGGTAGTCTTCTAAAACACCCTATGGTTGTTGTTTTGATTGCATATTATTCATATACATGGATCCTTATTGTTTGGGTTTTCTTTAATAAGTTAAATTTTGGTTTTTAACCACATATAACACATTGAAATGGTTCAATATTCCGCTGCGTTTTTGATATTATAATGATAATATGACTTTGATAAAACCCAACAAGACCCAACAATGGTATCAGAGCCGGTTATATGGATATATGCATCAAAAGTTGATTTTTGTTTGGACAAAAACAATTTTTTGGCCAAATTTTCTGCATTTTTGGGCCAATATATATACACAAAAAAGGGTTCCTTTTTTGTGTATTTTAGTGTCACAACTTAGCCAAAAGACCTTGTGATTGATTGGGATGTATGGATGTGTTTGTATTTATTTAATTATTCAATGGTTGTAATAGTTAAATAGGATTTTATTCATTCATTTGGTTATGTAATTTATTTATTCCATTTGGTATGTAATAAATAGATTAGTAGCATTTTTCTTGTAAATGTAATCTCCAAGAAAGCTTTAAAGAGTTTAGGGGCTGTTTTGGAGGCCAAAAGGAAGAGTGAAGAAAGACATTCAAATCACATCACAAAAGGTTACTTGAAGCATTTGGATGCAAGATCAAGTGGGAGCTCAACTAACACAAAATTTTGTGTTACTTTGTCCCTTAGGTTGAGACCTTTTGACCCACTTGTTTCGGCTAACAAGTGTGGTCAAAATAGTTGGCTAATGTTGTGCACTTATTATTATGTTTGTCATGTTTGTATGGTTGTTTATTATTTTGTCATGTGGATGCTTAAAAACCAACAAACTAAAAGACACACATAAAGATTAAAATTGGTTTTAATATTGACATTAACTTGGTAAATTAAAATGGGTTTTATTAAAAGTTAATGGTCACAATTATAAAAATGGATTTTATAAAAGAACCTTGAAATATGGATTTCAAAATTCATTATGGTACATAGTTTTTAACTAGAATATAAAAACTCAAACGACCCTTTAAAAACAAGTTAAACGCCATCCTTTTATACAACACTTAATTATTTGGGAACTCTTTGTAGGATAAAGGTCACCTAACCATCATTTAAATGTAACGTTGGATTCTAGATTTTAATTATTAATTGTCCATAAGACATAAAAGGGTATTAACAATTAAAATTTATATTGGATATCGAAAATACTAATAAAGAACTTTGTTAATCTTGTAGATGGCCGCTAACAACGCTATAAACCCCAACCAAAACGTCCATAATTTTTCACTAAGATCCATCCTTGAAAAGGATCGTCTAAACCAAAACAACTTTGTGGATTGGTTTCGTAACTTGAGAATTGTTCTTAGGCACGAAAAGAAATCCTATGTGTTAGACGATCCTATTCCTGATGAGCCCGAAGAAACTGAAGTTGAAGCCTATAATGATTGGGTTAAGTATGTCGAGGACTCCGTGCAAGTTAGTTGCATAATGTTAGCGAGTATGACTCCCGAACTCCAAAAGGAGTTCGAACACCATGGGGCCTACGACATGATTACCCAACTCAAGGAAATGTTCCAACAAAAGGCAAGGGTTGAGACCTTTTGACCCACTTGTTTCGGCTAACAAGTGTGGTCAAAATAGTTGGCTAATGTTGTGCACTTATTATTATGTTTGTCATGTTTGTATGGTTGTTTATTATTTTGTCATGTGGATGCTTAAAAACCAACAAACTAAAAGACACACATAAAGATTAAAATTGGTTTTAATATTGACATTAACTTGGTAAATTAAAATGGGTTTTATTAAAAGTTAATGGTCACAATTATAAAAATGGATTTTATAAAAGAACCTTGAAATATGGATTTCAAAATTCATTATGGTACATAGTTTTTAACTAGAATATAAAAACTCAAACGACCCTTTAAAAACAAGTTAAACGCCATCCTTTTATACAACACTTAATTATTTGGGAACTCTTTGTAGGATAAAGGTCACCTAACTACTTTGAGGGAACTTATAAGTTAAGGTAAATTTATTGTACTTATGGGATAAAGGTCACCTAACCACTAGTATAAGATAAATTTACATGTGTGTATAAGTAGGACAACTTGATTTGGAAACCATGTGATTAGGGTCACCGAAGCATGATAACCAAAGGCGTTGATGGGATTAAACATGCCAACTTAATATAAGATATTAAACCGGTCCCATACCACTAGAAATTGTAAAAGTTGCAATTGTCAAACGTTGACTACCTTGTTAATTTAGATCATGGGATAAAGGTCACCTAACCATCATTTAAATGTAACGTTGGATTCTAGATTTTAATTATTAATTGTCCATAAGACATAAAAGGGTATTAACAATTAAAATTTATATTGGATATCGAAAATACTAATAAAGAACTTTGTTAATCTTGTAGATGGCCGCTAACAACGCTATAAACCCCAACCAAAACGTCCATAATTTTTCACTAAGATCCATCCTTGAAAAGGATCGTCTAAACCAAAACAACTTTGTGGATTGGTTTCGTAACTTGAGAATTGTTCTTAGGCACGAAAAGAAATCCTATGTGTTAGACGATCCTATTCCTGATGAGCCCGAAGAAACTGAAGTTGAAGCCTATAATGATTGGGTTAAGTATGTCGAGGACTCCGTGCAAGTTAGTTGCATAATGTTAGCGAGTATGACTCCCGAACTCCAAAAGGAGTTCGAACACCATGGGGCCTACGACATGATTACCCAACTCAAGGAAATGTTCCAACAAAAGGCAAGGGTTGAGCGCTTCGAAACGGTTCGAGCGCTTCATGCATGTCGCATGGATGATTCACAACCCGTCTCAACTTATGTTCTTAAAATGAAAAGCTATATTGATCGCCTCGAAAGGCTAAATTGTCCCGTTTCAAATGAGCTAGCTACGGATATGATCCTTAACTCATTATCTAAGAGATTTGAAACCTTTGTGTTAAATTATAACATGAACGGATGGGACAAGACCGTTTCCGAGCTCCATGGGATGCTCAAAACGGCTGAGGCTAGTATGGGAGGAAAAGTTCAACCCGTTCTCATGATCAATGAAGGTGGAAACAAAAGGGCTAACTCCGGACCCAAGGCAAATGTTGCTAAGGGAAAGGGTAACAACAAAAGGAATTTCAAAGGCAAAGGAAAGGGAAAAATGGATACTCCAAAAGCGAAGAAGCAAAAGGTTGCTGTCAATGACCCATGCTTTGAGTGTGGGGAGGTAGGACATTGGAAACGTAATTGTCCAACCTATCTCAAAGAGTTAAAAGCTAAGAGGGATGCAGGGCAAACCTCAGGTACAATATTTATGATATATATTGAGCTTAATACTGTTTTTTCTTACATATGAGTATTGGATACCGGATGTGGAACTCATATTTGTAATATGTTACAGGGGTTCAGAAGAAAGAAGCACATCAAGAAGGGAGACATTAGTCTCTTTATGGGCAATGGTGCATTGGTGCATGTTGAAGCCCAAGGAGACTATCTTTTGAAACTTCCAAATGGTTTGGAAATTGTATTGAACAATGTTTTGTATGCACCTAGTTTGACTAGGAGTATTATTTCTGTTTCCCGTTTAAGACATGTTGGATATGATTTTAATTTTGTTAACAATGATATCCATGTTTCTATGAATGATGTATTTTATTTTAAAGCTATGCCTTTAAATGGTATTTATGAATTAGTTCATGAAAACACAACATATGATAACTCAATGTACCAAGCTACCACCAAGAAACTTAAATTAGATTTAAGTGAAACCTATATTTGGCATTGTCGTCTTGGCCATATAAATAAGAATCGCATACTAACACTTCAAAAGAATGGTCTTTTGAAAACAAAATCAAATGATTCATTTAATGTATGTGAATCTTGTTTACAAGGCAAGATGACTAAAGCACCTTTCAAAGGCACTAATGAAAGGGCAAAAGATTTATTAGGTATCATACATTCGGATGTATGTGGTCCTTTTAAGCCAATGACTAGGAATGGTGAAAGATACTTCATTACATTCACCGATGACTATAGTCGTTACGGTTATGTATACTTATTAAAACATAAGAGTGAAGCTTTTGAAATGTTCAAAATTTTCAAGAATGAAGTAGAAAACCAACTCAGTAAGTCAATAAAAATTCTTCGTTCTGATAGAGGAGGTGAATACCTAAGTGATGTTTTTCAAGATCATCTTAGAAGTTGTGGGATTATCTCACAACTTACTCCACCTGGAACACCACAACATAATGGTGTGTCTGAAAGGAGGAATCGAACTCTATTAGATATGGTTCGTTCCATGATGAGCAAAAGCTCACTACCTCTATCATTTTGGGGATATGCCATAATCTCTGCTGCCCGAATTTTAAATATGGCTCCCACCAAGAAAGTGGAGAAAACACCTTTTGAAATATGGCATGGAAGAGTTCCATCTTTGTCATACCTAAAGGTATGGGGTTGTGAGGCTTATGTAAGACATGATGCCTCAAGCAAATTAGAACCCCGATCCACTAAATGTATCTTTGTAGGATATCCTAAAGATGATTTGGGATATTATTTCTACAATCCTATTGAGCAAAATGTTTTTGTTGCTCGAAAGGCTGAGTTCTTGGAGACTAAATTCCTTATGGAAGGAACTAGTTCTAGAACAGTGGAACTTGAAGAAGATCAAGAACCACTGACAGATACACACTTGGGTGACACTAGTTTTCAACAAAAGAATGTTGAAGATGATCAAAGGGTTGATCAAGACACACAAAACGTTCGTAGATCTGGTAGAGCTACTTATCCACCTGAGAGATATGGATTTCTCGTGGATGAATGCTATATGGTAGTTTCTGATGAACCTACCACCTATCATGATGCAATGTCCAAATCAGATTCGGACAAATGGCTAGAGGCCATGAACGCTGAGATGCAATCCATGTATGACAACCAAGTTTGGGAATTGGTTGTTGAACCTCCTAATTCCAAAGTAGTTGGAAGTAAATGGGTGTTCAAATTGAAACACGATATGCATGGAAACTTGCTTACTTATAAAGCTAGACTTGTAGCAAAAGGTTTCACTCAAACTCGAGGGGTCGACTATGATGAAACTTTTTCGCCTGTGGCAATGCTAAAGTCTATTAGGATATTATTTGCCATAGCCGCACATTATGACTATGAGATATGGCAAATGGATGTCAAAACCGCTTTTCTAAATGGATATCTTGAGGAAGATGTCTATATGGATCAGCCTGAAGGTTTTGTCGATCCTAAACATCCTAATAAAGTATGCAAGTTAAAGAAATCAATCTATGGATTGAAACAAGCATCAAGAAGCTGGAATCGTCGTTTTGATGAAGAAGTCAAGAAATTTGGCTTCATCAAAAACGCTGATGAAGCTTGTGTGTATAAGAAGGCTAGTGGGAGTATCATTACTTTTCTAGTATTATATGTCGATGACATTCTACTATTTGGAAATGACATTCCAACCTTGGAAGGTGTAAAAGCCTGGCTTGGAAGTTGCTTTTCCATTAAGGATCTTGGTGAAGCCGCCTATATTTTGGGAATAAGGATCTATAGGGATAGATCAAGGCGCTTAATAGGTTTGAATCAAAGTGCATACATAGACAAAATCTTGAAAAGGTTCAAGATGGAAAACTCTAAGAAAGGTTTGGTACCTATTCAAAGAGGAACTATATTGAGTACTTCTCAATCTCCTAGCTCAAAAGTTGAGCAAGAGAAAATGAGTGGAATCCCATATGCATCTGCTATAGGATCCATCATGTATGCTATGATATGCACGAGACCGGACGTGTCATGCGCTTTGAGCATGACAAGTAGATACCAGCAAAATCCAGGAGATAGTCATTGGATGGCTGTCAAAAATATATTGAAATATCTTAGAAATACTAAAGATATGTTCTTAATATATGGATCCGGTGAGGAGGAGCTCGTTGTAAAGGGTTACACGGATGCGAGTTTCCAAACTGATCGAGATGATTCTCGATCACAATCGGGGTACATATTCATTCTAAACGGAGGAGCTGTTTCATGGAAAAGCTCAAAGCAGGATGTGGTTGCGTTATCCACTACAGAGTCTGAATACATCGCCGCTTCTTTAGCAGCACAAGAAGCTGCATGGTTGAAGAAATTCATTGCCGATCTAGGGGTTGTTCCTTCCATTCAAGAACCCCTAGAAATTCTTTGTGATAACGAGGGCGCGATTGCTCAAATCAAGGAACCTCGTGCACATCAAAAGACTAGGCACATTGAGCGGAGATTCAACTACATAAGGGATGAAGTTGAAAAGGGAAAGATATGTATTCACAAAGTTCACACCGATCAAAATGTTGCGGACCCACTCACGAAGCTCCTTGAAAGGCCTAAGCATGAGAGTCATACTTGTGCCATGGGACTTCGATATTCTAGTGATTGGATTTGATCTATTTTAAGTATTTGGATATCGGAACACTTGTAGTTATTAACACATTTATATGAATATTGGTATTTTGCATTTAAATTGTGTTATGTTCCATTTTTGCATGTTTAAATCCATGAATAAGTTAATTATTCTAAATGTCCGTAGTCGATCATATTTGTGGGAACAAATATGAATGTAAGACTATTATGAACTTGGATTGGTAGATATTCAAAAGGTTTTGAATATAGAGCAAAGTGTTGCTACCAAGGCTCATAGATATTTGTGGGATACAAATATTGGACTGACCTGCTCTCAAGCATTACTACATAGAATCTCTATGATTGATCATAAGTAATCTTGAGTTAAAAGGCGAATATCATTGTATCCTCAGACCTGAGATACATATTGGGTCTTGAAATTCACTGAATATTATACTTTGATTTAGTTCTTCGCTGTTCTGAAACATGGCAGTACATAAGGCTAAACTCAGGTATGATATAAGGTGATTGTGAAAGACGTATGTAGTCGAAATGGAATTTGTCCCTCTTATTCGTTGAGAGTAAGATGTCTAAGGCCTGCTACAAAGTTAAATCAATGGAGAATGATCACTCTGTGTCTCTAAGATTTAACATGACATCTGTGACAAAAGGATAAATGATCGATTCACCTAAATCATTTCAAGTAAGGGACTTGAAGAGGATGATGTTATTGAATGGCACTTCGTCATACGTATTAGGGGTAGCAAACCGTTGTTAGGCGGTATTTGCTGCTTGCGTCAATCTTCTATGAATCTTGTGCAAGTGGGAGATTGTTGGAATTCGTCTGCCCAAGACACATATTAAATTGACGTGGCTAGTACGTGATGATCCAAGTCGGGTCATACCCAATAACAAGCTAGACAAACACCTATGATATTTATTTATATGATACGATCTTTAAATAAATATCAATACTTGAAACATTTAGAAAGTGGGTTTCTAAATAATTGCACTTGAGATATGTAAATAAATTATATGGATGATTTATTTTGAGAGAAATGTGAATATGTTTATTTGGTAAAATAAACACTTATGTGTGTTGTATATAATATGTAACATGTTACATAAGATATGTAACAAGTTATGTTGCAATTTTATCTATAAAATATACAAGTAAGTGTTTTATAAAAATTGACACAAAAATGTTTGTGACCACCCCATGTGGCCGCCCCCCCCCCCATGTGGTTTCAAGTAGACTTGATCTACTTAACACACTTGTTGTTGTATAAACATGACAACACAACACATAGTTTGTATCAACAAGTCTTACATGCAATTGTAAGACATTCATTTCTCTATCATTCTCAACTAGCAATCCTTTTTCTTTTTCTTCATATATTTTCGGTTCAAAGGAAATAAAAAGGAAGGCTTTTCAAGTTTATATCCTAGCATATTTTGGGGTGTTTGTTGGAAGCTTGGGGTATACAAGCTTGAGGTTCTTCTAGTTTGAAGACTTGCCTTTTGAAGAACATCATATTCTTCATTTCTACCTTTCATAAGCTTGGAAGAAGGTAGTCTTCTAAAACACCCTATGGTTGTTGTTTTGATTGCATATTATTCATATACATGGATCCTTATTGTTTGGGTTTTCTTTAATAAGTTAAATTTTGGTTTTTAACCACATATAACACATTGAAATGGTTCAATATTCCGCTGCGTTTTTGATATTATAATGATAATATGACTTTGATAAAACCCAACAAGACCCAACATACGTATCTCCTCAACCCGGCGACGCTGACGGGTCTCCTTAACCCTATCGATACATTCATCGTAACGACGGCGACAGTACTGTGGACTCAGACTATTCCGAGTGTTAGGATTATGTAATGTTTTCTTTTATGATTTTAGTAATATAATGTAATGTTTTAGTAATGTTATCTAATGTTTTATGGTTTTAGTAATATTAGGTTTAGTTTATTAAGTAAAAGTTTTAATTATTATTTGAATAAAAATAAATAGAAAATAAATAAAATAGGAAAGGGTGGGGAGAGGGAGGTGGGGAGGGACGGAGATATTCTGTGCAATTAAGGAGCGGACGGGGAGGAGGAAACAACTGGGGAACATAAAGATAACCTAGATACCTTTAAAGTCCATATATAATTTCTTTTAGTATTGAATACAAACGAAAATATATAGTTGAAAATAAAACTACATTTCCAGAGATATATCCTCGATTATAAAGATGAATTTTTCTCTCCCATATTCTTTGGGTTTTCTTTTTATATATATTGAGTACAAGTTTTGTATGGAACATGTTTGTATAAACTAATAATATGTACTATTTCTTCATAGCTTTTATGCTTTTTATATATTGCAATAAAGTTTTAGAATAGGCTATTATATATGTGCTTATTACGCAATTAGTATCGTGTTTTTACATTTAACATTTACATCACAATTGTTGTAACTATAACCAGTTATCATAATAATACTCGGATATCATATGAGTGTTAAAGTTTTTTTGATAAGTGCAGATCGAATATCACAACGGAATGTCTAGATTATGTTGTTTTTATCGGGTCCACACTAGAGTACCTCTTCACCCAATACCTAATATAAGAAAAAACCATCTAATAGTCCGCTTAAAGGCATGACAACGTATTAAGGGAAAACTTTGTCCCGTTAGACTCAAACCTTAATCTTCCTAAATCCAATTCCTCACAGAGAGTCTTACTTATCATTGAGCTATTAACCCATTGTATTATGAATATAACAAAAAGTATAAAGGGAACAATTATCTTATGAATAAATCTTTTTGATACTTATGTTTAACTGATGATCAATGGACATCATGAATGAAATTTCATTGAATATTAACAAAATCATGGTTATACTTTTTTTTTTACGATGGGCACGTCCACGTATCAAGCTCTATCCCCTTCATTCTTCTAGAGATCGAGAAGAATATTGTTCAATGTTATGTTTTGCATTATGGTAAACTTCACATGAATTGCAAACAGTACTACTATTTTTATGAATATATGTAGTTTAAAACTTTAAAGAGCAACCCAACAAAATATAAACTTAAAATCTCCCAATCAATTTTACCATGTTAATATCATTAAAAGTAGGGATGGGCATGGGGCCCCGTTCCATTCCGTACCGGTCTCGGTACTGACGGTATTGGTCCTGAAAATCCCAAAAATATAGTGCCGGTCCCGGTCCCAAATAAGGCGGGATCGGGACGCGACTGGGAAATCCCGTAGTTCGCGGGATTTTCCCGGTCCCAATCCCGAAAACCATCAAAATTCAATACCGGTCCCGATCCCACTTGGGACTTGATACCACTTTTCGGTACCGGGATCGGGACGGGACTCAGGATTAGAGATTTTCGGCTCATTCCAAAGTAAAAGTATTCAGCAACTCTAGACTGGAAATCCTAACTGCCCCCTGCAAACAGGATGATCCATCTGCAAAATATTTCGATGAACAAACTTAAACAACATGTGAAGAACCATATAGTCAATAATTTAATAAATATTCAATCATAAGATATTATGATCCAGATTCTTGTATGGTTTACTACTGGAAACCAATATATCTATACTATATTAATAAAAACTACCCTCCCCTTTTCAACTCTCTACCTTTAAAATACCCAAAATACCCTTAATTTTCAACACATTCCTAACTCACACACTAAATCTACCCAATATATCCCTAAAATATTTTACACCCATATTGATAAACGCCTAAAACGCATGATCTTAATGGATAAAATTGGACCACTTTGTGCTTGTTAATAGACGAGTAGGGCGTTTTTATGTTTGTTTAAGTGTTTCAGGTCTTTGGTGATAACTTGGCATTAAATGGAGCATAAACGGGTCAAGCAAAGTCAAGAAACAAGTCAAATGATTCAAGAACCAAAATCTGGAAATCTGGAAATTTTGAAGTTACAAAGGGCGTAGGTTACGCCAGTCTTGGCCGTACCTTACGCCAGGTGAAATATGAATGAGCGTAGCTTACGCCAGTTGAAGTGTAGAAGCAGATTGAAGATACAAGGGGTGTACCTTACGCCTAGTTCAGGCGTAGGTTACGCTGGACCAAAGTTATACTGCCGTACCTTACGCCCAGGTTGACCGTAGGTTACGCCAGGCCACTGTGCAGAATTCGAATTTAAGGGTTTTAATTGTAACTTGGGATATATTATAACAGACGATTAGAGACAAAGACATAACCTAATTTCTGAGATCTAGAGCAGCAACCCACTTCTCCCAAGCCCCAAAATCATCATCAAATCATCATTCAATCACAAATCCATGGAGATGACAATCCAAATTGAAGATTCATTGATGAATATGGAAGGCTAATTCTCTTTAGATCATTCTCATGTGAACAATTATGTAAGACAATTGTATTCAACCTTTCTTATATTAAAGTTGGATTAGATGTTTAATTCTTGATTAGTGTTTTGCATCTAATGTTATTTGGTTTGAATGAATGATTATTTGTTTATAACTTTGAATGAATTCCATCTATCTTTTGATTTCAATTTCTTGTTAATCATTAATTATTGGAATAATCTCTTATGAAATTGTAATCTTGTTAATGGATAAATAATTTAGTTGTGTCAATTACTCGGTTTTCATTATCGTGAATCATCACAACCTAATCAATTAGTCCTTAACGTTCATTCATTCCAAGCTTTATAACGAATCATATCTATGTGATTTCCAACGAATATAAGTTAGGTTATACTTTTGAAAGCATAATTGGGATCGTGAGAATGGTCTACCCTTTTTATTATTGAATTCTATTGTTAAGTTTAAATCATTTTTAGTTTTAATCAAATCAATCCAACAATCAATTTTAAGTTTATATCTAGTTTAATCAAGTTTGTAAATTGCTCAACACTTTCCCATGATTCCCTGAGGATACGATACTCGACTTACCCATACTAGTTATTGGTATTTAGTTTATATTTTTGATCGGTCCAATGACAACGATCAAATTTTGGCGCCGCTGCCGGGGAATCGGTGTGCAAAGTGTTGAAATTTTGTTTTCAATTAGTTTACTTAAAATTTTCAGAAAAATTCAAAAATATTTAGTTTAGTTTTGTTTTGTTTCAGTTTTTGTTTGTTTCATTTTTCATTCTTGTAGTTCAGTATTACACGAGGTGTGTTGATTGTGCAGATTTCAAGTAGTATATGCATACGAGGTATTCCAAGAATACATCACCTTTGTTGTTTGATCCGGAAATTGAGAAAGCAGCTAGAAGGAATCGGATACTTCATCGTGTAAACATGAATGATCAACCAGATCCACAACCAACCATCCAACCCACCATAACTCCACCAGAAACCAACCCTGAACCAAATAACCAAAATCGAACTCCACCACGAAACTCACACCCATCAATAAGGAGTGCTTACACAACTCCAAGCCGACCTAGAACACCAACTCATATTGGAGATGCATCACGGGATGCGGATGGGTCGTTTTATGATAGGCTCCATCATAGGGTGAATCATTGGGATGACGGGAGGTTTGATAATAATTCGGATGGGTATGATTGGAACCATGGGGGAGATTATGAGCAACCACAAAACCTTCGATATCCTCAACCTCAATACAACCAACCCCAATATAACCAACCTCAATACATAAACCACGGACCAAGAGTTCCTCCTCAAGGTCCACCACCTCGCTTTAACCATCATACAACCAACCCAATATACCAACCTCAATACAACCAACCCCAATATAACCAACCTCAATACAACCAACCCAATATAACCAACCTCAATACAACCAACCCCAATATAACCAACCTCAATACAACCAACCCAATATAACCAACCTCAATACAACCAACCCCAATATAACCAACCTCAATACAACCAACCCAATATAACCAACCTCAATACAACCAACCCCAATATAACCAACCTCAATACAACCAACCCAATATAACCAACCTCAATACAACCAACCCCAATATAACCAACCTCAATACAACCAACCCCAATATAACCAACCTCAATATAACCAACCCAATTATGAACAACCACAAAACCTTCGATATCCTCAACCTCAATACAACCAACCCCAATATAACCAACCTCAATACATAAACCACGGACCAAGAGTTCCTCCTCAAGGTCCACCACCTCGCTTTAACCATCGTGTTGCCCAACCAAATTACCAACCACATAACCGGGCCATGCCAAATATGAACTATCAACCTCCACCACAAGGAGTTGATAGTCATTTTCGACCCGCCATAGCCGTTAATGCTTCACCTATAGTTCCACCGGTTTTGAGAGGTAGAGCATTTGAGGTTAGACCTCAATGTTTGAGTATTTTGCCAAGTTTTCATGGGATGGCGGCGGAAGAGCCCTATTTGCACTTGTCGGAGTTTGAGGCAATTTGTGGTACTATTGGAGGCCAAGGATTTTCACCGGATGAAGTTAAGCTAGTCTTATTTCAGTTTACTTTGAAGGATAAAGCAAAGCAATGGTTCTTGACATTGCCATCGGGTAGTATCTTTTCATGGGCTGAAATGCAACAACAATTTTTGGATGAGTATTACACCATGCAAAAGACTAGTGATGCAAGGAATTCGATAAGAACTTTTCAGCAACAATCGGGTGAAACATTTTATGAAGCTTTTAAGAGGTTTAATGAGTTGTTGAGAGTATGTCCCCATCATGGAATTGCTAAATGGGAATTGATCACGGCTTTCTATGATGGTTTGTTTCGGAAGAGAAAAGAGATGTGAATTCCATTAGCAATGGTACTTTCTTGACAAATCCCGAAGATGTTGATTGGGAATTCTTGGAGAAGATGAGTGTGAACTCAAAAAGGCAAGCTCAATCGAATAGGAGAGCAAGACGTCCAATAGCCTCTTCATCGACTAGTGATCAAGCTACAAAAGATAGACTTGAAGCATTGGAGCAAAAGTTTGCTAAGTTGGGGAAGGCTGAAAATCGGGGTGTTTATCAAGTATCTCAAGACTATCCGATTTGTGAAAGGTGTGATGAGTTGGGACATTCGGATTTGCAATGCCCATTAGACTTGGATCAAATTGAAGAAGTGAATCAAGTGTATGAAGAGAAGAAGCAGTATGACATGAACTCCAACACTTATCATCCGGGGATGAGAAATCATCCAAACTTTAGATATGGCAATTCTTCAAACCAACTCAACCCGAATTTTCGAGGAAATAACCAAAACAGTGGGGCACCATCTCAACCATTTCAAGGCCAAAATTACAACCAAGGGAATTACCAAGGTGGTCAAAATCAGGGAGGATTCAATAGAGGCTACCCAAGGAACTATCAACAAGGTAATAACCAAGGTGGGCCTTCGGGAGGTAATGATGTGTCAACCCGAGAGATTATGGATTACTTGAAAGAGATGGATAGGAAGAATGAGATTCGGGATAAAACGGTTGAGAGTTTGCAAAAGCAAGTTGGGCAATTGGCGGAGGATGTATCGGAATTGAGGAAGAATCCGGGGAAGCTACCAAGTGATACGAAGATCAATCCACAACATCAAAGTGGCGGCTCAAAGAATGTCAAGAATGTGGAGATAAACAATGTAAGTCTTCTTCGTAGTGGTAAAATTTATGATAATAATGTTGTGCCTCCATCATCACTTGTTGATGGTGTGGTGGAGGATGTTGATGAGAATGAAGATAGTGAGCATGAACCGGAACTTGTTCTACCTAAATCAAATAAAAAAGTGTCTTTTAAAGAGGTAGAAAACAATAGGTCTAGTGGTAAATTTTCTGAAAAACAAGGAAAGGATATGGAGGGTAATACCATTCCTTTTCCTTTGGCTTTGATTGATCCAAAACGTAGGCCTACACTTAAGAAAAGAGGTCCCCTTGAGGAAGAAATGTGGGAAATTTTTAAACAAGTGAAAATCAATATACCTCTTATTGACATAATCAAGCAAGTTCCGGCTTATGCTAAGTATCTTAAGGATTTGTGTACCCAAAAACGGCATCATAAGCTTCCAAAGAAAATTGTTTTAAATGAGGAAGTTAGTGCCGTTGTGATGGGTATACTCCCACCTAAAGTCCAAGATCTGGGAGCGCCTTTAATTACTATTCAAGTTGGTGATTTCAAAATGAACAAGGCACTTTTGGATATGGGGGCGGGTGTGAGCATTCTTCCGGGAAGTTTTATGACCAATATGACTTTGGACCGTTGGAAAAAGTCGACACCACCTTGGTGATGGCTGATTTGTCCCTTAAACTCCCTAGAGGAATTGTCAAAGATGTGATTGTTAAAGTTGAGGACTTTTATTACCCCGTAGACTTTTTGGTACTTGATTTTGCACCAAGCGGTAATGTTAGGCAACCCAATGTCATCATGGGTAGACCCTTTTTGGCCACCGCTAATGCATTAATTGATTGTAGAAGGGGTACGGTTGAAATGACTTTTGGCAACCGTAAGATAAGATTGAATGTTTTTGCTAGTGTTCCTAACCCCGTAGTTAGTGACGAATGCTTTATGGCGGACGTCATTGATGAGTGCATTCCTCATGAAAATGAGGAAGACACACGGGAGAATTGTGCTTTGGTTGACAGGTTAATCTTGGAGCATAGTGAAACATTGAAGAAGGAGGAAAAGGATTGGGAGATTATGGCAATTCAAGAAGGTAGACCGTCATGGACTCATTTAGTGGAAAGTTTACCGGACCAAATTGATACTCATCTCAAGCCATCCATTGAAAGTCCACCACAAGTTGAGTTGAAAGAGCTCCCATCTCATTTGAAGTATGCATTTTTGGGAGATAAACAAACTTTGCCGGTGATCATTGCATCAAATTTGGAAGAAATGCAAGAAAGAGCATTACTTAAGGTGCTCAAGGAATATAAGGCGGCCATTGGATGGACAATTGCCGATTTGAAAGGCATTAGTCCATCAATTGTGATGCATAAGATAATCACCGATTCTGAAGCAAAGCCTTCACGTGATGCTCAAAGGAGATTGAATCCTTATATGCGTGAAGTGGTGAAGAAAGAGGTGCTAAAGTGGTTGGATACTGGAATTATTTACCCAATTTCGGATAGTACATGGGTAAGTCCAACACAAACGGTACCTAAGAAAGCTGGAATTCAAGTGGTTAAAGGAGATAGTGGTGAGCAAATTGCGACCCGACCCATCACCGGGTGGAGGGTTTGCATTGACTACCGAAAGTTGAACACCGCTACTTCCAAGGATCATTTCCCATTGCCATTCATTGATCAAATCATCGAAAAGCTTGCAGGTCAGCAATTTTATTGTTTTCTAGATGGCTATTCAGGTTACAACCAAATTGCTATTCATCCCGATGACCAACATAAGACCACATTTACATGTCCCTATGGAACTTTTGCCTTTAGGAGAATGCCATTTGGGTTATGTAATGCTCCCGCCACCTTCCAAAGGTGCATGATGAGTATCTTTTCGGATATGGTCGGTGATTCCTTAGAGATCTTTATGGATGATTTTTAAATTTTTGGCCAAACCTTTGATAATTGTCTTAATGAGCTAACCAAAGTTGCATTGACTACCGAAAGTTGAACACCGCTACTTCCAAGGATCATTTCCCATTGCCATTCATTGATCAAATCATCGAAAAGCTTGCAGGTCAGCAATTTTATTGTTTTCTAGATGGCTATTCAGGTTACAACCAAATTGCTATTCATCCCGATGACCAACATAAGACCACATTTACATGTCCCTATGGAACTTTTGCCTTTAGGAGAATGCCATTTGGGTTATGTAATGCTCCCGCCACCTTCCAAAGGTGCATGATGAGTATCTTTTCGGATATGGTCGGTGATTCCTTAGAGATCTTTATGGATGATTTTTAAATTTTTGGCCAAACCTTTGATAATTGTCTTAATGAGCTAACCAAAGTTTTGAAAAGATGTGTTGAAACGAACTTGGTCTTAAGTTGGGAAAAGAGCCACTTCATGGTTCAAGAGGGGACGGTTTTGGGTCATGTGATTTCAAGTAAAGGCATAGAAGTTGACCGGGCCAAAATCAAAGTCATTTCTACTTTACCCCCTCTAACCAATGTCAAGGGTGTCCGTTCTTTTCTTGGACATGCCGAATTTTATAGAAGGTTTATAAAAGGATTTAGTGTCATTACCAAACCATTGTGTAATTTGTTGTTGAAAGATGTGCCATTTGTGTTTGATAATGAATGTTTAAAAGCTTTTGAAACCTTGAAAGAGAAATTGGTTGAAGCCCCCATTTTGCAATCACCTAATTGGTCCATGCCATTTGAAATCATGTGTGATGCAAGTGACTTTGCCATTGGGGTTGTTTTGGGACAACGGGTGGACAAAAAACCCGTTGTGATTTATTATGCAAGCAAGACTTTATCGGATGCCCAATTGAATTATACCACCACCGAAAAGGAATTGCTTGCGGTTGTTTATGCTCTTGACAAGTTTCGTTCTTATATTTGTGGTAGCAAAGTTATAGTGTACACAGATCATAGCGCGGTTAAGCATTTGATGGAAAAGAAGGATGCAAAGCCAAGGCTAATTAGATGGGTCTTGCTACTACAAGAGTTTGATTTGGAGATCCGAGATAAGAAAGGAAGTGAGAACGTGGTGGCAGACCACTTGTCAAGAATTCAAGTTATGGATGATGATTCAACCAAGGAGATCAACGAGACATTTCCGGATGAATATTTACTAACAGTTTCTGTTGTTCCTTGGTATGCAAATATTGTGAATTTTCTGTCCGCAGGTAAGCTACCGGAGCATTGGGCCAAGAGAAAGAGGCAACAATTCCTTGCACAAGCAAAGCAATACATTTGGGATGAGCCGGATTTGTTCAAAGTTGGCCCGGATCAATTGGTGAGAAGGTGTGTTCCAGATGAGGAGATTCAGGAGGTGTTGACTCATGCACACTCATTTGCATGTGGAGGTCATTTCAGCGGCCAAAAGACAGGTTATAAGGTTCTTATGTGTGGTTTGTTTTGGCCTAGCATTTTTAAGGATGCCGCTGAATTTGTTAAAAAATGTGTTAGGTGTCAACAACTAGGTAGTATTACTAAGAGGAATGAGATGCCCATGCAACCCATTTTAGTCGTCAATATATTTGATGTTTGAGGCATTGATTTTATGGGTCCTTTCCCTAATTCTTTTGGTAATTACTATATTTTGGTGGCGGTAGATTATGTGTCGAAATGGGTAGAAGCCATAGCCACCAAGACCAATGACCATACTGTTGTGTGCAAGTTTGTCCAAAGCAACATTTTCTCAAGATTTGGAATCCCTCGTGTGATCATAAGCGATGGGGGATCTCATTTCAAAAATTTTCAGTTTGGAAAACTTCTCAAACGGTATGGCATAAACCACCGGATTGCCACTCCATATCACCCACAAACAAGTGGGCAAGTAGAAGTGTCCAATAGGCAAATTAAAGAAATTTTGCAAAAGACGGTAAGACCCGATAGAAAAGATTGGTCAACCAAACTCAATGATGCTTTATGGGCTTACCGTACCGCTTTTAAGACACCTATTGGCACTACTCCTTACCGGTTGGTTTATGGGAAGGGTTGTCATCTTCCAATGGAACTAGCACATAGGGCATTATGGGCCGTTAAGACTGTTAACATGGATTTTGAGAATGCAGGCAAAGAAAGGAAGTTGCAATTGTGCGAATTGGAAGAGTTAAGGAATGAGGCTTATGAATGTGCATCAACTTACAAAGACAAGATGAAAGCGGTTCATGATGCCAAATTGAAGAAGAAGGTGTTCGAAATTGGCCAAAAGGTTTGGCTTTACAATTCAAGACTCAAATTCTTTCCGGGAAAACTCAAGAGCAAGTGGATGGGTCCATATGTTGTCACAAAAGTTGGAAAGTTTGGAGAGATTGAGATTGAAGATCCAAAAGATGGTGTGAAGCAAATGGTCAATGGACACCGTTTGAAGCCGTATTTGGATGCAACCGACATCAATGGAGCTACAAAGGAAATGGTGAACTTCATCTCAAGTCCACCATCCTATGAGGTTGCTTGAACATCAATTGAGGTAATGTCGGACTGAGGACAATAAACTTAGCGCTAAACGGGAGGCAACCCGTTGTTTGTTTGTTTATAGCTTCAATTTCGGTATGTTTTCTTTTCGTGCATTTTTGTTTAGTTGTTTTGGTAGTTTTTTGTTACATAATCACACAAGGAACTTAATTCTCAGCACCTATGCTTGAGAATTAAGTTGGGGAAGGTCGGTTTGGGTGAAAAAGTGAGTCGTTTTTGCAATTTTTCGAGCCGATTAACTCATTTCTAATTTCGGGTGTACATTGGGGACAATGTACCTTTAAGTTGGGGAAGGGGGTTATTTTTAAGATAATTGCAAGTTTTATGAAATATTTTGTGGCTGTAGTTAAAAAAAAAAAAAAAAGTCAACAAAAGTCAAAAGGGGGCGTAACTTACGGCCAACCGGGCGTAGGTTACGCTGCCCTAGAAAGATCATTTAGACATTACGCCAAAATCTTACTGTTTACGGCCTACCAGACGCCAAAAAGTGCCATTTCCAGTTAGGCGTAGCTTACGCCCATACCCGGCGTAAGTTACGGTCGACCCAATTTAACGGGCGTAAGTTACGGTATATGGAGGCGTAAGTTACGGTAGGTTTGAGAGTAGGTTACGGCCATTGAAAATAACGTGGCGTAGGTTACGCTGGATTTCAGCGTAAGGTACGGTAAGGTCCAGGTCGATTTTTTTTTTATTTTAATAAAAATCGAAAAATCAAAAATCCTTTTAATTATGACCACAAAACAGACCAATCCACTCATTCCAATTATCTTCCTCTGCATCTTTCTCTCTATTTCTTCTTCATCCCCAATTTATTTTTCCAAAACCCTAATAATTCAATTATCCATAACTCCTTCAATTCTCCACCAATTTCAATAATTTTTTAGGCTAAATTGCATAACTTTTCAAGGGTTACAAAACACCCATAGTTGTTTGTTTAATTTCAGCCTAATTCTCAAGATATAAGTGAGTTTAATTTCGAATTTTTTCAATTTTCTTCTTAATTTTGCTTTAATTCACTAATCTTTGCTAAAGTTTGTTACTTGTTGTTAGTTTTGTTGATAAAGATGAAGAAAGCAGCAGGGAAATTTATCAAGAGTCTAAGCAAGAAAGGTGATTCTTCATCAAGTCAACAACCAAGCAAGAAGAAAAGGCATTGGTTCAAGATGAATCATCAGAAGAAGAAGAAAACTCACCACAGGCAAGTGAAGAGATGGAGGTTGACGTCGAAAAACCCGAATGGAGACAAGGTATACCTTTACATACTTTACCCGATGAATGGCAATTAATTTTGTTTAAAGAAAAGATGGCTGAGGCCAAGAATTTGATGGATCAATTGTTGGGTGAAAGAACACTTGTCTTGTCAGAATTTAGGGGGTTTGGGATGGTTGAAGCATTTGAACAAATGGGATGGAAACAAGTGTTAACTTGGAGTAATGGTGATCATGCTGAGATTTATTTAGATGGCATCATTAATTGGTTAGGTACTTTCGAATTGACTCCCGGTAATAACCCCCGGTGACTTCTAAGTTAGTAGGCACGGTTAATGGGAAAAAGGTAACAATGTCTTTTGCTACCTTGGATAAGATAGCCAAATTTGACACGGGTGCTACTTCGGGGAGGGCTTTTGATTATGTGGCTGAGAAGTATTTAACAGGGGTAGAAACACCTAATAATTGGATTGATATGCTTGTTGAGGTTTTTGATGTTTCACGAGACAATTTGAGTACAACCTTTAGGATGGAGCGTGCTTTGTTGAAGCCATTACCCCGGTTAATTATGTCAATTTTGAGTTGGAATGTGTGCCCCCGAACTAGTGACAAGAGCATGGTTAGGCACCATGATGTTATTGTGTTATATGCCTTGGTCACGGGAAACCTAGCCTTATCATTTAGACAGATTGTAATGTCTAACATTTGGGATGCAAGAAACAAAAGAAACAAACTTGTCATTCCTCACCCGAAACTCATCGCCCGCCTCCTCCAAATTCACAAGGTTGTCCCAAAGGAGACCAATATGGAGTATTTGAGTAATACTCCTTATTCCATGAAGAGGTTGTTGAAGGGGAATGAGTGGGAGTTTCAGGATTATCCGCAGTTTAAACTCCTTAAGGATTTGAAAACCAATGGGTATTTGATAGCTCCTAAGGCTGGGGTTACTAGGGAGGAGGCGATAGCACAAATGGAAGAAATGCGTGCTAATGAGAGGGCTGAGTCTAGTACAGCTAGAGGGGGTTTTGAAGGAAGAAGAGATGGTTTGTTAGGAGCTGGGATAGGCGGTACTGGGCCGAGTTTTGGTTATGAGCAGCCTAGTGATTATAATCAGTGAACATCCTATGAGAGGAGCATGTGGGATATGACTGCTCAGCAGGGTGTGCAGCGGAGGAGTTATGAGTTGGGTATGGCATATGCTCATGAACAGGATAGGAGACAGCAGTTTGAGTATTGTGAGCAAGTGCGCCACCACCAGGACCTGCAGGACTTGATTATGTGGAGACTCCTCCTGCATATGATTACAGGCAGCCTTATGTTTCCACTGCTCATCCATACTATCCTCAGAGCCACGATTCTGAGTGGTTCCCGAGACATTCTTGTGTTGGACGGGTTGAGGGGAGCTCGAATGATCCACCACCAGCAGCCTCTGATCCATTTGAGGCCCAATCTCTATATCGGGGCCTAATGGAGTCGATCTTTGGACCGCAAGGTCCACGACAGTGATGGTACCTTCCATTTATCTTTCTGTTCTTATTGTGTGATTATGTGATTATGTGTTTATTTTTTGTTTTTGCATTTTCAATTTCATAGATAGATTCAATTTTTGTTAATTTCATTTATGTTTCTAGTTTAGATGTTGATTTACTTTCTTGTGATATGAAATTGACCCTTAGGGGCAAAATATTCGAGTTATATTAGCTATACATGTTTGTAAAATGAAATTTTCTTGTGATTGGATTTGTACATGTAAGTGGGGCTAGGTAGTGTAGATTAGATTGCATGACATGGTTGACTTATGAGCGTCTTGATAGAGTTGCTAGCCAGTAAAAACATACAAATGTGCAAATATGGGTAATATGCCAATTGTGAGCTCCAATGCATGTATCACACTTTATATATCCGTTATATCCTTCAATTTCATGAGAGAGAAAAAAAAGCCTCGTCAATGATTGGTTAGATTGTTAGCGTAGCTTGAATTCTCGTGATGATCATATTGTGTGAACCATTATTGTACATTAGGTTAGAACTAGTGCACTTACCGTGTCGAGACCTCTAACCCGGATTATGTGCTTAAAATGATGAAAACAATCATACAATTCAATCCATATTCCACCTCACTTCACCATGAAATTCAAGTATTGTTCAAAGTTGTGTTGTTTATGATGAATTGAAAGAAAGAACAAAAATCAAAGTCAAAATTGCAATATCCGGTTGAAAAGTCAAAGTATATGGTCAAAAGTGAAAATCCATGTAAATTGACCAAAAAAAGAACCAAAGTGAAATGTTCCAAAATCATTCTAGTAAATCACCCAAAAGAGAATCATTACCGTGTTTCATTCCATATTTCCACCAATCTTGTATGAATGCCGAAGTGATAATTTGGTGTTATGAGGTCTTGGTTCGATTTGTGCACTAGCCTATGACTTTTAATGTTGCAATAATAGGTTGTGAGCTTCAAATATACATATTAGCACATCTTTTGCTAAATCACTCAAAATATGAACCGAGGGCAGTGCAAATTGTGAGAAGTGTGATACAAGTGTTGTGGCAAACTTGAGGTTTATTAGGTTTAATTGCACCTTTATATATTTCTATTTTCTAGTCGTAAATCTTTTGATAGTTGTAAGTCTTATGAGTTGATTGTGTTATGTGATTTGGTTTGCATCACTTAGTTTCGCCCAAGTGTACTTTGAAGATTGCTTGAGGGTTGAGTTTTACAACTATGTATAATTGATATAATTCTTATATGGTGTTTCTTTGGTGATAGGAAGTATTATAGGATTGTAAATTGGCTTGTCACATGATGAATGTCTTTTTCGGGACGAAAAAGGGTTAAGTTGGGGAATGTGATAAACGCCTAAAACGCATGATCTTAATGGATAAAATTGGACCACTTTGTGCTTGTTAATAGACGAGTAGGGCGTTTTTATGTTTGTTTAAGTGTTTCAGGTCTTTGGTGATAACTTGGCATTAAATGGAGCATAAACGGGTCAAGCAAAGTCAAGAAACAAGTCAAATGATTCAAGAACCAAAATCTGGAAATCTGGAAATTTGAAGTTACAAAGGGCGTAGGTTACGCCAGTCTTGGTCGTACCTTATGTAACATCCCGATCTCTTTTATTCTATTTTGTTGACTTTGACCGTTAGTCAAAGTTGACCTGTCGTTAAGTGGTGTCATATATTTATGTGGATTAATATGTGTGTCATTATGTGGATAATTTCGGGTTTGTGTTCCCATTTAGTGTGACTAAAGTGTCGATAAATAGTTACCAATGCTTGTTGAGGTGTATGTATTCCCTATAGTGTCGATTAATGCTAGATGTCTTAAATGAGATTACTCAGGGGTGATATTTCTTGGTTAATAAATTTAGAGGGTTGTTAAGTGTAATAAGACTCACTTTGGCCGTGATTAGAGCTAACCAAACCATGATCCATATGTCATTAACCCTATTCTAAAATATAGAGAATTTAGTTTCCCATGTTGCCGTCAAAAGAAAAAGAAAACTAAAAGTCATTTGATTCCTGGGTTTTGGTGCACATAGAAAAAGCAGAGAAAGGAAGGAGTGTTTGCAAATACTTTGTAGTCTCTTGCAATCCTAGCCACTCAGGTAGTACGAATTGTGAATCTCATTTGTCGTTTGTGCTTTCTTGATTTTCATAAAACCGAAATATATCATAAACATTTAGTAGTTGTATTTATCCATAGTATTTAATCATGGGGGATTTGTAGTCACCTGTGCTAGCCATAAATCAGATATGATAAGGATTGTTTTCAATACAACTATTTGCTTTTGTCTGGTTCTATAAAAGTCACAAATTCTAAAAATATATATATTACATTATTATATTGTTTTTGGTTAAAGTTAGTATTGTGATGTTATTTTATAAGGGAAAAATGCAAATTGTTCTGTGTGATATGAAGTTGTACTATAGCAGTAAAGTTTCAAGCAAAGTTAATTTGTTGTCATGTTTATTTTATGTTAAGCCGATTTGTATATTTTAAAAAAAAATGCTATTGTCCTTGTGGTTGTATGCCATCACGTGAAGGCAAAATAGAAAGGAAAAATGAATGGTTTTGTGTTGTTTTATTGGAGGAGTGTACTGTCCTTTCTAATGTGTAAGGTATAATAGTACTAGTAATTAAGAGTATTGTTTTGTTGTCTTAAGAGTACATGTGCAGAATGAAAGAAATATGGGAAGAGTCAAATGATTTTATCTTTTACATTGTTCAATATCCAAAGTACCATATATATTTATAAAAAGGTATTTCGTTCTTATAGCTGTTGTTAGTAGCCCAAAAGTAAAGAATACATAATTTTATATTGTTGATTAGAGGAAGAAAGTGGATGTCCTTCTGGTTAACATGTACCGAAAATATGTATGTAAAAATGAAATGTCATTTTGTACTTGTTGGAAATGATGGCATGGTCATCAGGATGGAGTAGCATATATACATATTAATTCATTACTTAATATTGGTAATGTCGCCTTTTAATCCTGTAGAGGACGAACAGTACATATGTATGTATATAGTTGTATTTGTCTAATGGTTCTGTTCATGTTAAAGTCAAAGAATTATTAGTTCTATAAGCTCTTCGTAATATTAACAGTATAATAAAATATATTGTTTGGTTTAGTTTAGCTTTTAGTGTGTATTCATAGTTCGACTTATTTATTTAATCGTTGTTTATTTATAGGTTTTTGGGAATACATAACAAGCTTGGTAAACTGTTCTTATTTGTGGTTTGTGAAGCTATAAAAGGTAAGATAACTTACTTTTGACACATGAGGGACACAACAAAACTTAGTTTTAATAATTAAACTCCCCTTTTATGTTCTTATAATTATCTCATGCATATGTTGGGTATGGGATATATGAGGGAGGTTAACTGGGGTATTGTTTATGCATGTTTATGTAGAAATGAGAATGTTATTGCATGATTGATATATGTAGTTGGTTGTTTGAGCTGTGAATGCATTATGTGGACTTGTACACATAGTACACTAGACATGATGTAGGTTGCCATGTCACGTGCACGCTTAAGGGCCCTAAAATATTATGTAGATATTGGTGTGATATATTTTTAATATATCTTTTGGTGAAAGTCTCGAGCATTGGTGTAAGAGTTAAGCTTAACCCACATGACGTCTATTTAGGCGGAGTGTGCTATGGCGTCACTTGGGACACTGATCATGTTCTCTTGTGAATACAACCTGGTGTTTAGAGTATTTCGGGTGTCGTGGTTGACCACCTGGTGTTAACGGAATACTCATGGATTGTTTACGCATGTTTATGTAGAAATGAGAATGTTATTGCATGATTGATATATGTAGTTGGTTGTTTGAGCTGTGAATGCATTATGTGGACTTGTACACATAGTACACTAGACATGATGTAGGTTGCCATGTCACGTGCACGCTTAAGGGCCCTAAAATATTATGTAGATATTGGTGTGATATATTTTTAATATATCTTTTGGTGAAAGTCTCGAGCATTGGTGTAAGAGTTAAGCTTAACCCACATGACGTCTATTTAGGCGGAGTGTGCTATGGCGTCACTTGGGACACTGATCATGTTCTCTTGTGAATACAACCTGGTGTTTAGAGTATTTCGGGTGTCGTGGTTGACCACCTGGTGTTAACGGAATACTCATGGATTTGGTTATGCCTATCCATAACGACATAGATGGACCACCGTAAGGTCTACCCATCAAGTCGGGTGTGAGGTTCCATATTTGGCTATTTAGCCGCCTCACACAACCTTTTATGTAGTTCATTATGGCATAACCTTTGGTGATTTATGTAGCTTATGCAGTTATGTGGATATTGGTGACTATGGAGGATTGCTAGGCACATTGTAGGATTTGATAATCCTTATTATGCAGTTTATGTTGCTTTGGTGTTTGTGCCTTTATGTATGCATGAGTTGATTTATTAAAGTGTTTTAATTGGCAATCCTTTTATTTATACTAACCTGTTATCTTACTCGGCTTTTAAGCTGACACTTGTGTTTTGTGGAAAAAATGTTGTGCCCTCAGGTTAGGACTTGAAGCTGATTGGTAGATGGTGAGATGGGTAGCTACTTGTGGAGCTTGAGGATTGTGGCTTTAGTTACCCATAGTTGCATTTATCTACATAGACATATTTATTTAGCCGTTTGGCCATATTTATGTTGGTTGTCTTTTACGTTGATTGTGGATTTCATTTGAGCTATTGTGACGATACTGTCAGTAACACCTTTTGAAACATTTATTTTGTTTTATTGATTCCGTTAGGAATCATATGGGATTTTTAAACGTCGCTTCCGCAATTTGTTAACGGTGTTATGTTTAAAGTTGAAATTTTTTTTGAAATTCACATTTTTATAAAGCAGGGTGTTACACCTTACGCTGGTCTCAGGCGTAGCTTACGCCAGTTGAAGTGTAGAAGCAGATTGAAGATACAAGGGGCGTACCTTACGCCTAGTTCAGGCGTAGGTTACGCTGGGCCAAAGTTATACTGCCGTACCTTACGCCAGTTGAAGTGTAGAAGCAGATTGAAGATACAAGGGGCGTACCTTACGCCTAGTTCAGGCGTAGGTTACGCTGGGCCAAAGTTATACTGCCGTACCTTACGCCCAGGTTGACCGTAGGTTACGCCAGGCCACTGTGCAGAATTCGAATTTAAGGGTTTTAATTGTAACTTGGGATATATTATCACAGACGATTAGAGACAAAGACATAACCTAATTTCTGAGATCTAGAGCAGCAACCCACTTCTCCCAAGCCCCAAAATCATCATCAAATCATCATTCAATCACAAATCCATGGAGATGACAATCCAAATTGAAGATTCATTGATGAATATGGAAGGCTAATTCTCTTTAGATCATTCTCATGTGAACAATTATGTAAGACAATTGTATTCAACCTTTCTTATATTAAAGTTGGATTAGATGTTTAATTCTTGATTAGTGTTTTGCATCTAATGTTATTTGGTTTGAATGAATGCTTATTTGTTTATAAGTTTGAATGAATTTATTTGGTTTGAATGAATGATTATTTGTTTATAACTTTGAATGAATTTCATCTATCTTTTGATTTCAATTTCTTGTTAATCATTAATTATTGGAATAATCTCTTATGAAATTGTAATCTTGTTAATGGATAAATAATTTAGTTGTGTCAATTACTCGGTTTTCATTATCGTGAATCATCACAACCTAATCAATTAGTCCTTAACGTTCATTCATTCCAAGCTTTATAACGAATCATGTCTATGTGATTTCCAACGAATATAAGTTAGGTTATACTTTTGAAAGCATAATTGGGATCGTGAGAATGGTCTACCCTTTTTATTATTGAATTCTATTGTTAAGTTTAAATCATTTTTAGTTTTAATCAAATCAATCCAACAATCAATTTTAAGTTTATGTCTAGTTTAATCAAGTTTGTAAATTGCTCAACACTTTCCCATGATTCCCTGAGGATACGATACTCGACTTACCCATACTAGTTATTGGTATTTAGTTTATATTTTTGATCGGTCCAACGACAACGATCACATATTTATCCAAACTATCTAATTCTTTTATTAATTAATTTAAACATTTCCACCTAATATCTCTATAATATTCTTAATAAAGTTATTTACAAAAGATACATTTCTTAACCATAAAATAACTACACTACCATTTACGTCAATTACTTTTAGATTAATAACCACATCGTTACCACCACCGCCACTAGCACCACCCGTTGCCGCTACCGCCGCCGCATTGCGCGGGTACCCATCTCGTACATGAATACAAGCTCTAAGGCACCTTATTTCTTTCTAACTCAGTGCATTTATTCCCGGTTATCCTATTCAACCAGTTGTTATCCGCTATCCTCGTGTACAGTTTGATCAATCATGGTAACTTCGGCTCTCATTTAGGAATACGAGAGGAAGGTACCCGCGCCGTTGCGGCGGTGATGTAGGTGATGACGGAGTGGTGATGTAATGGCGGTAGCGGTGATGGGTTGATCTACCTGACGGGCTCCGCCCTTAACCGTACAGGCTCCGCCCTCGGATTTAAAAATTCGTCGAAAGTATATCGAATGACCTCTCTAATGAAAGAACATGAAGTTTTAAGAACACCCATATAATTTTTATAATTTATCGGTTTTTGAGATAAAAGATTTTGAATGAATTAGATGAATAAAATGATTTATTAAGGAGAGAGAAAAAAAATGAGTGGTTGAGATTTGAGGAGAGGGAAAGAGTATTATAGTTATTTTATATATAAAAATATAAAATAGATAGGAAGGGCATTTTAGAAAAGTAAATGTTGAAACTTAAAATTTTAAACATGGACTATTTGCTTTATAATATAGTATAGATATTTTGGGATTATTGTTAATATGATCTTCAAGTTTAAATGCTGGTTCATTAATCATTACTTTGCTTCATATTGCTTTGGCGCGCTTATGTTTAGAATGTTTATGCAGATCCACAATTTGACGGAGGTTTGCTTCGTTGTACGAGTAACTTATTTACATATATGCAACACGAAGATAGGTTAATTTTTTGAACTTATATCTATTAATACTTTTCCTATTATAGTATTTGAACGAAATCAAGTTGAATATCTTCCAGTTTGTGCCTTAAGATTCCTTTAATCTATATATACTCCTTTATAAAAATTATTCGCCCCCAACAAATAGAAAGTGTTACTCAAATGTTACATACGAAAATACTAAATTACCCTTAATAAACACCCATTATGGAAAGAGTTTTTATAAATTACCAAATTTGCCTTAATGAATTAATTTACACCCTAAACCCTTATTTTAATAATTAACACTTTAAGCCCTTATCTTTTAAATATTCCACTATCACCTTTACATCAACTTACACCACTTGACACCGCCACCATCAGTGACAGATTTAGAAATATAAACGAGGGTATGCAAAACTAAATGATATTTAAAAATTCGAGAGCTATTTGGGTTTTTTTTTATTTGTAGGGGGAGGGGGTGAGTTTTTTGGTTTGATTTTGGTTTTTCTGGATCAACCTTCTATACAAATTTTTTTTTTTTAATGTTCGTGTCACGGGACGGCTAGCCGTTACATCCATACGGGCAGGCAGTCACTAGCGACCGATCCACGAAGTTAGTAACCACAAGGGGAGGGGAAACCCACCAATTTAACCGCTACAGAAGACACGACGTTAAATCTAATATTTAACCAACCGCATTGAAACTTTGGTTTATGTACTTACTAATTAAACTGAATCACTTTTCCCATCCCATTAATTTCCATGCTAAATACGAATCTATCAATTTTACATCATTATTTATATTAAAACTAAAAAGCAATTCTTGATATTAAGTTAAGTGAAATGTTCATTTGAAAACTAGATTTCTGTGAAAACTAGAAAACTGACCAAAACACAGTGTGGATTTAAAAATTAACACAATGTGTTTTAATTGTGTTTTGTAAAAACACATTGTGTTTTTTTAAATCACAGTGTGTTTTGGCTAGTTTTCAAATTTTCACGAAAATTTTAATTTTTAAATCACAGTGTGTTTTGGCTAGTTTTAAATTTTCACGAAAATGTTAATTTTTAAATCACAGTGTGTTTTTGATAGCGCCTGAAAATCAAAAAATTGTTCAAACACACTGTGATATGAACTTAACAAAATGTGTTTTCTAAAAAAAATAATTAAAAACACATTGTGTTAAATTCAGATCACAGTGTGTTTTGGCTAGTTTTCAAATTTTCACGAAAATTTTAATTTTTAAATGATCACAACCCATTAAGTTAAACAATTAGTTAATGAATTAAAAACTAAAACATAGAATAAACGAACTCATCAAAACCAAATTTTCAATTTTTAAAAGTTATGACCCATTTATACATACACTATCATACTTTGGGGTTTAAAATAAAAATATAATAAAATATGTAAAAAGGACAAAAAGGCAAATCATATTCTCCTTCTTCTTCATTAACTTTCTTCTTCATCTACTGGTAAACACATAATCACAGGTAAACAAAAACCTTTCCTTCTTCAATCGATATGCAACTCTTTTTTGATTATCTATTGATCTCTTTTCTTTAATGGGTATGCACATCTATTTTTAGGGTTATGCACACTTAAGAAAGTATAAATATATTTAAAAAGTAACTTGAGATTGTGAGTGAACTTTACTGTAGCTAATAGTATAATGTATATATGCATTATGTACAAGTTAGTAAAGGCATAAAGGTAATAAACTCCATGTGACACGTGAATACATGAAGTCAAAGAGGATGAGATTTCATGTAACATGTGGGACCCACATTACATAACAATTACTTTTCACACAACAATTTTTTTTTCTAACCACATAATTTAAAGTGAAACTAAAAAACGATCTATATTAAAACAAGTTTTTAAAAATAAAAAATGATTAATCCTCCTAATTAAATAGCCTAAAAATTTTCCTAATCATGAAATGATAACATGTATAAAAAACAAGGGGCAAAATTAGAAAAGAGAATTAGTGAATATCACATGTCACCATCTTATAGTTTTAGGAGGATTTTTAGGCTAACTTTTAAGAGGATTTATCATTTTCTTTAAAAATTTATCTTTATTATGTATTATTTTTATTAGGTTGTAAATTTAGTTTTTTTTAATAAAATATATATATACATACACTTTCAAGCAAATATATTTAGGACGAAATAATTGTAGTATTGTCTGTAACACTCCACTTAAAATAATGGGTTCAAAATTTTATTTTTTTATTAATCTATAGACCACAATGGCGGAAAAGATCTACTTATACTTAAACATCTATCAACCTTAATAGCAAATCAATGTTGACCTCTTATTAATTCAAATGGTGTTACTAAAAGACTACTACATTTTACATTGAAACCCAATATTTGTATCCTGCAGGCCTACACAAACCTGAACTAGGAAATAACTACATGATAATCAACTAGCTGCTTAGGGCACTTCTCGGATGTATAAGCTAAAAGTCTACCCATTCCTCACCACATGTACCTTCATCCTTGCTACTCTGCGAGACACAATCGACAAAGTAGAAACAAGTGTCAGCTTATAAAGCTGAGTAAGATAAGGTTAATCCAAAATATATATGTTAAACAAAACTGCTTATCAAAATAGTTACATATATATAATTACCCATCCATTTGGTAACGATTCAATACCTGCACAATTGGGTCAATACATACCAATAATAGGATTCAACCCACATATTCCATATATATATATATATATATATATATATATATATATATATATATTTATAATTCCATTATAATCACATATAGGTTTCCTAATAATCAATGGAACCCTATTTCACACCAAATCAACCACCCTTATAGGATTTCTAAACAACAAGAATCCCATCTCAATATTTAAGGATCACCATATATCCAATTACCCTTATAGGATTTCTAAGTAACAAGAATCCTATCTCAGGTTCACCATATATCATATAGTTTCCACATATCCCCTTATATACTATAGACCAACATCATCAAACCATCCATCATTCGATCATTATCGTATCCTAACAAATACAATTAATAACACATAAACAATAATCAAGTGACTAACCAAAAATGTATACCCATATATACACATGATTAATCATAATAACACATAATAATAATCAAGTGACTAACCAAAATGTATACCCATATATACACATGATTAACCATAATAACACATAATAATAATCAAGTGACTAACCAAAATGTATACCCATATATACACATGATTAACCATAATAACACATAATAATAATTTAACTAATTACAAACATTTAAACTATCACATAATAATTAATCATCTAACAATATTCTCAAGTCCCAAACACCTCGCATAGTTCATAAGCTTCATGTAACTTAAGGTGTCCATAATTCTATAGACAAGACACCGATCATATACCTGCATATATGATATCAATATACACAAGCAATAGGATTTAGATAACCACAAGTTGTATAAAATGTTTCCAACTAAATCATCTTCTAAAACGTCATACGCACGTCAAGCATATAACAATCATCACATATCAAGCATATAACAATCATCACATATCAAGCATATAGCACAAGAAGAAGATTACATTCCTACATGTGCCTAGCAACCTCAATCACAATCAACAATCTTAAGTTATGCCATTTTCAACTGTTTAGTAATGACTTATGTCACATAAGTAATCAACACAAGTCATGCATAGGCGGTCACCTTTCCAGGAACCTTGCACCCGACATGATGGGTTGTCCTTTCAGGGTCCATCGGCGTCGTTAAGGATAGGCATAACCAAATCCAGGAGTAAACCGTTTAGCAACTCATAGTGATCGGTCCTAATCACCCGGTATACTCAAGCAACTTGACCATGTCGTCAGAGGTATCGTGTTTACCCCGTCTGACCAACTTAGGAGTAAGCCGTTAACAACTGGTGGTGATCGGTCCAAATCACCCGGCATACTCAATCAACTTGACCATGTCATCAGAGGTATCGTGTTTACCCCGTCTGACCAACTTAGGAGTAAGCCGTTAACAACTGGTGGTGATCGGTCCAAATCACCCGGCATACTCAATCAACTTGACCATGTCATCAGAGGTATCATGTTTACCCCGTCTGACCAACTTAGGAGTAAGCCGTTAACAACTGGTGGTGATCGGTCCAAATCACCCGGCATACTCAATCAACTTGACCATGTCATCAGAGGTATCATGTTTACCCCGTCTGACCAACTTATCACACTAGTCCCACCGAGGAATAGTATGGGTTAAGCTTAACACTTTCAACTGTAGATTTATACTCGAGTTCATTATCTATAGGCTAGCTACAACATAAGCTACCTATAATCAACACATCAAAGCCCTTATTAATGTGCACAAGTGATCATAAAATCCTATGATTACTAGTGTCACTTACATGCAACTCATCAACACAAAAGTTAAATTATTATTTATGCAATCAATCTTAACAACAAGTCAAGTGAATATAGCATAATAATAACATCATTCTCCTGATCAAACATGCATAATAACAGCTCATAATCACCTTCCCAATTTAGTTCAATAAAACATATGAACCTAAGGGTATCAACAATTCCAAGAACAACAAATAATCATTCCATTCAACCCGCAATAGATTAATTTAATATAATTAAGCTACGGTTGAGTCTTTAGCAATCATAATGGGTAAACAACAATCCCACCCACATGCATAAGTAATTACAGTCTCAAAGTCCCCTCATAGTAGTTTAAACCCTTCCCCCAATGCCCATTCCAACATATAGGATACGAAAGTATGTTTAAGCTACGTTTGACACTTTAAAATGGACGTTTTGATTGTGTTCGCAGGGATAACCAGTATCTTACCTTAGTACGGCTCACAACGCTTTGCAAAGTACTTTATTATGCTCAAAATGTACTCCCGGGTACCTAGAACAAATATAAGATCAACCTATAAGCTACAACAAAGCATAGACGCTAAACAAGGAAAATTCAGCACGTTTCCAGATTTGCGCTATTCACTTTCCAATGCATTTTCGAGCCCAAGACTACCAGATATAACAAAACTCAGTTCTGAACATTTGCAGGGCACTCAAAGACCTTTTCAAAAATGTATGGTTTGACTCATAATAATCTGTAATGAATGAGATATGATTTTTACAAAAACAGAATTGTAGCATTCGTCCAGACTCCGACCAGTTCTGGAGATTAGCATTTTACGCCCGTATCTGAGCAAAACCAAAAGAAAGCTAGTTCATATAAAATTTACTGGACACATAGAGGTTTTCAAAAATGTAAGGTTCATCTTCTAAATCGTTCAGATGAAGAATATATGATCTTTGCAACACAGACCTACATCATTCGTTTGAAAACTGACCAATTCTGGAAATTATCACTTTGTCACTTTTCTGGGCAGAACCAGAGGAAACATTGTTCATATCAAATTTATGGGACATCTGGAGGTTTTCAAAAATGCAAGGTTTATCTCCTAACTCCTCCAAACTAATCAGATATGATTTTTGCAAGATGATAGAAATTTCAGTCCTAAAGAAACCATTGTTTTGCAAACTATTTCTACCATCAAATTACCATAGAAAGCCACCACAACCTAAGGAACTTACATACAATCAAAATATGACTAAGTTGACAACTTATTCCAGTAGTTGATCCACAAATCTTTTGCACACAATACGGAATCGATTAAACACCCAAAAACAATCAATTTCGATTTCAAAACATAATCTATCCATAATCAAACCTCAAGACCATACTCAACAACTAGACATCAACACAAGACCTGGATTCATGATAAAATAAAAAGATATATTACCTTACTTGTGCACTTAATCAAAAGGATGATCAAAGGAATGATCAAAGATGATCAAAATGAAAGTCAACTAGTTTTTCCAGGTTACTATTCCGGCTATAATTCGAGATCAAGACATACAGGGACAAATTCAACGGCTGAAAATGTAGTCCTATGTGTCAGGAACCTACTACCAAAAATTGAAGATGATCCGACGGTTTGATCTTCGATCCGACGCGATTTACTGGGCTGTGGTATATAAAAACGGGATTTGGGATGTTTCTCTCTTTTTAGTATTATTGGTATGTGTGTGTATATATGATTGAATGAAATAATTATCCAGAATTTTGAAGTCAATAATAGCTTAATAATCTGATTTTTAAGTTTCAAAAGTAACACTTTTAGTCCCTCTACTTTCAAACTTCACATTTAGAGCCTAAACTAGCTACCGGGAACACATACGACACTTCAAGTACATCTAGATCATCGTAATACACATCTCATAAAATCCTTAAACATATAAAAACATTAACACATACATAATTAAGGCATTAAAACCTCACACATATAGTACATTAAACACTTATAAGCATTAAATGTCTTAGAGACTTAACAGACACGATGTGTTGACTTAACGACTCAAGTCAACCATTAAATAAAAGTTTGGGATGTTACAATTATCCCCCCTTAAAAGGATTCTGTCCCCAGAATCACTCTTATCCATACAGGAGGAAATAAATATCCCTCACCTTAACTTCCATTTTCGCGTCATGATCTTGTCTCGATTTTTCTACCACTTAATTAACACAAGGTCAATCAACCTCTCGCACAACTTTTCCAGCTCTCTATACAGAACCCTATCTGGATTCTCAACGAGCCTTTAACCAATGTGGTAGAAAAATTTATATACACTTACGAAGTTTAATGTATAACATCTATATACTTTTTTTTTCGAAACATAGTTATTAATTAAGCTACATGGATTGAAATCAAAAGGTCCATTCGCAGCTTATTAGAACAATCCGTTAACAACAACTTATTGTTTTAACTATGTTTATTATAATTCAAACTAAGGTAATTATAGATTTCAAATTTTAAACATTAAAGGTTCAAAATTCAAATTCACCTTTTCCCTCCTTCCATTTTCGACTGTTACAACAACTCATACACAGTCTGATTGATTTTCAACATGATTTAGGGTTAAATATAAAATTTAAAATATCATAACACTGTGGCAATTATTACAGACTACTGTAGTTTCTGGACACCTGTCCGTTCTTTACGGTCACCCTCCCTCTTTCGTTCTTTATAAAAGAGAGTCACTTGCAAAGATAATAGGCACACTAAATTTTCCTCCCTTTCTTTGCATTTTTCTTTGTGAAATCATACCTCCAAGTAGTCCGATTAATTCTCTCTATCTCTTTTAGCTTAGATATGACCACTCCCACATTTGATCTACTAGAACGTTCAATAGAGCTCCTAGCCAAGCAAATTGATCAACTTAACAGTGTCGTAGCATCACTTTCTACAAGCCAAACTGCCTCATTTACGTCCCTTACATCACGAATCGATCAAATCCACTCTAGTGCACCCTTTCTCCTAGCAGCTGATAGAGCACTATTGAGAAAATCTATCGAAAATCAAACAAGGCTCGAAGCAGAAATTAGAGAAATCAAAGGGTTGTTGTATCAACTTGTTGATTTCTCACAATCTGAAGAAGTGAAAGCAACAGTCATCCCAACTCCTTCCAAGGGAAAGAGACCTATGTCATCAACTAGCATTGTTCCATGTCGTGAAAATTTTGAAACACTTCTGGATTCTCAACGAGCCTTTAACCAATGTGGTAGAAAAATTTATATACACTTACGAAGTTTAATGTATAACATCTATATACTTTTTTTCGAAACATAGTTATTAATTAAGCTACATGGATTGAAATCAAAAGGTCCATTCGCAGCTTATTAGAACAATCCGTTAACAACAACTTATTGTTTTAACTATGTTTATTATAATTCAAACTAAGGTAATTATAGATTTCAAATTTTAAACATTAAAGGTTCAAAATTCAAATTCACCTTTTCCCTCCTTCCATTTTCGACTGTTACAACAACTCATACACAGTCTGATTGATTTTCAACATGATTTAGGGTTAAATATAAAATTTAAAATATCATAACACTGTGGCAATTATTACAGACTACTGTAGTTTCTGGACACCTGTCCGTTCTTTACGGTCACCCTCCCTCTTTCGTTCTTTATAAAAGAGAGTCACTTGCAAAGATAATAGGCACACTAAATTTTCCTCCCTTTCTTTGCATTTTTCTTTGTGAAATCATACCTCCAAGTAGTCCGATTAATTCTCTCTATCTCTTTTAGCTTAGATATGACCACTCCCACATTTGATCTACTAGAACGTTCAATAGAGCTCCTAGCCAAGCAAATTGATCAACTTAACAGTGTCGTAGCATCACTTTCTACAAGCCAAACTGCCTCATTTACGTCCCTTACATCACGAATCGATCAAATCCACTCTAGTGCACCCTTTCTCCTAGCAGCTGATAGAGCACTATTGAGAAAATCTATCGAAAATCAAACAAGGCTCGAAGCAGAAATTAGAGAAATCAAAGGGTTGTTGTATCAACTTGTTGATTTCTCACAATCTGAAGAAGTGAAAGCAATAGTCATCCCAACTCCTTCCAAGGGAAAGAGACCTATGTCATCAACTAGCATTGTTCCATGTCGTGAAAATTTTGAAACACTTCTGGATTCTCAAGATGTGGTCTTTAAAGAGATTATGGAACGACAGGAAACTCTAGTGATGGAAGAGGAGGCTTCTCTAAAGTTGGCCAAGGAGCTACTACTTGCAGAAGTAGGAGAGACAAGTTCGGAGATACCAACACTAGCAAACCAACAAGTCGACATATTTGAACTTGCTAGGAGGCGAGAAACTGAGTGGAATACCAAATTGGCTCGGAACGAAGCAAGCCTTAAGAGGTATCTACAGACGACTATGGGAGAGGAAGACAATACTCTTTGTTCTCCTCCAGGACCGTTGAAGAGGCCAAGAACTGTTGGTGCCTCATCATCTACTTCCGATGCAATTTCACTAGCAGATGATGATGAAGAACTAAATGTTCAACCATTTCGCAGAAGAAAGAGAGATGCTGCCAGTGGAAGCCATATGCAGAGATCTAGTTTCAACAAAACCCCTTAATATGATAAACATTAGGAATTTATAGAAATGTCCTACCACTCTACTAAACTCCTGTTTGTAGTCAATACTATATTATCACTCTTATCAAATAATATGATAAAGTTGTCCTACTCTATTTCGTCAATTCAAGGTCTTATTATAATCCTACTTTATCGTTGTAGAATTATTCCTTGTCGGCCATTTTATAAATAATTGTTGTTTGACATCATTGCTTACGTTATATAAATGATTAGCATATCATAGTAAGTTCATATATTTCTTACTTATTCAAACATCATAACATGAATCAAAATTACTAGAGTTATAACACAACAACTATTCTCATCACATAAGAATATAACACTCCATATAATTTTTAATAACTCATATCATAGGTTCCACACCAGTCAACACATACATGGCCATAAACACACTTGAGTCGTGATACATTTGCAATTATGTTCCGGACCATAATTGTAATTGTATTCTTTCTCACGTGTATTCTTTACAATATATTTCACCTAACTTTTCACCAATTTTAATCATGTATCAACTCAAAATACATGAAAATATAACACAAATTCACATAAGAGATGTTCTTCAAAAGCACTGAGAAATTTTAACAAAGGTTATAGCAAGTAGTAAGGAAAATAAGACTAATCATCACAATTATGCATATAAACAACCAATACATAAAAGCCTTAATCCTACTCTCGCACTCGACCCATCCCAGTCCTAAAAACAATCTCCTTAAGGCTAAGGCACTATTACCTAAGCTCAAATGCGCAACAACATTTCTAGTTTAAGTCCATGACCTACACCTATGGCCAATGGTTCACTTAAACTAATGCTCTGATACCAACTTGTAACACTCAACTTAAAATAATGGGTTCAAATTTTTTTTTTTTATTTATCTATAGACCACAATGGCGGAAAAGATCTACTTATACTTAAACATCTATCAACCTTAATAGCAAATCAATGTTGACCTCTTATTAATTCAAATGGTGTTACTAAAAGACTACTACATTTTACATTGAAACCCAATATTTGTATCCTGCAGGCCTACACAAACCTGAACTAGGAAATAACTACATGATAATCAACTAGCTGCTTAGGGCACTTCTCGGATGTATAAGCTAAAAGTCTACCCATTCCTCACCACATGTACCTTCATCCTTGCTACTCTGCGAGACACAATCGACAAAGTAGAAACAAGTGTCAGCTTATAAAGCTGAGTAAGATAAGGTTAATCCAAAATATATATGTTAAACAAAACTGCTTATCAAAATAGTTACATATATATAATTACCCATCCATTTGGTAACGATTCAATACCTGCACAATTGGGTCAATACATACCAATAATAGGATTCAACCCACATATTCCATATATATATATCTATAATATATATATATATATATTTATAATTCCATTATAATCACATATAGGTTTCCTAATAATCAATGGAACCCTATTTCACACCAAATCAACCACCCTTATAGGATTTCTAAACAACAAGAATCCCATCTCAATATTTAAGGATCACCATATATCCAATTACCCTTATAGGATTTCTAAGTAACAAGAATCCTATCTCAGGTTCACCATATATCATATAGTTTCCACATATCCCCTTATATACTATAGACCAACATCATCAAACCATCCATCATTCGATCATTATCGTATCCTAACAAATACAATTAATAACACATAAACAATAATCAAGTGACTAACCAAAAATGTATACCCATATATACACATGATTAATCATAATAACACATAATAATAATCAAGTGACTAACCAAAATGTATACCCATATATACACATGATTAACCATAATAACACATAATAATAATTTAACTAATTACAAACATTTAAACTATCACATAATAATTAATCATCTAACAATATTCTCAAGTCCCAAACACCTCGCATAGTTCATAAGCTTCATGTAACTTAAGGTGTCCATAATTCTATAGACAAGACACCGATCATATACCTGCATATATGATATCAATATACACAAGCAATAGGATTTAGATAACCACAAGTTGTATAAAATGTTTCCAACTAAATCATCTTCTAAAACGTCATACGCACGTCAAGCATATAACAATCATCACATATCAAGCATATAGCACAAGAAGAAGATTACATTCCTACATGTGCCTAGCAACCTCAATCACAATCAACAATCTTAAGTTATGCCATTTTCAACTGTTTAGTAATGACTTATGTCACATAAGTAATCAACACAAGTCATGCATAGGCGGTCACCTTTCCAGGAACCTTGCACCCGACATGATGGGTTGTCCTTTCAGGGTCCATCGGCGTCGTTAAGGATAGGCATAACCAAATCCAGGAGTAAACCGTTTAGCAACTCATAGTGATCGGTCCTAATCACCCGGTATACTCAAGCAACTTGACCATGTCGTCAGAGGTATCGTGTTTACCCCGTCTGACCAACTTAGGAGTAAGCCGTTAACAACTGGTGGTGATCGGTCCAAATCACCCGGCATACTCAATCAACTTGACCATGTCATCAGAGGTATCATGTTTACCCCGTCTGACCAACTTATCACACTAGTCCCACCGAGGAATAGTATGGGTTAAGCTTAACACTTTCAACTGTAGATTTATACTCGAGTTCATTATCTATAGGCTAGCTACAACATAAGCTACCTATAATCAACACATCAAAGCCCTTATTAATGTGCACAAGTGATCATAAAATCCTATGATTACTAGTGTCACTTACATGCAACTCATCAACACAAAAGTTAAATTATTATTTATGCAATCAATCTTAACAACAAGTCAAGTGAATATAGCATAATAATAACATCATTCTCCTGATCAAACATGCATAATAACAGCTCATAATCACCTTCCCAATTTAGTTCAATAAAACATATGAACTTAAGGGTATCAACAATTCCAAGAACAACAAATAATCATTCCATTCAACCCGCAATAGATTAATTTAATATAATTAAGCTACGGTTGAGTCTTTAGCAATCATAATGGGTAAACAACAATCCCACCCACATGCATAAGTAATTACAGTCTCAAAGTCCCCTCATAGTAGTTTAAACCCTTCCCCCAATGCCCATTCCAACATATAGGATACGAAAGTATGTTTAAGCTACGTTTGACACTTTAAAATGGACGTTTTGATTGTGTTCGCAGGGATAACCAGTATCTTACCTTAGTACGGCTCACAACGCTTTGCAAAGTACTTTATTATGCTCAAAATGTACTCCCGGGTACCTAGAACAAATATAAGATCAACCTATAAGCTACAACAAAGCATAGACGCTAAACAAGGAAAATTCAGCACGTTTCCAGATTTGCGCTATTCACTTTCCAATGCATTTTCGAGCCCAAGACTACCAGATATAACAAAACTCAGTTCTGAACATTTGCAGGGCACTCAAAGACCTTTTCAAAAATGTATGGTTTGACTCATAATAATCTGTAATGAATGAGATATGATTTTTACAAAAACAGAATTGTAGCATTCGTCCAGACTCCGACCAGTTCTGGAGATTAGCATTTTACGCCCGTATCTGAGCAAAACCAAAAGAAAGCTAGTTCATATAAAATTTACTGGACACATAGAGGTTTTCAAAAATGTAAGGTTCATCTTCTAAATCGTTCAGATGAAGAATATATGATCTTTGCAACACAGACCTACATCATTCGTTTGAAAACTGACCAATTCTGGAAATTATCACTTTGTCACTTTTCTGGGCAGAACCAGAGGAAACATTGTTCATATCAAATTTATGGGACATCTGGAGGTTTTCAAAAATGCAAGGTTTATCTCCTAACTCCTCCAAACTAATCAGATATGATTTTTGCAAGATGATAGAAATTTCAGTCCTAAAGAAACCATTGTTTTGCAAACTATTTCTACCATCAAATTACCATAGAAAGCCACCACAACCTAAGGAACTTACATACAATCAAAATATGACTAAGTTGACAACTTATTCCAGTAGTTGATCCACAAATCTTTTGCACACAATACGGAATCGATTAAACACCCAAAAACAATCAATTTCGATTTCAAAACATAATCTATCCATAATCAAACCTCAAGACCATACTCAACAACTAGACATCAACACAAGACCTGGATTCATGATAAAATAAAAAGATATATTACCTTACTTGTGCACTTAATCAAAAGGATGATCAAAGGAATGATCAAAGATGATCAAAATGAAAGTCAACTAGTTTTTCCAGGTTACTATTCCGGCTATAATTCGAGATCAAGACATACAGGGACAAATTCAACGGCTGAAAATGTAGTCCTATGTGTCAGGAACCTACTACAAAAAATTGAAGATGATCCGACGGTTTGATCTTCGATCCGACGCGATTTACTGGGCTGTGGTATATAAAAATGGGATTTGGGATGTTTCTCTCTTTTTAGTATTATTGGTATGTGTGTGTATATATGATTGAATGAAATAATTATCCAGAATTTTGAAGTCAATAATAGCTTAATAATCTGATTTTTAAGTTTCAAAAGTAACACTTTTAGTCCCTCTACTTTCAAACTTCACATTTAGAGCCTAAACTAGCTACCGGGAACACATACGACACTTCAAGTACATCTAGATCATCGTAATACACATCTCATAAAATCCTTAAACATATAAAAACATTAACACATACATAATTAAGGCATTAAAACCTCACACATATAGTACATTAAACACTTATAAGCATTAAATGTCTTAGAGACTTAACAGACACGATGTGTTGACTTAACGACTCAAGTCAACCATTAAATAAAAGTTTGGGATGTTACATTGTCTTCCAATAAGTATATGTGAATATATATTTTGAAATGTATGAATTACTTACAAATGACGGGGTTCTAGAGTATATATTTGACATGACAAATTTTATAACAAACATTTACATGATAGTGTAGTTTTGATGTTACGTTTAATTTGTTTGTTCTTTTTTTGGATGGCGAATTTGTATTAAAATTTCATTTTTTCGTGAGTGTTCACATGGGTCCACAAATTAAGGCTGCAAGTCACTGGTTCAAGTTTTGCCAAAGGTAAAAGGAGAAACTTTATTTAGTGACCCATGTGTGAGAATGGTGAGTCACCGGGCATGAGTTCTATGCGGTGTGCACTCTAGGTACCAAGACGGTACATGAGACCAGAGGGTTCCCGCCCATTTACCTTTTTTTTTTATCATTAGATACCCTTATGGTGGAATTTTGTGTCATTACATAGCCCTGCCTCAAACGGCCGTTTGTACCCAGCCGTTAACCCCCTCACGTGTGTTCCACGTGAGGGTATTTATGTCCAGACGCCTCATATATATTCATTTCTTTTTCCCTTTAATGATTTATACCTACCAACTGTTTTCCTCTCGATTACACACACTACCAAACACCCACATCGTTTTCCCAAACCTTAAATTTCACCCCTCTGCTTTCAATCAATACGATTCAATGGTTAAAGAAAGTGTTTATTCAATGTTTAGGTCTCGAAAATTCGGTGAAAAAGAGCAGAGATCGCTAGAGGCAAACTATAGTAAGTGACCTAAATTTTTTAACTAATTTTGGGGGTTTTTTATTTGATCAATGAAAATACAAAATATGTGTATTTTCTTCAACTTACCCATTTTTTTTCTTATTTGATTGCATTACAGAGGATTTTCCAAGCTATTTTTCAATTCGAATTCACCATGCTGGATTCTTCACACGACCTCCAAACAGGATCTACTATAATGGGAAAGAGGCAGTTGTGGATTACATAGACAGTGATAAGTTTTCAATCCATTCCTTTAATCGTTTTGTTACTAAATTAGGTTATGATTCTAGATTGGTAATGTTCTATCATTATCTAAGACCTGATCAACCTGATTTAGATTATGGCTTGCTACCATTTGCTTGTGATCTTGATGTGAAAAAAATGGTATCTTATGTTGGGAAGTATCATATGTTTGAATTTTACATTGAACATAAAATAACAACTATTGAAAATTGGGATTATACTGGTCAAAGTAATGTGGTCATTGAAGAATTAGATGATGACACTGAAATTGTTCCTAGTCAAAAAATTGAACCAAAAACCCCTAGGAGTTTTACTAGACTTTTATTGGAAGGTCCTAGTCAAGAAAGCCGTGAGAATGATGAAATCCATGCTGATCTCTTTATGGATGAACCTTATAATGTGACTGCTAATGAGGAAAGTGTTATGCATTCTGATAATGTGCCTGCTAATGAAGAAACTGTTATGCATTCTGATAATGTGCCTGCTAATGAAGAAACTGTTATGCATGATTCTGATAATGTGCCTGCTAATGAAGAAACTGTTATGCATGATTCTGATAATGTGCCTGCTAATGAAGAAACTGTTATGCATGATTCTGATAATGTGCCTGCTAATGAAGAAACTGTTATGCATTCTGATAATGTGCCTGCTAATGAAGAAACTGTTATGCATGATTCTGATAATGTGCCTGCTAATGAAGAAACTGTTATGCATGATTCTGATAATGTGCCTGCTAATGAAGAAACTGTTATGCATGATTCTGATAATGTGCCTGCTAATGAAGAAACTGTTATGCATTCTGATAATGTGCCTGCTAATGAAGAAACTGTTATGCATGATTCTGATAATGTGCCTGCTAATGAAGAAACTGTTATGCATTCTGATAATGTGCCTGCTAATGAAGAAACTGTTATGCATTCTGATAATGTGCCTGCTAATGAAGAAACTGTTATGCATGATTCTGATAATGTGCCTGCTAATGAAGAAACTGTTATGCATGATTCTGATAATGTGCCTGCTAATGAAGAAACTGTTATGCATGATTCTGATAATGTGCCTGCTAATGAAGAAACTGTTATGCATTCTGATAATGTGCCTGCTAATGAAGAAACTGTTATGCATTCTGATAATGTGCCTGCTAATGAAGAAACTGTTATGCATTCTGATAATGTGCCTGCTAATGAAGAAACTGTTATGCATTCTGATAATGTGCCTGCTAATGAAGAAACTGTTATGCATTCTGATAATGTGCCTGCTAATGAAGAAACTGTTATGCATGATTCTGATAATGTGCATGCTAATGTTGAAAATGTGGCTGGAAATGATGAGACTTTGATGCATGATGCAAATAATGTGACTGCTAATGAGGAAAGTGTTATGCATTCTGATAATGTGCCTGCTAATGAAGAAACTGTTATGCATGATTCTGATAATGTGCCTGCTAATGAAGAAACTGTTATGCATGATTCTGATAATGTGCCTGCTAATGAAGAAACTGTTATGCATTCTGATAATGTGCCTGCTAATGAAGAAACTGTTATGCATTCTGATAATGTGCCTGCTAATGAAGAAACTGTTATGCATGATTCTGATAATGTGCCTGCTAATGAAGAAACTGTTATGCATGATTCTGATAATGTGCCTGCTAATGAAGAAACTGTTATGCATTCTGATAATGTGCCTGCTAATGAAGAAACTGTTATGCATGATTCTGATAATGTGCCTGCTAATGAAGAAACTGTTATGCATGATTCTGATAATGTGCCTGCTAATGAAGAAACTGTTATGCATTCTGATAATGTGCCTGCTAATGAAGAAACTGTTATGCATTCTGATAATGTGCCTGCTAATGAAGAAACTGTTATGCATTCTGATAATGTGCCTGCTAATGAAGAAACTGTTATGCATTCTGATAATGTGCCTGCTAATGAAGAAACTGTTATGCATTCTGATAATGTGCCTGCTAATGAAGAAACTGTTATGCATTCTGATAATGTGCCTGCTAATGAAGAAACTGTTATGCATTCTGATAATGTGCCTGCTAATGAAGAAACTGTTATGCATTCTGATAATGTGCCTGCTAATGAAGAAACTGTTATGCATTCTGATAATGTGCCTGCTAATGAAGAAACTGTTATGCATTCTGATAATGTGCCTGCTAATGAAGAAACTGTTATGCATTCTGATAATGTGCCTGCTAATGAAGAAACTGTTATGCATTCTGATAATGTGCCTGCTAATGAAGAAACTGTTATGCATTCTGATAATGTGCCTGCTAATGAAGAAACTGTTATGCATGATTCTGATAATGTGCCTGCTAATGAAGAAACTGTTATGCATTCTGATAATGTGCCTGCTAATGAAGAAACTGTTATGCATGATTCTGATAATGTGCCTGCTAATGAAGAAACTGTTATGCATGATTCTGATAATGTGCCTGCTAATGAAGAAACTGTTATGCATGATTCTGATAATGTGCCTGCTAATGAAGAAACTGTTATGCATTCTGATAATGTGCCTGCTAATGAAGAAACTGTTATGCATTCTGATAATGTGCCTGCTAATGAAGAAACTGTTATGCATTCTGATAATGTGCCTGCTAATGAAGAAACTGTTATGCATTCTGATAATGTGCCTGCTAATGAAGAAACTGTTATGCATTCTGATAATGTGCCTGGTAATGAAAAACACAAATGTAGGTGGGAATCTTTGGGGAATAGTGACAAGGGCAAATCTGTAATTGCCACCAAACCCACTTGCCCTTGGTATTTACATGTGTCCAAGACAGATCAAGATAAATATTGGTTTGTCAAGACTGTTGTTGAAACACATAAATGTTTACAAACCAGGCAAATTAGGTGGGCAAATTCAACCTACCTTTCTCAACATTTAAGTGATACTCTTACTTCAAATCCAGAAATCAGTGGGAAAGGCTTACAAGATCAACTGCAGAGGCATTTTGAGATAGGAATAGATAAACAAGTGGTTTATAGGGCAAAACAGAAGGCCATGGTTAGATTAAGGGGTGATTATGTTGGTCAATATCACAATTTAAGAAACTATGCACTTGAATTGATGGCAAGAAATCCAGATACCACTGTCAAGATAGATGTTGAACTGCCTCCTAATCCAGAGTGTGAAACAAGGGTTTTCAAGAGAATGTATATTTGTTTTGGGGAATTAAAGAAGGGGTTTAAAGCTGGTGGTAGAGAGTTGTTGGGCCTGGATGGGGCATTTATGAAGGGCCCTTATCCTGGGCAGGTATTAACTGCAGTGGGTGTGGATGGGAATAATGGAATATATCCATTGGCATTTGCAATTGTGGAAGCTGAAACCAGAAGTTCATGGACCTGGTTTCTTAGTTGTCTAGGAGAAGATCTTGATTTGGGAGAGATGAGCAACTTCACATTTATCTCAGATAGACAAAAGGTACTGATTATTTCATATTTGTTTATTTATCTTTTAAATACATATATACTTACTAACTGAATACTTGATTCATATGGCAGGGTATTATTCCAGCAATTGAAAGCTTGTTTCCATGTGCTGAGCACAGATTTTGTTTAAGACATATACATGAGAACTTGAAGGCAACATTCAAGTGTGGAGAGTTGTACAAGGAAATGCTTTGGAACATTGCAACAAGAACCACTATTCCAGAATTTGAAACTGCTATGGGTGAAATTAGAGAGGCAAGCATAAGAGTTCATGACTGGTTGAGACAAATTCCACCTAAACATTGGGCCAGAAGTCATTTCTCAGGTAAATGTCATATTTATACTAGTTTACTTTGAACAGGGAGGTCAAACTGTGATATATTGTTGAATAACATATGTGAGTCATTTAACTCTAAGTTGGTAGATGCTAGAGACAAACCAATCATAACATGTGTAGAATATATTAGGGAGTATATGATGAAAAGGATTGTGACTGTCCAGAAAGTTATAGAAAAATGTGATGGACCATTAACTCCCACAGCAACTATCATTTTTGAGGCCAACAAAAAAGAAGCACACAAGTACACTGTCATATGGAATGGTGGGAATCTGTATGAATGTAGAGGACCATGGCAGGACCAAGCTGTGGTCAATCTAAATACAAAAGAATGATATTTATACTAGTTTACTTTGAACAGGGAGGTCAAACTGTGATATATTGTTGAATAACATATGTGAGTCATTTAACTCTAAGTTGGTAGATGCTAGAGACAAACCAATCATAACATGTGTAGAATATATTAGGGAGTATATGATGAAAAGGATTGTGACTGTCCAGAAAGTTATAGAAAAATGTGATGGACCATTAACTCCCACAGCAACTATCATTTTTGAGGCCAACAAAAAAGAAGCACACAAGTACACTGTCATATGGAATGGTGGGAATCTGTATGAATGTAGAGGACCATGGCAGGACCAAGCTGTGGTCAATCTAAATACAAAAGAATGTAGTTGTAGAAAGTGGGAGTTAACTGGTCTCCCATGCAAGCATGCTGTGGCAGCAATCTGGAATGCACATGACAATGATAGGGTTGTTGGGGTTGAAGAAGATTGGGTTCACACTGCATATAGATTGGAAACATGGAGGGAGGTCTATGATCACAAAATTAACCCTGTTACTGGTGCCTCTACATGGCCAAGAAGTAACTGCCCAACCAAGCTATTACCCCCACACCATCATCCACAGATTGGAAGACCAACAAAGAAAAGAAAGAGGGCTGCTGATGAGAAGGTGACACACTCAACTGTTACAGGAGGTAAATTATCTAGGATTGGCAAGACTGTGACATGCAGCAAGTGTAAGCAGAAAGGACATAACTTAAGAAAGTGCAAAGGTCAAACAGAAGCAAGTTCAAGTAAGCAAAACAAGTCAAAGAAAGGCAAGACAAAACCAAGGTAACTGTTTAGCTTACTGTAATGTACATTGTTTAGTAAAGTCAATTGTTTAGTTAACTATTTATTGTATATTGTGGTGATAGTCAACCTCAAGGAACTCAACCAACCCAAACCAGTCAAGCAAGTGCAAGCAGAACTAGGGCAAGTGCAAGTAGAGCTAATCCATGTACAACTCAAGCTCAAGGAAGCCAACCAACCCAAACCAGTCAAGCAAGTGCAAGCAGAACTAGGGCAAGTGCAAGTAGAGCTAATCCATGTACAACTCAAGCTCAAGGAAGCCAACCAACCCAAACCAGTCAAGCAAGTGCAAGCAGAACTAGGGCAAGTGCAAGTAGAGCTAATCCATGTACAACTCAAGCTCAAGGAAGCCAACCAACCCAAACCAGTCAAGCAAGTGCAAGCAGAACTAGGGCAAGTGCAAGTAGAGCTAATCCATGTACAACTCAAGCTCAAGGAAGCCAACCAACCCAAACCAGTCAAGCAAGTGCAAGCAGAACTAGGGCAAGTGCAAGTAGAGCTAATCCATGTACAACTCAAGCTCAAGGAAGCCAACCAACCCAAACCAGTCAAGCAAGTGCAAGCAGAACTAGGGCAAGTGCAAGTAGAGCTAATCCATGTACAACTCAAGCTCAAGGAAGCCAACCAACCCAAACCAGTCAAGCAAGTGCAAGCAGAACTAGGGCAAGTGCAAGTAGAGCTAATCCATGTACAACTCAAGCTCAAGGAAGCCAACCAACCCAAACCAGTCAAGCAAGTGCAAGCAGAACTAGGGCAAGTGCAAGTAGAGCTAATCCATGTACAACTCAAGCTCAAGGAAGCCAACCAACCCAAACCAGTCAAGCAAGTGCAAGCAGAACTAGGGCAAGTGCAAGTAGAGCTAATCCATGTACAACTCAAGCTCAAGGAAGCCAACCAACCCAAACCAGTCAAGCAAGTGCAAGCAGAACTAGGGCAAGTGCAAGTAGAGCTAATCCATGTACAACTCAAGCTCAAGGAAGCCAACCAACCCAAACCAGTCAAGCAAGTGCAAGCAGAACTAGGGCAAGTGCAAGTAGAGCTAATCCATGTACAACTCAAGCTCAAGGAAGCCAACCAACCCAAACCAGTCAAGCAAGTGCAAGCAGAACTAGGGCAAGTGCAAGTAGAGCTAATCCATGTACAACTCAAGCTCAAGGAAGCCAACCAACCCAAACCAGTCAAGCAAGTGCAAGCAGAACTAGGGCAAGTGCAAGTAGAGCTAATCCATGTACAACTCAAGCTCAAGGAAGCCAACCAACCCAAACCAGTCAAGCAAGTGCAAGCAGAACTAGGGCAAGTGCAAGTAGAGCTAATCCATGTACAACTCAAGCTCAAGGAAGCCAACCAACCCAAACCAGTCAAGCAAGTGCAAGCAGAACTAGGGCAAGTGCAAGTAGAGCTAATCCATGTACAACTCAAGCTCAAGGAAGCCAACCAACCCAAACCAGTCAAGCAAGTGCAAGCAGAACTAGGGCAAGTGCAAGTAGAGCTAATCCATGTACAACTCAAGCTCAAGGAAGCCAACCAACCCAAACCAGTCAAGCAAGTGCAAGCAGAACTAGGGCAAGTGCAAGTAGAGCTAATCCATGTACAACTCAAGCTCAAGGAAGCCAACCAACCCAAACCAGTCAAGCAAGTGCAAGCAGAACTAGGGCAAGTGCAAGTAGAGCTAATCCATGTACAACTCAAGCTCAAGGAAGCCAACCAACCCAAACCAGTCAAGCAAGTGCAAGCAGAACTAGGGCAAGTGCAAGTAGAGCTAATCCATGTACAACTCAAGCTCAAGGAAGCCAACCAACCCAAACCAGTCAAGCAAGTGCAAGCAGAACTAGGGCAAGTGCAAGTAGAGCTAATCCATGTACAACTCAAGCTCAAGGAAGCCAACCAACCCAAACCAGTCAAGCAAGTGCAAGCAGAACTAGGGCAAGTGCAAGTAGAGCTAATCCATGTACAACTCAAGCTCAAGGAAGCCAACCAACCCAAACCAGTCAAGCAAGTGCAAGCAGAACTAGGGCAAGTGCAAGTAGAGCTAATCCATGTACAACTCAAGCTCAAGGAAGCCAACCAACCCAAACCAGTCAAGCAAGTGCAAGCAGAACTAGGGCAAGTGCAAGTAGAGCTAATCCATGTACAACTCAAGCTCAAGGAAGCCAACCAACCCAAACCAGTCAAGCAAGTGCAAGCAGAACTAGGGCAAGTGCAAGTAGAGCTAATCCATGTACAACTCAAGCTCAAGGAAGCCAACCAACCCAAACCAGTCAAGCAAGTGCAAGCAGAACTAGGGCAAGTGCAAGTAGAGCTAATCCATGTACAACTCAAGCTCAAGGAAGCCAACCAACCCAAACCAGTCAAGCAAGTGCAAGCAGAACTAGGGCAAGTGCAAGTAGAGCTAATCCATGTACAACTCAAGCTCAAGGAAGCCAACCAACCCAAACCAGTCAAGCAAGTGCAAGCAGAACTAGGGCAAGTGCAAGTAGAGCTAATCCATGTACAACTCAAGCTCAAGGAAGCCAACCAACCCAAACCAGTCAAGCAAGTGCAAGCAGAACTAGGGCAAGTGCAAGTAGAGCTAATCCATGTACAACTCAAGCTCAAGGAAGCCAACCAACCCAAACCAGTCAAGCAAGTGCAAGCAGAACTAGGGCAAGTGCAAGTAGAGCTAATCCATGTACAACTCAAGCTCAAGGAAGCCAACCAACCCAAACCAGTCAAGCAAGTGCAAGCAGAACTAGGGCAAGTGCAAGTAGAGCTAATCCATGTACAACTCAAGCTCAAGGAAGCCAACCAACCCAAACCAGTCAAGCAAGTGCAAGCAGAACTAGGGCAAGTGCAAGTAGAGCTAATCCATGTACAACTCAAGCTCAAGGAAGCCAACCAACCCAAACCAGTCAAGCAAGTGCAAGCAGAACTAGGGCAAGTGCAAGTAGAGCTAATCCATGTACAACTCAAGCTCAAGGAAGCCAACCAACCCAAACCAGTCAAGCAAGTGCAAGCAGAACTAGGGCAAGTGCAAGTAGAGCTAATCCATGTACAACTCAAGCTCAAGGAAGCCAACCAACCCAAACCAGTCAAGCAAGTGCAAGCAGAACTAGGGCAAGTGCAAGTAGAGCTAATCCATGTACAACTCAAGCTCAAGGAAGCCAACCAACCCAAACCAGTCAAGTTACAAACACTCAAACTCAAGGAGGTCAATTTCACTCTTTTGTATGATGCTTCTTATAAGCAAGTTTTGGTATATGAATGCAAATTTTAGTGGCAAAATATATACTTGGTATTCATGCTTAAATTCTGGATATATTGCTGATAACAATTTGACATAAGTGATACAACTTTTTCTTCATTAACCATAAAGCTTACAACTTGGTGTTCATTACACATAAAGCTTACAACTTGGTGTTCATTACACATAAAGCTTACAACTTGGTGTTCATTACACATAAAGCTTACAACTTGGTGTTCATTACACATAAAGCTTACAACTTGGTGTTCATTACACATAAAGCTTACAACTTGGTGTTCATTACACATAAAGCTTACAACTTGGTGTTCATTACACATAAAGCTTACAACTTGGTGTTCATTACACATAAAGCTTACAACTTGGTGTTCATTACACATAAAGCTTACAACTTGGTGTTCATTACACATAAAGCTTACAACTTGGTGTTCATTACACATAAAGCTTACAACTTGGTGTTCATTACACATAAAGCTTACAACTTGGTGTTCATTACACATAAAGCTTACAACTTGGTGTTCATTACACATAAAGCTTACAACTTGGTGTTCATTACACATAAAGCTTACAACTTGGTGTTCATTACACATAAAGCTTACAACTTGGTGTTCATTACACATAAAGCTTACAACTTGGTGTTCATTACACATAAAGCTTACAACTTGGTGTTCATTACACATAAAGCTTACAACTTGGTGTTCATTACACATAAAGCTTACAACTTGGTGTTCATTACACATAAAGCTTACAACTTGGTGTTCATTACACATAAAGCTTACAACTTGGTGTTCATTACACATAAAGCTTACAACTTGGTGTTCATTACACATAAAGCTTACAACTTGGTGTTCATTACACATAAAGCTTACAACTTGGTGTTCATTACACATAAAGCTTACAACTTGGTGTTCATTACACATAAAGCTTACAACTTGGTGTTCATTACACATAAAGCTTACAACTTGGTGTTCATTACACATAAAGCTTACAACTTGGTGTTCATTACACATAAAGCTTACAACTTGGTGTTCATTACACATAAAGCTTACAACTTGGTGTTCATTACACATAAAGCTTACAACTTGGTGTTCATTACACATAAAGCTTACAACTTGGTGTTCATTACACATAAAGCTTACAACTTGGTGTTCATTACACATAAAGCTTACAACTTGGTGTTCATTACACATAAAGCTTACAACTTGGTGTTCATTACACATAAAGCTTACAACTTGGTGTTCATTACACATAAAGCTTACAACTTGGTGTTCATTACACATAAAGCTTACAACTTGGTGTTCATTACACATAAAGCTTACAACTTGGTGTTCATTACACATAAAGCTTACAACTTGGTGTTCATTACACATAAAGCTTACAACTTGGTGTTCATTACACATAAAGCTTACAACTTGGTGTTCATTACACATAAAGCTTACAACTTGGTGTTCATTACACATAAAGCTTACAACTTGGTGTTCATTACACATAAAGCTTACAACTTGGTGTTCATTACACATAAAGCTTACAACTTGGTGTTCATTACACATAAAGCTTACAACTTGGTGTTCATTACACATAAAGCTTACAACTTGGTGTTCATTACACATAAAGCTTACAACTTGGTGTTCATTACACATAAAGCTTACAACTTGGTGTTCATTACACATAAAGCTTACAACTTGGTGTTCATTACACATAAAGCTTACAACTTGGTGTTCATTACACATAAAGCTTACAACTTGGTGTTCATTACACATAAAGCTTACAACTTGGTGTTCATTACACATAAAGCTTACAACTTGGTGTTCATTACACATAAAGCTTACAACTTGGTGTTCATTACACATAAAGCTTACAACTTGGTGTTCATTACACATAAAGCTTACAACTTGGTGTTCATTACACATAAAGCTTACAACTTGGTGTTCATTACACATAAAGCTTACAACTTGGTGTTCATTACACATAAAGCTTACAACTTGGTGTTCATTACACAT
>CM067167.1:26504559-26514559 GCA_034093135.1 Erigeron breviscapus
TTTTTTTTTTTTTTTTTTTTTTTTTTTTTTTTTTTTTTTTTTTTTTTTTTTTTTTTTTTTTTTTTTTTTTTTTTTTTTTTTTTTTTTTTTTTTTTTTTTTTTTTTTTTTTTTTTTTTTTTTTTTTTTTTTTTTTTTTTTTTTTTTTTTTTTTTTTTTTTTTTTTTTTTTTTTTTTTTTTTTTTTTTTTTTTTTTTTTTTTTTTTTTTTTTTTTTTTTTTTTTTTTTTTTTTTTTTTTTTTTTTTTTTTTTTTTTTTTTTTTTTTTTTTTTTTTTTTTTTTTTTTTTTTTTTTTTTTTTTTTTTTTTTTTTTTTTTTTTTTTTTTTTTTTTTTTTTTTTTTTTTTTTTTTTTTTTTTTTTTTTTTTTTTTTTTTTTTTTTTTTTTTTTTTTTTTTTTTTTTTTTTTTTTAACTGTAAGAATTTTACGGTACATTAACTTGGTGAATGTGTAGAAAAGAGCAATTTTCATTTTTCAATGGAACATGTCAGGTTGGGATTTTCTTGCACCCGAAACCCATTGTCAAAATGCCAATGTGACGTTGCTGTGAACCCATGGACAAGTCTCTCTTTAGCCGGCAATGCTTGCTTTAGGATATTATGATGTGCTTATTCTACTGCAACAGTTTTGCTACCAAAATACAGTAGTACTCAAAAGTCAATGTCTCCTCTTGGAGAACTTGGAATGAAAGACTTCCAACATGGTCTATAACCTTGATAAACGAAGAGTTGATTTTAATTCAAGTGTCCAGTTTGTGATGATAGATGCTCAAGAAACGGAAATTTGTATCTTTCGCAATCGTAGGGTAATACACATGGAATAAGATCTTCGCTTGCTAGGCATTGCAACATATAAACTTCAACGACCTAAATGTGTTTTAACTTGTTTGGATGATCATACTTTGGGTATTATGACGTTATCAAAATAATTGTAATTTCACTCTTAAAAAGCAAGGAGTGATTGTTGGAGACGACATAAACCTTCTCTAATTCAAGTGGATATCTAGTAGTAAGGATAACAAGAAAACAATTAGTTGGATAGATCATTGGATTTTTAACCCAAGGGGAGCACCGGCCGAAGATAGATGGGAAAATTTGCAATAATATATGCTTCTCATATTGTAATCTCCCTTTCAGTACCATCACCATCCTAGTGTATTGATATGGTTTTTACCTTTTAGCGTTCAAATCTTAAATTCATAAACTAGAACTTTAAGGAGAGAATCGAAGCCATATTCTGAGAAAAGTTTCAGTAGCACTAGCTAGTGACATGTTCATATTCAAAACAAAGTAATAAAAACGATTCAATAATAAGTTAGAATCGAATTATGTCTCTAAACAGAAATACACCAACATAAAATTTTAAACTACAAAATTAAAGTTCAATGCGAAGTTAGTTAATAATTCTACTGACAACCTTCCATAAGTGATAATAGTTCTTGTCACACGCCCCTAGCTTGTCACCCATGATTACCTGCAGTCACCTACAAATAAAACGTACGTGTTGTATGTTAATATATACTCATTGTGTAGTATGTGTGATGATATATGATCAACCTGCTATATGTTTGTAGGTTCAAGTCAAGTGATGGACTTTGTAAATATGTGTAAAATTTGTGCCGAATTATGTACTTGCCTTTCTAAAAGAAAATAAATAAATACAAATAATTGTTCAGTGCAATGTTCATACAAGTGAATGAATAAAATACCATATAAGGGATCGATCTAACCACTCACATACAAAAATAAAATAATCAGTCCCCACTCCCCATTGAATAAATAAAGAAAGGGTCAAATAATTACATACTAACAACAAAGGGTTTGAATTATGCATATCGCCTATCGAGTTTCATATTTAGCAAAATCATAAAGAAGTCAAATTACATTTATTTCTAATTTGTTACTGAAAATAATGATACTATTTGTAGAGAGGTTTATCTTAGTTGACATTTCCTAAAATATGAAAAATGTAATCTTAAAATGATAAAAGCCACCCTTCATTAATGTCTAATTGTCTATTAAATGAATTTCACATTATTTACTGAATTCTTTAGTTCATACTCGTATAATGTTTCTCTAAACATGTGCCCACAGAAAATCCGTAGTTATATACTGTATTATAAATAAATATCGATCAAAACAACCTAGTTATAAAAGGATGTATTAATGAAATAGAGTAGAATTCATATATAAGCGCTATAAGAGTTAAATTGTACGTTCATACCTGAATGATTATCAATTTGTTGAATAAAGAAGCCGGTGTCTGATTAACCAAGCTTTGGAATGAGTATATAATCGAACAAATCGATACTTACTTTTGAAAAACCATCAGCACCCCACCTCCTTCCGTGCGTATTTTTAACTTCGCACCAATGAAAATTAGGATTCTCTGCCAAGGTATTTATACCTGTTATGAGAAGTGCATGCTCACACCCATACAATTTTTCTGCTTCGTGATCGTCTAGATACCTTGTATGTATGGGACGATTCTCTGAATAAAAAATTCTGCCCCCATACCTTGCTGCATTAGCTGCAACCTGAGGGTCTGCAAACCTACCCATACGCAGAACTCCAATGGCAGGATAGTGATATCCATCTTCAGAGAAGTTATTTGATAAAGCCACTCTCATACTCATTGATGAAGCATAGCCTCTTATATCATCAAGTTGATATCGCTTCTGCCCTTGATAACCAATGAACCCTTCTTCTGGATCATCAAGTCGTGTAAAAGGGACCGTCCTAAGCTTTTCAAGTCCATAATCTTGTATCACAATCCCACTATGAGGATCCCTTCCTGTAAGGCACTGAATTGCACTCTCCACTTGCCTAATTCCTTTATCTATCATAGTTTGAGGAGAAAGGACTATCCTCTTTCTTCTATACATACTCGTGGTGGTGCCAGTCATATCTGAAAAGCACATGAGCATACAATATTGCTCATCCTTTTGGTTACAAACGTGGGGGGTCTCGTGCCTCATCGAGAAGTTTACGTGTACCATATTATTCTCATCCTCGAAATCTGAGTCGTAGTCCACGAAGTTATATACTCTATTCATATTCATTATTTAGCCTGAAAAATTGTCCACAACCATATTTATATATAAAGAAATAAAATATAATGCTATCGATCAATATTATAACTTTAACATGCATATATGCAAACACAGAAACACACACACATGTGCATATATATATTCTGAAGTTTCTAGCTATGTATGCAAGTTTAAAAGTTTTATCTATATACCTCTAAACGAGAAAAGACAATAACGACTAACGAGTTCGACCGGAGATGGGGGAGTGAAAGAGAGTCGATGGATCACTTGCTAATGTATTATCTTATATCTATATCTATATCTATATTCATATCAGTATCAGTATATATGTTGGTATATAGTAAATGACTAATGGTAATGACCTACACCTTATTATGACTGGTCAAATGGTAATGACCTTATGACTGGGCAGACGTGCCAAACAGTGTTAGTCACAAATGCTACTTTATAATTTTTTTCATTTTGTATTTCTTTTCTTTCCTTTTCTTAACTTATGCTTTTCCAAATTTAATCCATTTTACTGCAAAGTTAACAGGATTTGACGAATTTGAACAGAAAAAGGATGAAATTATGGAAAATTAAGTGTTTCTCATCGGAAATTTGACCGGAATTGCTCTGACAAGATAATCGGAAACTAGATCTGATCGATTAACACGGAATTGAAGTTGTTTAATACTTCAATTATGCTCTGGAACCATAACACGATTTGACAAATTTGAACCAAAAAAGGATGAAATTATGAAAAATTTAGGGTTTCTCACCGGAAATTTGACCGGAATTGCTCTGAGAAGATGATCGGAAAGTAGATCTAATCGATAAAGTTAGGGGGTGTTCAAGTGAGCTTATTATTAGCAGTTAGCTTGTGCTTCTCTTTATATAAGCCTAACATTTCGGACTTTTGTGCTTATGGCCTTATTTCGTACTGTATAAAAAAAGCCATAAAGTTTTTCAGAAATAAAGTGATATCCAAATACCTTGACAGGCGATACGCCTCATCCAAACAGCCCTTTAATTTCACTATTGTATGTTAAGTACATTAATTATCTTCTAAACACTCTAGGTTATATATCTAAACTAAATAGAGAAAATGATATATATATATATACATATAATCATGGTGTCTAAACATGTTAAAAAGTAAAATTTTGTTAATGACAGTCTATGAGTAAATATATACATACATGTATTATATATACATACACACCTGGTGGAGTGATAAAAAAATTCCGGCGAGTGAGAAATTTCCCGGCAAGTGAGATAGAAACCAGCTGGAGTCCACGAAGATGGCTAAGATTGTAAGAAGGCGAATGGGAGAGAGACACCAAATAGTAAATAGTTTTATTTAATTGGGTTAAGTCACTGGATGAACAATGTACTTTCCCTCATTTATATGGTTGCCCATTGAACTGGATTATTGATGTGTATCACCCATATACTTTTCAATTTTTTACATGGTTGACCAACTGCTGACCTGATGACCTGCTATAACAGGTTAATCTCTATTTACATGGTTGCTCATTGAACTGGATGACTGATGTGTATCACCAATGTACTTTCCCTCAATTTACATGGTTGCCCATTGAACTAGATTATTAGTATATATCACCAACATACTTTTCTATTTTTTACCTGGTTGACCAAATGATGACCTACAATAAGTCAATAACAGGTTAAACTCTATATTTACTTTTTATTTTTCCAGAAATTATCTTCATCAATTTTCCAGGCGAAAATTCCGGTAAAAATTCCGGCAACCGTGTTCTTTCGTTTCAAATTGACCCAAACGTCTATAAACTGGGTCATATTGGGTCGTGAGTTCAGAAATTTGGGTGATACTGGACTTTAAAATATTTCCAGGCAGGTTATTATTGATCAAAAGGAAAAGTGAAATCCTAGAGTACAGGTCATAACGAACTGAGTTGATTGCTGGGTTGTTAAAGCTTCCAAGGTTGAAGATGATAGACTGATTTATATTGCTAGTACAATTATATTATTATGATATTATTAAAAATAGAGAAAATTTCATTACATCACCCTGTGGTTTGTCATTTTATCATTTTTCGCTCCTGTGTTTTTTTTATTATTATTAGATCACCCTAAGGTGACTTTTTGTGTGATATTGGACTTTAAAATATTTTCAGGCAGGTTATTATTGATCAAAAGGAAAAGTGAAATCCTAGAGTACAGGTCATAACGAACTGAGTTGATTGCTGGGTTGTTAAAGCTTCCAAGGTTGAAGATGATAGACTGATTTATATTGCTAGTACAATTATATTATTATGATATTATTAAAAATAGAGAAAATTTCATTACATCACCCTGTGGTTTGTCATTTTATCATTTTTCGCTCCTGTGTTTTTTTTATTATTATTAGATCACCCTAAGGTGACTTTTTGTGTGATATTGGACTTTAAAATATTTTCAGGCAGGAAAAGTGAAATCCTAGAGTACAGGTCATAACGAACTGAGTTGATTGCTGGGTTGTTAAAGCTTCCAAGGTTGAAGATGATAGACTGATTTATATTGCTAGTACAATTATATTATTATGATATTATTAAAAATAGAGAAAATTTCATTACATCACCCTGTGGTTTGTCATTTTATCATTTTTCGCTCCTGTGTTTTTTTTATTATTATTAGATCACCCTAAGGTGACTTTTTGTGTGATATTGGACTTTAAAATATTTTCAGGCAGGAAAAGTGAAATCCTAGAGTACAGGTCATAACGAACTGAGTTGATTGCTGGGTTGTTAAAGCTTCCAAGGTTGAAGATGATAGACTGATTTATATTGCTAGTACAATTATATTATTATGATATTATTAAAAATATAAACATAGTTATATAATAATCTCCTTTATTTCTATCCATGTAAAAATCCCTACAACCATGTAAAAAATTGAAAAGTATATGGGTGATACACATCAATAATTCAGTTCAATGGGCAACCATGTAAATGAGGAAAGTACATTAGTCATCTAGTTCAATGGGCAACCATGTAAATAGAGATTAACCTGTTATAGCAGGTCACCAGGTCAGCAGTTGGTCAACCATGTAAAAAATTGAAAAGTATATGGGTGATACACATCAATAATCCAGTTCAATGGGCAACCATGTAAATGAGGAAAAGTACATTGTTCATCCAGTGACTTAACCCTATTTAATATATTACTGAGTATCACTATTACTCGGAGTATTTTCATTTTAGAACCTTGTACTCTCATGTTTATCAAAAACCTACCCCTACCCATAAACCTAATACTTTCATTACTTAAAGTCATGTTTTATTAACTCTTTATTCATGTTTTAATCATATTTTATAAAGTTTTTATACGTGGTTATTATGTATCTAAGTTTAGATATAAGATCTTTCACATTTTAATATTTTAATTCATAAAATGAGTAAGACCCAATTATTTATTTATTATACAAGAAATATTTAAAAACTAGTATATGAGTAGTTTTATACCTAAAATTGTACATGACAATCATATGTTCACTCTTCCCTTTATATATATACTATTTATTATTTAAGCCTACAAAAGGTTTAAAAAATAATTTAAGTAAGGTTTCAAATTGAAGTCGCACTCCAAAAGAAAAGAAAAGAGAAAGTCATTTGGTGACTACAAAAGTTTCAAATTAGGGATATGGTTAGGGGTTTGAAACTTTAGTTTGAAAATGGGGCTAGAAATTAAGGCTTTCATTTCAACTATTTTCATACAAGCTTTTAGTTTAAAGACATTTCGAGGCTTTTAGGAGCTTTTAAGGGTTGGGACTTTTTACTTCAAATGTGTATCTAAACAAGACTAATAATTTAAAATGAACTTATTTTTAAAAGTTTACGGCTTTTAAGCTCCTAAAAGCCCTTAAAACCCCTTGCCAGACAGACGCAAGATGTCTCAAGAAAGAGCTTCCATTGGAAGTCTCGCTCCTTTTAGCCTTGATGCACATAAAATGTTATATTTTTTGTCGTGAAATTCATGGATGACATTTTATATGTAAGACACCATCTTTTATGCATTTAATTAGACTGTTATTAACAAATTTTTTAAAAATGATGTATATTAACCGACAATTAACAACTAGTATAATACCCGGACTTTTTTCGGGAGTAATAATAATAATAATAATAATAACAATATAAAACAAAAGTGTTAATAAAAAACATAAATACTTATCATCATATTATTATATAAATTGACATTTTTTCTTTTAATATAAAACACTTAATGTTTTACACTTTTTTTTATAAATAATGAAATGTAATATATTAAAAATAAATATAAATATAAAAATATGTATATATAAATATATATATCGAAAAAAACAGTATTATATAAAAACTATAACTTATATATAAACCATTCAAATGATTACATTAATAATAATTAATCATTTTGTCACACTAAAATCTGAGGCACGTTCACACTCAAATCCTAAACTACCTTGTAGTTCTTCGCAATCTTCATCTTCAACTTCATCCATCTCATCATCATCAGAAAATGGATCTACTCTTGAGCTCTCACAAACTCTTGAAGCCTGGTTCCAAATAATTCATCACCTGTGTTGACCAACTCGATTTTGCTTAGCTCTTTTAAAAAATTAATATCATCCGAGAAAGATATTTCCCTGGGTTGGAAATCCTTAACTTGTCCATCGCTCCATGTAACCCTGATATCAAATGATACAGGTAACAGTTCCCATGAAGATACAGTTACAGTATCAATATCATCCTCGTTCTCTTGACCAAACATCTTGTCCAAAACTCTCATAAGTGCTACAGTCTCAGACGTATAAGATGCTGGAGGGATGTCTAACTCATACATTCTTTTAAGTACATCTCGGCTAGAATCATGAATCACTCCTCGTGCCGAATCATACTTCTTTTTTATTCCATTGGTCATTATGAGAAAGAACTTTTTATGTTCAAACCACCATACTGAAAGGATTTCTTCTGCCATTTGATAAGAATGTTGTTAGTATAATTTGTAGGATTTAAGTTTTAATTATATATTCAAAATATGCAATGTACGTGATACTCAATATATATATATATATAGACATTATTGGGACCAGCTGTCAATGTAAACGCATTAATGTTAGACTGTTCACATGTCTTATCACTTTTGGAAAAAAGTCAATCCTTTAATTACTACTATCAATTTATTCCAACTATTAGGTATGATACAATGAATATTTTTATTGTGAAATTAGGAAGGTTTTCAATAGAATATTGTTCGTGAGCTGTTGGGTTTTATGGAAGACAAGAAACGAAAAGGTGTTTGACAAAAGAAAGATTTGTATCGAGAAGATCATGCAAGACATTAAAGCTTTGAGTTTCTTTTGGTAGTTAGAAAGAAAAAAGTTTCAATTACATGGGAAAAATGGTGCAGTTTCGATATGATGTAAATTTGTAACTGTATATGATACCTGTGAATAAAATTCAACATTACAAATAAAACTATTTATAAAAACAATAATTCGTACATCATCATAAAATAAAATATTAAAAAAATATGCATATACAAACTATTGCATAATAATAAACATCTAGGTTGAGAAACTTACGCAAGATGTGGGTTTGTCACAGGCAAATTACATTTTTGATTACAAAAATATGAATTCGACTGCATGACGACACCCTTATGGCAACGTGAGCACTTAACATAATTTCAGTCATTTGACAGATCAACACCAACAACATGTCCTTGAACAACAAACACCGTTCCCTGCAATACAACATCTAATTACGTTAATTCTTGTTTTTATTACAAACACACAACATCATTGTTTTAGGTTTTAATTAACTCAGTGTAAAATTTGGACGCGTTTTTACATACCGCTGTAACATTTTTCGGAAGAAGCTTGAAAATTGATCTTATTCTGGTTGCTTTAAAATCAGCAACCGGGGAAGACTCCGTAAACAAAACACGTTGATGTGTCTGCAAAGACATATCATATTTAACGTATAGTTCATGTGGACAATTTCATTAAGTTGATAAGACAAACCTTTTCTTAAACTCAGCAACTTCTGGAATCGGAAGATCAATGGAGAAGCTTGTTGCGCATGTTGTTTTCAAATATGTAACCCCTATACAGATATACAAATATAATGGATAACGATCAAATTAACAGCATGAAAATATATATATATATATATATATATATAATATGTGACTATTTAATATATTTATCTTGGTTATACATAATATATATATATATAATATATATATATAATATAACAATCAAATATAACAATATATATATATATATTCATATCGTGACTAAGTTGAACTAACCATCATGCTTTCGAACCATGCAGCCTGTCAGCGTCACAACAATGTTACTGTTAGCTTTCTGAAGAATTATATCATCAGTATGACATTTAGATGTTTTACCCCACAACGTAACATGCAACATTTGATCCCTATACAATTCCAAATCAATATTAACAATACTGTATATGTCATAATGAACTCAACAACTCATACAATAAGTACACATATATAAATGATGTTTACATACTGTAAATCAGAAATAACAATCTTTCTGACATCTGAAGTGATTCTACCAGTAACTTGTTCGATAGGCCCCCATTGTCTAAGCAAACCATACACTTCTAAAAGAATAATATAGGTCAAACTCGTAAGTCAATGAATATGTAAGTTAACATTAACTTCTTACATTAAGTCAAAATAACTAACCTGTCAAATGAAGATCATCAATGAGCCGCTTCGGAATATCCTGGTATGGCAGAAAATCAAATACATACCGACGGAAGTTAAATGGCATAATCCCTGTTGCCGTAACTCGTGTTTGAAGCATAAACTGTATGTGCATCTCACGTCTGACGGGCCTATACTTGCAGTCATAGCGATATACCGCAAACTTATTAATCCTATACACTTGGCCTTCCTGAGTTGAATTAAACTTGGAACGTAGATGCTTAGCGA
>CM067167.1:26519559-26574559 GCA_034093135.1 Erigeron breviscapus
ACATCTGGGGCTAGATACTCAACACAACCCCTAAAGAAACTCTTATAGTCAGAAACTTCACAAAACAGTTAGATCGTTACAAACAAATCCAGAAGCTTTCCATGCAGGTTCCATTGAGAAGCTTCCATAATGCATTCAATCCATTCACGATCATCACCAAGCAAATGCAAAGCTTGACAAGCCTCCATGAAAGATTCATAGTGATGACCATCAACTGTTTTTATTTCTTCATAGCTTCGTGGGCCTTTCACGACATTTAATAACATCCGAAGATAATATTCCTCACCAGCAGCGGGAGATATATAATAAATTCGTCCAATGGAGGACCCACCCCCACGAGGAGTCCATTCTCTTGTATCATCATGCCATGTAAAGTTCTCGAGAAATTCAGTATATGTATAATTACGTGCATGTGGATAACGCTCATTAGCAATCATCCACGCTGTAAACTTAGTAACAGATGAACTTCCTCTGGCAACAACTGCTCTAGGATTATCAGAACCCCTAAAATAAACCCTATGCTGACCTTCAAGATGAAACGACAGCCTTTCAACTCCAACTGAACGATAATGAATATTGAATCCTAAAAGTCTCCAGCAAGCCTCAGACGACGAAACATATCGGCAGTTCATATACGCCTCGATTTCGTTTTCTGTATTCATCAAAGAACGAAAAGAACTTTGGTTTCTACGCGATTGGTTGCCACGATCAGATTGTATTACAGCAGTTGCTCGATCGGAACCTTTGTTCAAGTAGCTAAACAAATATTTAATCAATGAACCTTGGCTGCACCATTCCAAATTCATATGGCAATCAAATTTCACCAGCAAGTCTCTGTTATACGGAACCACAAATCTGTTATCAAGCTCCTCTTCTTTAAGCCCAACCTTAGCTTTGCGGCCATTGTTGGGCCTCTTGTATCTCGGCCACCCATCTCCCATAATAACAGTTTGATTGCAGTAATCTTTTGGAAACCCCTTGGTACATACACCTCTTGACATACACGACTTACTAGGGTTTTTCTCACCACACGGGCCATGCATCATATGTCGACGAACAACTTCAAATCCAATAGGGTCGTCAACCGGTGACGGTAGTTCAACTTTTACAAAACGATCAATATCATCAACTGTGCGTAGCTTCGCATTGCCTTCTAGGAAGATGAGCGTATGGCAATGAGGTAATCCTCGTTTCTGAAACTCGATTGTGTAGATAACTGCAAAATTAAATCATTTAACTAAAACAGGAAACTAATTAATGTATTCAACATAAAATTCAACACATAAACACGTTAGAAAAACGTAATTGTATCAGTACCTGCTTTAATCTTTCCAAAATAGTCTTTCTTACTAATGTCATTCAGCAATTCATCAAGTTTTATCTTAAACATACGTGTTATTGATTCTGGACGATCAACTGACGGTTGTCCCGGATAGTGTTGCTGTACAAAACGCTCTATCTCAGGCCACCGGGGATTACAAGTCATTGTAAGGAAAAGGTCAGGAGTACCCGCCCAACGACATATCGCCATTGCATCTTGGTATTGCTGAACCATATGCCGAGGACCACCTGTGAAAGTTAATGGCAAAATTATTCGTCTGCTAATTGCATTCAAGTCCGTCTCTCCTCTTGTAATCCGGTCGTGCAAATCGTTATACAACTCCGCACGAATGATATTTTGATTCCGTCTATACCATTCAAGACTGTTTTCTAGAACAGCTGCATACGCATCGACAATGAATGTATGATACAACCTGCCAGCTTTCAGAAGAACACCCCCATCATTCAACCGCGTGTGCAGGCGATAAGCATAATATTCACGAAGCGAGACAAACTGACGCCGCGAATCTTCCCGACTCAAGGGAATCTTTAAATGATAACCATCTTCACCATAGGGGAAAAGAAGCGGATACTGAAGTGCCATAAAACTTGGATGCAACTCTGATATACGCTTAACATTTCCAGAACCTATCTCTTCAACAATAACATCGCGGTTATCAGTCGGATTGCCATCTCCAGGAATCAAAGCCGCAATTTCCGAAGCTGTTGGCAGATTGTATTGCCTACCGTCACGCGTACGGGTAGCCAATAGGCGAAGCCTAACAGGATGCATTGACCCTTCGGCCAACCTGTCCCTAGCCATGCGAAACACCTGAACCAACCGATTATGACGATTTAACATTTCTATCAATTGTCGAACAATTTGATGTAGAAGTGTATCATCAGACGAATTGGGCAGCCGACAATTAAGCGCAAAAAAACGATTCTCAACCTCGTTTTCGGTGTCATTTATATATAATTGCGCAAACCTTGGCATGCCATCCTGATCTGTCGGCATAAGAGTACCCATCCTATGATGGTTATGACCATTCAATTGAAATACGTATGGAGATGTGCTATCATTGAGACCAGTATGTATATGGCCACCAGTTGATGTGAATGCAAACATAGCATTAACCAACTTCATATGCTTTCTAAAAAGTTTGGAACGTCGACCTCCATTATAATCCATAAGTTCATCCAACAGTGGCGGCGGTCTGGTAAGCATAGGTAACCGAACTTTACCTTCACCGCAACATAATGAGAACTTAGGTACAATTGGATTACAAGTCATTGTAAGGAAAAGGTCAGGAGTACCCGCCCAACGACATATCGCCATTGCATCTTGGTATTGCTGAACCATATGCCGAGGACCACCTGTGAAAGTTAATGGCAAAATTATTCGTCTGCTAATTGCATTCAAGTCCGTCTCTCCTCTTGTAATCCGGTCGTGCAAATCGTTATACAACTCCGCACGAATGATATTTTGATTCCGTCTATACCATTCAAGACTGTTTTCTAGAACAGCTGCATACGCATCGACAATGAATGTATGATACAACCTGCCAGCTTTCAGAAGAACACCCCCATCATTCAACCGCGTGTGCAGGCGATAAGCATAATATTCACGAAGCGAGACAAACTGACGCCGCGAATCTTCCCGACTCAAGGGAATCTTTAAATGATAACCATCTTCACCATAGGGGAAAAGAAGCGGATACTGAAGTGCCATAAAACTTGGATGCAACTCTGATATACGCTTAACATTTCCAGAACCTATCTCTTCAACAATAACATCGCGGTTATCAGTCGGATTGCCATCTCCAGGAATCAAAGCCGCAATTTCCGAAGCTGTTGGCAGATTGTATTGCCTACCGTCACGCGTACGGGTAGCCAATAGGCGAAGCCTAACAGGATGCATTGACCCTTCGGCCAACCTGTCCCTAGCCATGCGAAACACCTGAACCAACCGATTATGACGATTTAACATTTCTATCAATTGTCGAACAATTTGATGTAGAAGTGTATCATCAGAAGAATTGGGCAGCCGACAATTAAGCGCAAAAAAACGATTCTCAACCTCGTTTTCGGTGTCATTTATATATAATTGCGCAAACCTTGGCATGCCATCCTGATCTGTCGGCATAAGAGTACCCATCCTATGATGGTTATGACCATTCAATTGAAATACGTATGGAGATGTGCTATCATTGAGACCAGTATGTATATGGCCACCAGTTGATGTGAATGCAAACATAGCATTAACCAACTTCATATGCTTTCTAAAAAGTTTGGAACGTCGACCTCCATTATAATCCATAAGTTCATCCAACAGTGGCGGCGGTCTGGTAAGCATAGGTAACCGAACTTTACCTTCACCGCAACATAATGAGAACTTAGGTACAATTGGATTACAAGTCATTCTTGTCCTCTCGTTATACCAAACCCTCGCTTGGCAGCACTGACATGTATATTCTGCATCACCTGCATCCCAGTAGACAACATCACCTGATGCAAAGTTTCACATTAACTATCATCATGTAACCAAAAAAATAAACTTCTTTTGTTTTAACAACGATGAATAAAATAATGAAAGCATTATCTTACTGATGTGATGCTCATTGTGATGCTCAGCTGGATTATCAGCTCGCTCAGTATTTTGTGAGGGAATGCGATCACGACTATATGAAAGGCTCTCACCAAAATTAGTAACTAGAGCAGAAGAAGTATAATGAAACACATTTCCATTAGCAGTTACAGTTGTCCTTGAAGTTATACATTGCGTACTTGTTGTTTTTACATTGTCCGTACCTATACCGTAACACATGACAGATAACAAATATAAGAATCAAAACATAAAATGATATGTCTTACCATAAGATGATAAATATTTATACAAACAATCACTAAAAAATGGCAAACTCACTTTGTAACACCCCAAGCCAAGGCTCAGAATATCACGGAAATCATATAGCACAATGTGGGATTAATGTAGAACATGAACTAAATGTAAATAAAGGATTCAGTGAATCCATACATAAGATAATCAAGTACAAAAATATAAGGGAAACAATTAGCCATCAAGGTTTACAAAACAACATCAAAATATGACTATCAATCCTAAGCATGATGCAAAAGTAGGCAAATGAATCCTTGATCCATGTAAGTCCAAGTTCGGGTTTACAGCAAGCAAACAATCGAACTCCACGCCCTGGATTAACCTGATTACCTGAAAAGTGTACTAAGCATAGTCAACACAAGGTTGGTGAGTTCGTAGTAATGGTCCATAAAGAAACCATCGTCAAAATCATAATATACTAATAGAGGCGAAACATGACTTACAGTGAGCCTCTAAGTAACACAATAACGTCCAACAACAAGATCACACAAAACAAGTAAGCGTGTAATAAGAGTGCACAAATGATGTAAATATCAATACATGTGCCAAAAGCATAAACAGTCATAATGCATATCATATCGTATATCAAAATCATAACAACCATGCCACAATTGCACCAAATAGGGTGTACTTGCATGAAGACCGCTTAAACAGAATATACAAGCGTGTGAACCGCGTATGTAAATAGATTATACTTGCGTGTGAACCGCGTATAAATATATTATGCAAGCGTGTGAACCGCGTATGTAAATAGATTATACTTGCGTGTGAACCGCGTACAAATATATTATGCTTGCGTGTAAACCGCGTATAAACACCAACCACAAATTCAACAATCATCAACCATCAATAATTAACCCAATTAAACTATACGTACATACACTTAGGATGATTCTACTTTCCTCGGATCCTAGATGCTTATATATAGGGTCACCCGCAGCCTTCCCACCACATCTAAAACCCAATGAAGGCATAACCGACTTCCATGTATGCACGTCTATCCTAGCAGTAATAATAATAATAATAATAATAATAATAATAATAATAATAATAACTAAGTCAATAAAAAATAATAATAAAATAATAAAATAATAATAATAATAATAATAATAATAATAATAATAATAATAATAATAATAATAATAATAATAATAATAATAATAATAATAATAATAGCTTAATAATAATAATAATAATAATAATAATAATAATAATAATAATAATAATAATAATAGTAATAATAATAATAATAATAATAATAATAATAATAATAATAATAATAATAATAATAATAATAATAATAATAATAATAATAATAATAATAATAATAATAATAATAATAATAATAATAATAATAATAATAATAATAATAATAATAATAATAATAATAATAATAATAATAATAATAATAATAATAATAATAATAATAATAATAATAATAATAATAATAATAAATGCAGTAGTGGATTTAATAAAAGAAAATAATAATAATAATAATAATAATAATAATAATAATAATAATAATACTTAATACTTATAAAATAATAATAATAATAATAATAATAATAATAATAATAATTACCTTCACCGCAACATAATGAGAACTTAGGTACAATTGGATTACAAGTCATTCTTGTCCTCTCGTTATACCAAACCCTCGCTTGGCAGCACTGACATGTATATTCTGCATCACCTGCATCCCAGTAGACAACATCACCTGATGCAAAGTTTCACATTAACTATCATCATGTAACCAAAAAAATAAACTTCTTTTGTTTTAACAACGATGAATAAAATAATGAAAGCATTATCTTACTGATGTGATGCTCATTGTGATGCTCAGCTGGATTATCAGCTCGCTCAGTATTTTGTGAGGGAATGCGATCACGACTATATGAAAGGCTCTCACCAAAATTAGTAACTAGAGCAGAAGAAGTATAATGAAACACATTTCCATTAGCAGTTACAGTTGTCCTTGAAGTTATACATTGCGTACTTGTTGTTTTTACATTGTCCGTACCTATACCGTAACACATGACAGATAACAAATATAAGAATCAAAACATAAAATGATATGTCTTACCATAAGATGATAAATATTTATACAAACAATCACTAAAAAATGGCAAACTCACTTTGTAACACCCCAAGCCAAGGCTCAGAATATCACGGAAATCATATAGCACAATGTGGGATTAATGTAGAACATGAACTAAATGTAAATAAAGGATTCAGTGAATCCATACATAAGATAATCAAGTACAAAAATATAAGGGAAACAATTAGCCATCAAGGTTTACAAAACAACATCAAAATATGACTATCAATCCTAAGCATGATGCAAAAGTAGGCAAATGAATCCTTGATCCATGTAAGTCCAAGTTCGGGTTTACAGCAAGCAAACAATCGAACTCCACGCCCTGGATTAACCTGATTACCTGAAAAGTGTACTAAGCATAGTCAACACAAGGTTGGTGAGTTCGTAGTAATGGTCCATAAAGAAACCATCGTCAAAATCATAATATACTAATAGAGGCGAAACATGACTTACAGTGAGCCTCTAAGTAACACAATAACGTCCAACAACAAGATCACACAAAACAAGTAAGCGTGTAATAAGAGTGCACAAATGATGTAAATATCAATACATGTGCCAAAAGCATAAACAGTCATAATGCATATCATATCGTATATCAAAATCATAACAACCATGCCACAATTGCACCAAATAGGGTGTACTTGCATGAAGACCGCTTAAACAGAATATACAAGCGTGTGAACCGCGTACAAATATATTATGCTTGCGTGTAAACCGCGTATAAACACCAACCACAAATTCAACAATCATCAACCATCAATAATTAACCCAATTAAACTATACGTACATACACTTAGGATGATTCTACTTTCCTCGGATCCTAGATGCTTATATATAGGGTCACCCGCAGCCTTCCCACCACATCTAAAACCCAATGAAGGCATAACCGACTTCCATGTATGCACGTCTATCCTAGCAGTAATAATAATAATAATAACAATAACCATAATAATAATAATATATCACAATCCTTTACTAAGATCAATAAACGTAACCAATAACCCATTATTCCATCGCTCAATCAATCATTCAATCGTCAAACATTAATTCATAAGTTCGTCAATACAACGATAAAGGTATGCTTGAGTGCGTAACACACGAATCAAGTATAGCGAGACGTACATGTTCATTCCAACCATAATTCCAAAATTTATTGCTTTCTCTAAACAACGCGTACACATACTTTGGAGGATTTTTACTTTCATCAAGTTCTAGATGCTTATGTATAAGGTCACCCGCAGCCTTCCCACCACATCTAAAACCCAATGAAGGCATAACCGACTTCCATGTATGCACGTCTATCCTAGCAGTAATAATAATAATAATAACAATAACCATAATAATAATAATATATCACAATCCTTTACTAAGATCAATAAACGTAACCAATAACCCATTATTCCATCGCTCAATCAATCATTCAATCGTCAAACATTAATTCATAAGTTCGTCAATACAACGATAAAGGTATGCTTGAGTGCGTAACACACGAATCAAGTATAGCGAGACGTACATGTTCATTCCAACCATAATTCCAAAATTTATTGCTTTCTCTAAACAACGCGTACACATACTTTGGAGGATTTTTACTTTCATCAAGTTCTAGATGCTTATGTATAAGGTCACCCGCAGCCTTCCCACCACATCTAAAACCCAATGAAGGCATAACCGACTTCCATGTATGCACGTCTATCCTAGCAGTAATAATAATAATAACAATAACCATAATAATAATATAATAATAATAATATATCACAATCCTTTACTAAGATCAAATAAACGTAACCAATAACCCATTATTCCATCGCTCAATCAATCATTCAATCGTCAAACATTAATTCATAAGTTCGTCAATACAACGATAAAGGTATGCTTGAGTGCGTAACACACGAATCAAGTATAGCGAGACGTACATGTTCATTCCAACCATAATTCCAAAATTTATTGCTTTCTCTAAACAACGCGTACACATACTTTGGAGGATTTTTACTTTCATCAAGTTCTAGATGCTTATGTATAAGGTCACCCGCAGCCTTCCCACCACATCTAAGACTCTTTGAAAGTAAAACCGACCTCCATATATGTACTTCTACCCTAATACATTACAATAACACAATCACATTCGTAAACCATCACACAATCAATCAAAACTATCTCTCAATCAACAATCAATCAGAAATTAACTAGACAGTCAATCAAATCAACCAAACAATTCAACAAACACGTATATGTACACTTTTCAGCCCGAATCTCTATTGAGTAGGGAGCTACGAAACTCACCTGATCGGCAAAGAAGTTAAATTTGATATAAAGTCAAGTTACTGTCGTTCAATGATCACTTCACGTGCCAAAAGCATAAACAGTCATAATGCATATCATATCGTATATCAAAATCATAACAACCATGCCACAATTGCACCAAATAGGGTGTACTTGCATGAAGACCGCTTAAACAGAATATACAAGCGTGTGAACCGCGTATGTAAATAGATTATACTTGCGTGTGAACCGCGTACAAATATATTATGCTTGCGTGTGAACCACGTATAAATATATATTATGCTTGCGTGTGAACCGCGTAGTAAATAGATTATACTTGCGTGTGAACCGAGTACAAATATATTATGCTTGCGTGTGAACCGCGTATAAATATATATTATGCTTGCGTGTGAACCGCGTAGTAAATAGATTATACTTGCGTGTGAACCGAGTACAAATATATTATGCTTGCGTGTGAACCGCGTATAAATATATATTATGCTTGCGTGTGAACCGCGTACTAAATAGATTATACTTGCGTGTGAACCGCGTAGTAAATATATTATGCTTGCGTGTGAACCGCGTAGTAAATAGATTATACTTGCGTGTGAACCACGTATAAATATATATTATGCTTGCGTGTGAACCGCGTAGTAAATAGATTATACTTGCGTGTGAACCGAGTACAAATATATTATGCTTGCGTGTGAACCGCGTATAAATATATATTATGCTTGCGTGTGAACCGCGTAGTAAATAGATTATACTTGCGTGTGAACCGAGTACAAATATATTATGCTTGCGTGTGAACCGCGTATAAATATATATTATGCTTGCGTGTGAACCGCGTACTAAATAGATTATACTTGCGTGTGAACCGCGTAGTAAATATATTATGCTTGCGTGTGAACCGCGTAGTAAATAGATTATACTTGCGTGTGAACCACGTATAAATATATATTATGCTTGCGTGTGAACCGCGTAGTAAATAGATTATACTTGCGTGTGAACCGAGTACAAATATATTATGCTTGCGTGTGAACCGCGTATAAATATATATTATGCTTGCGTGTGAACCGCGTAGTAAATAGATTATACTTGCGTGTGAACCGAGTACAAATATATTATGCTTGCGTGTGAACCGCGTATAAATATATATTATGCTTGCGTGTGAACCGCGTACTAAATAGATTATACTTGCGTGTGAACCGCGTAGTAAATATATTATGCTTGCGTGTGAACCGCGTAGTAAATAGATTATACTTGCGTGTGAACCACGTATAAATATATATTATGCTTGCGTGTGAACCGCGTAGTAAATAGATTATACTTGCGTGTGAACCGAGTACAAATATATTATGCTTGCGTGTGAACCGCGTATAAATATATATTATGCTTGCGTGTGAACCGCGTAGTAAATAGATTATACTTGCGTGTGAACCGAGTACAAATATATTATGCTTGCGTGTGAACCGCGTATAAATATATATTATGCTTGCGTGTGAACCGCGTACTAAATAGATTATACTTGCGTGTGAACCGCGTAGTAAATATATTATGCTTGCGTGTGAACCGCGTAGTAAATAGATTATACTTGCGTGTGAACCACGTATAAATATATATTATGCTTGCGTGTGAACCGCGTAGTAAATAGATTATACTTGCGTGTGAACCGAGTACAAATATATTATGCTTGCGTGTGAACCGCGTATAAATATATATTATGCTTGCGTGTGAACCGCGTAGTAAATAGATTATACTTGCGTGTGAACCGAGTACAAATATATTATGCTTGCGTGTGAACCGCGTATAAATATATATTATGCTTGCGTGTGAACCGCGTACTAAATAGATTATACTTGCGTGTGAACCGCGTAGTAAATATATTATGCTTGCGTGTGAACCGCGTAGTAAATAGATTATACTTGCGTGTGAACCACGTATAAATATATATTATGCTTGCGTGTGAACCGCGTAGTAAATAGATTATACTTGCGTGTGAACCACGTATAAATATATATTATGCTTGCGTGTGAACCGCGTATAAATATATATTTTGATTCAATAACACTCAATGATGCAAGAGTTATTAAGAGAGGGAGAGATATTGTGATGTTCTTGCACTAGAGAGAAAAGAAAAGAGAAGAAAAGAGGGTAAGACTAATTGTGGTGAAATGGAGGGATAAGGGGGGAGATGGGTCGGCTGATGGGTCAAAGGGTATGGGTCGACCCGCTTCCATTTACAAGATAATTTACACATCGTTATGCATTTAAACACCGATTAAGTCATTCTATCGACCCAAATATTTCATTAACTTAAATTGTTAGTCAAATTACACATAAAGTCAACGGGTCAAAACTCACGGATGTTACATTATTCCCCTGTAACAAAACACTAGTCGTTAAACAAATGTGGGTACTTAGGCCTCAACTCTAGCGATCTCCACCACCCATCAACCCATTTCTTGTCTTCGGCGACTTCATAATGAAGTCCATCACAATTTGTTTTCCTTCAAATTTATCTCCTGGTCTTTCACCATGAGCTTATTCACACCCCTCAAGTTATCATATATTTCGAAACGACACGTGCTACCTTACAACACGAGTTACAGGCTTTTACAGTGATTAGCAAGGACGAACGAGTTGCCCCCTCCCCTTTGGGGCTCTTCAAGTCGTGTGTCTAAATTCGTATCCCGATCGTGGCAAGTCTATGAGGGTTTTGGCTACGCGTGCAACGTTAGGAAGGTTAAGCATATACGAAATTTAAGTTATCGAGATGGGACAAGTCCGGTAAGTCACTCGGAAAAGCTTCGGGAGACTCAAGATTAACGAGACGACGTTAGTTTTCAGATTTCTTGAGACGGTAGCCCTAAGGACCTTTGAGTTTGAAGATCTACACGAGACCCTAAGAACTCTATCGTTAGATATTTTACATTAGCAACCCTACTACACAATTAAGAATCATATTAACCGTTGGCATTTAGATTTGTGCTCATTTTATCGTCAAGAACCTTAATACCATAGATCACAAAGTACGTAAAGAGTTTGTCGTCTTCTAGAGTCAAGATACATGCACGGGGTATTTGACCGAATTTAGTTAGAGAGTCGCTAAACATCCAAAAATTTTTAAACATATAATTCCAAAACACACGAACAAAGGTAACCCAAAGGAGTAACGTTAGGACAAACGAGGTCATAGTCGGTTTTGACATCGAGTAGTGCCATAACATCATAACCGTTAAGAGAAAGGTACCTTAACCAACGTTTGGATCATTTTGGCCTCCATTGCCAATTCCCGCAAAAGCTCGGCCACGAGGATGAACTTGATGGCCTTGTTGGCCACGGTTTTGATTCGGCCCGGTAATTTGGAGTTGATTCGGATGGACCGCCACTTCAACTTGTTGTCCAATCTATTGCGGACAATTATTTCGGTAGTGATCAGGGCTTCCACATTTAAAGCACGTACCCCATGGAAAGTTGCCTTGAGGATGAATGGTTTGAAGAGGTACTATATTCAACGGTGCCGTTTTCGGTGCTCTACAATCTCTTGCCAAATGTCCAAGTTGATTACAATTGAGGCAAGCCCCACATTGGGTGTTAGTGGGATGATGCTTATTACACTTGTTACAAAAAGGATGAGGTCCCACATAAGGCCTCCTCGCCGGCTTAACTGCCGCCATCACCCTTCCCCGGTTAACATTCGTGGGATCAAACCTTCTCATTTTCTTCATCCCACTCGACTCTCCCACTTCCTTTCTCTTGTTTGTTGAGGAGTTACTTAAAACACCGCTTCTCAACAAGTCTTCAGTCACACTCCCGGCTTGGTTAACAACATCGGCCAAAGTAGTAGGCATGTTAGAGTTTACATAAGATCGGACTTGAGGATTCAAGCCCAATACAAACTTCTGGATGGCCTGAGACTCGGAACCCACCAAGTGAGGAATGAGGGTAGACAACTCTTGAAATCGTCTAACATAGCTCTTGTAATCGGCTCCGTCCATGTTGAGATTAGCAAACTCAATGGTCAAGTTTTGTAGTTCATAGGGAGGAAAAAACTTCGCCTTCACCTTGTTCTTGAAATCGATCCATTCCAAGTTATAAGTCCGCCCCAAAGTTATCTCTTGGTTCCACCAACTCAAGGCGTCATTTTTAAACATGCCGGATGCATAAGAAATCCGGTCGTCATATGTGCAATGACTCCTCTCAATCACTGCCTCGATCTCCTCAAACCACCTTATACACTCTGTGGGACCGCCTCTTCCATTAAACTCCGGCACCCCACAGCTTTTGAAGTCTTTAAATATACACCCCTGTCGGTATCCTCCATGTTGATTATTCATGGGCATACGGTTATCAACTCCCATTGGTTCCTCTTCTTCGTTTTCCACTGCTTGAGGTTGAGCATTTTCATTTTCTGGGACTCCATCATTTTGAGGTCCATTGTTTTGCCCAAGATTTGCCGTGACTTGAGTAATAATGGTTGGCATGATATTGGCGACCGTTTGAGCGATCACCTCAGCCAAGTTGGGCTCAGGAGCTTCACCACGACCTCTTCCTTGGCCTCTACCACGACCTCTACCACGACCTCTACCACGACCCCTACCTCCTTGTACCTCCGGTTGAGCTTCCTGTTGAGGTTCTCCCGGTTCAGTCCTATAGTTCGTTCCGGTTCTCCTTGGTCTCACCATTTTCTACAAGGTAAGTAACGCGTTGACCCGAAAGTTAGCCTCACAATGCTTACATATTAGTCACACAAGTAGTTAATGCTCTCATACCGACATAACATACTCATTTCACATCATTAAGCTAAGGTAAGAGTGCTAGAATCCTATGGGATTGTTACTTATCATATTATCATGTCAAGTCCACTACCATTGTTTATCGTTAATTCAAGTAATCATGTCAATACATCATAAAATCAAACAATTAACACAAATGGGTTAAGTATAATCTGAATTCGATATGCTTTCTAGTTATTGACCAGGTATGTATACAGGGTGTACCAACGGCTAACCCTCCACCCAATCAACTTCCATTAAGCATATCGGTTCCCTATTATACACTAAGCCAAGCAACTAACACAAATGATTCAAAGTATAATCCGAATTCGATATACTCTCTAGTTATTGACCGGGTATGTATACAGGGTGTACCAATGGCTAACCCTCCACCCAATCAACTTCCATTAAGTATATCGGTTCCTTATTATACTCTAAGCCATGCATGCGCAATCCATGATGTTATTAACTTGTTATAATGTTGGGCGACCATAAAAGAGTTGATCGGGTTCTTTTAGGGTTGCCACAATATTATACTAAGTTAATAACATAACTTCATTTTGCTCTAAAGCACCCAACAAACATCAATCAGTAACAATAATCCATATCAATGACAATCAAGTTCAATCAATGCACACATTAACCACATTGTACCCATTCCACGTTCATCACATTAAACTCAAGTCATCACATAAGTGGTTTTAACTACGAACTCACAATATACACTTTATAGGGTTCACATAATTCACATTGCACACAATTTCCTAACCATGCATGCTATATGAGGAGTTTTAACTTAAACCGTAGTCTAGGTCAAACCGCCTAATTCTCTACGACCTGCATAGGCCACCATTCTGTAACACCCCAAGCCAAGGCTCAGAATATCACGGAAATCATATAGCACAAGGTGGGATTAATGTAGAACATGAACTAAATGTAAATAAAGGATTCAGTGAATCCATACATAAGATAATCAAGTACAAAAATATAAGGGAAACAATTAGCCATCAAGGTTTACAAAACAACATCAAAATATGACTATCAATCCTAAGCATGATGCAAAAGTAGGCAAATGAATCCTTGATCCATGTAAGTCCAAGTCCGGGTTTACAGCAAGCAAACAATCGAACTCCACACCCTGGATTAACCTGATTACCTGAAAAGTGTACTAAGCATAGTCAACACAAGGTTGGTGAGTTCGTAGTAATGGTCCATAAAGAAACCATCGTCAAAATCATAATATACTAATAGAGGCGAAACATGACTTACAGTGAGCCTCTAAGTAACACAATAACGTCCAACAACAAGATCACACAAAACAAGTAAGCGTGTAATAAGAGTGCACAAATGATGTAAATATCAATACATGTGCCAAAAGCATAAACAGTCATAATGCATATCATATCGTATATCAAAATCATAACAACCATGCCACAATTGCACCAAATAGGGTGTACTCGCATGAAGACCGCTTAAACAGAATATACAAGCGTGTGAACCGCGTATGTAAATAGATTATACTTGCGTGTGAACCGCGTACAAATATATTATGCTTGCGTGTAAACCGCGTATAAACACCAACCACAAATTCAACAATCATCAACCATCAATAATTAACCCAAATTAAACTATACGTACATACACTTAGGAGGATTCTACTTTCCTCGGATCCTAGATGCTTATATATAGGGTCACCCGCAGCCTTCCCACCACATCTAAAACCCAATGAAGGCATAACCGACTTCCATGTATGCACGTCTATCCTAGCAGTAATAATAATAATAACAATAACCATAATAATAATAATAATATATCACAATCCTTTACTAAGATCAAATAAACGTAACCAATAACCCATTATTCCATCGCTCAATCAATCATTCAATCGTCAAACATTAATTCATAAGTTCGTCAATACAACGATAAAGGTATGCTTGAGTGCGTAACACACGAATCAAGTATAGCGAGACGTACATGTTCATTCCAACCATAATTCCAAAATTTATTGCTTTCTCTAAACAACGCGTACACATACTTTGGAGGATTTTTACTTTCATCAAGTTCTAGATGCTTATGTATAGGGTCACCCGCAGCCTTCCCACCACATCTAAGACTCTTTGAAAGTAAAACCGACCTCCATATATGTACTTCTACCCTAATACATTACAATAACACAATCACATTCGTAAACCATCACACAATCAATCAAAACTATCTGTCAATCAACAATCAATCAGAAATTAACTAGACAGTCAATCAAATCAACCAAACAATTCAACAAACACGTATATGTACACTTTTCAGCCCGAATCTCTATTGAGTAGGGAGCTACGAAACTCACCTGATCGAAAAAGAAGTTAAATTTGATATAAAGTCAAGTTACTGTCGTTCAATGATCACTTCACGTCCAACACCTAAATATCGATCATATACATTCATATCAACACACATAAACACATATACGTAGTTATTAAATATTCGGCAAAACCCTAATTAGGTTTCCAAAGTGCTTCTCGACGTTAAATGACTTCTAAGACTCTCAATCAATGTTATATAAGATAAGAAGTAAATTAGATTAAGGCTCGACGCGTAAAAAGGTCCAGAAAGTCAAACTAGGTCAAACAAGGAAATTTCAGAAAAACAAAGGCCGTAACTTACGGCCTACAGGGGCGTAAGGTACGGTGGTCAAAATTACAACTGGCGTAGCTTACGGCCCAAAGTGGCGTAAGCTACGGCCCTCTAGAAAAGTCATTTTTGGCGTAAAAGTTGGCGTAAACAGAAGCATTTTGGCGTAAGATGGAAGGATCGACGTAAGCTACGCCCCAAAGGGCCGTAACCTACGCCCAATGAAATTTGTACCAGCGTAACCTACGCCCCATAGGGCCGTAGGTTACGCCCTCTTCTGGGCAGCAACACTACCAGCAGCAGTTTTAGTGCAGAAAAACGAACCAAATACCCCAAAAATCGACCCAAACCATTCCAAAACAAGTTGTAAGGACTTGTAACTCATTTTGAAGTATAACCAAACATCATTAACCATAAATACACATAACCCAACCCACAATTTAGACCAAAACATCACAATCACTTCCAAATCATTCAAACCCTAATTTAAACCCTAATTTCAATTTTACCATTTTCAAGACTTGGAATCACATCAAATCAACTAGAAACATATGAACAAGCATAAATAGAAGTAAATGGGATGAATTTAACTTACCAAAACTTCCTCTTGAGCTCAAACCCGAAATTAAGCCAAAATAGGTAAAAACCTTGAACTATGAACTTCAATCCTTTGATATAATGAAGATGAGAGAAAGATGATGATGATCTTATATATATTTTGATTCAATAACACTCAATGATGCAAGAGTTATTAAGAGAGGGAGAGATATTGTGATGTTCTTGCACTAGAGAGAAAAGAAAAGAGAAGAAAAGAGGGTAAGACTAATTGTGGTGAAATGGAGGGATAAGGGGGGAGATGGGTCGACTGATGGGTCAAAGGGTATGGGTCGACCCGCTTCCATTTACAAGATAATTTACACATCGTTATGCATTTAAACACCGATTAAGTCATTCTATCGACCCAAATATTTCATTAACTTAAATTGTTAGTCAAATTACACATAAAGTCAACGGGTCAAAACTCACGGATGTTACACACTTAAGGATCGTAGTGGTCCAATCGTCTGAGTACGTGAGGTTGTTACATTAGGATTTACGTTCTCATATTCATCTCGTAAACGAACAGATTCAGAAGTCTTAGGTTTTGGCTTATTCTTAGATCTAGGTGGACGCCCACGACGACTCTGAGTCGGCTTCAATATAGTTTTCGGGATATGTGTTGAAGCTAAAGATGGCAAGCTTATATCAGACTGTTTCACAACTGCAATACCAGATGATTGAGTATGTTCTGACGGAAGGTGAACAACCACATGAGAACCGATTTGACCTGAGTTATTAAGTGGACCTGTCAAAATATAATGTAATAATTTTAAGAATAAAAAGTGATAATAATAATAAATAAAAACGGAATATGATACAACTCTGTACTATTCCATTATCAGTAATACCTGATTCACATATGTTAGGATCTACGTTTTCATCATTATATGGTAAACGAACTGATGCAGAACTCGTAACCTTTGGCTTGCTCTTAGATCCAGGAGGACGACCACGTCGAAGCTGAGTCGTGTTCGTTGTAATTTCAGATAACTCAGTTGCTTGTGTAGATGCATCAGAAAGGAAGTTAGATGTGTTGGAACTTACGTTTGCATCATTATCTTGTAAAACAACAGGGGAAGAACTCATAGGTGTGGGTTCATTCATAGACAGACATGAACGCACACATCGACGCTTAGGCCGTTGCAACGTAGTATCAGGGAGAGGATTAGCTTCTGTCGATGGCAAAGTTATCTCAGAAGTGGTGACAACAGGAAAACCTTCAGACAGGTTTTCACCAGAATTAGTAACTGGAGCAGAATAAGTATAATGAAACACATTTCCATTAGCAGTTACAGTTGCCCTTGAAGTTATACAGTGCGTACTTGTTGTTTTTACATTGTCCGTACCTATACCGTAACACATGACAGATACAAATATAAGAATCAAAACATAAAATGATATGTCTTACCATAAGATGATAAATATTTATACAAACAATCACTAAAAAATGGCAAACTCACCTAAGGATCGTAGTGGTCCAATCGTCTGAGTACGTGAGGTTGTTACATTAGGATATACGTTCTCATATTCATCTTGTAAACGAACAGATTCAGAAGTCTTAGGTTTTGGCTTATTCTTAGATCCAGGAGGACGACCACGTCGAAGCTGAGTCGTGTTCGTTGTAATTTCAGATAACTCAGTTGCTTGTGTAGATGCATCAGAAAGGAAGTTAGATGTGTTGGAACTTACGTTTGCATCATTATCTTGTAAAACAACAGGGGAAGAACTCATAGGTGTGGGTTCATTCATAGACAGACATGAACGCACACATCGACGCTTAGGCCGTTGCAACGTAGTATCAGGGAGAGGATTAGCTTCTGTCGATGGCAAAGTTATCTCAGAAGTGGTGACAACAGGAAAACCTTCAGACAGGTTTTCAACCAAGTCAGTAAGTGGACCTGTGGATTTATGATGAAAGCAACTTCTGTTAGCAGTTAAATCTGTTGTCGAATTTAGACAATAAGTAGTTGTTGCATTAACAGAATCGATAGCTATATACGTATATATTAACAAATACAAGTATAAATATGATATATCAAATCTTGAATGGAAGTACAGCATAATACTAAAAATCACATGAACATGTTATAAGGATCGAAACTCACCCAAGCTTTGGAATGTCCCATCAGTCGTAATACTTGACCCACATATATTGGCATTTAAAGTAGCTTCCTTATTTGGTATTGTAAATGATGAAGAAGTCGAACATGTTTGTCTTGTTCTAGAACCCGGTGGACGTCCAATTTTTCGCTGAATCGGTTGGAATGAATCAGAAGGGAACTCATATGTAGACGGAACACGAAGAACGGGGATAGTGATTTGAGTTACATCAGAATTAGGAGACAGATGTTCACTTGATACAAGCAACTGAGCATCAACGTGATTGTTATGCGTATTAGTAACATCATCAGCTATCCCTTCATGGTTTTCTGATACGATATTTGTACATGTTGTGTCTAATAAACCCCGACCTGCTGATGCAGATGATGACCCAATATCACGTAGCTGGCGTACATGACGCCCGAGTTTTTCATTGTCGTTGTCCGCCATTATAAATACAGGGCACACGATATAACAAAATACTTAAGGTTTTTATGCCTATTTTAAAATCAGATATAAAGGATATGCTCTAATATCAGAAGGGTAACACATTAAACCAATATTATGGCCACTCATCATAAAAAAACAACTTAACAATAATAATTAATAAATAAAAACGGAATATGATACAACTCTGTACTATTCCATTATCAGTAATACCTGATTCACATATGTTAGGATCTACGTTTTCATCATTATATGGTAAACGAACTGATGCAGAACTCGTAACCTTTGGCTTGCTCTTAGATCCAGGAGGACGACCACGTCGACGCTGAGTCGTGTTCGTTGTAATTTCAGATAACTCAGTTGCTTGTGTAGATGCATCAGAAAGGAAGTTAGATGTGTTGGAACTTACGTTTGCATCATTATCTTGTAAAACAACAGGGGAAGAACTCATAGGTGTGGGTTCATTCATAGACAGACATGAACGAACACATCGACGCTTAGGCCGTTGCAACGTAGTATCAGGGAGAGGATTAGCTTCTGTCGATGGCAAAGTTATCTCAGAAGTGGTGACAACAGGAAAACCTTCAGACAGGTTTTCAACCAAGTCAGTAAGTGGACCTGTGGATTTATGATGAAAGCAACTTCTGTTAGCAGTTAAATCTGTTGTCGAATTTAGACAATAAGTAGTTGTTGCATTAACAGAATCGATAGCTATATACGTATATATTAACAAATACAAGTATAAATATGATATATCAAATCTTGAATGGAAGTACAGCATAATACTAAAAATCACATGAACATGTTATAAGGATCGAAACTCACCCAAGCTTTGGAATGTCCCATCAGTCGTAATACTTGACCCACATATATTGGCATTTAAAGTAGCTTCCTTATTTGGTATTGTAAATGATGAAGAAGTCGAACATGTTTGTCTTGTTCTAGAACCCGGTGGACGTCCATTTTTCGCTGAATCGGTTGGAATGAATCAGAAGGGAACTCATATGTAGACGGAACACGAAGAACGGGGATAGTGATTTGAGTTACATCAGAATTAGGAGACAGATGTTCACTTGATACAAGCAACTGAGCATCAACGTGATTGTTATGCGTATTAGTAACATCATCAGCTATCCCTTCATGGTTTTCTGATACGATATTTGTACATGTTGTGTCTAATAAACCCCGACCTGCTGATGCAGATGATGACCCAATATCACGTAGCTGGCGTACATGACGCCCGAGTTTTTCATTGTCGTTGTCCGCCATTATAAATACAGGGCACACGATATAACAAAATACTTAAGGTTTTTATGCCTATTTTAAAATCAGATATAAAGGATATGCTCTAATATCAGAAGGGTAACACATTAAACCAATATTATGGCCACTCATCATAAAAAAACAACTTAACAATAATAATTTATAAATAAAAACGGAATATGATACAACTCTGTACTATTCCATTATCAGTAATACCTGATTCACATATGTTAGGATCTACGTTTTCATCATTATATGGTAAACGAACTGATGCAGAACTCGTAACCTTTGGCTTGCTCTTAGATCCAGGAGGACGACCACGTCGACGCTGAGTCGTGTTCGTTGTAATTTCAGATAACTCAGTTGCTTGTGTAGATGCATCAGAAAGGAAGTTAGATGTGTTGGAACTTACGTTTGCATCATTATCTTGTAAAACAACAGGGGAAGAACTCATAGGTGTGGGTTCATTCATAGACAGACATGAACGAACACATCGACGCTTAGGCCGTTGCAACGTAGTATCAGGGAGAGGATTAGCTTCTGTCGATGGCAAAGTTATCTCAGAAGTGGTGACAACAGGAAAACCTTCAGACAGGTTTTCAACCAAGTCAGTAAGTGGACCTGTGGATTTATGATGAAAGCAACTTCTGTTAGCAGTTAAATCTGTTGTCGAATTTAGACAATAAGTAGTTGTTGCATTAACAGAATCGATAGCTATATACGTATATATTAACAAATACAAGTATAAATATGATATATCAAATCTTGAATGGAAGTACAGCATAATACTAAAAATCACATGAACATGTTATAAGGATCGAAACTCACCCAAGCTTTGGAATGTCCCATCAGTCGTAATACTTGACCCACATATATTGGCATTTAAAGTAGCTTCCTTATTTGGTATTGTAAATGATGAAGAAGTCGAACATGTTTGTCTTGTTCTAGAACCCGGTGGACGTCCAATTTTTCGCTGAATCGGTTGGAATGAATCAGAAGGGAACTCATATGTAGACGGAACACGAAGAACGGGGATAGTGATTTGAGTTACATCAGAATTAGGAGACAGATGTTCACTTGATACAAGCAACTGAGCATCAACGTGATTGTTATGCGTATTAGTAACATCATCAGCTATCCCTTCATGGTTTTCTGATACGATATTTGTACATGTTGTGTCTAATAAACCCCGACCTGCTGATGCAGATGATGACCCAATATCACGTAGCTGGCGTACATGACGCCCGAGTTTTTCATTGTCGTTGTCCGCCATTATAAATACAGGGCACACGATATAACAAAATACTTAAGGTTTTTATGCCTATTTTAAAATCAGATATAAAGGATATGCTCTAATATCAGAAGGGTGACACATTAAACCAATATTATGGCCACTCATCATAAAAAAACAACTTAACAATAATAATTTATAAATAAATGAATAAATACAGGTAAAATAGACGTCAAGTAAGTAGCAAGAAAAATATATAATGCCCTAAAAAAACACAATTGGAGCAACATATTAATCAGGAACACAGTGAGTAAACATATACATACAGCAAAATAAAAAAGGAGGAAGGTTTAATCTTACATGTATATGGTAATTGAAAGATTTGAACTATTCAGTTGAATTAAAAACACCAATTAAAACGACATAAAATGTAAGGATTTCGTATTTGAACAACTGAGTTAATGTATATGTATAGGATACATAACTATAAATAAATTCAGTTACTAAAATAATGGAGTAATATATAAATACAACTTCCACGTAATAAAAGTCCCTAAAGTTTCGGAAATCACATCTTCCCCACGTTTCCACTTCGTGGAGTATTTTGAACAAAGTAACTACCATTGAAATCTAAACTGACATCAATGTTTTTTCCGTAACATATATAACACACTTGAGTTATAACATTTTTTTAAATATATATAAAACAATATTTATATTTACATACGCATCAACATAAGTGGCAAAAAACACAGTAAATAATATATAGAATATGTATATAAAAAAAAGTTTACATTATATATATATATATAATAATAAAGACAACATAAATATCCTCATAAATAACACAATAAATAAAACGAAATAAGTTGTGTACAAAAAAACTATGAAACAAAACATATAACCATCAGGACTGAGTTTACTGATGATATAATCGTGTTTCAGATATTAACCAAGGTGCCAGCAAAAGTAGTGGTTCGTTGTAGGAGTGTTTGCAAGGAATGGTATGTCCTGCTTTCAGGACGATACTTTTTTTTTGTTTTTTATTTAACTATAATGAAGATTGTAAGTGAAAAGAATTAGGAATCATATATATAAGGCAACCTTTTTTATAGTATAGAGTTAATAGAAGTGTGATGGATACGTCTTAATAGTATAGAGTTAATTTTTTTATTTAATCTGATGCATATAATAATCACTACCATTGAAATCTAAACTGACATCAATGTTTTTTCCGTAACATATATAACACACTTGAGTTATAACATTTTTTTAAATATATATAAAACAATATTTATATTTACATACGCATCAACATAAGTGGCAAAAAACACAGTAAATAATATATAGAATATGTATATAAAAAAAAGTTTACATTATATATATATATATAATAATAAAGACAACATAAATATCCTCATAAATAACACAATAAATAAAACAATAAATACATTAGATAATATATAAATATATATAAAAAAAAAGCTTATATATATATATATAATAATAATAAAGACAACATAAATATCCTCATAAATAACACAATAAATAAAACGAAATAAGTTGTGTACAAAAAAACTATGAAACAAAACATATTTATTCTTACTTGAGAGCACGAACTCTTTTCCTGTTCAACAGAAGAGGCATATCTAAAGAATGAACAATTTTTTTTTAGCATATGTATATAAAAAAAAGTTTACATTATATATATATTATAATAATAAAGACAACATAAATATCCTCATAAATAACACAATAAATAAAACGAAATAAGTTGTATACAAAAAAACTATGAAACAAAACATATTTATTCTTACTTGAGAGCACGAACTCTTTTCCTGTTCAACAGAAGAGGCATATCTAAAGAATGAACATATTTTTTTTTAGCATATGTATATAAAAAAAAGTTTACATTATATATATATAATAATAATAAAGACAACATAAATATCCTCATAAATAACACAATAAATAAAACGAAATAAGTTGTGTACAAAAAAACTATGAAACAAAACATATAACCATCAGGGACTGAGTTTACTGATGATATAATCGCGTTTCAGATATTAACCAAGGTGCTAGCAAAAGTAGTGGTTCGTTGTAGGAGTGCTTGCAAGGAATGGTATGTCCTGCTTTCAGGACGATACTTTTTTTTTGTTTTTTATTTAACTATAATGAAGATTGTAAGTGAAAAGAATTAGGAACCCTATATCTGAACCACACTGGATGACAACAGCTAATTTTCTTATAGTACCAGTATCGTAGTTCATTCATCAGAAACTCATATGTATTCACAGCACAATTCATAACTGATCTACCTTCCAAATAATCATAACCCTTGCGTAGCTTAAACATTTCACCACCGTAATGCAAACATATGTCCACTTTCGGGACCGGACCTGGATTGCAATGACTAAAAATGCGAATAATTGTTACTTCAACTGTATAGATAATATGAACATTCACAAACGAAAGAAAAAAATAAAATAAATTAACATACACAGAAAACAAAACATATTTATTCTTACTTGAGAGCACGAACTCTTTTCCTGTTCAACAGAAGAGGCATATCTAAAGAATGAACATTTTTTTTTTAGCATATGTATATATCAATAAAAAATAATCTGATGTGGCAGTTATAAATTCAAAAATGGATTGCTAACTTTTAGCGCCAGTTACCCATTTGGAATAAATGGATTTCAAGCAATAAAACTACTATACTTTCGATAACCTCCAATCCTATCCTATAAATAGGTGACGTACAATTTCCATTCATTCAGTCAGTTATCACACCACATCAAAAGTTAATCTTCATCATATCATACACTCTCCATCGATCAATTCCCTTACAAATAATATATAATGGCCACCAAGAGTAACAGTTATCGGAGATCATCTTACAATTACCAACGTCCTGCTAGTAATAATATACCAACGTACAACATCAAATTTTACAAACACCAAATCCAAACCACAGTAACCAAATATCCAAACGTTGTCTCTGAATGGATCTATAAAATCGAAAAGTCCTACCACCGGCACTTAAACCGGCTCATAGTTGGGCTTGACACCGAGTGGCAGATTCGTTATAATGGTGGCAACGAAAGTAAAGTTGCCATCATGCAAATATGTGTAGGAAGTCGTTGTCTCATCTTCCAAATCATGCATTCTTCATACATTCCACCTTCCCTTATCAACTTCATGAATAACCATAACTACACTTTCACTGGGGTAGGTGTACTTAATGATCTTAACAAACTAAAAAATGAATATGGGATCGGATACAATGCACAAGTGACGGATCTGAGGACTTTGGCTGAGAAAATATACGGGCCGGGTGCAAAAAATTGGGGATTGAAAAGGTTGACGAATATTGTACTTGAATACGATATCGAGAAACCAAAATGATTTAATTATACTTCATGATGAAATACTATTCAAACATTACACAACGAAAATATCAAAGTAAAATAAGTAATAAAATAAAAAAGTTAATTCAAGTAAAAGCAAGTCATCTGAGACACAAACATATTAACATTCAAAGAAACACTAATAAAATTCATAAAAAAGTAAACAACATATAACTGAAGCAAACAGAAAATACGCATAATTACTAAAAAAAGCAGTACGACCACAAGCTATTCAAAACGATAATTAACATCACATATTAGCATCCAACTCCAAATCCTCTGGATCAGTATCATAATCAATCACCCTGAAACGGTTCTTATGCTTAACATCCAACTCCAAATCCTCTGGATCAGTATCATCATCAATCACCCTGAAACGGTTCTTATGCTTAACATCCAACTCCAAATCCTCTGGATCAGTATCATCATCAATCACCCTGAAACGGTTCTTATGCTTAACATCCAACTCCAAATCCTCTGGATCAGTATCATCATCAATCACCCTGAAACGGTTCTTATGCTTAACATCCAACTCCAAATCCTCTGGATCAGTATCATCATCAATCACCCTGAAACGGTTCTTATGCTTAACATCCAACTCCAAATCCTCTGGATCAGTATCATCATCAATCACCCTGAAACGGTTCTTATGCTTAACATCCAACTCCAAATCCTCTGGATCAGTATCATCATCAATCACCCTGAAACGGTTCTTATGCTTAACATCCAACTCCAAATCCTCTGGATCAGTATCATCATCAATCACCCTGAAACGGTTCTTATGCTTAACATCCAACTCCAAATCCTCTGGATCAGTATCATCATCAATCACCCTGAAACGGTTCTTATGCTTAACATCCAACTCCAAATCCTCTGGATCAGTATCATCATCAATCACCCTGAAACGGTTCTTACGCTTAACATCCAACTCCAAATCCTCTGGATCAGTATCATAATCAATCACCCTGAAACGGTTCTTATGCTTAACATCCAACTCCAAATCCTCTGGATCAGTATCATAATCAATCACCCTGAAACGGTTCTTATGCTTAACATCCAACTCCAAATCCTCTGGATCAGTATCATCATCAATCACCCTGAAACGGTTCTTACGCTTGACATCCAACTCCAAATCCTCTGGATCAGTATCATAATCAATCACCCTGAAACGGTTCTTATGCTTAACATCCAACTCCAAATCCTCTGGATCAGTATCATCATCAATCACCCTGAAACGGTTCTTATGCTTAACATCCAACTCCAAATCCTCTGGATCAGTATCATCATCAATCACCCTGAAACGGTTCTTATGCTTAACATCCAACTCCAAATCCTCTGGATCAGTATCATCATCAATCACCCTGAAACGGTCATTACGCTTGACAACAAAGTCATCATCTTCATTTTCTTTATCAGATGCGTCAAAATATTCTGGTAGACTCTCTTGCGCTTAAGATACGGCAATTCTGCACTCAGTTCAGCATTAGAAGCATCTTGACTTACTTCAGATTAAGATTGAGTCAATGCAGGTTCATCACAATCATCCGAAATGTTAATAGTCTACAATAAAAAAATATAACTATCTCATCATAAAATTATTATATACATATAACTTAACTTTATAAATCTTAATAAAACGTAACATCATTTTGACTCCTATTTCAGGATATAATATTTTGTACATGATCCAATGTTTTTACAATATATGAATGGTATTATAAGGAGCTCATGGATTATTCAGTTTAAACTCAAAAATAATGAAAACCAAAATGATTTAATTATACTTCATGATGAAATACTATTCAAACATTACACAATGAAAATATCAAAGTAAAATAAGTAATAAAATAAAAAAGTTAATTCAAGTAAAAGCAAGTCATCTGAGACACAAACATATTAACATTCAAAGAAACACTAATAAAATTCATAAAAAAGTAAACAACATATAACTTAACTTTATAAATATTAAAACAAATATAGGTAAACGTTGATTAGCAAGTAATAAAATACCAACCTCCACATCATCAGGAATATTGATAATAGTAACCTGATTTTTCTGAATTTTGTCAACATTCTTTTTCCGGTTTGCCTGTTTCCAATTCATCATGAATTCATTAACCTTATAAATATAAAGAGTGCGTAAACCATATCTACAAATATACATACTCGAACCATTACTAAACTATACCTCTTTTTGGCTTAGGAATGCATTCCATTGAGTATTTTCCTAAGAGAATTGTAAGAAATATAGATTTAGTCACCATATAATACCTGTGTGTCTATACTTACACACCAAAATAATACATTAAATAACTCATTTAAGTTATAAATAAGAACACTTACATATTTTTCATCTACTGACAAAATCTCCAACCCATCTTTTTTGTTGTTTCCATGATTGAGGCCTAAATCAACCTTGACATAGGAAGCATTGACAATTGTTTTTCCGTTGTCCATAACTTACTAAATCGAATTGTTATTATTTTATTTTATTTTTAGACAATACTGATTGAAAATGTGATTATAACTAAGTAAACAAACGACACTATATATAGACAAACGTAAAACAATGAAGAACATTTTTTAACTTCCTATAAAACGGTTTTATGACAACTTTACAAAACGTGGGACACTAAATATGTAACTTCTGAAAAACATAATCACACGTGTTAAATAAATCAAAAGTTTAAATAGACAAAAATGATTTAACGTACTGAAATGTTAGTAACATTTACGATTTTTTCTACCTTATTGTACGTACTACATAACTGAGAACGATGTTACAACAATTTAATTAAATTCACATGCTGATTTTTTTCCTTAAGTACATGCTAAATAGACAACAACATTATTATAACTAATATTATTACCAATGGTAATTTTAATAATAAATAACACATTCATAGTTATGTTGTTAAAACTGATTTTACAATCTAAACTTTATTTAACCACATAAAATGTTACGGTACTCATGTGTAAACACTCATAAATGTGTGGAATGATAATTTTATCTTTTGTAGACTATAATTATAAAATTACAATATTACTGAATAAAAATAAAATATTTAAACAAAAGATATCTTTTAATTTGTTACTGAAGATTTAGTGTGAAAAAAAACAATAAATACATAGAAAATGTAAATATAAATAAATACAGACAAGCAATTATTAAATATAGTAATTGGTTTGACGGTTGCTTCACATCATAATGACTACAACCGTCCAAATAGGTATATGTTTTCTTTTCCGTATTTTTTGTTTTTTTACATAAAAAATCAAACCGTCGTGATATCTTTGATGTCTCAAATGAAGATGTAAGGTTTGCAACCGTCATGATGAGTCAAAACCATAAAAACTTTATAAAATAAATCGGTTTACCATTAAGGCATTTGACTGAACAACCATACTTAAGGCATTTGATAATACCAATTATACGATTAAATAAATTATTACATACCCATATCATAACTATATTTCATAAAATGAATGATAAATAGTAAATAACATATTATAAAAAAAGAATAATGCATTAATCGGAGTTTTTTTTTAATGTATTTTTACCATAACATTGCCATACAAAGATATGCATTTTAATATTAAAAAATAAGTATAAGTAAATAGGAAAATATAACGACAAAACAAAAAATAAACAGTTAAAGTTGATTGAATACAGTAGTTGATTTGACGGTTAAGTAACCGTCATCATGACTGAAACTGTCATTATGATAAATAAAGAAAACGCACTTTGACATATTATTTACTTTTTGACTTTTCTCAACCACATGTAATGTGATAGACTCCTAGTTTTTCAAAATCTATAAATACGATTAATGAACATTAAAAAAAAGGATTAAAACAATGTAACGTGCAGTGAGCAAAGACTGAGAAGATTCAGAAACTGAAAACTATAGTTACTAAACCAGGTTCATCAAAAAATTCAGTACATATATATACTGAACTTACAAAATAATCAGTATGATAACTGACATTGAATGAAATAAGATATTGTAACATCCGTGAATTTTGACCCGTTGACTTTTTGTGTAAATTGACTAACAAACTTGTTAAATGAAATAATTGGGCCCATTTGTGATTATATGACTATGTGGTATGTTAGTCGAGTCGTTAATATGTTGTTTGGCGTTTAGTTGTGTAATCGATTGTATTATGGCTCGTGGGTGAAACGGGTCGGCCCGTGGGTAGTCCAAGACCCACCAGCCACCCATGACCCACTTTCCCCCCTTATCCCTTTCTCCCCCTCTCATTCTCATTTCTATCTATCTATCTCTTTCTCTCTTTCTCTCAAGAACAAGCAAGATCAATTCTTTCTCTTCTCCCTACCATCTACTTAGTGTTTAGAAAGGGTATAATACTAGATTCATCGCCATCTATACCACATTATCGTCATATCGAAGAATCAAAGGTGGAAGTCTTGCATTTTACCCATTTTGCCATAAATCGGGTTCTAGCTCGAAAAGGAAGTTTTGGTAAGTCAAATTCATTCCATTTACTTCCATTTATGTTTGTTTATGCATTTCTAGTCATCTTGAACATTTACAAGTCCTCAATCGGCTTAAATCTTGCTTTGAGTCAAACTAGGGTTTAATTAGGGTTTGAATGATTTGGAAGTGTTTGTGATGTTTTGGTCGAAATTGTGGATTGGGTTATGTTTGTATATGTTCCTAGAGGTTGAAAATGAGTATTTACACTTCACAAGTCGTCTTCTAGATCAAAAATGACTTTTGGGTTGGGTTTGGTTCGTGTTTGGGTTGCTGAATTCTGCAGAATGAAGAACTGGCTTTTGGCATGTAACGGCCGTTACATATGTAACGCCCGTTACATTATGTAACGCCCGTTACATGGCCGTTACAGTAAAAAGGGTTGTGATGGAGTTAACGGCCGTCACTTATGTGACGCCCGTTAGGGACTAGTTTTGTCGAACATTTTCAAACGTCAATAACTTTTGAACCGTAAGTCCGTTTTAGACGTATGACCTATCGTTGGAATCGTGTGAGAGTCTAGTTTTCTGTGATAACATCCATTTGGAGTAAATCTTTGTCCATTTCTAAAAAATGTCGAGTCAAAGTGTTATGTTTCACACTCGGTAATGTTAAGAACGTAATTGTGGGTTCGTGACTCGACCTAAACCTAAGGAACCAACTTATTTATGATTGTAGAGTTGACATTATGGTATATTGATGTATAATTATAGGTTGTGGACGTGTGGACCGTATTACTCGCTATTAATCTTACCGTGACTTGATTTTAACTGCTTTGCCAATCAAGGTGAGTTCCGTAGTTCCCTACTCGCTTGAGATTCGGGCTGAAAAGTGTAAACTTAGGTGATTACTTGTTTATTTGTGTTCGTAAATGATTATTGGTGTTGTTTGATTTTACTCATGTACAAAATGTCTAGTTGGTGACATTTGATGAACGATGGGTAGTTTTGCTTTAGTGTTTGATGGGTTTGTATGAGATTGTGATATTGTTAAATAAATTAGGATAGTAGTGTATACATAGAGGTCGGTTTTACTTTCAAAAGGTTTTAGATGTGGTGGGAAGGCTGCGGATGACCCTATACATAAGCATCTATAACTTGATGAAAGCAAAATCCTCCGAAGTGTATGTACGCATTGTTTAGAGGAATTGATGGATGTTGGGAATGCATTTGGAATGGACATATACACCTTGTTATACTTGACTCGTACGGTACACACTCAAGCATACTTTTACTGTTACATTGATGACGTTATTGACACAAATTTGATATACGTTGTGGTCTTACATACATATGATACATGATTTGATGTTAATATTTCGTGTGCTCATTTATGATACGCAATTACTTTACCCTTATGATCTTGTAATGATTTGATATTGTGATTAGGATAGTTGTACATACATGGAAGACGATGATACCTTTAATGAGTTGTAGATGTGGTGGGAAGGCTGCGGGTGACCCTATATATAAGCATCTATGATTCCTTAAAAGTAAAGTCGTATGAAATGTATGTGCAATGTAGTTATGATTGATTTTAGTAGAGGATTGCGATATATATATATATATTATTATTATTGTTATTATTATTATTACTAATTAGGATGGACGTGCATACATGGAAGTCGGTTATGCCTTCAAAGAGTTCTAGATGTGGTGGGAAGGCTGCGGGTGACCCTATACATAAGCATCTAGAACTTGATGAAAGTAGAATCCTCCTAAGTGTATGTGCGTGTAGTTTATTTTGAGTTAATTATTGATGGTTGATGATTGTTGAATTTGTGGTTGGTGTTTGTACGCGGTTCACACGCACGCGGTTCACACGCAAGCATAATATATATATTCATACGCGGTTCACACGCACGCGGTTCACACGCACGCGGTTCACACGCAAGTATACTCTGTTTGGTGTATTTTGTGGCATGGTTGATACGAATTCGATATGTATTACAATAGGCGTGATGATTGTTTATGTTTGGCATTTGTATTGATATTTACATCATTTGTGCACATTTATTACACGCTTACTTGTTTGTGTAACCTTGATTGTGGACGATATTGTGTTACTTAGAGGCTCACTGTAAGTCATGTTTCGCCTCTACTTGTATATTGTGATTAGGATAGTTGTACATACATGGAAGACGATGATACCTTTAATGAGTTGTAGATGTGGTGGGAAGGCTGCGGTGACCCTATATATAAGCATCTATGATTCCTTAAAAGTAAAGTCGTATGAAATGTATGTGCAATGTAGTTATGATTGATTTTAGTAGAGGATTGCGATATATATATATATATTATTATTATTGTTATTATTATTATTATTATTATTATTATTATTATTATTATTATTATTACTTATTATTATTATTATTATTATTATTATTATTATTATTGTTATTAATTAAATTATGATGGAATCGTTGTTTATTATTATTATTATTATTATTATTATTATTATTATTATTATTATTATTATTATTATTATTATTATTATTATTATTATTATTATTATTATTATTATTATTATTATTATTATTATTATTATTATTATTATTATTATTATTATTATTATTATTATTATTATTATTATTATTATTATTATTATTATTATTATTATTATTATTATTATTATTATTATTATTATTATTATTATTATTATTATTATTATTATTATTATTATTATTATTATTATTATTATTATTATTATTATTATTATTATTATTATTATTATTATTATTATTATTATTATTATTATTATTATTATTATTATTATTATTATTATTATTATTATTATTATTATTATTATTATTATTATTATTATTATTATTATTATTATTATTATTATTATTATTATTATTATTATTATTATTATTATTATTATTATTATTATTATTATTATTATTATTATTATTATTATTATTATTATTATTATTATTATTATTATTATTATTATTATTATTATTATTATTATTATTATTATTATTATTATTATTATTATTATTATTATTATTATTATTATTATTATTATTATTATTATTATTATTATTATTATTATTATTATTATTATTATTATTATTATTATTATTATTATTATTATTATTATTATTATTATTATTATTATTATTATTATTATTATTATTATTATTATTATTATTATTATTATTATTATTATTATTATTATTATTATTATTATTATTATTATTATTATTATTATTATTATTATTATTATTATTATTATTATTATTATTATTATTATTATTATTATTATTATTATTATTATTATTATTATTATTATTATTATTATTATTATTATTATTATTATTATTATTATTATTATTATTAATATTATTATTAATATTATTATTATTATTATTATTATTATTATTATTATTATTATTATTATTATTATTGTTATTATTATTATTATTATTATTATTATTATTATTATTATTATTATTATTATTATTATTATTATTATTAATTAGTAATTATATTATTATTATTATTATTAGCTTATTATTATTATTATTATTATTATTATTATTATTATTATTATTCTTATGTAAGGATTCACTGAATCCTTTATTTGCATTTAGTTTATGTTCTACATTAATTCCACCTTGTGCTATATGATTTCCGTGATATTCTGAGCCTTGGCTTGGGGTGTTACAGATATATAATCAGAAATGGTGTTGAAGACTTATTTTTCCATCGTATATATATATGTAGCAACAAACAACTATCACCAAAAACTGAACAATGTTTATGTATATTGACTAAAATATATATATATATATATATATATATATATATATATATATATATATATATATATATATATATATATATATATATATATATATATATATATATATATATATATATATATATATATATATATATATATATATATATATATATATATATATATATATATATATATATATATATATATATATATATATATATATATATATATATATATATATATATATATATATATATATATATATATATATATATATATATATATATATATATATATATATATATATATATATATATATATATATATATATATATATATATATATATATATATATATATATATATATATATATATATATATATATATATATATATATATATATATATATATATATATATATATATATATATATATATATATATATATATATATATATATATATATATATATATATATATATATATATATATATATATATATATATATATATATATATATATATATATATATATATATATATATATATATATATATATATATATATATATATATATATATATATATATATATATATATATATATATATATATATATATATATATATATATATATATATATATATATATATATATATATATATATATATATATATATATATATATATATATATATATATATATATATATATATATATATATATATATATATATATATATATATATATATATATATATATATATATATATATATATATATATATATATATATATATATATATATATATATATATATATATATATATATATATATATATATATATATATATATATATATATATATATATATATATATATATATATATATATATATATATATATATATATATATATATATATATATATATATATATATATATATATATATATATATATATATATATATATATATATATATATATATATATATATATATATATATATATATATATATATATATATATATATATATATATATATATATATATATATATATATATATATATATATATATATATATATATATATATATATATATATATATATATATATATATATATATATATATATATATATATATATATATATATATATATATATATATATATATATATATATATATATATATATATATATATATATATATATATATATATATATATATATATATATATATATATATATATATATATATATATATATATATATATATATATATATATATATATATATATATATATATATATATATATATATATATATATATATATATATATATATATATATATATATATATATATATATATATATATATATATATATATATATATATATATATATATATATATATATATATATATATATATATATATATATATATATATATATATATATATATATATATATATATATATATATATATATATATATATATATATATTATAAAATCAAAAACCTACATATATATTTAGGAAAACATAACAACAGCATAAAAAGACAAATAAACATTCTAACGATGATGATAATGCAACTACCTTACATAAAAAGGATAAACATTGATCACTAAATAACATATATATGATTTCTAATCTCCAACATTACCCTTACTGTCTTCAATTTTCAACTTTTTTGAAACACGACAATCATCATCAACTTCATCCAATAACTTCACAGGGGAATGTGGTTCAACTTTTGCTTCAGTATAAATGTTCTTACTACCAGTAAGAAAGTTCTTTAGAACCACATTACCAACCTCCGTATCCATAGTATCAGTTGAACAATCACCATCAGGTTGAAAAGTGTAACTAGCTTCATTTGCAACCGGGTCTTGTGTTTTCACTGGAGTGTTATTTTTTATCTCAATGTGAATCTCCAATTTCTGACCAACTTCAGCATGCTAAATTAATAAAAACAATAACCATATTAAAAACAACTTATCACAATTAACAACAAAATATAACACAATTAACAACAAAATATAATAGCAAAAATTAACACAAAATTTAACTACACTCTTCTTAACATATGCTATAAATAGATATCAACTGCTGAAACTGAATTATAAGTTTGCATAATATATTAGATTCTGATTTAGTACGCAAGCAAACGTCAACCTGGTAATCCTTACGACTCGAGGGAAACAGTGTTTTCAACGTTTCCTCATATCTCCTTTTGCGTCTTGCCTGTTTGTATTTCATCATGAATTCATTAATCTGAAAGAAAAAAAAAAGACCACGTAAACTATATCTCCAAATATACATATTCGAACCGTTAGTAATAACCAAATTATACCTCTTTTTCGCATAGAAATGGATCCCACAGACTTCTCTCCTAAAAGAAACATAATAAATAACGAATTATTTAGAAAGTAATACATTTGCGGCTTGTACACACAAGTAAATATAAAACTAACATTAGACACGTCATTTTAATATACTGATAGTAATTACGCACACTTACATATTGTTCATCTGCCGACAAACTTTCCAACCCATCTTGTTTATCGTTTCCAGGTTTAAGACCTAAATCAACGTTGACATCAGTTTCATTGACAACTGTTTTTCCGTTCTCCATAACTTTGTAAATTGAAATTTTATTTTCTTGTAAACAATACTGAGTGAAAAAATGTCAATAAAAATGACTATATACACAAAACTATATATAGAACAAAGTACAACCACAAACGAAATGATGCAACTGCCAACGAAACAGTTGTATGAGAAGTTAAATAAACGTGGGACACGAAATATGTAACTTCTTAAAACCATTCACATGTTTTAAAGAAATATGTAACTTCTTAAAACCATTCACATTAACAAACACCCTATGGTATTGTACTTTATACAAACGTCAAATGTACAAATTTAAGCTAACGATTTTACATGAATTAAAATTAAACTGATTTGCAACTTATAGAAAAACATTATTATTGGTAATACTAATATGAGTTTCCACAAAAACAACAAATACATAATTAAGATCATATATCAAATTTCAAGTAGTATACACACACAAATATTCATAACCAAGTGTTTGGATAACCAGATATACTAACAATAGAAGACAAATACGTATGCCTAATCATAACTATTTATTGCAGGGTATGGAATGTGAACCATCACCGGTAGCTAACCTCTTCGTTGGTTTGTGTTCAGCAAGGAATTCTTCCATGTTCCGCTTTATTTCAAACTTTTTCTCAACAGCCGCCTTCCACAATCGACTGGTTTCGTCCTCCACGTTATTCTTATTCAGCAATTCATTAATCACTACTAATTCTTCATAACCAAACGAATCAACGGAGCCTTTATCAATAGTTTGACTTGATTTGTCTTCATACTCCAATTTTATTCTAAAAGTGTTGTCACCAATCTTTTCAATTTTCACGGATTGAATCTTTTTTTGTGAGTTTCTGAACAACATAAATCTATCATAACCTGATGCGACTCTCTGAATTTCTTTTTGACTGGGTTGCTCTTGTAATTTCCGCTTTAAGCCACAATTCACGTTAGTGACCTGCTTGCACATAGAAGCAACATAATTAGTCAATTTCAATTTCATCTCATCACATTCTTTCTTTCTCAACAACTTGAGCTCCTCAACTGTCTTCCTAACCATCAACTTGTCATATAATTGTTCTTTTTCAGAGTACGTTTAATGCACTTCGATATCTTCCAACATCTGCAGTGCATTCGTCATCCTGGTATCATTCTTAATTGCCATGTATACAGTCAAAGGAATGGACAAAGCTTCTGCGTTCAACTTATCCAAAACTCCACTATTAAGCTGATCTACCTTTTTAATTTGAAGATCATATCTTAATTGCATTCGTTCTTTTTTAATTTCATCTTCCATAATAACAAACTTTTGATAGTCCGTGTCAGAAACATCTTTCCTGTCTGGAAATCCAGAATCATCAACAGACTGAACACCAACAGCATCTTTATTTCCTACCATACCAGTTCCACTTTCATTGGCAATACTGACACTTCTCTTGGCATTTGATTGATCCATTAAGGATTGTTTATCCTTATAATTAGAAGCTGCTCCCCCCTGTACATCATTTATCAGATTCAAACATGTGGTAGGAACACCAAACTTCTTACCCCGATTTTCATTTGGAATGTCAGCGAGGGAAACTTTAGAAAGCACGTTAACATGTTTAACACACTCCACAAAAGGTTCAAAACTTTGTGTTTTCACACAATCTTGAATACCAGTCATCACATATGCGAACTGAGACTTCAATCTTCTCAATTCGAAAGAACAATTCAGCTGCGCAATCTTCACCTCCTCTAGCAGCTTTTTCTCATTAAGGGTTAGGGCACCAAGGTATGTTCTATCTACAGGCTTTTCACACTTATTATCCATTTTTGACACCAATTCTTTAAACTCTTTCTCCAAAGATTGGACAGAACCACAAACATTTTTTAACTCAGTCGACAACTTATCAGAAACTACCTTTTCAATTTCAACAATCTTATTGTTCATCAACCCCTCAATCTTTGAGTACAAACCATTTATAACAGACTCAGATAGCCCATTGAGAATGACTTTTTTCATAGTCTCATACACATCAGAATGTAACAACCTAATAACCTCTTCCTTCTTCAACATTGTCTCATCGACAATCTTACGAAACCTCAATTCAACCTTGTCTCTTTCAAATTCAATCTGACTAAGATATGATACAAAGTTTCCACGGACAGAAGTTTCAACATCTTTCTTTGTAAGGTCAAAACCTTGCTGCAAAGCTGATACCATATTATTATGAGAGACCACCAATTCATTCAACTTTTCCTCTGCCAACTGTTCATTGAGTGCAAATTTTCCCACTTCGGATCTAATACCAGAATTCAACAGTGATAACTTGTTAACAGATTTAGTATGATCCATAGATAACCTACGGACATCATCCACAGTTGTAACAATGTGACGAATATCGGATTGAGATTTCTCAAGGATGGATTCGACAGATGGAAGTTCGGGTTGAGATGAACTACCGACCCGAGTATACTTTGTGATCTTTGAATTGAATTTTTTTATGAAACTGTCATAAGCTGAATCTTTTAAAACGGATTCAGGTTCTGAAAATGCAGCAGGTTCTGTATCCATGTTGAGCGAATCAGTGTTTCATTTCGAGTTGAAGAGTGGCATTGTTTCACATGTCATAGTCGTTACTTGTGATACGTAGTCACGCAAGTTTGCCTCCAAACCACACTCACCTTCAGCATCCTGCATAGTAGCGTCAACCTCGTTGACATTTTTTCCTTTGATGACATCATTAAACCATTCCAAACATGTATCCAAACATGTTTTCATGTGATTCAATTGAACGCGAGCCTTTAATTTGATCCAAATTTTCATCTGTTTGGTTTCCCGGACAAGAATTCAATGGAATTGCAGCCAATGGTTTTGTTCTGTCATGATTCTTACATTCATTTGCATTTACCTGTTCAACAACACCATCTTCCAAAAAATCAGTGTCAACTTGAGAAGCAGGTGCGTTAGAAATTACCAGAGCGCCAACATTAACATTTCCTGACCCATCATTGGACGCTTCATTATCTACACCTTCATTTGTGTCATAAACTTCAGCAACTTGTGATTGAGCAGCCAAAATCTGTTGATGAGGGTCCGACAGCACAGTCACTTGTTGATTGACCTCCTTTTCAACAAAACTGTTATTTTCAAATGGTTCTAACCCACCTTTTGAATTATATGAAATGTTGTTGCCTACTTGAGACGGCATATCGGCAACTAATTCATGAGTTGCTTTTGTACGCTGTTGCTTTTTGCCCTTAGATGCACAAATAAAGTTACTTGGAGTGCTGTCAGTATCAGACTTACTGGAACTGCCACTAAGACATTGAATTCCACCATCACCATGTTGGGTATTAGGTAATTTAAGTTGGGATTCACTAAGTGATCTTCCCGGATTGAGTTGCCTAATATCAGATGGAATAAATTGAAGCATTTTCTCAGAAAGGGGAACCTCAACAGATGCAAGATTACAAGCAAATTGAGGGGAAATACTATTGTATTCTTTTATCCAGTCAGGTTCAGAAAATTGTAATGATTCATCTTCATATCTGTTTTTCAAAATATTCCTAAAGCAAAGAGATAAAAAGCGAAGATATGGAACATAACTAACCCATGACTTTGTATTCAATTTTGACAGCAGGTTCTCATATATGACTTTTTCATAATCAACCTTCAACCCCTTCCACAAACAATACGCTATCCGCATCTGCGTCCCATTTACCTGGTCAAGTCCTCTGGATCCTCCACCCAAACATTTAACAATGTGACTAAAGAAGTACATCCATGAAGAAGTCAGTCCTGACAAGTGGACTTTACCAAAAATCTTTCCTGAAGAATCCTTTGAACGTGACGCAACATGCCCACAATAAACCAATACTTCCCTAAAATTTGTCGAAGGCGAAATTGATTGAAACTCTTCCCCTGGCGGAAGATAATTGAGGCAAAGCGCATCTCTAAAAAGGGATAAGTCAATTTTACATTTCACAGTCCCCTTCTTAAGAGTAAATTTAATGGATTCGTCGGGTTGAACTTGTGCAGTATACCAAAACTCGCACAAATACTCATGGTACAACCGTTTCGGATTAAGTGTCAAAGCATTATGAACTGGACAATGTTTCAGAAATTCATTCATCAGCCCGATTTGGGTGCCTGGTGCGAACAAAGATAATCGACCAATAATATTACTTTTGTTTAATTGTATTTCTTTTGGAGGGTTATTGTAGACGAAAATATCAAAGTTATGATATAAATATAAATAAAAGTAAATAAAATCACTCGGCTAAAGATTTTAATTTTTAGTCGGTTATTTTGCTATTAATTTTAATGTTAAATTCATTGTAATACAAATCACATTTCAAATTTCGAAATTAGTCTACACGCAACCTGCAAAACAACTGCTTAAGTACGGTTAACAGTCCACTTTTACATAGACCCACTAAAATATTGACACATATCTTAAACCGTGACCCACTTTATACACGTGGACCAATATGACAACTGTTGCCTTTTAATATGACGATTGGTCTAACCATGCTGATTATCTTTCAGTGAATAATATAATACTGAAATAATCTTCAGTGTATTTTAAAATCATTTAAATCCCTAGAAAGCAATATCCATATGAAACATTAGTCAGCACATTATTTTCTGAAAGCAATTAAATAAATAATATAACTAAGGCTTTCAGAATGTCCTAAGTTAATCAACACTGAGATTCACCGTTAACTAAACAATCAATTCCAACACGTATCAAAACAATGTGAAGCTAGAAACAACTGTCGACAATTAGGAAAGTCCATCAGTTTACATTAGCATACGATAACAAAATTAAACGTAATTATAATTGAAAAAAGGGATTATGAATTTCTAGCTTACATACAAGCAAGATCACCAATAAAATTTGATTTCAGCTTAATTGCAATATCATAATCCATAATGAGGGCACTAAGATCATCTGCATGTTTGATATCACGCCTCATCTCCGACTGAATAAATGAAAGACACAAAGCAGCAAACGGGGATGACACCTCCTTAAACGCTTCGAGCACCACAACTTTTGAGTTGATAGACGACCGCAGGCATCCCACGTAATAAAACATCTCATGCATTCGATTGTAATCCTTCCGTAAATCAAGGTACAAATGATCAATCATCATTTGCTTCATCAAATTTTTTAGCGCGCTACTCTCTGAAATAGGATCATTATCAACCTTAGCAAACTGGCTACTTTCTGACACATAATTACCCCTACCAGTTTCACAATTAATCCCATTTGAACCTGAGCCAACACAACCACGACGTACGACTTTATTTTGAGCCGAAGAACCCATTTTAATTAAATTTCAAAGAAGATATAAACAAAACAAAAAAAACACAAAAATGATATGACGAAAAAAATAAAAAAAAAAAAAAAAAAAAAAAAAAAAAAAAAAAAAAAAAAAAAAAAAAAAAAAAAAAAAAAAAAAAAAAAAAAAAAAAAAAAAAAAAAAAAAAAAAAAAAAAAAAAAAAAAAAAAAAAAAAAAAAAAAAAAAAAAAAAAAAAAAAAAAAAAAAAAAAAAAAAAAAAAAAAAAAAAAAAAAAAAAAAAAAAAAAAAAAAAAAAAAAAAAAAAAAAAAAAAAAAAAAAAAAAAAAAAAAAAAAAAAAAAAAAAAAAAAAAAAAAAAAAAAAAAAAAAAAAAAAAAAAAAAAAAAAAAAAAAAAAAAAAAAAAAAAAAAAAAAAAAAAAAAAAAAAAAAAAAAAAAAAAAAAAAAAAAAAAAAAAAAAAAAAAAAAAAAAAAAAAAAAAAAAAAAAAAAAAAAAAAAAAAAAAAAAAAAAAAAAAAAAAAAAAAAAAAAAAAAAAAAAAAAAAAAAAAAAAAAAAAAAAAAAAAAAAAAAAAAAAAAAAAAAAAAAAAAAAAAAAAAAAAAAAAAAAAAAAAAAAAAAAAAAAAAAAAAAAAAAAAAAAAAAAAAAAAAAAAAAAAAAAAAAAAAAAAAAAAAAAAAAAAAAAAAAAAAAAAAAAAAAAAAAAAAAAAAAAAAAAAAAAAAAAAAAAAAAAAAAAAAAAAAAAAAAAAAAAAAAAAAAAAAAAAAAAAAAAAAAAAAAAAAAAAAAAAACAATTAAATAAATAATATAACTAAGGCTTTCAGAATGTCCTAAGTTAATCAACACTGAGATTCACCGTTAACTAAACAATCAATTCCAACACGTATCAAAACAATGTGAAGCTAGAAACAACTGTCGACAATTAGGAAAGTCCATCAGTTTACATTAGCATACGATAACAAAATAATAAAACATGTCCTGATAACAAAATTAAACGTAATTATAATTGAAAAAAGGGATTATGAATTTCTAGCTTACATACAAGCAAGATCACCAATAAAATTTGATTTCAGCTTAATTGCAATATCATAATCCATAATGAGGGCACTAAGATCATCTGCATGTTTGATATCACGCCTCATCTCCGACTGAATAAATGAAAGACACAAAGCAGCAAACGGGGATGACACCTCCTTAAACGCTTCGAGCACCACAACTTTTGAGTTGATAGACGACCGCAGGCATCCCACGTAATAAAACATCTCATGCATTCGATTGTAATCCTTCCGTAAATCAAGGTACAAATGATCAATCATCATTTGCTTCATCAAATTTTTCAGCGCGCTACTCTCTGAAATAGGATCATTATCAACCTTAGCAAACTGACTACTTTCTGACACATAATTACCCCTACTAGTTTCACAATTAATCCCATTTGAACCTGAGCCAACACAACCACGACGTACGACTTTATTTTGAGCCGAAGAACCCATTTTAATTAAATTTCAAAGAAGATATAAACAAAAAAAACACAAAAATGATATGACGAAAAAAAATGCACAATCAGACTTTATAAATGAAGATGTACGTGGGATACAAATATTACAGGAGATCGTGTCCTTAATTATCGGAACCATATATAAACCGTATGCATTCTGAAAAAGAATTAAAAGTAACCACCCTAAGTAAACTTATAGAAATGACACAGAAATAACTGAAAACACGAAGAAAAAAAAAACTACTACCATTGACTTGGTCATAATTACTTCGAAAATCATATAACAAAAATATTAATATCAGCTAATACTTCGACATTAACATGATACAAAATAATAAATTCTTTATCAAATAATAAAAAACAAAGCAACCACATCTCTTATAATTAATATACGAAACATATTATACTTTTCAGTACCATCAATTAACAAAAATAATATGCTGAACATACAAATCATTTCGACCAAACAAAATCCACATATCTTAACACATCATATTTTTATAAATATTAAATTATGGACATTGTTACTTACGAAGTAAAAATAATATATTGCAATTCTAAATAAAAAATAGTTACATTTATTACGAGTATATAATAAAGTAAAAAATGGCGGTTCCAACATTATACGAAGTAAAAATAATATATTGCAATTCTAAATAAAAAATAGTTACATTTATTACGAGTATATAATAAAGTAAAAAATGGCGGTTCCAACATATCAAACGTCTAATCCGTGCACAGTCAATCATCATACTACTTGACTTTTTTGCTTGTGTACGCCGATTATACTATTCTTTATTTTAATAGTAAATAAATAGTCATGTTTCTTTTTTAACCTCTTAAAAAGATGAAAATGTCTTCAGTAAAATCCTATACTGATTAAAATACCTAATCAGTATAATATAATGAATTTAAATATATTTTATAATATCTTATAAAAAGATAAAGATTGATTACATCAATGAGTTCATTTGACGGTTACTACACCATAATAATGACTGAAACCGTAATCATGCTAATAAAAACGTACTTAATTAGAATTTCTTAGCAAAATAAAAATCATACACACATAAAGGTTTAGTAATACAATACGACACCATTGAAAAAACAAATAATACAAGAAATACGAAGAAAAAAAAAACTACTACCATTGACTTGGTCATAATTACTTCGAAAATCATATAACAAAAATATTAATATCAGCTAATACTTCGACATTAACATGATACAAAATAATAAATTCTTTATCAAATAATAAAAAACAAAGCAACCACATCTCTTATAATTAATATACGAAACATATTATACTTTTCAGTACCATCAATTAACAAAAATAATATGCTGAACATACAAATCATTTCGACCAAACAAAATCCACATATCTTAACACATCATATTTTTATAAATATTAAATTATGGACATTGTTACTTACGAAGTAAAAATAATATATTGCAATTCTAAATAAAAAATAGTTACATTTATTACGAGTATATAATAAATAAAAAATAGTTACATTTATTACGAGTATATAATAAAGTAAAAAATGGCGGTTCCAACATATCAAACGTCTAATCCGTGCACAGTCAATCATCATACTACTTGACTTTTTTGCTTGTGTACGCCGATTATACTATTCTTTATTTTAATAGTAAATAAATAGTCATGTTTCTTTTTTAACCTCTTAAAAATAAACATGTCTTCAGTAAAATCCTATACTGATTAAAATACCTAATCAGTATAATATAATGAATTTAAATATATTTTATAATATCTTATAAAAAGATAAAGATTGATTACATCAATGAGTTCATTTGACGGTTACTACACCATAATAATGACTGAAACCGTAATCATGCTAATAAAAACGTACTTAATTAGAATTTCTTAGCAAAATAAAAATCATACACACATAAAGGTTTAGTAATACAATACGACACCATTGAAAAAACAAATAATGACATTTAAGTAAAATATAAACAAAAAATAAAACAAAACAATAGACCTCATCATCAGAAAGACAAACTGATTGTTCCCATTTCCAATAATTAACTCCACTCTCCTTAACGTATTTTTTAAAAGTATATATCAACCGCTCAAACTGAACTATCATAAAATACTCAGTTTTGCATAATGTATCATATGCATTACTGAGTTTTTCCACTTCATCGTCTTTGGAAAACATGATATCCGACTCTGATTGCCACTTGAACTCATTCACACCACACTTATTCTTAGAATTAAGACTTTCAACTACCCTAGAACCAACCACCCTAGCAATGCCATCAGATGATGCTCCATCATTATTTTCTTGAGACATTTTTTTTGTAAATTTTGCTTTGAATAATTAGATAGAGAATGAAAATTTTACACAAATATTGTACGTTTATGTGTAATCAAACCCGTCTTATATAGAACAAATAAGAAGCAGTTCCAAATCAGTTGTGTCCGTTTTTATAGGAAAATTTAGACTTGGTCAATTACCAACTCCCATAAAACCATAAATACTAAACATGCACATAACTGCAACAGTTTTAAATGAAAAAAAAATAAAGAAAAATAAAATTTAAAAGATATAAAACCATACCATATACAAATTAAGATATACTTACATATCGAATTTTTTGAGTAGAGTCCAATCGATTCCATAGACTGTCTGATGCCATTTTACAAAAAAAAAATATAAACAAAAAATAAAACAAAACAATAGACCTCATCATCAGAAAGACAAACTGATTGTTCCCATTTCCAATAATTAACTCCACTCTCCTTAACGTATTTTTTAAAAGTATATATCAACCGCTCAAACTGAACTATCATAAAATACTCAGTTTTGCATAATGTATCATATGCATTACTGAGTTTTTCCACTTCATCGTCTTTGGAAAACATGATATCCGACTCTGATTGCCACTTGAACTCATTCACACCACACTTATTCTTAGAATTAAGACTTTCAACTACCCTAGAACCAACCACCCTAGCAATGCCATCAGATGATGCTCCATCATTATTTTCTTGAGACATTTTTTTTGTAAATTTTGCTTTGAATAATTAGATAGAGAATGAAAATTTTACACAAATATTGTACGTTTATGTGTAATCAAACCCGTCTTATATAGAACAAATAAGAAGCAGTTCCAAATCAGTTGTGTCCGTTTTTATAGGAAAATTTAGACTTGGTCAATTACCAACTCCCATAAAACCATAAATACTAAACATGCACATAACTGCAACAGTTTTAAATGAAAAAAAAATAAAGAAAAATAAAATATACAAATAGCAGTTTTATAATACTTTTAATTTGCTTAACTCTGACTTCACTGCATGCAATTCCACCATAACCTCCTCCAGCTTTTCCTTTGCACGTTGTCGCTCAATCCTCCTGCACTGCACAACATTCGTCAAACATGTTTGCATCCTCTTAATGACATCATCCTTCTTTCTTATTTCATTATCAAGTTCAATCTGAATCTGGTCAAGATTCTGAAAAAAATAAAATCAAATCAAAATTTAAAAGATATAAAACCAAACCATATACAAATTAACATATACTTACATATCGAATTCTCTCATTACAGTCCAAACTATTCCGAAGACTATCTGATGTCATTTTACAAAGAAACTTAATAATATTGAGTGTATTTATAGTTGGAAATAACCTAAATATAGAGAAAACTTCTTCATAAAAGGGCTATATGGGGTTCTGAACCGCCAATATGACTGAAAACCGTCACAATAAATAAATAAATTATTTTCTTATTATTATTTCTTTGAACACTAAAAAGCAAATCATAATTATAAACAGCATAAACAATTTGTTTCAATTGTATTCATACCCAAAAAATTTACCAGAATACAATAAATCAAAAGTTCTTGGAATAACGAAACTAATAACTTTTAAAATATATAACAAACATAAATACATACGATCTGGCCTACTACACAATATCATTAACACCAAAATAATGTCAGACTAAGTTATTTGTTAAATATCTCAGGGTGCTTGCGTTTAATATTGTTTAACTCTGACTTCACATCATGCAACTCCTCCGTAACCTCTTTAAGTTTCTTCCTTAAACGTCGTTCATTAATCTTCCTGACTTCAATAAAACTCATCAAACACGATTTTATCCTCCCAATGACAAGATCTTTCCTTCTTATCTCATCTTCATGTTCCTTCTGAACCTGGTCAAGATTCTGGAAAAAAAAAATCAGATTTCAATATATAGAATAATAACACATATACATGAAGATATACTTACATAGCGAATTTTTTGAGTAGAGTCCAATCGATTCCATAGACTGTCTGATGCCATTTTACAAAAAAAATTTAGTAATGTCAAGTGTATTGAACAAAGTGTAATTTAATTGTATTTTATCAATGCGATTAACTTGAATAGAAAGGACACCTTTTTATAGAAGTAAGATATGGGGTTCTGAGCCTCCAAGCAAGTCAACTATATTTGAACACTAAAAATCAAACCGTCATCATGATTTTGAACCGTCACACAAAGACGTGGGTTACTCAACAGTCATGATGACTGAAAACCGTCATAATGGTTACATGTGACATATTAAGTCAAATACGTTATGACATAAATAAGTTTACCATTACCATTCTACCAACTACACAATAAATAAATAAATTATTTTCTTATTATTATTTCTTTGAACACTAAAAAGCAAATCATAATTATAAACAGCATAAACAATTTGTTTCAATTGTATTCATACCCAAAAAATTTACCAGAATACAATAAATCAAAAGTTCTTGGAATAACGAAACTAATAACTTTTAAAATATATAACAAACATAAATACATACGATCTGGCCTACTACACAATATCATTAACACCAAAATAATGTCAGACTAAGTTATTTGTTAAATATCTCAGGGTGCTTGCGTTTAATATTGTTTAACTCTGACTTCACATCATGCAACTCCTCCGTAACCTCTTTAAGTTTCTTCCTTAAACGTCGTTCATTAATCTTCCTGACTTCAATAAAACTCATCAAACACGATTTTATCCTCCCAATGACAAGATCTTTCCTTCTTATCTCATCTTCATGTTCCTTCTGAACCTGGTCAAGATTCTGGAAAAAAAAAATCAGATTTCAATATATAGAATAATAACACATATACATGAAGATATACTTACATAGCGAATTTTTTGAGTAGAGTCCAATCGATTCCATAGACTGTCTGATGCCATTTTACAAAAAAAATTTAGTAATGTCAAGTGTATTGAACAAAGTGTAATTTAATTGTATTTTATCAATGCGATTAACTTGAATAGAAAGGACACCTTTTTATAGAAGTAAGATATGGGGTTCTGAGCCTCCAAGCAAGTCAACTATATTTGAACACTAAAAATCAAACCGTCATCATGATTTTGAACCGTCACACAAAGACGTGGGTTACTCAACAGTCATGATGACTGAAAACCGTCATAATGGTTACATGTGACATATTAAGTCAAATACGTTATGACATAAATAAGTTTACCATTACCATTCTACCAACTACACAATAAATAAATAAATTATTTTCTTATTATTATTTCTTTGAACACTAAAAAGCAAATCATAATTATAAACAGCATAAACAATTTGTTTCAATTGTATTCATACCCAAAAAATTTACCAGAATACAATAAATCAAAAGTTCTTGGAATAACGAAACTAATAACTTTTAAAATATATAACAAACATAAATACATACGATCTGGCCTACTACACAATATCATTAACACCAAAATAATGTCAGACTAAGTTATTTGTTAAATATCTCAGGGTGCTTGCGTTTAATATTGTTTAACTCTGACTTCACATCATGCAACTCCTCCGTAACCTCTTTAAGTTTCTTCCTTAAACGTCGTTCATTAATCTTCCTGACTTCAATAAAACTCATCAAACACGATTTTATCCTCCCAATGACAAGATCTTTCCTTCTTATCTCATCTTCATGTTCCTTCTGAACCTGGTCAAGATTCTGGAAAAAAAAAATCAGATTTCAATATATAGAATAATAACACATATACATGAAGATATACTTACATAGCGAATTTTTTGAGTAGAGTCCAATCGATTCCATAGACTGTCTGATGCCATTTTACAAAAAAATTTAGTAATGTCAAGTGTATTGAACAAAGTGTAATTTAATTGTATTTTATCAATGCGATTAACTTGAATAGAAAGGACACCTTTTTATAGAAGTAAGATATGGGGTTCTGAGCCTCCAAGCAAGTCAACTATATTTGAACACTAAAAATCAAACCGTCATCATGATTTTGAACCGTCACACAAAGACGTGGGTTACTCAACAGTCATGATGACTGAAAACCGTCATAATGGTTACATGTGACATATTAAGTCAAATACGTTATGACATAAATAAGTTTACCATTACCATTCTACCAACTACACAATAAAATAACTCCTAATTTATAAGTTAAATACTGATTTTTTTTTCAATACAAGTATACAATTTTAATTTTAAATAAACTACATTTATATATATATATATGATAAATCATAAAACATATCAACTAATTAAAATGCCACTTGAAAATATAACATATCTACATTACATTATATATATATATATATATATATATATATATATATATATATATATATATATATATATATATATATATATATATATATATATATATATATATATATATATATATATATATATATATATATATATATATATATATATATATATATATATATATATATATATATATATATATATATATATATATATATATATATATATATATATATATATATATATATATATATATATATATATATATATATATATATATATATATATATATATATATATATATATATATATATATATATATATATATATATATATATATATATATATATATATATATATATATATATATATATATATATATATATATATATATATATATATATATATATATATATATATATATATATATATATATATATATATATATATATATATATATATATATATATATATATATATATATATATATATATATATATATATATATATATATATATATATATATATATATATATATATATATATATATATATATATATATATATATATATATATATATATATATATATATATATATATATATATATATATATATATATATATATATATATATATATATATATATATATATATATATATATATATATATATATATATATATATATATATATATATATATATATATATATATATATATATATATATATATATATATATATATATATATATATATATATATATATATATATATATATATATATATATATATATATATATATATATATATATATATATATATATATATATATATATATATATATATATATATATATATATATATATATATATATATATATATATATATATATATATATATATATATATATATATATATATATATATATATATATATATATATATATATATATATATATATATATATATATATATATATATATATATATATATATATATATATATATATATATATATATATATATATATATATATATATATATATATATATATATATATATATATATATATATATATATATATATATATATATATATATATATATATATATATATATATATATATATATATATATATATATATATATATATATATATATATATATATATATATATATATATATATATATATATATATATATATATATATATATATATATATATATATATATATATATATATATATATATATATATATATATATATATATATATATATATATATATATATATATATATATATATATATATATATATATATATATATATATATATATATATATATATATATATATATATATATATATATATATATATATATATATATATATATATATATATATATATATATATATATATATATATATATATATATATATATATATATATATATATATATATATATATATATATATATATATATATATATATATATATATATATATATATATATATATATATATATATATATATATATATATATATATATATATATATATATATATATATATATATATATATATATATATATATATATATATATATATATATATATATATATATATATATATATATATATATATATATATATATATATATATATATATATATATATATATATATATATATATATATATATATATATATATATATATATATATCTTGAATATGTTTAGATATCTTCATGTAAAAGTGAATGTCCAAATTTGAAGCTGAATAATACAACTATACACCATACCACGAACATTATATTAAACACAATCGTAAACAACTTAAAAGTGTAAAATTCAAACAATATAAAAATAAATGCAATATACCTGATCCTCAGAAAGACAAACAACTTTATCCCAAACCCAATAGATAAAGTTGTTATCTTTCACATACTTCTTAAAGTTTGATTTTATGTCTTGAAACTCCATAGACATATATCGTGCAGCTTCAGAGAATAAATTATACATATTTTCTAAGTTGTCACAAAGATCATCAACAAAATCACCTTCAATTTCTTGATGCATCATTGTATTAACAACAATCTTTTCTTCAGCACGACAACTACCAACAACAACATAATCAACATCCATAGACGATCCATTATTCAAACCACCAGTATCACATGTAATAGACATTTTGTGGAAAACTATGTGCTAATAATAGTTTTATCGAATTCACATGTGTTTATGTAACCAACGTGTTGTATATATAGGCAATATAAAGATGGTAGTGGAAAATCAGTTTCCTCCTTTTTTGTAGGGGAAATTAGACTTAGTCAATAGACAACCACCATAAAACACACACAATTAAAAACTGCTCAGTATACAGTAAAGAGAATAGTAAAACACAGCAGTTACAATACAAGACCGAATAAATGAAAATTAATTATCCATCATTCTATCAGCATTCAACACTCTCAAAAATTAAAGTGTATATGGATTAGATGTTATATGAAACTTAATCAACAACATATTAATATCGAATTTAAATGGATGACATTTAATGTTACAGTTGATCCAACGGATGTATATATGCGGAATCAAATGATGATATCTAAAGTAAGCAGAATCAAAATGACCATATTCCAAATCAACTTTTGCTTATTTTCTGGAAATAAGTTAACATTTATTAATATTGTCATGTGTAACAAATTTAAAAAATATAATGTATGAAACAATAGAAAAAAAAAACAACACGTAACCACTGTATTATGAAATAAATACTGAGTAGATTTATAGAATTTAACATTATGGATAATAATCAATCATTATAACCATTTGAAGCTGAAATCATGTTTTATAAAAAACTAAACATAAATAAATAAATATCAAATACTAAAGATAAAATATATAAAAACTTAAACAGTGATTACATAAAGGATAAACATTTAGTAGTAAATAAACTATATATGATTTCTAATCACTTCATTAATTTAAATTACATATTCATCACTGAACCCAAACAGTATCAATTCAAGTAACTCAGTATTCGTATCACCATAAACATCATTAACATCTGAGTTAACTTCATTCATTCCTGCCAAATAACATGCTCCTTTCTTTCCGGCCTACCATAATTTAATTGAAATTGTATGTCCAAATGGCCTGCGCCTTTTCCACCCTAAAACGTTTTTAAACCACAAACAAAAATCAAATGGATTGCCATCGTAAAATTTTGGTTGAATAAATTGTAATATTTAAATAATGAACATAATTTTAATTTACCTCATCATTTGACAAGAAGATAGATTCATTGAGTTCCCATTCCTTGAAGTTGTACAACCATAATTGGTTATATAAAATGGATTTTATATAACCAAACAACTCAGATAAAAATAATTCAGCTTTATATAGTAACATTCTGAAATTGCAGTCAGCAACAACTTGTCCAATTTCACTATCTTCAGATTTAATATGTTTAGATATCTTCATGTAAAATAACCATTTGAAGCTGAAATCATGTTTTATAAAAAACTAAACATAAATAAATAAATATCAAATACTAAAGATAAAATATATAAAAACTTAAACAGTGATTACATAAAGGATAAACATTTAGTAGTAAATAAACTATATATGATTTCTAATCACTTCATTAATTTAAATTACATATTCATCACTGAACCCAAACAGTATCAATTCAAGTAACTCAGTATTCGTATCACCATAAACATCATTAACATCTGAGTTAACTTCATTCATTCCTGCCAAATAACATGCTCCTTTCTTTCCGGCCTACCATAATTTAATTGAAATTGTATGTCAAATGGCCTGCGCCTTTTCCACCCTAAAACGTTTTTAAACCACAAACAAAAATCAAATGGATTGCCATCGTAAAATTTTGGTTGAATAAATTGTAATATTTAAATAATGAACATAATTTTAATTTACCCTATCATTTGACAAGAAGATAGATTCATTGAGTTCCCATTCCTTGAAGTTGTACAACCATAATTGGTTATATAAAATGGATTTTATATAACCAAACAACTCAGATAAAATATATAAAAACTTAAACAGTGATTACATAAAGGATAAACATTTAGTAGTAAATAAACTATATATGATTTCTAATCACTTCATTAATTTAAATTACATATTCATCACTGAACCCAAACAGTATCAATTCAAGTAACTCAGTATTCGTATCACCATAAACATCATTAACATCTGAGTTAACTTCATTCATTCCTGCCAAATAACATGCTCCTTTCTTTCCGGCCTACCATAATTTAATTGAAATTGTATGTCCAAATGGCCTGCGCCTTTTCCACCCTAAAACGTTTTTAAACCACAAACAAAAATCAAATGGATTGCCATCGTAAAATTTTGGTTGAATAAATTGTAATATTTAAATAATGAACATAATTTTAATTTACCTCATCATCTGACAAGAAGATAGATTCATTGAGTTCCCATTCCTTGAAGTTGTACAACCATAATTGGTTATATAAAATGGATTTTATATAACCAAACAACTCAGATAAAAATAATTCAGCTTTATATAGTAACATTCTGAAATTGCAGTCAGCAACAACTTGTCCAATTTCACTATCTTCAGATTTAATATGTTTAGATATCTTCATGTAAAATAACCATTTGAAGCTGAAATCATGTTTTATAAAAAACTAAACATAAATAAATAAATATCAAATACTAAAGATAAAATATATAAAAACTTAAACAGTGATTACATAAAGGATAAACATTTAGTAGTAAATAAACTATATATGATTTCTAATCACTTCATTAATTTAAATTACATATTCATCACTGAACCCAAACAGTATCAATTCAAGTAACTCAGTATTCGTATCACCATAAACATCATTAACATCTGAGTTAACTTCATTCATTCCTGCCAAATAACATGCTCCTTTCTTTCCGGCCTACCATAATTTAATTGAAATTGTATGTCCAAATGGCCTGCGCCTTTTCCACCCTAAAACGTTTTTAAACCACAAACAAAAATCAAATGGATTGCCATCGTAAAATTTTGGTTGAATAAATTGTAATATTTAAATAATGAACATAATTTTAATTTACCCTATCATTTGACAAGAAGATAGATTCATTGAGTTCCCATTCCTTGAAGTTGTACAACCATAATTGGTTATATAAAATGGATTTTATATAACCAAACAACTCAGATAAAATATATAAAAACTTAAACAGTGATTACATAAAGGATAAACATTTAGTAGTAAATAAACTATATATGATTTCTAATCACTTCATTAATTTAAATTACATATTCATCACTGAACCCAAACAGTATCAATTCAAGTAACTCAGTATTCGTATCACCATAAACATCATTAACATCTGAGTTAACTTCATTCATTCCTGCCAAATAACATGCTCCTTTCTTTCTGGCCTACCATAATTTAATTGAAATTGTATGTCCAAATGGCCTGCGCCTTTTCCACCCTAAAACGTTTTTAAACCACAAACAAAAATCAAATGGATTGCCATCGTAAAATTTTGGTTGAATAAATTGTAATATTTAAATAATGAACAAATTTAAAAGTGTTAAATGCTAAAAAAAAAAGAAAAAAATGGCAATATACATGTTCCTCAGAAAGAACAAAAACTTTATCCCACTTCCACTGAGTAACACTATTTTCTCTCACATAATCCTTAAAGTTTGACATTATGTGATCAAACTCCATCGACATATAGCGGTAAGCTTCATATAATAAAGCATCTAGATAT
>CM067167.1:26579559-26598492 GCA_034093135.1 Erigeron breviscapus
GTTAATTATAGACCGATTAACCGTTTCATAAATCAATTGACAATGACATAGATTTCTTCCGAACTTCTAATTACAATTATCAATCAATAAATATAAAAGATAAAAACAATATTTAAACTCAAATAAATGCGGATCTTCGATTAAACATAGAAATCATGTTCAACAATTGCAAGTAACATCAAACAACCCTATGACATTTTCACTATCCAAGTAGATGCTGAGAGATTTAGCTACTCATGACAAGAAAAATAAAACAAACAATCATCAAATAAATATAATCCATAAGAATAATTGTATAGTAATAAAGTCTCACAATTAGCAACTAAAATAATAGAAAAAGAAGTTAAGAATCGAACGAGAATGGTGAACAAGCTGTTGCGAATATGTTAGCTGCTTGAATTCAAAACAAAGGAAAAATCCTTTGTCTCTTGCGTGCGGCTGCTACTCCACGTATCAAAACTCCTCAAGCACCTCAAAATTAAATGCCAACTTAAAGCACCTCACTTTAATTTTCGAATTGGTTTTGAGGATCACTTTTTGCGGCTCACCTTCTGCCCTCTCACCTCCTCTCGTCTCAATTCTCCTTTAAAACAATGAATAATCAATCATATTTATATTTGTAGGGAATTTGACTTTGATTAATTCCCAATTTTGTGCACCGCCTTTCTCATTCTCTCGGCCTCTTTCTTTTGGTCCATTCTCACGGCCCATACTAACTTTAATAATTCAAGCCCAAATTTAATTAACTAATCAAGAGCCCATTTTTGCTCTTGATGTCATACGACCAAGAAAACAAAGTGTGGACATTTGAGATTTGTCCCTGCAGCCGAGCTTGACAAATTGGTTATCCCAAGTCTTTTACTCGATATTTATGCTGCGATGATGCATCACATTCTTCTTCTTACAAGCTTTAGTCCATTTTATTCCGGATAAAACTCTTTATTTAGCACATTTCACTTCAAAACGTCGTTTTCTCTAGAAATTAGGCCCAAGTACCTGTTAACATCCTGAAACACTAACAAATACCATAAACGCACTAAATGTATTCGAAAACGACTTGAAAACCACTTAAAAACAACTAAATACATCGTGGGAAATGGGTATAAAATAAGGCATATCAAATCCCCCCACTCTTAAGCTTTGCTTGTCCTCAAGCAATTCCAAACTTCAAAACTTAAATTACCTTGGTACATACATGGGAATAACATGTCAGTAATCAAAAAGAAGCTAAACCATACATGAAAATGAAAAGAGATGGTTAGGCAGTTTTAATCTTAAATGAAAACTGGAACGTTTGACAATACTTGACTGATACACAAGCCTCAATAGCACGACTAAGCACAAAAGAATCGAATCAATGATATATCCTCTATCTTACTCCAACTAACTTACTATTGGGGTTGAATATTTGAATAATCACTCAATGCCTAGTCGTGATGCATACTCTTTTACCATAGGCTTGTACTAGGTTCGTTCCTTCACCATCATGGCGCAAGCACCACAACGTCTATCAGAAGAGGTCTTTCAAGGGTTGTAATGAACTTCTGAGGCTAAACAAGGTATTTAAAAGGGACTGAAAATTTGGGATAACAAAAGTTGTTAAAAAGAAATAACACAACATTTAACAAAGTTTCACAAAATTGTCTAATCCAAAGAACCCATGTCATCAGTTGCCAAAGGTCCAAAACCCACGAAGTTGTCCAGACAATACCCCCAATAGAACGATTAAAAACCGACACCATTGTGGTGTATGACAATCAAACAACTCATCAACCAATACTAACCAATGTTGGCTTAAACGAACTTGCCAACCCAAATATGATAACCGAAAAGTATAACATTATAAACCTTTTGTTGGTTATAAGGATGTACCAACTCAACTCAATAATTTGAAGTAACAATGAAGCTTTTGTTGGTGTAATTGATGAACCAACTTACACAAAATGATTTGACCAAAAATGAGAAATACCAACTCACAGCCCAAGCTATTTTTCTATCATTTTTTTATATATTTTTTTTCTTTTTTGTTTTTCAATTCTTTATTCTTTTTCTCTTTTTTTTGTGAGCTACTTTTACTCTGACTAATTGGTATTCTCTAATAATTTTGAAACAGTGACAAATCATATACTCATATGCTGAAATGAACGATCCAGACTTTATCCAAACAAACATGACGAAATTAATCTATTCTCAATAACCGAGAATATCCCAACCCGACATAAAGGACAACCCCAAACCATCCACTAGCATAGGCAACCAATGACCCACCAGGACTTCGACTATCGGTATGGCTAAGAAAGGTGTATATTTAAGGTGGATTTAATAACAAAGAACAGGCTAATGACAACATGTTTTCTATTGTTTCTTGCACTAAAAGTGAGTGCAACATAAGGGTTTTAACATGTGGTTCACTAACCAGTGTAGTTAGCTACTAAGCACATTAACAAAACATGCACATAACAATTATTTTACGAAACAAGGGGTGAATCATACAAAGAACAAAGGGTTTTATCCTAAATTTGCCTCTTCTGATAAATAACACGGAACGATCAACTAGGACAAGTTCTAGAATCAACGCAATCACCGGCACACTCATAGCAAATGAAAATAATCCGGAAATGGAAAAACCAACCTCAAACTTGCACATCATAGTTCAGAGCTCTAAATAGAACCCTTACTCTTGGATAAATCCAAAAGCCTACGAGAGGGACAAATTTACAAGGCTAATAAATCCAAACCCGTAAACACCTAGCATGTCTATAAATGAATCAAGAATCTCACAAATTTGGTGTTAAGGTGCTATAAGCGTGCTAGTCATGTTATTAATCCAGAAGGGATTGCCTAATTAATCAATCAAGACACATTCCACCAATTAAATTTTGTACCAAAGGTGTAGTCAAATTGCTCATTAATATCTATAATTAGGTGACAAAAGCAATTAACTACAAGGATACGCAACAAAAGTTTAAAAATCCTCTAAAATACCCGACTTTTTCCTATTTACCACCCCCCACACTTGAGTTGGACAATGCCCTCAATGTCCAATGAACTAAGGCAAACTATGGGAAATAGGGGAAAGTAAACAAAGGCAAAAATAAGAACAAGAAAAACTTGCCGGGTATGATGTGTGTTCCATGCTTGAATGATGTCAACAAGAATATGGCGCTGAACTTACTGCCAGCATATGCACATGACAAGAACTTGCTATCAACATGAACACACGATTAACGAGCAACAAACAATAGAGTAAAGCATGCAAATCATTATCCCTACTTATTCAAAGATTTTATTCACAAACACAAACAAAAATGAAAATTCAAAATTTAAACTTAAACTACAAAATAAAAGACACGGGTTGCCTCCCGAGAAGCGCTGAATTTATTTATGAGTCGTTAGCTAGACTCTTACCCCAAATAATTACCATGGTGGGGTCTCCGACGCCCCCACACTTAAAGTGTTGGGCGGTCTACCTTTGAAAGGAGAAAAACAGTTACCTTTCACCTTTTCAAATATCCAATCATTAGCTCTGCCAGAAGTATCACAACCATCATCAACTCCTCTTTCTCACTTGTTGATAAATTCGAGCACAACTCTTCAGACAACTTTACATTCCCATGAGAAACAACAGACTTCAAACGACTGTATAATTTACGGATCTTAGCGCACGGACCATCCGTTGGTTTAGAACTAGCCATTGGTGTTGACTTCACCTCAACCTGCTTTTCCCCCAACTTCTTGTCTAACCATGCATCAATCTGCAAATCTATAGAGCTAACACATGCAGTCTCAACAGAGTTAACGACATTAGGTAAAGAAATAGAACAAGTATTCAAGAATATCACTGACTCATTCCCTGCTCTGAATGTAAGCTTACCACGACCAACCTCAATGTTAGCATCGCCGTAGCAAGAAATGGTCTTCCTAGAATGAGGGGCACATCTAATGCTTCATCTACATCAATAATGACAAAATCTACAGGAAAAACCAAACCACCCACCTTCGACTAACACATCTTCTAAGATCCCCATAGGTCTAATTTCAGATTTATCGGCCAGATGGATTTTCATGTTAATGGGTTTCGGTACTCCTAAGTTCAGCTTAGAATAGATAGATGAAGGCATTAGATTAATACTTGCTCCCGAATCATTTAGGCACGTTTTACCGATAAATTACCAATCTTACAAGGGATGGTAAAACTACGTGGATCCCTGCGTTTCTCGGGCAACCTACCTGTCACTGCTGCTGAACAAACATCCTCAAGCACTGTAGTTGCCACCCCCGCCAGATTTTTCTTGTTTATCAAAATTTGTCTCAAACACTTTGCATAACCTGGCATCTGCACAATTGCATCTAAAAATGGAATATTGATATGCAATTTACTTAGATGACTTACAAATTTCTCCATTTGCTCCTTCAGCTTATCTTTCGCTAATCTTTGAGGAAATGGGATCTTGGGCTTGTAAGGCTTCACGTCCGGTTTTTGAGCTGGTTTGGATGGAACGGCCGGTATCTGCACAGCTGGGTTCGGCTCCATCTCTATTTCATCATCAACCGCCTCCTCGTCTCCATGTACCTGCACAACTGGAGTAACTTCATCAGGTAAAGAATTAGCCGAGTTATACGTATTACCTGCTCGAGTTGTGATGGCATTAACATGTTCATTTCTGGCATTAGGAGGAGTATACTTCTGCCCTTGCCCTTGGTTATTTGATTGAGGTTTCGGGTTTTGTTGAGTGTTACTCGGTAAAGTACCGAGTGGTCTATTAGAGTTCCCGAGCCTCTCAATCCTTCCTTCTAAATCTTTGATTGTAGCTTGCTGGTTCTTGGTTCCTTGATCCAACTTGTATGCAATCCCATCCAACCGAGTGGTTAAAGCATCCAATGCAGAGCTAACCTTCTTTGATTCTTCTTCAACATGCTCATTAGTTGCTCTCTGGGCACTAATGAAATCCTTCATGATCTCTCTTAGTTCTGAATCTTGGCCTTGTTGATTGTTGAACCTGCTGAACCTGTTACCACCAAAACTAGAATCGTTAGTATTAAAGGAAGAAGAAGAAGGATAAAAACTACCTGATGGCCGGTTTTGATAACCGGTGTTTTGGTTGAAGTTTCCCTGTTGCTGGTTATGAACATAGCTAACATCTTCAGCTGGCTTATGGGGACAATCCTCCGTATAATGCAAGTCCCCACAGTGATCACAATCGTCAGCCATGACCTTAACATCTCTTTCAAGGCTCTTGAATCTACTTTCTTGATTGTCAAACCTCTCATTCATTTGCTTAGAGAGAGCCTTAACTTCAGCAACAAGCTTTGAATCTTCACTACTTTCAATCTGAGCAACGGTATTTCTTCCAGATCTCTTGGTTCGGTCATCCCGAGTCGAGCCTTCCTTGGCCATATCATCAAGAATTTTATAACCTTCATTCGGGGAAAGGTTATTGAAACTACCCCCAAATGCATAACCGAGCTCCCTCTGAGTCTTCCTATCCAAACCATCATAGAAGGTCTCAACAATTTCCTCAGTACCCATACTATGTCCCGGGCAATTCCTAAGCATCTTCTTGACCCTTTTCCAAGCAACAACAACATCTTCACTGGAGTCTTGAGAAAAACCCCTGATTTGGTTCTCCAACTGTCTTTGAGTTCTCACAGAATAAAACTCATCAATAAATCCTTCCCTAAGTTCAACCCAAGTGAAGAATGAGTTATCCGCTAACTCCTTAAACCATGCAGATGCTTCTCCAACAAGAGTCAATGGAAAGATTTCTAATTTAACAGCTTCAACTTGCCCTTGACCATACTGATACAACCTACAAATCTTCTCAAATCTCTCAAGATGGGCATAAGGATCATTTCTTCTAATCCCGTCAAACTTATCCTCTTCGACACTCTTGAGATGATTACCTTTCAAAGAGAAATCTACCGAAATTGCAGGAGGGCGAATAGCTGTGCCCCTGGTTAGCCGGTATGTTCCTTCTTTGTTCTCCGTAAGGACGGTCATTCGGTGTAACATCCCAAACGTTTTGTGTTTGACTATTTGACTTTCCATTAGTTAACGATAGGTTCGTTAAGTTATGTGCCTTATATGTGATTATGAGATTATGTGCTTATGTGTTTAATGTGAAATGAGTAATGTGATGTTTAATGAAAGTAATCAAAGTGACTTTAAGTAAATAAGTGCTTGTTAGAGTGCTAAGACTCCCGGTAGAAAGATAAGCTACGAAAGTTAAGTTTAGAAGTTGAGGGGTTCTAAGTGTAACATATTGGGTTGATGGCCAGGGGTTAGTGAGCAATTAGGCAGCCCTAATTGTCACAAAACTTCTGCAACGTGTGTGTGAAAAACCCCCAGCCGATCCCCCTCTCTTTCCAAGCAAAGACCCATTCGTTTCGTGCCGTTTTTGATCAAGTGTTGTTTAGATCTCGAGTCCCCTACATCAAGTGCAGGTAATATAGGTATAATCCTCTTTGAAATCTGATTATTTGAGTGATAGATGAGTTATCAACCCAGGCCATGGGGTCTGGGTTGGGTTATTTGATTTAAACGTTTACCGATTTCATGTTATTCGGGTGATTGAATGATTGATTCATGTTGTAAAGGATTAATGGTTTGATTGATGGATTTAAGTCACTAAAGGTGTTGTCAAAAAGGTTAGTTTTATGTTCCCAGGTCGAATTAATGATTGATGTTCGTATGAGATTCGATTAAAGGGTTAAAAAGTTGGTTTTTGGTCGAACTGGGCTTTGTGTGGCGCACAAGGCTTTTGTGCGGCGCATAAAAGAAAATTTTGAAAAATGGATTTCTGAAAGGGTGCCCGTTATGCGGCGCATAGAGATTCTATGCGGCGCATGGGTGGTTTGCTCAGAAAATGGGATAGTTTCTGTGACGAATTTGGTTAATTTGTCCGGTGCACAACCCTTCCATGCGGCGCACAAATGCTTAAAATGGTTTTGTGCGGCGCACGGGACTTCCATGCGGCGCACAAATGGGTCCAGTTGGGTACTTAAGTTTTGTTTAGCTTATAGAACGATCTTATACTTATTATAGGTAGTCGGGAGCACTTAGCAAGCACTCTAAGATACTCTTAACTTGTTGGTAAGCTGTATCAAGGTAAGATACACTACTTTGACACGCTGAAGGTTCAACAAAATCATGGTTTTCATTTATTAACTTCCCAAATGATATCTTGATTGCTTATGAGTATTCGGGGTTATACGGGAGGTGTTTTGGGATATGTGAATGACCATTGAGGCCTAATATGCAGTCCCTATGATATGAAATGAAATGATGTGATATGAAATGATATGCTATGTTATGAGATGTATTGAAATGTGCATGTTCGTATGGCTTGTTCATCTATGTGAGTCCCTTAAAATTCGAGATAGTTAACCAGGAAGGTGTAAATACAACAAGTCTAATAATCACTAGATTGGACTAGTATTACTTGTAAATAAAGATGCAAGATATATAAATAAAGTAATACAAGACTTAAAGCAATAAACAAATAAAGTGGAACATTATGTATTGTTTCATGGGTATTTTATTTATGATGTTTAAATAAAATACAAGGTTGTTGCGGAATCAAGATAATACAATTAAGTATGTATCCTAACAACCTATGAGTTACAAATGATCTATATTTGTCAAATAACTCTTTAGGATCGAGATACTTAAAGTTGTGAAGTATCCCTGTTTAAGATCGAGAGTATTTGGACAAATTCACTTAAATGCAAAATGAATGCTTAAAAGTATTTTTCTCAAGGAATGACTTTGTATTTATAGGCAACAAAATTCACCAGTGAATTTTGTGCCGTACAAATGTGGTTGCATGCATTTAATGATCCGACAAGAACATTAAATGCATTAGATAAGTATAAGGATAAAGTCACATCAAGTGCAAGTGTATCCTTTTATCCAACCACCTTAACACACGTATACTTTGGTAAAGAACAAGTGGATTGTTCTTTGGAAAGTGTGTAAAGGCAAAAGTCAATCCTTGATATCAGTGTTCAGACTTGTAGGATCTAGAACACTGACAATCCTCCAGTGAACAGATCTGGTAAGACTTTCCAGTGGACTCCGCCATTTGTTAAGTCTTCTTTCTTCAGACTTCAGTCTTTGACTTCAGTCAGAATGTCTTCAGTAGAGTTGATCTGGACTGGGGTGAAGTCCAGTGAGCTAATCTGGAGAATACTCCAGATTTCCTATACAAGTATTTGCTCACTGATCTTCAATTATTTCTGGACAAATCTTCATATGGGAACTCCAGATTTCCTATACAAGTATTTGCTCACTGATCTTCAATTATTTCTGGACAAATCTTCATATGGGAACTCCAGATTCCAAGTCTGGAGTAGGTCAGATACTGGACAAGTCTTCAGTAAGGCTCCAGTAGTCGAGTCTGGAGTGAGTCCAGTAAATCTGGACCTAACAAATTCCCCCTATTTGTTTAGAAATAATGCAAGTGTTTTCAGACTTATAGATATACAAATTTGTATGTCTGGAAAAACACTTGGTCGATTTAAGTCTAAAAAAAATCTAAGTTACTGGAAAACACTTTATAGATCATGAGTGTTTTCAGTTTCATCTTTTAAGTTCTAATTTAGACTAAATCTGGTCATTTACTTATGAAAAATAAAAAATTGCAACTATTTTAACTTTCATCAAAAGGAAGATAATTACAACTTTCATAAGTCACTAATTACAATAAGTACAATGATAAGAGTTTAGGCCCTTCTTCTCGATGTCCTTTCTGGAGCATCTTCAGTAGCCTTCCTCTTTGGAGATGGAGATGATGGAACAGACACTGGTGGTCTCAGACCCAACACAGCTTCCATTTGTTGAATTTTCTTCCAGACCTTCTCAATCCTCTTCATAAAGGCCTTCACATCTGGAGAGAGATCAGTCTTACCTTTAAAGGTCAATCCAATCTCCTTTAGTTCAGTCCATCCAAAAGCTTGGACTGAAGTATCCTTCCTTTCATCTGTGAAGTTACCCTCTCTGGTCAACTTCACATTGAATCTGGTCATACCTTGATGGTTTTCAGCCAGCTTGATTTCAGCATTACCAATCTTTCTTGCATTGGCCCTGAAATTCATCATTTCATCATATTTTGCCTTCTGCTTAGCCAAGTGAACCATTTCTTCAGTTTCCCTGGATACACCACTCTGTTGTCCTTCAGTGGACTGGTGATGTTGATTAATTCTAAGAGTAGTATCCAATGGAATGAAGGTGCTAAGATCACCATCTTTTATTGCCTTCACTTGTCTGGCAGTAAGCTTTGGTAGACCAGTCATCCTTTTCCTGTATTCCAACTCCAAAGCACCAGCATTTCTTCTTATCTTTTTCTGGAGGCTTACCAGTTCCTCCTTTCTTTGTCTGATCAACTCTGGAATTGTAACACCATATATCAATGAGTCATATACCTGTTCTTCTTCAGCATAGAACGAGCGTATATGGACATCATTCAGTGCATCAAGACACTGATGAACTCTGGGATCATCCTTCATCCTTTTAAATACTTCAATATTTACGCCTAACCTGCCAGCGTTGTAGGAGTCCAGAGTACCCATTGTTGCCATATCCCTGTGATGGGCCAGCAGTTCATCTCTTTGATTATTCTTGAAAATTTCAATCATAATGCACTGTTGTTGTAACTTCCTTGAAGTCTCATTATCAACATCAATCTGCTCTTCCTCTTCACCAGACACCATTTTTTCTTTTCCTTTAACCGCTTTCAGTGTGGTAGGAATATCTGGGAAGGTTTCAAACTGGGGCTCACTGGCTTCAGTACCAGTAGCCTCTTCTTCAGTCTGCACAACGGCTTCAGTGCCAAGTGCTCTCTGGGCTAATCGTGCACTGGCATCAGTACCAGTCACTTGTTTTCTCTGCACAATGCTCTCAGTAGCAATAGCCCTTACAACTTCCTTCTTTTTCCTTAACCCTTCTTGGTCACCAGTTGATGGAATAGTTGATTTTCCCCCCTTGGAATGATCACGAGTTCTGGACTTGAGATCATTCCACAATGCTTCCATCATATGCCTATCCAGTGAACCAAAAGTTCTTCCCTGTTCTGGATTTGCATCAGTCACAATCTTTTTGAGTGCCAGCACTTCCTTCTGAACATTAGCAACAGTTGAAGGCAAGTGTTGTGGCAACTTCTCATCCAGTAGCTTTTCCACTTGGGGTAACACCCCATCATCTATACTTCTAAGAATGGTTTCAGAAACTTCTTCACATAATTCTTTTAGCATATCGTTTCTGAACCTTCTTGTACATTCTTCACTGATAGTGCGAACAACTGCACTTTGGTCCAGTGAGGGCCTACTCTCCAGAGAACTCACCCTTGTAACCAGCTTCTCAATCTCTTCTTTAAGACCTGCCAGTGGACGAACAACCTTACTGTCCACTGCAGTCTCAACAGAATTTACCAGTCTTGTTTCCATACTCTGGACTGCCACTTTAATGTTTTCAGAATTGCGATTTGTGGCCAGTACCAGTTCATCTAACTTATCAAAAACCATCTTCTCATTCCCAGCAAATAGGTTCATTTCTGACGCTAAATTGTTTGACAATATTGATTTGAAGTCAGAAATAACCTGGGAAGAGCTCTGAAGTGATCTCTCCAGGTCCGCCACCTTACTAAGAAGGCCTTGGACCTCGGTAGAAGATGAAGTGGAGAGACCACTGGGATGTTCCAGATGAGAAGTCAATCTGGTCGTTACTGGTACTTGTGACCAGTCCTCTTCAGTTGCATCTTCAGATGGTGCAACTGGTGACTCCGGCGCACGAGGTGGTTGAGATTCGGAAGGTTGGACGGTTGCTGGTGTGAAGTATTGGGTGTTTTCTGGTATAGAAGGTGGTGGTGGTGGTGGCATTTCTGGTGGTGGTGTTGGTTCTGAAGATGGTGGTGGTGGCATTTCGGTTTCTGGTGCAGGAATATTTGTTTCTGGTGGAGGTGTAGACATCTCTGGTTGACTGTCAATCTGTACAACTTCTTCACCAAGAAAGTCCATATTTACATCAAAATTCTGACCTCCAGACATAGGGGAGTCAGCCTCATCCCAAAATGATTCACCAACAACATCAATCTGTTCATCAACCTCAACATTGAGATCAATATGGGCTTCTTGTTCGCCAGATGCTTGTTCTTCAGTTTGAATAGCCTGCTCAACAACTTGAGCGACATCTTCTTGTACAACAGCCTGGACTTCAGTATCCACTCTCTGTTCAATTTGTACACTAGATTCAATATTCTCCTCTTCAAAAATAGGAGACCCATCAACATTCATTATATCACCAGGATGGGTTAATGGATTTACCTGGACTCCACCTCTCATCAGACGCCTATGTGATCTGGGTCGCCTGGAAAGCTCAACATTCGGTTGCACACTTTCTACTGGAGCCACTTGTCTTATGGGTTGAACCATTTCTACAATTTCAACATCTTGATCACCAGCAGGCATTTCAACAGCCTGGACTTCAGTATCCACTCTCTGTTCAATTTGTACACTAGATTCAATATTCTCCTCTTCAAAAATAGGAGACCCATCAACATTCATTATATCACCAGGATGGGTTAATGGATTTACCTGGACTCCACCTCTCATCAGACGCCTATGTGATCTGGGTCGCCTGGAAAGCTCAACATTCGGTTGCACACTTTCTACTGGAGCCACTTGTCTTATGGGTTGAACCATTTCTACAATTTCAACATCTTGATCACCAGCAGGCACTTCAACAACCTGGACTTCAGTATCCACTCTCTGTTCAATTTGTACAATAGATTCAATATTCTCCTCTTCAAAAATAGGAGACCCATCAACATTCATTATATCACCAGGATGGGTTAATGGATTTACCTGGACTCCACCTCTCATCAGACGCCTATGTGATCTGGGTCGCCTGGAAAGCTCAACATTCGGTTGCACACTTTCTACTGGAGCCACTTGTCTTATGGGTTGAACCATTTCTACAATTTCAACATCTTGATCACCAGCAGGCATTTCAACAGCCTGGACTTCAGTATCCACTCTCTGTTCAATTTGTACACTAGATTCAATATTCTCCTCTTCAAAAATAGGAGACCCATCAACATTCATTATATCACCAGGATGGGTTAATGGATTTACCTGGACTCCACCTCTCATCAGACGCCTATGTGATCTGGGTCGCCTGGAAAGCTCAACATTCGGTTGCACACTTTCTACTGGAGCCACTTGTCTTATGGGTTGAACCATTTCTACAATTTCAACATCTTGATCACCAGCAGGCACTTCAACAACCTGGACTTCAGTATCCACTCTCTGTTCAATTTGTACAATAGATTCAATATTCTCCTCTTCAAAAATAGGAGACCCATCAACATTCATTATATCACCAGGATGGGTTGATGGATTTACCTGGACTCCACCTCTCATCCAGATAGCCTAATTGAAGAGCTGCTCTGAGAGAATCTACTGTAAAAGCCAAGGGTCTGGTCCCTTGCTCAAGAGAATATTCAATAGATGAATTTGCTTCATTATATTCGGCTGTGTACCAGAATTCACACAAATAATCGTGATACATCTTTTCTGGATTTATTGTTAAAGCACCATACAATGGACATGAGAGAAAAAAAGTATTTAGTCTCCCAATGATGGATTGTGGATCATGGACACTGGATAGTGAGAGTTTTGCCATCCAGTTATTCATATTCATTCTTATAGCCTTTGCTTCAAGAGTGATATGAGGTGCTTTAGTGACATCTGCAGCCGGAGCATATTCAGCAGATAGAAGATTCTTGGGTGAGTTTGATTGTCTAGGTGCCATTTTTGATTGTTTGAAGAAGATGAAAATGAAATTGAATAAATTTAGGGCTTATGAAGAATTTAATGAATTGCAGTAAATATGAGAGTTTTATGATTGGAAAATAATGAAGGAATGAAGAATTGAATGAAGGAATTAAGATTTGGGAGTAAATGTTCGAAGTAAATGTAAAGTGAAAGTGAAAGTGGGTATATATAGGAGGAATAATGTGGAACTCAAACGATTAATTTGAATTTATCAAATACAATTTTTGATCGGGTTCTGAGATCCGCATTAATTACATCACATCACACATAAATGTATGATGGTTTACAGCCCACAAAACAGTAACAACTTGTACTTTTGGTTTTCCCAAGGTAAAAAGACCATCATTGTGTTGAAAAATCACATGCCACGTAGGATTTATAAGATAAATATCTTTGAAAGAGTTTGCTTACGTGGCACATACAAAGATCAAGTTATTTAGAACATATTATTACTCAATTCAGTCCATCTGGAGGTTGACTAGACACTCCAGTATTACTGGTGGATTAGTCCAGTGAAGTATGTACTGATGGTACACTGGAGGAATACTCCAGTAAAGTACCAGTGAAAACCATTTTGAAAGACTGGTAACTTCAAACTTGCACGTCAACTAATACAGACAAATGAGAGGGACATATTTACAAGAAGACAAAAAGTCAACTCAAACATGCACTTCAATCTGTCCAGTTACCAGTGAGAGGGACACATTTACAAAGCACCAGTAAAATTTTCTGGATAATTTCGTCCAGTAATAAAATTTTGTTCAGTGAGAAAATAAATTAATAAATTCTCCCTGAACTTAAACATTTTTAAGAACAAAAATATCTTTCAAAGTCTTCCCTTGGAATGTTGATCCAGAAATCTATTAATGCAAAGATAGTACACAAAGGCGTTCGATATCTGGGCATTCATAAATTCATAAATCTTTAAATCAAAGATCCTTGGTAGTACACAATGGCGTTCAATACCAAGGTTCCAGATTTAAGGGTTTAACATTCCCAACTCACCAACAAGATATTCAAAAGTTTTGACATCCAGTGGTTTCGTAAAAATGTCAGCGAGTTGTTTGTCAGTGGGAATAAAATGGAGTTCAATGTTGTTTTTCATAATATGATCACGAATGAAGTGGTACCTTAGATCAATGTGCTTTGTTCTGGAGTGCATGACTGGATTGTTTGAGATAGCGATGGCACTGGTATTATCACAAAAGATTGGGGTCTTTGAGTATTTAATACCATAATCAAGCAACTGGTTCTTCATCCAGAGTATCTGAGCACAACAACTGGCTGCAGACACGTATTCAGCTTCAGCAGTAGATAATGAAACTGAAGTTTGCTTCTTACTGGTCCAGCTGACCAGTTTGCCACCTAGGAAATGACATCCACCAGTTGTGGATTTCCTGTCTATCTTACAACCTGCATGATCTGAATCTGAATAACCCATAAGATCCATGCCTGAGCCTTTGGGGTACCAAAGACCTAGAGTGGGGACACCTTTAAGGTACTTCAGTATGCGCTTTACAGCAAGCATATGAGATTCCTTTGAATTAGACTGATATCGGGCACATAAACATGTTGAAAACATAATATCTGGTCTACTGGCCGTTAAATACATCAGTGAACCAACCATGCCTCTATAGACAGTGGTGTTCACTGGTTTGCCATCTGGATCAGAGTCCAGTGTCAATGGTGCAGAAATTGGAGTTGGTTTAGATGGTGAAGAGTTCATATCATATTTCTTTAAAAGATCTCTAACATATTTCTCCTGATTAATAAAAATGCCATCTTTGTTTTGTTTAATCTGGAGTCCAAGAAAATATGTTAATTCACCCATCAGACTCATTTCATATTCAGTGGACATGATTTTTGAAAATTTCTTGCACATGTTTTCATCAGTAGATCCAAAAATAATATCATCAACATAAATTTGTACCATTAACAGATTACCTTTCTCATGAAGAATGAATAAGGTATTGTCAATTGCACCTCGTTTAAAACCATTTTTCAATAAGTGTTCAGTCAGAGTGTCATACCAGGCACGTGGGGCTTGTCTGAGGCCATATAGCGCTTTGTCCAGACGATATACCCAATGTGGATGCTTTTCATCAACGAAACCTGGAGGTTGTCTGACGTAAACTTCTTCTTCAAGCTTTCCATTCAAGAAAGCACTCTTTACATCCATTTGGTAGACCTTGAACTTATGATTAGCAGCGAATGCTAAGAAAATTCTTATCGCTTCAAGTCTAGCCACTGGAGCAAACGATTCATCAAAGTCGACATCTGACTGGCAGTAGCCTTGTGCTACCAGTCTGGCCTTGTTTCTTATTACGTGGCCATCCTCATCTACTTTGTTTCTGAAGACCCATCTAGTTCCAATTGGTTCTTTCTTTCCAACTGGGAAAGGAACCAGATACCAGACCTTGTTCCTTTCAAACTGGTGAAGCTCTTCTTGCATAGCAGTCACCCAGCTTGGATCTTCCATAGCCTCGTCAATTTTCTTAGGTTCGTTCAGTGATAAGAAACTGACATATAAGCATTGATCACTGGAGGCTCTTCTGGTCTGAACTCCTCGACTGGAGTCACCTATGATCTGATCAATAAGATGAGCTTTTGTCCATCTGGGGTACTGACCAGGATTGTTGCTGATAACAATATCAGTGCAAGAATTCAGTTGAGTCTCCTCTGGAGTTGCTTCTGGAGGAGGTTCTTCATAAACTACTTCAGTATCTTCATCTGAGTCATTTAAATCACGATTTGCATCATGAAATTCTTCATTTGAAGGCATTTCTTGTAGTATAGGTTCAGTTTGAAATTCTTCATTTGAACACAATTCTGGTATGCTCTCAACTGATACTGATACTGGGGGAGTAGTACGTACATCTGAACCAATATTAATTTCAGAGGGTAGTTTGAAAATAATAGAAGGATAGAATGGAGTACTACTAGAGAGTTTCTTTTTCTGAACAGGTTCCAGATCAGGATGACTGGAAACTTTGTCTTTTGAATCTTCTTTATTGTAGTTGATAGGATCAGATTCACAAAAGACAATTGGAGTTACTGGGGGAGTGTCAAGGGCTGGCTTCTTGTTGATTGCAGCATTTGATTCATCAAATGTTACATGAATTGACTCATGGACCTTCTCCAGTCTCTTGTTATAGACTCTGAAGGCCTTGCGAATGGCTGAATAGCCTAAGAAATACCCTTCATCAGCTTTGGCATCAAATTTGCCTAGCTGACTGGAGTCGTTCAGGATGTAAACTGGACATCCAAAAACGTGAAAGTAACCAATATTTGGTTTTCTATTTCTTAAGACTTCATAGGCTGTCTTTTTGTGTCTTTTGATGTATACTGATCGATTCTGGGTGTGGCAAGCAGTTGCAATTGCTTCCGCCCAGAAACTGGTAGACAGACCAGATTCAGCAAGCATACTCCTGGCAGCTTCTATCAGCGTACGATTTTTCCTTTCCACCACTCCATTTTGTTCTGGAGAGCGGGCTGATGAGAAGTTCTGGGAGATGCCAGTGTCAGTACAGAATGACTCCAGAGTTGCATTCTGGAATTCTGTTCCATTGTCACTTCTTAACTGACACACTTTTCGACTGTACTTGAGCTCAATTTGCTTGATAAGACTGATGATTTCAGTAGCAGCTTCACTTTTAGACCTCAGAAAGATCACCCAACAATATCTGGAGAATTCATCTACGATCACCAGGGTGTATCTTTTACCAGCACGAGTCTGAACGTTCACTGGACCAAAAAGGTCCATATGAAGCATATGAAGAGGTTCAGAAATGCTGAAATTTTGTCTGGTCTTGAAACTGGTACGTTTCTGCTTACCCATCTCACATCCTGGACATGGTCTTTCCTTTTTGAAGGAAACTGAAGGTATCCCATCTGCAAGTTGTTTCTGGACAACTTGTTAATGTTTTTGAAATTTAAATGGGATAATCTTTTTTGCCATAACCAGTTTGTGTCTTCATCAGCTTGAGTATAGAAACACTGCTCTGAAGGAGAGCTTTCCATATCCATCACGTACACATTCCCTTTTCTGGGAGCAATCAACACTACCTTCCAGTCCTTGTTGAATACGATACCCTGAGCAACATTAAATAAGACTTGATAGCCATCGTCACACAGTTGGCTTACACTGATCAAGTTATATTTCAAACCATTCACAAATGCAACACGTGTAAACTTGACTTGTCCATTGTTCAGAACACCATATCCCTCAGTCTTTCCACAACCATCATTTCCAAAAGTGATGGAGGGTCCATCAGAAATGGTGAACTCCTCCAGTAGGGTCTTACATCCGGTCATAGTCCTGCCAGCTGCGCTGTCAAGATACCAGATAAACTTCTTTCGATCGCCCTACACATACACCAGATATTCATCAGTTAGATTTGGGAACCCATCGACTGATGGGTTCATTGGACTGTAACACCCGTTTCGTAAAAATATGGATTTCCAAAAATTTTCGCCTAACGGCGTCAATAAGCGGAAACAGTTTATTAAAAACCTCAACCGATGAAAACAGTTGAGAAACATAAGTGGTGTTACTAATAGCATCAAATCAGTAATAAAAGAAATCCATAAGATTGCCCAACATAAAGCAACCATAACATAGTCATTACAATAGTTCCATAAAGGAAATCATTAACATTACGTCTATGCGAAGTTATTGGGTAAACTAAAGCCATCTTGATCATCTACCCTTCTCTCGCCAAAGCTTCACACGACATCTCACTGCTTAACCTGAGGGGTGTCAACACATAAAAAGAAACAAGTGTTAGCTATAAAGCTAAGTAAGATAACACCAGGTTTAAGCAAAACATTTCATCCATTTAAAACGTCACTTTAAAACATTACGTCATTTGAATTAGGCATTTATATCACCACATAACGTATCCATATCACATATAAGCATAGAGTCCGTGACCCTAAGTGTGCCTAATCAATTTCATCATTTCATCTCATCTCATTAAGTTGTGACTAGGTCACCGTTAAGTTGTAACCGAAGTTACCGTTAAGGAAAGACAATGTCGATCCATGAGTAGCACGTTATGTTCATGACATTAGGTGGGTCATCAGGCCACCCGAAACTACTCGCCACATATGACTTGTTGCAAGGAGCCACCCTAGCAACCATTTTAACGTACCCTCCCACATACGGGCACTACGTACTCTCCCACATACGAGCACGATTTATACGTACCTATTACCACCGTCAGGCACGGGTTATGCATAACACTTAACATCTAATTAGCTCGAGCATTTGCCACGTTTAATTTAGGTTTCCACATTAATCCTAAACTAATCCACATCTATCATCTTTTCACGTTAGGGCCCTTAAAACGTGCACGTGTCATGGCAACCTAAAAGGTCTAGTGTTCTAGATGAACAAGCCACATATACATGCACATATCAACAATACAACACGTCATTAACCACCGTTCATCATATCATATCACATCATATCATATCGATAAGCATATCATCAACATTGTATATCATATCATAACCATGTGTACGGGGAAGCATTTTAGGCATAAACATCGTTATCATTAATCCCCGGGTACCTCCCATATCAACCCAACCACATATGAGTTATACATTACCGTTATGGAGGTTATAGTTTACAAACCATTTTCGTTGCACCCTCAGCGTGACAAAAGTAGTGTATCTTACCTGGTAGTAGTGTACGCGCGTAATGAAAGGCTAAAAGTGCTTAACAATAATCCCCGACACCTAAGATACATTAATATACAAAATATAAGTCATTTGGGACCCAAACGAACCTTACAGACCTCACGAAATTAGTCTGGAAAATCCTTCTTACGAACTTAGCTACAGTTCTTACGAAGATAGTTTGTTCTTACGAAGATAGTTTGTTCTTACGAAGATAGATTTGTTCTTACGAAGATAACCAAAACGAAGATAGATTTGTTCTTACGAAGATAACCAAAACGAAGATAGATTTGTTCTTACGAAGATAACCAAAACGAAGATTATCTTCGCAAGTACAAAATCAGACTCAGCTAACGAATTTAAAGTAATTTCGTCCAGATTTCAAAAACGACCAAGTTCTTCGATTTTTCCATAACGAAC
>CM067167.1:26599492-26827221 GCA_034093135.1 Erigeron breviscapus
TTAGGAGGAGACATGGGAGTGGCTTTGGTGGTCACACTGGATAAGTCGAATTTAGCCAGCATGTCTCGAATATACTTCTCTTGGTTAATGAAAATCCCATTTGGGAGTTGGCGAATTTGTAAACCAAGAAAGAAGGTCAGTTCACCCATCATGCTCATCTCGAAATGAGAGGACATCAGGGAGCTGAACTTAGAACAAAGTTTCTTGCTGGAGGACCCAAAGATGATGTCATCTACATATATCTGAACATATAGAACATCAGCACCCTTTCTATAAATGAAAAGGGTGCTGTCAATGGATCCTCGCTGAAACTTGTTGGAGAGAAGAAATTCAGAGAGTGTGTCGTACCAAGCTCTGGGAGCTTGTTTAAGACCATAGAGTGCCTTATAGAGACGAAAGACGTGGTGTGGCTTGGCTGGATCTTCAAAACCAGGTGGCTGCTCAACATAAACTTCCTCATCGAGTTTTCCATTTAGGAAGGCACTCTTTACATCCATTTGATATACAGTGAAGTTTTTGTAAGCAGCATGTGCCAAGAATAAGCATATAGCTTCCAGTCTGGCCACTGGTGCAAAGGTTTCATCATAGTCAACACCTTCTTCTTGAAGGTAACCTTGTGCAACCAGCCTAGCCTTGTTACGTGTAACCACACCATCTTCGTCCATTTTATTTCGATAAACCCATTTTGTTCCAATTGGTTCTTTTCCAGGAGGTAAAGGAACCAAGAACCAGACATGCTGTCTTTGGAACTGGGTAAGTTCCTCTTGCATGGCAGCAACCCATGAAGGATCAACCATTGCTTCTCCTATGTTTTTGGGAGTGATCATAGACATGAAGTTTACATATAGACATGTATTTCTTGTCGCTGATCGAGTGATAATTCCCTGCTGAGGATCACCAATGATCTGGTGAGCTGGATGACTAGATGTCCATTTGAGTGCAGGAGCACTTGAGACACCAAGTTGAGTGGCAGCGGAGATTGGTGCGATGAGATCAGCAGGACCATTATAAAAAGAGAGGTCAATGGAGTGAATGGGTTCAGGAGAATGATCAGCAGAGCCATTCGACTGATTTGAGTTATCATTGATGTTGGAGTCTTCAGCGGACTCCGTTTCTTCAGCATTTGCTGAAGCATCATGAAACTCCTCATCAGTAGAGTCATCAGCATGCACGTCATCAGCCAGTGATCTAGGTTTGGCTGAAGCTGCATGGATTGATCTTAAGATAGGCTCGACTGGCTCAATCGAGTAGATATGAGCAACGACTTGCTCTAGTTCAGCATCAGCTGAACTATCCTTTGTGATATGCTGAATAGTATCAGGCAGCGAGCAAGAAGCATCAACAAATGAGTCAGCTTCCTCAGCAAGAGGGTCAGCAAGCTCATTGAAAATGACCTCAGATGAATTAGATTGAATGTCCTTTAGGGCTGATGAACTTTCATCAAAAGTAACATGAATGGATTCATCAACCTTCTGAAGGCGAGTATTGAATACTCTGAATGCCTTGCTGATGGATGAATACCCAAGGAAGAATCCATCATCAGCTTTAGGATCAAATTTTCCTAGGTGATCCTTGTTGTTTAAGATAAAGACAGGACATCCAAATACATGGAAGTATTTGATTTGAGGTATCTTTCCTTTCAATACCTCATACGCTGTCTTGTCATGTCTTTTGACAATAAGACAGCGATTTTGAGTGTGACAAGCTGTATTGACAGCTTCTGCCCAGAACTTGCTGGGTAGAGAGGACTCACTGAGCATGGTGCGTGCTGCCTCAATGAGAGTTCTATTTCTCCTTTCAGCGACACCATTTTGCTCAGGAGTTCTGGTGGAAGAGAAATTTTGTGAGATCCCTTGATCAGCACAAAACTCTTCAAGAGTGTGGTTTCTGAACTCAGTACCATGATCGCTCCTAAGTTCTTTCACCCTTATGCTGTTGAGATTTTCCATTTTCTTGATGAAATTGATGATTTCTTCAGCAGCATTACTCTTAGAATGAAGAAAGATAGTCCAAGTGTATCGTGAGTATTCATCCACGATTACTAGTGTATTTGCTACCCTTTAGACTTTGGACATTCACTGGACCAAAAAGGTCCATGTGAAGAAGATGAAAGCAGCCAGAGATAGAATTGGCCTGCTTGGTTTTGAAGGTTGCTCTGTGGCTTTTACCTTTTTCAAAAGCACCACAGAGTCTATCCTTTTCAAATGAAAGATGAGGGAGGCCACGAACAAGGTTCTTTTTGGCCAAAGAGTTGATGGTTTTGAAATTCACATGCGACATACGCTTGTGCCATAACCAATTTAGTTTCAGCAGCTGACTTAGCAAAGAAACAAGTCTCACTATCAGTCTTGATAGGAGTGAAGTCAACCAGATATACATCTCGTTTTCTTGGAGCGACCAAGACGACTTCCTTGTTTACATTTACAACAGTGCCTTGATGTTTATCAAGAATCACTTTGTAGTCAGCATCACAGAGTTGACTTATGCTGATGAGATTATGTTTTAATCCATTTACATAAGCGACTTTGGAGAACTTAATGAGTCCATTTGAGAGAAGACCATAACCTTCAGTTTGTCCAGTGGAGTTGTCACCAAACACAACAGTAGGGCCAACAGCCTCTACGTAGTTATCCAGCAGGGTCTTTGAGCCAGTCATGTGTTTTGAACAGCCACTGTCCAAGTACCACACACCTTTTCCCAGCGAGCCCTGCATGGATTTAACAGAAGGATTTAGATGGGTTCGCTGACGGATATGTCAGCAGGATTAAAGATGGGAGACTCGGAGGATTCTTCTCTGCTGACAGCGTCATCAGTGGAAAGAGGAAGGGGAGCACTAGGGTTAGTATTCTCATCACTAGGAGAGTTATTAACAAGATGATGAGCAGGAGGTATGTCACGATCAATCACATAGGTGTGATATTGATCAGCAGAGGTGACAGTGGCTCCAGTATCAAGAACAGTCAAGTTGCTGACTTGATTATTGTTCCCATACTCAACCAGAATGCTACCACGACCAGTAGTAATGATCTCTTGAGAGAGAGGAAAGGAGATACGCTGAGCAGCAATGAAGTCGGCAATGTTCTCCTCAGTGAGTTGGGTTGACTCTCCTACACTATTTATACGATCAGCAGAAGTAGAACTTTCGCTGACGATAGTGGAGGAGGAAGCAGCCGCTGGGGAGGAAGGATTGGGTTGAATGACAACTTCAGGAGCATTCCTGGAGTTATCTTCGTCACAATCAGCAGCAACATGACCTCTGCTGCCACATCTGTAGCATTTTTTGACAGAGGTGCTGCTCTTTTGATTTTGAAGGAAGAATTCCTTCAATTGTGAGGAAAGGTCATTAACTTGCTGGGCAAGCTTGCTAATTTTGGGGTCAGAAGAGGAAGGTGCCTTTCTCTTTGGCTTAGGCTTTTGCTTATGCTTTTGTGGAAGCTGAAGCATCTTAGGAGCAGGACCCAGAATGGACTTTCCTTTTGGGTCCTCAGATTGAGAGGTAGAGGGATTTTTTGATCCCTTGACTACACTCCATGCTTGATGGACAGCAGGGTGAGAAGAAGAAGAAGGACCCTGCTGAGATGGATGCACTCTTTTGGGAGTGATCGATCTAGGTTGCTGAACAGGTGTTACAGACCTCATTTTCCTATGAGGTAAGTATTGCCTATTAGGGGTAGTGGTTCTCACTTGCTGATGGGGCAAGTGTCCTCTTTGAGGAGTGATAGGCCTAACTTGCTGATGGGGCAAGTGTCCTTTTTGAGGAGTGATAGGCCTAACTTGCTGATGGGGCAAGTGTCCTTTTTGAGGAGTGACAGGCCTTACTTGCTGATGAGGCAAGTTTCCTCTTTGAGGAGTAATAGGCCTATTTTGTGAATGAGACATTCTCTCCTTTTGGGGAGTTTTATGCCTCAAAATAGGGGTAGGAATTGATTGAAGTGCCTGCTGGTGAACTTGTTTATCAGCAGCTTGGGCCTTGCTGTAAAGATGAAGATATCTGGCATCACCAAACTTGACGCGTCTTTTCATGACACGTTCATCCAGCACAGTATTGCTGTCAGCAAGGATAGGAGCTTGCTGAGAAGAAGATGAAGAAGATTGTTGAGCAACTGGTTGAGGTTGCTGACTGATATGATTAGCTCGCTGAGGCGTACTATAATCATAGGGAACAGCAACCTTGCTTCTTCTGAAGGGTTCAGAAGGTTTAATGGTGAGTTGCTTAGGAGCGATGGGTTTGAAACCATCACTACCTATATCACCTTCAAAGGATTCCCCAGAGGAGTATTGAACTCTTCCTTCGTTTGGCATCATGCCAATAATGGGGAGATGAGGAAAGTGGTTGCTGGTGTTTGCTGATAAGCTAGCACCATCTTCCTCAGTGGTATTAGATGGCTCGCTGGTAGTAGAAGTGGTAGTACCAGCATCCATTTCATTGTGGTAATCGTTAAGACCCCTTACAAAATACCACTTCCTCATCTCTTCAGGAGAGATGACGGCTGATGGAGGAATAGCAATTTCAGGTTTTACCTCATCATTAAACAAGTCAGAGAGAGAGGCAGCGGCATTAAAGTCACCGCCTATTACTGCCTGAACTTGGGCAGGGACTTGTTCACTTAGGCACTGATGGTGATACCTGGAAGCTTTTGACCAGGAGGTCACAATCTTCTTTAGGTTGGCCACTTCATGCTTGAGTTTTTCATTCTCAAGTTGAACCTTTTGAGCCAGCAACTCATGAGATTGGAGTTCAACATGAACATTCCTCAGCTCATTGAGTTTTTCAGATTTTTCACTTAACTCCAAGGAAGTAGAGTCAAGCTTAGATTGGACATCAGCTCGTATAGATTCAACGAACTGAAAGTCACAAAGAAGAGATTCGAAGATTTTTGGTTTATCTTCTTGAGAAGCAGAGGAGTGAGCACAAACCTTTTTAATGGTGACGTTTACCCACTGACTTGAGGAGACTTGATCTTTTGTCAAAGCATCTCCATCAGCGAGCGCCATAAGGCACATGGCGTCAACATATTCTTCACTGTCTGAATCGTCTGATTCAGCCCAGTCGTGCTCTTCAGCTACCAGCCCTTTTGCTGGTGTTTTGGCCTCTTCCATTTCAGCAACCTTGGCCTTCAGCTGATAGTATTTATTCCTGTACTCATCAGCAGGTTTGGAAGGGTTAGTTTTAGGAGCAGCAGGAGTTGGTAAAGCAACTCTGCATTCCTTTTGGTAGTGGCCTTTTCTACCACATCTCCAGCACTCCTCTTGAGCTTTGTCAACAGGAGGCTTATATGGAGCAACCGACCTACGGTTGTTCCATTTACGGGAGTATCTCTTACCAGCGACTAAGGCAAAATCCATAAAGTCGCTGAACATCTCTTGTTTCTCTTCAGCATCAAGATCATCAACAAGAGATTGAATAGGTTGTGGAAGAATAGAAGAGTTGGCACCAGTATTAAGATTACTGGGCCCAGCAGAGATAAGGGCCAGAGGGTCAAGAGCAGAATAAGAAGAAGAGGAACCAGAAGAAGAATAGGGACCCGCACGATGCTGTGCATCAGCGGCAGCTCTAAGATTTTGAGCAAGAGCTCTTTCTTCGAACTGGAGCATGCCAAAGAGAGACTCAAGGTTAAGGCCATTGAGTCGCTCAGTGATTCTGAGGATTTGTCTCAGACCTTGCCACTTGATAGGTAAACTATCAAGAAATTTGTGGCATACCTCAAAATCATCATGAGAGATGCCAACAGTGGTCATGTCGTTCAGCAACCCTTTAAATCGGGTATATGAACCGTTTAGACCTTCGTTGGGGAGGAAAAAGAAATTTTCATAGGCTCTTTTTAAGTCTATCTTTTTAGTGGCAATGGTAGCAGCAGAGCCTTCATGCATGCTAACCAATCTATCCCAAACTTCCTTTGAGGAGGGATATCTAATAACCACTTTCATGAGGTCAGTGGGAAGAGTACTGACAATCATGTTTTTGAGCCTTGCATCAAGATTAACAAGTCTCCTTTCATCGTCAGTCCATTGAACCTCTGGTTTGACGATGTCAATCACAATCTCAGGAGCATCAACAGTTTCTCCTGGTGTTCTTTGAACCAGAGTGGGGATATAAGGACCGACGGTCAAAATAGACATAAGATAGGGTTCCACACCCACTATATGTAGTAACATCCTTTCCTTCCAAGACCCAAAGTCATCGGGCTCGAATCTTGGAGGGGCGGATACGTAACCGAAGTCACGTGTGTTAACTAGGGTGGGAACAGCAGACATGTTCTTGTTTAAAAGGATTAAGAAAGAAAAAGAGAAAAGTTTTGAAAGAAAGAAAAAGTATGCAAACGGATCTTCGTTTTAGTAATTTAGAAACGTTGGCTCTGATACCAATTGACAGTCCACTAATTTGCACACTTATGTTGATTTAATCAAGACAAGAAAGTAAAGAACAGAAGTAAAGAACATAAACAAGAACAAGTTCAATTGTTAGAAAACTATGCAAGTCTAATCATATGTATCATTGATTTAAACGATGAATACATGGTCGATAATACAACTTGTCTTACAAGAATACAAATGAACTATGCAATTGCTAAGTCTAGAAAGAAAGAAACTTAAACAATTACAAATAAAGTGATACACACTTTGTGGTGATAAAACACACCTAAAAGATGCGGCTGTGTTGCTTTATATAGAGGAGGAATTAGGGCAACACAGCCTTACAATGATAGTGATGTGATGGTGGTTGTCGACGTTCCATTGGCTCTAAGTACTTGGATCCAGGAGCCTTTGTCTTCTTTACCAAAACTGGTATGAAAGAGAGAAACTTCTTGTTTTGGTCCCAACTGTACCTTTGCCAAATAAGGTAACATTCAGTTAGGAGAACCACCATGTGACTTCTTGTCTTCTTGTTGGTTTAAAATCTTCCCGCCTTGACCAACAGTTTGGAAAGCAAACCACCCGCTGACAAGAGTCAATGACTCGCTGATCACTCGCTGACGACTCACGCCAGCGATCAAGTCTGGTCAGCGAATCCTTGACTCAACAGATCCTAAAGAGTTATTTGACAAATATAGATCATTTGTAACTCATAGGTTGTTAGGATACATACTTAATTGTATTATCTTGATTCCGCAACAACCTTGTATTTTATTTAACATCATAAATAAAATACCCATGAAACAATACATAATGTTCCACTTTATTTGTTTATTGCTTTAAGTCTTGTATTACTTTATTTATATACTTGCATTTATATTTAAGTAATATTAGTCCTATTCTAGTGATTATTAGACTTGTTGTATTTACACTTTCCTGGTTTAACCATCTCGAATTATAAGGGACTCACAATTGCAGCACCATTAAATTTGGACTCTGACCCAACTGGCAAACCAGTGAACATAACTATCGTGGTATGGTTGGTTCACTAATGTATTTGACTGCCAGTCGACCAGATATAATGTTTGCAACATGTCTATGTGCCAGGTTTCAGGCTAACCCTAAAGAATCACATTTGCACGCTGTAAAGCGTATCTTTAGATACCTGAAAGGGTGTCCTAATCTTGGTCTTTGGTACCCCAAAGGCTCAGGATTAGATCTAATGGGTTATTCAGATTCTGATCATGCAGGTTGTAAGATAGATAGAAAATCAACAACTGGTGGTTGTCATTTCCTTGGAGGAAAACTAGTAAGTTGGACCAGCAAGAAGCAGACTTCAATCTCTATGTCCACTGCTGAGGCAGAGTACATTTATGCGGCCAGTTGCTGTGCCCAGATTCTCTGGATCAAGAACCAGTTACTAGATTATGGTCAAAAGTATACAAGGACCCCAATCTTTTGTGACAACACCAGTGCAATTGCTATATCTCACAACCCAGTGATGTACTCCAAAACAAAGCATATTGACATCAGGTATCATTTTATTCGTAATCATGTTATGAAAGGAGACATTGAATTACATTTCATCCCCACTGACAAACAGTTAGCTGATGTTTTTACAAAACCTCTCGATGAGAAAACCTTTAAACATCTCATCAGCGAACTGGGAATGTTAAATCCTTAAAACTGGAGATTTCTTTGTTATTGAACGCGTCAGTGACACTGATGAAGTTCTCCAGTTGAGGAGGTCCAGATAATCTTTGCTCGCCAGGCTATCGAACGCCTTTGTGATACTATCCTGGCACTAATCGATTTCTGGATCATCATTTTAGGGGGAAAGACTCAAAATAATTTTCTGACTAAAATTCGTTTTTGTTTGAAAATGGAAACTGGAGAACTCTCCAGTTGGAAACTGGCACTGGACTGATCCTCCAGTGACCAGATTCAGTCTTGTCTCAAATTTTTTTTATAACGTTAGAAATACTTGGTCAATATGTGTGACACGTGATGGTACTCGAGTGTTTTAAACCACTTGATACCGTCATCTGACGTGTTTAAAGTCATTTTGGTATTTGATAACTCTTTGTATTGGGAAAATAAAAAGTGAGTGGGCGCGTGGGTAAGATAAGCCGTCGTAGCATTTAATGTTGACATGGTAACATTTAATGCTGACATGGTAAATTATGATTTTATTTCAAAATTCAAACTTATTTTGTAAAAATATCTACAAAATTGATTTTGTTAATAAAATATAGTTTTTGGTATTACATTGGGATCTTGAATTCCTTATAAATACCCTTATTTACTCCGAACACATTTACTTTCCTTCACATTCTTTCATTTACTTCCCAATCATCTAAATTGCTTCATTTCTCTCTCTGCTTCATAAATCAAGAACCCTAATCTCTAAATTTCAATTTCATTTTCCAATGGCACCTAGATCATCCCGTTCAAGAGATGTAAATCTCTTGACTGTTCCATATGCTCCTTCACCAGATGTCAAACCGGCATCTGGTGCTCCTAGTAATGCTTCGGTCATCAAACTCAATCCAAATAATCCGATGGCAAGCTTACAAGGATCTCAAGGGTCCAATACCCTTATTGGTAGAATCCAACAATTTTTGAAGGATTCTCCAATAGGACCCTCATTCTCTCTAAACCCACGCAAGATGTTTCACGACTACTTGTGTGAGTTTTGGTACACTGCCACTCTTTCTTCAGATTGTTCTTCCATCACTTTCACACTAAAAGGTGGAACAATCCAGTGTACCTTGTCCGCTGACGTGTTGAGGGATGCCTTACACCTCAACTACTGGAGAGAGGGTGAATCTCCAGTTGTCTTACCCCCAAATATTAATTTCCGTCAAGTCCTCCTAGAAATGGGACATAAGGAGTGCTTGGACAATGGGGTTTTGAAGACGAAGGGTGCGATGACCATGAAGGGTCTTACACCTTCATGGAGGTACTTTTTCATCCACCTGGTGGAGAGTATGGGTGGGAGTTCTGGTGGTCTTGACCAGATTAATTCCTCACAAGCAGAGATGGCATACTGCTTGTGGAATGGATTGAGAGTAGACTTTGCCGATATCTTGTTCAGAAGCCTAGTACAAAATGAAAGGCACCAGGGGAGTTTGTATCCCCTTCTCAAGGTTTCTCTCTCTCTGCTTTCGACAAATTCTGGGCAATGAAGCATACTCAAGTACAGATTCACCGTACACTGTGCCAGATTTGTTGAGGAATTTAGACTCTCTAGTATCTGAAGCTGGAGAGGTCGAGATTCCAGATCGAATGCAACTGGCATTCGCAATAGCTGATGCACCAATCGAAGGTCAGTCAGAAAGACAACTGGGCGGGCCTCAAAATAATGAGGGACCCTCCAGTTCGTCTAATGTTGTGGTTGAGGATAGAGCAACCATAACTGAAGCAACCCCAATAACCTCTATTCCTGGTGAAGATACCTCGGTATCTGATCCTCCAACAGATGCACCCATCCAGGAAACTGTGGAAGGTCATCTGGAGACTGACCCTTCTGGTCAGCCCTCAGTTGAATGTTAATGACGAGGAAATCCTTATAGAGTCTTCGGATTCTGAAGGAACTGCTTCAGACTTGGATATTTTTGATTCTGCTGTACCAGATCAAAACCCTTCATCTCCAGTCTCGCTTCCAGATGCATCAATTTCACTTTCACCATCCCAACAAAATGAGCCTACTGAAATACCATTCCCAACTTATAACTATATGTCTGGAAACAGACGTATGGCTCCTTCACCATCTGGGCAATTCTCACTCCTTCGAGAAATGCCACCCCCACCGCCGCCGTTGTTCACACCTGAGCATTCTCAGCATGAACAACATATTGAACTTCCAGTCCTTTCTTCTACCACCACTCCTACTATTTTTTCAACTGCTGGTATGTCAACTGGGGAGACTTCTCTAAGTTTGCCTCCTCCAGTTGCTCCAGTAGAAGCTGCTGCTGGTCCAGTGACACCTTCTCCTCCGTCATTGGACAGTCAAGTTGTCTCTATTCAAGCCGATATCCAAAACCTTCTAACCAGGGTGGAGGATATTCAAAAGACAATTGACAAAAACACCAAGTCTTTCTCCAGATACCACAAGGATCACTTGACCAACATTAAAGTGGTTGATCTGGGGATTAACAAGTTTTCATCAAATGAAGACTTGGTGTTCAACAAGCTAAATGAGTTGGTCACTGGCTGCAACAATCTGGCAACATCTTTGAAAGAAGCCTTTGACCTCACTCAGTCCAAGGTTACAACCTCAATCTCCAACTTGCTGGGAAACACTGTTAGAACATCAGAAGTTGATTTGAAAGAGATTGAAAGGCAGGTAAAGGAATTGATTGAAAAACCTGGCCTAAATGTAACTGAACTTGGACAGCAGTTAATGACTTCAGTTGGTCAGAAGATAGAGGATACGCTGGGTGCTAGAGAACAAAAATTGATTGAAAGGGTGATGTATGAGATCACCAAGCTGGCCACTCCTCAGGTTGATCTGGCCCCACTCACTAGTGAGATCAACCAGTTGAGAGGCAGCATTGAAAATTTGAACACCCAGGTATCACTTCATGCTCAGTCTTTGGATAAACTGACAACTGAAGTAAAAAATTTGAAGAAGAAGGGTGAAGAAGTGAAGGATAAGGTGGTTTCTGGTCTGGATGAAGACTCCGAGCTTTTAAATGAACTAAAAACTGGTCAAGAACAGGTTACAGCAAATGTTTTGACCCAGTCAAAGGAGATCAACCATCTGTGGAGGTCTTTCAGGATGATGTGTGGAATTTTCAAGGAGTGCAAGGACATGCAAACATGGCAGCCTCTTGACCGGTTGCCATCTCACCCTTCTGAATGGGAAGTTATTAGGGCAAGTCTTGATGCTGCCAAGGGGGAAAGAAGTGCAGTCCTTGCACCAGTTGCACCTGGAAGAACCCCATCTGAAAGTCAATCTGGTGGTGAATTGATTGTGGCTGCCAGTACTGAAGCTGGTGAGCAAAGAGTTGTTGAAACTGGTGATGTAGGTGATAGGGGGAATGTTGTTGATAAGGGCAAAGGTTTAGCAGTTGATGTATCTGCCCAGCCGGCCACTGATGTACCAATGTTAGAAACTGGCAATGCTGATGTACTTCCTCCAGTTTCAGATAGTGATAGCAGAAGATTGGCTAAACTTGGCAATGATATTAAAGAAAGAAAGAAAATGAAACAAAGAAACCAAGCTGAAGCCAGAGCACATCTTGCACAGATTAAGTTGCTTGATATGAGTGATGCTCATCTTTTAGGAATCACTAAGGAGGAGTATGCCAGAGTAAAGAATGATCCCAGGATAGTTGACCAGTTGAAAGAAATGCTTGATGTTGAACTGGACAGACACTATCCTGAGGATGAAGCTGAATTTGATGCCAGAAATTTGAACATATCAGTGGAGAAGGCTAAGGAGAATAGGGCCAGTGGGATTCTAAAAAGAATTGAACATGTAAAAAAGGTTGTGAAAAGGGTTTTGAATCCACCTAGAAGGATTTCTCAACCAAGAAGACCACTGACCAGATATGCTGACCTTAGCACGTTTGTTGAACCAACTGGCGAAGTATCTAATGAAGACATCAAGTCTGTTGTACTGGCTGCTGGTGCTGGGAGTATAAAAATAACAAATGAATCTGAAGCAAGAAGCTATTACTCCCAGATCATGGCAACCAGAAGACATAGTGGGACTATCAATGGTGTCAATGTAACAATCAAGCCAGGCACCAAAGTCTTTCATGTTGAAGTTAGTTATACCAGAGGGCCACTGGTTAAAACTGACAATCCTGGTGCAATGCAGTATGGGTTCAGTGAATGGGTTGAAATGGTGAATGTTTTGGATGCCAAGGCACAAAAGAATAGGTTTGAGAAAGCATGGGTGAACTTCTTAAGGGGCAAGATTCAACACAAAGAAAATCTGGAGCTAAAGTTGAATATTGATCCTGAAGACTCACAACCTATTTCTTCAGTGACCAAGAAAAGAAGAACTGGCGAAGGGCCATCTCATTAAGTTCTCTTTTCAATGTATCTACTTGTATTTTATTTACATTCTGTAACTTGTATAAATTTCATTTCCTTGTATAAATGAAGTTACTAGTTTGTAACCACAAGGTAGATAATAGATTAGATCTAACAAACTTAAAAGAAATACCCAAGGCATTTATTGATCTATAAAAATGCCTTGGAAAACTTAGATAGATTTAATCAAACAAGTCTCTCCAGTTCACACTTGTACAGATACAAGGACTGAAAAAGAATTGCCAATATTTCTAGACAAATAGGGGGAATTTGTTAGGACCAGTTTACTGGTAAACTGGCCAGTCTCCAGTTGCACCTGGAGACCAGTGAAACTGGAGACCCAGAAGATTTGTCCAGAAATATATTGAAGTCCAGTTGCACCGTACAGTCAACGCAACTGAAGACTTCCTCCAGTTGAGAACTGACCAGTTGAAGAATCCTTCCAGTTGGAGTCGAAGACAACAAGTGGAGGATAGAGAATGACAATGGCAGCGAAGCCCAGTTGACATTCTAGTCAGTTACAAACTGGAGACCTTCAGTGGAAAGCTCTTACAAAGCTTTACACTGATTACGAGGAATTGACTTTTATGCTTTATGTGCTTTTACCCGGATAATAAGATTCATCTTATTATTTAAGTAATAAAAGGTACATAAAGCTGGTTGAATAAAGTTGCTTTATGCTGCAACTTTACACTGCATTTTAAGGAATTAAATGCTATTCCTTAAATGCTCTCAACCACATTTGTACGGCCAAAGTTAACATTCCAATGTTAACTTTGCCTATAAATACAAGTCATTGCACAACAAGAATATTTAAGTGAGAACACACTTCAAGTGAAAACTTCACACTTTGCATACCTGCAATATTCTTGGTGAACTTGTGCAATATTCTCTCAATCGTTAAAAGGAACATTTCACAACTTTAAGTGTTTCGATTGTTTAGAGAACTTCCAAGTGTAGATCAATTGTAGTTCATAGGTTGTTAGGATATTTACATACTTTGTATTATCTTGGTTCCGCAACAACCTTGTAATTTATTTAAAGTTAATAAATAAATTACACTTGAAAATTACATATTGTCTCACCAATTTACTTTACAAGTTATTTGTATTATTGCATTGTTCTTTACTTATTGTCACTTAAATAACTAATCTATCTAGAACTTGGTATATACTCTCTGTAACTGGTCGTCTCCAGTTCAGGGCTTATATTGAAAAGTAACTCCACCATCGACATTGAGGTGTCTTCAGGTAGTACCATCTATTGAGTTGGGACTTACAGAGTATGGTGGAGTTTGGGATGATCATTTGAAGTTGATTGAATTTGCTTATAGTAACAGCTATCATGCAAGCATTGGAATGCTACCGTTTGAAATGCTTTATGGTAGAAGGTGTAGGACTCCAAGTTGTTGGTTGGAGCCCGGCGAAAAGCAAATTACAGGTCCCGAAATTATAGAAATCACAGCTGAAAAAGTTAATATTGCAAAGGAAGCACTTCGTGTAGCTAGAGAACGACAGAAGACTTATGCCGACAAGAAAAGAAGGCCAGTTGAGTTTGAAGTTGGTGATATGGTGATGCTGAAAGTTTCCCCATGGAAAGGAGTTATTCGTTTTGGAAAGAAAGGAAAGTTAAGCCCACGATTTATTTGACCATTTAAGGTTTTGAAGCATATCAAAGATGTGGCGTATCAATTGGAATTGCCTCCAGAATTGGATGGAATCCATAATACATTTCATGTCTCTTATTTGAGGAAGTGTTTGGCGGAGGAGTCTAGTGTTATCCCTATTGAAGATGTGAGCATTGATCCGAGGAAAAGAATGATTGAAGAACCAGTAGCAATACTTGGAAAGAAGCAAAAGAAACTACGTCGGAAAATGATTGACCTTGTGTTGATCAAATTGAAGCATAACCATGGTGAAAGTCTAACATGGGAAACCGAATCCGTGATGAAGGAGAAGTATCCAGATTTGTTCATTTCTGATGAGATTCCGGAGACGGAATCCTCTTAAGGGGGAGGTAATTGTAATATCCCAAACGTTTTGTGTTTGACTATTTGACTTTCCGTTAGTTAACGATAGGTTCTTTAAGTTATGTGCCTTATATGTGATTATGAGATTATGTGCTTATGTGTTTAATGTGAAATGAGTAATGTGATGTTTAATAAAAGTAATCAAAGTGACGTTAAGTAAATAAGTGCTTGTTAGAGTGCTAAGACTCCTGGTAGAAAGATAAGCTAAGAAAGTTAAGTTTAGAAGTTGAGGGGTTCTAAGTGTAACATATTGGGTTGATGGCCAGGGGTTAGTGAGCAATTAGGCAGCCCTAATTGTCACAAAACTTCTGCAACGTGTGTGTGAAAAACCCCCAGCCGATCCCCCTCTCTTTCCAAGCAAAGACCCATTCGTTTCGTGCCGTTTTTGATCAAGTGTTGTTTAGATCTCGAGTCCCCTACATCAAGTGCAGGTAATATAGGTATAATCCTCTTTGAAATCTGATTATTTGAGTCATATATGAGTAATCAACCCAGGCCATGGGGTGTGGGTTGGGTTATTTGATTTAAACGTTTACCGATTTCATGTTATTCGGGTGATTGAATGATTGATTCATGTTGTAAAGGATTAAAGGTTTGATTGATGGATTTAAGTCATTAAAGGTGTTGTCAAAAAGGTTAATTTTATGTTCCCAGGTCGAATTAATGATTGATGTTCGTATGGGATTCGATTAAAGGGTTAAAAAGTTGGTTATTGGTCGAACTGGGCTTTGTGTGGCGCACAAGGCTTTTGTGCGGCGCATAAAAGCAAATTTTGAAAAATGGATTTCTGAAGGGTGCCCGTTATGCGGCGCATGGGTGGTTTGCTCAGAAAGTTGGATAGTTTCCGTGACGAATTTGGTTAATTTGTGCGGTGCACATCCCTTCCATGCGGCGCACAAATGCTTAAAATGGTTTTGTGCGGCGCACGGGACTTCCATGCGGCGCACAAATGGGTCCAGTTGGGTACTTAAGTTTTGTTTAGCTTATAGAACGATCTTATACTTATTATAGGTAGTCGGGAGCACTTAGCAAGCACTCTAAGATACTCTTAACTTGTTGGTAAGCTGTATCAATGTAAGATACACTACTTTGACACGCTGAAGGTTCAACAAAAGCATGGTTTTCATACATTAACTTCCCAAATGATATCTTGATTGTTTATGAGTATTCGGGGTTATACGGGAGGTGTTATGGGATATGTGAATGACCATTGAGGCCTAATATGCAGTCCCTATGATATGAAATGAAATGATGTGATATGAAATTATATGCTATGTTATGAGATGTATTGAAATGTGCATGTTCGTATAGCTTGTTCATCTAGTTCACTAGACTTATTAGGTTGCCATGACACGTGCACGTTTAAGGGCCCAAACGTTAATGTGAATTGATGTGATGTGATATGTGCTAATGCTCGAGCTATTTTACAGAGATGAAAGTGTTAAGCTTAACCCGTACATGTCTTTTCCAGAGTTGTGCGTTTGATGTGGTTGCTTGGGTGACTCCTTGCAACGAGGTACAACGTGGAGAGTAATACGGGAGGTCTTACCAACCCCACTTGTCTTGTACATACGGATTACTTAGGGATTGGCTTGCCATTCCTTAACGACATTGATGGACAACCGTAAGGTTTAATCATCTAGTCGGGTGGGACTTATGTCACCACTATATGATGTATTGATGTGATATGTAAAGATGCTAAAGATGTATAGGCACATTTAGGATGATTTATCCTATATGAATGATGTTAAATGCAATGATGTGCTGTTTTGAGATGATATGTGCCTTAATGATTTAATAGGGTTTTCATATAATATTTTAATTGGACAAACGTTTTATAAATGACGTGTTATCTTACTTAGCTAATTCGTTAGCTAACACTTGTTTCTTGAAATGTGTTGTCCCTTCAGGTTTAGCCAACTTTGAGTGTTGATGAATAAAGAGCGAGGCATGGGTAGATTGCTTGAAGATGATCATAGTTTACCCATAGTGGCTGCTCCTTTAGACCTTTGATTTATGTTAAGATTTTTATGGATTGTTAAGACTTGTGATCGGTTGTTTTATGTTGGGCAACCGATGGATTTCCATTTAGACTTGTTTCAATGATATGGCAAGTAACACCATTTAATGAATAAACCAAACTGAATTTATTGGTTTGGACTTTTAAATGTTTGTTCCGCTTTCTTTGACACCGTTAGGTGAAATTTTTTGGAAATCCTTATTTTTAAATGATGGGTGTTACATTCGGGTCTCTCGGTTGTTCATCACCCATCCCGTTTACTCTTGGTTGTTGGTTTTGATTTCTGTTTGGTTGAGGTATTACAATTCTGTTCGGTTCAGGTGTTTGAACTTTCTCTTCTGTATCTGAGTCCTCACCTGTTTTAAAGAACTTAGTTGCTTGCTCCAACCTATTAACCAACTGATCCTCTAAATTCTGGGCGGGTGGAACTTCACTTGCGGTTTCTGAATCTATTTTGACCGATGTGGATGGTTCTGGGTTGTTTTTCTGCACTAGACGACGTCTGACTTTTCCCAGATTAGATAAAGGACTAATCAAAGGTCGGCTAGAAGCTCTTGTGTTCATCAACTGACAAGAACCTGCACAATCACCACAAGCAAACCGTCAACCGCACCTGGTACAAATGAAATAAAAATGAAAATAAAATAAAATCTAATTAATAAAGCAATAACTTTCTCACAAGTGAATGTGAGAAAGGATCGAACTACAAAACTAAACAACTACTTAACAAAAGTCCCCGGCAGCGGCGCCAAAAACTTGATGTGTGAAATCGAGTCTTAAATTTATAACACGAAACTACCAAAAACTGACTACAACACACTCACAGGCAGTGAACCCGATCGCATGCAGTATAGTAACTTCGGTAAGTCCGAGGTCGATCACAAGGACTAAGTAAGCAATTATTCAAATTAAGTAGTTCAAAGTAAAAGGGGGTTTTGTGGCCGAATTACCACGTTGCAAAAATTAGTAAATTTGTTAGTAATCTCGAAAGATTAATCGAAAAGAATTCGGTATGACCGGGGCAGGGTTCGTCGGAAGACGAAAGTAAAAATGATTTTAATGACAATAATATTAAAAGGAGCACCTACTTGGATCAGCTTACATGTCAATCATCAGGTCTAAACATTACTTGCATTGTTGAACGACTTAAAAGGTAGTCAAGATGAACTCCCGTTATACTTGAAACTTTAATTGCTCGAAATATAGTTATCGCTCCCGCGAATAATTTCTACTCAAAACAATTAAGCATTAAGAACCTAAATTGATTTTATGATTTAATCTTTAAAAGCTTTCTTCCGAACTGCTTATCCGCCTAATCAGATCCCTCTATCATAGACGTTTACACACTCAAAATGGATTTAATTGTTTAAAATCTTTATCGCTAGTTTCTTCCGAACTCCAACGACTTTAGGTTAATTATAGACCGATTAACCGTTTCATAAATCAATTGACAATGACATAGATTTCTTCCGAACTTCTAATTACAATTATCAATCAATAAATATAAAAGATAAAAACAATATTTAAACTCAAATAAATGCGGATCTTCGATTAAACATAGAAATCATGTTCAACAATTGCAAGTAACATCAAACAACCCTATGACATGTTCACTATCCAAGTAGGTGCTGAGAGATTTAGCTACTCATGACAAGAAAAATAAAACAAACAATCATCAAATAAATATAATCCATAAGAATAATTGTATAGTAATAAAGTCTCACGAGAATGGTGAAGAAGTTGCTGCGAATATGTTAGCTGCTTGAATTCAAAACAAAGGAAAAATCCTTTCTCTTGCGTGCGGCTGCTACTCCACGTATCAAAACTCCTCAAGCACCTCAAAATTAAATGCCAACTTAAAGCACCTCACTTTAATTTTCGAATTGGTTTTGAGGATCACTTTTTGCGGCTCACCTTCTGCCCTCTCACCTCCTCTCGTCTCAATTCTCCTTTAAAACAATGAATAATCAATCATATTTATATTTGTAGGGAATTTGACTTTGATTAATTCCCAATTTTGTGCACCGCCTTTCTCATTCTCTCGGCCTCTTTCTTTTGGTCCATTCTCACGGCCCATACTAACTTTAATAATTCAAGCCCAAATTTAATTAACTAATCAAGAGCCCATTTTTGCTCTTGATGTCATACGACCAAGAAAACAAAGTGTGGACAGTGGACATTTGAGTTTGTCCCTGCAGCCGAGCTTGACAAATTGATTATCCCAAGTCTTTTACTCGATATTTATGCTGCGATGATGCATCACATTCTTCTTCTTACAAGCTTTAGTCCATTTTATTCCGGATAAAACTCTTTATTTAGCACATTTCACTTCAAAACGTCGTTTTCTCTAGAAATTAGGCCCAAGTACCTGTTAACATCCTGAAACACTAACAAATACCATAAACGCACCAAATGTATACGAAAACGACTCGAAAACCACTTAAAAACAACTAAATACATCGTGGGAAATGAGTATAAAATAAGGCATATCAAACCAACTTGTGGTGTATATAGGCAATTTAAAGATGGTTGTAAAAAAATCAGTTTTCTCCTTTTTTTGAAGGCGAAATTTGACTTGTTCAATATGAAACCACCATAAAACACACATATTAAAAAATGCTCAGCAAAAAGTTAAAAGGGTACTAATCCTGTAAAACGCAACAGTTATAATACGATAGACCCGCAGTTAGAATACAAATCCAATGGATGAAAATTAATTAACCATCTGGATCCAACGGTCTTGGAAATTCGAGAATAGATGGCTTAGATTTAATCTGACACTTGATCTAACGGCCAATGAAATTCGAGAACTTAAAGAATAAACGGCTGAGATTTAATTTCAGAGTTGATCCAACGGCCTTGGATATTCGGGAATCAAAAGCCCAGATCTAAAGTCAACGGAATCAAACGGCCCACATTGCAAGTCAAACTTTCCACAATTTTCGGACGTCGCGCGAACAATATATTAAGAATATTTATAAATATCAGAGTACACTAATTTATACAAGTCTAAACAAGTGCGACCCTCAATACTTATGGTTCCAGCACGCGGGTGAAAAAATATGCCCCTAATCATATGCATCGAATAAATTATGTAAACTAGACATCGAACGATTAATTTCTATTTCTTGTTATCGTGGAATTCGTCATCAAGATGGATTACCCTTACGCGGTCAACGAACTCCCTTTATCATAACTATCTATGTATATATGACCGATGAGGCGATGATTGTGTAGATGAAGTGTCAAACTCATATAACAAATCGATATAAAAACGACACGTAAGACAAGCTCTAAGAGCAAAGCGATATGATGACGACACGTAAGAAAAAAATGACGTGGCGAGCAAAGAGGTATGCCAAATCATCACTTGGAGATATAAAATTATATATATACTAGGTATTGCCCCGCGCGTTGCACGAGTTAACATAAACTTTTAACAAATATATAACTCAACAAATTAAATACTCAATATAAAAATAAAAAAAATAAAATTAAAAATTATTGTTCAAATAAATAAATAAAACATTGCAAACTTGTACGAAAACTATGTTTTAACTTTACATTTTAACTTGATTAAAATTGTTATAAGTTCCTCTTGGAAAACATATACTAACAAAAACATTACAATTTTGATGCCTAAATTTCGTATAAGCAAAAACGCATGAATAATTAACAGGTTTTATGACTTTATCAATTAAATGAGATTTATTTGAAAAACTTCAAGTATAATAATAAAAATAAAAACTCGTTATGAACTTGCACATCAAAGGTTACACCCCTAGCATGTTGTTCTACATCTTTTTTTCTTTTCTTTTTTTGATTGTTTTTTTTTTTTTTTTTTTTTTTTTTTTTTTTTTTTTTTTTTTTTTTTTTTTTTTTTTTTTTTTTTTTTTTTTTTTTTTTTTTTTTTTTTTTTTTTTTTTTTTTTTTTTTTTTTTTTTTTTTTTTTTTTTTTTTTTTTTTTTTTAGGAAAGGGTGGGGTTGCAGTTGAGTGTAAAATAACGGTTATTCATCTATCTGTCACTATGAGCAGTTAAGGATGTATAAAACCATCTACAATCTTTCACGTACCACTCCATGTATTCTAACCGTTTCATACTTTGTGTCCTTCTCTCCCCCCCCCCCCTCTCTCCCCCCCCCCCCCCCCCCCCCCCCCCCCCCCCCCCCCCCCCCCCCCCCCCCCCCCCCCCCCCCCCCCCCCCCCCCCCCCCCCCCCCCCCCCCCCCCCCCCCCCCCCCCCCCCCCCCCCCCCCCCCCCCCCCCCCCCCCCCCCCCCCCCCCCCCCCCCCCCCCCCCCCCCCCCCCCCCCCCCCCCCCCCCCCCCCCCCCCCCCCCCCCCCCCCCCCCCCCCCCCCCCCCCCCCCCCCCCCCCCCCCCCCCCCCCCCCCCCCCCCCCCCCCCCCCCCCCCCCCCCCCCCCCCCCCCCCCCCCCCCCCCCCCCCCCCCCCCCCCCCCCCCCCCCCCCCCCCCCCCCCCCCCCCCCCCCCCCCCCCCCCCCCCCCCCCCCCCCCCCCCCCCCCCCCCCCCCCCCCCCCCCCCCCCCCCCCCCCCCCCCCCCCCCCCCCCCCCCCCCCCCCCCCCCCCCCCCCCCCCCCCCCCCCCCCCCCCCCCCCCCCCCCCCCCCCCCCCCCCCCCCCCCCCCCCCCCCCCCCCCCCCCCCCCCCCCCCCCCCCCCCCCCCCCCCCCCCCCCCCCCCCCCCCCCCCCCCCCCCCCCCCCCCCCCTCAAGTATAATAATAAAAATAAAAACTCGTTATGAACTTGCACATCAAAGGTTACACCCCTAGCATGTTGTTCTACATCTTTTTTTCTTTTCTTTTTTTGATTGTTTTTTTTTTTTTTTTTTTTTTTTTTTTTTTTTTTTTTTTTTTTTTTTTTTTTTTTTTTTTTTTTTTTTTTTTTTTTTTTTTTTTTTTTTTTTTTTTTTTTTTTTTTTTTTTTTTTTTTTTTTTTTTTTTTTTTTTTTTTTTTTTTTTTTTTTTTTTTTTTTTTTTTTTTTTTTTTTTTTTTTTTTTTTTTTTTTTTTTTTTTTTTTTTTTTTTTTTTTTTTTTTTTTTTTTTTTTTTTTTTTTTTTTTTTTTTTTTTTTTTTTTTTTTTTTTTTTTTTTTTTTTTTTTTTTTTTTTTTTTTTTTTTTTTTTTTTTTTTTTTTTTTTTTTTTTTTTTTTTTTTTTTTTTTTTTTTTTTTTTTTTTTTTTTTTTTTTTTTTTTTTTTTTTTTTTTTTTTTTTTTTTTTTTTTTTTTTTTTTTTTTTTTTTTTTTTTTTTTTTTTTTTTTTTTTTTTTTTTTTTTTTTTTTTTTTTTTTTTTTTTTTTTTTTTTTTTTTTTTTTTTTTTTTTTTTTTTTTTTTTTTTTTTTTTTTTTTTTTTTTTTTTTTTTTTTTTTTTTTTTTTTTTTTTTTTTTTTTTTTTTTTTTTTTTTTTTTTTTTTTTTTTTTTTTTTTTTTTTTTTTTTTTTTTTTTTTTTTTTTTTTTTTTTTTTTTTTTTTTTTTTTTTTTTTTTTTTTTTTTTTTTTTTTTTTTTTTTTTTTTTTTTTTTTTTTTTTTTTTTTTTTTTTTTTTTTTTTTTTTTTTTTTTTTTTTTTTTTTTTTTTTTTTTTTTTTTTTTTTTTTTTTTTTTTTTTTTTTTTTTTTTTTTTTTTTTTTTTTTTTTTTTTTTTTTTTTTTTTTTTTTTTTTTTTTTTTTTTTTTTTTTTTTTTTTTTTTTTTTTTTTTTTTTTTTTTTTTTTTTTTTTTTTTTTTTTTTTTTTTTTTTTTTTTTTTTTTTTTTTTTTTTTTTTTTTTTTTTTTTTTTTTTTTTTTTTTTTTTTTTTTTTTTTTTTTTTTTTTTTTTTTTTTTTTTTTTTTTTTTTTTTTTTTTTTTTTTTTTTTTTTTTTTTTTTTTTTTTTTTTTTTTTTTTTTTTTTTTTTTTTTTTTTTTTTTTTTTTTTTTTTTTTTTTTTTTTTTTTTTTTTTTTTTTTTTTTTTTTTTTTTTTTTTTTTTTTTTTTTTTTTTTTTTTTTTTTTTTTTTTTTTTTTTTTTTTTTTTTTTTTTTTTTTTTTTTTTTTTTTTTTTTTTTTTTTTTTTTTTTTTTTTTTTTTTTTTTTTTTTTTTTTTTTTTTTTTTTTTTTTTTTTTTTTTTTTTTTTTTTTTTTTTTTTTTTTTTTTTTTTTTTTTTTTTTTTTTTTTTTTTTTTTTTTTTTTTTTTTTTTTTTTTTTTTTTTTTTTTTTTTTTTTTTTTTTTTTTTTTTTTTTTTTTTTTTTTTTTTTTTTTTTTTTTTTTTTTTTTTTTTTTTTTTTTTTTTTCCTCCGTTATTCTCTATGCTAAATCAACGATAATATATGGCTCTTCATCTTTACAGAGTATTGTAGCTATTACGCGAAAACTTTTGGAAAAGAATCCACAAGTAGAACAACCTGTATAAAATGGATCGCCACCGTCTGCTATAACTTCATTTGGTATAGGTTGGGGAGCTCAGGTGAGCAAACGCCTTTCTTATTTCGTAATTGTACTTATTTACGTTGACAGCTTTTTATATTTGAACCTACTCAACCGGCCGCAAAGTGACCAAAATGGAATACTTTTTTGAACTTCAGCGACGACGGAGGTGGAATATTTTTAATAGTAGACTTCTGTTTCATTATGTGAGCTCTACTTGATGAGGTGACTTTTTTTGACATATATATTTGGCATACTTGGTAGAGTCTGTGTACTAAAGTATATGTAAGTGATCGTATAATAAAGTGCTGTCATAGGTAGTATGAAATAATGGGGTACTAAGTTTTTTAGAATTGAGACATTGAAACATGTATTCCACGTACATGGGCTAAAGTTAGGATGGCTATATTCGATCAGTACAAGGGTTCGTTTAGATCATCAACTTTTCCGTAATATTAAGGTTGTTTTAATGGTGATATTTATTTGGATGGATATGCGGAATTTCATTTGGCAACAATGTGATTTTTGTTTTGTTATTTTGTTAGGAGCGAACTAACTGGACTAATGAATATACTTTAAATGATAATATTGGACATGGTTAATTTGTTGCTGGAGTAGTGGAGTGATTGCTGAGATGCAGAATGTCTCAGGTGTGCACCAGATACTTTAAATGATAATCTTGGACATGGTACTTTAATTATGTTTATATTTGTTGTTGAGTATGGTAATAGATTTCAAGCAGAATTCAACTATCAACACTTCTATTGAAATCATGGTTTAGGGTTTACGGTACAGTTTTTGTTTACTTGACCATTAGCATGGATTACTAATGACGTTATTATTTAATTATTGCAGCTCAAACCCTCTAAGAATCATGAACTTTGGAGGCAGTTCCCAAGTTCCAAATGGTTTTGTGCGTGTTCTGTAGGATGACGATGTTGATCCTCTTCTTGAGCGAAGCGTCTTTATCTAATTCCTTCCACTTTGACCTGGTGGGTGGCAAAGTTTGCTTAGGATATATAGTTATGTTAGATTTTCTCCGAGATGGCTAAATGGTTGAGTTGAGTAATGGGTTAAAATGTGTTTTGGTCAAAGAAGTCATTTTATGAGGTCAAAACAGGTCAGAATATGTCTTATAGAGCTTGAAAAATGATTCTTCTGCTGATCTATATGTATACAGATTTAAAATATATCAGGTAATTGCCAAGGCTCGTGTGTTGTTGCTTATCAAGTTTGTGGAGAAAAGAAGTGGTATCTCATTTGATGTAAGGTTACAGTGTTACACAATGTATGCATCTTCTTTTAATATGCTTACTTTGTTTATTATTAAAATGTAGGATGATTGCATTCAGACATCTGTTAGGATTCTTAGGAATTTTGTTATACATAGTATATGTAAGCATGGGCATGGTGTTTATGTGTAGTTCAAAAACAAAAGCTGACTGATTTTGTTACAAGATTCTTGGCCTGCCTGCAGGCAAGAAAGATTCAATAGAAAAGATTTATAAAGAGATCGACGAGGCTGTTTGAGCAGAATAATTGCACGAGTGGAATAAAAGTTTAGAGCAGAAGGAGGTGAGTCATATTTTTATATCTGCATTTATGCTTTATAAATATTAAACAGATCACTACTTCTATAAATATTAAACAGACTACTAGATGGGTTTACTACATCTACTAATAGAGATTATAAATATTAAACAGATCACTACTTCTATAAAAAATGTGTTGATTACATTTTTTTTCTTTGAAAATTGACTATTATTCACGTATAAACACCGACTCGCACAAATTGTGCTGGTTACATTAGATTATGAAAGTTAGCAATATATATTCATTTTTTTGTGTAGTCCGAGATGAAACTTTTTGGTGGATATGATACTATGACACTTAAAGCAACATTTTGGGAAGAAAATAATGGAACTTGAGAATGAAAAACCGGCAGTATAGGTAAATTTATACATAGAAGCAACTTTCTCATCTTTTACGATTTATGTTTCTATGATAAAGTTTTGGTTATTGGTGTAGAAAGAGAGGGACCGCTTGCAGGCTGAAACTGAAAATCTTTTCGTTACTTCACAAGGTCAAAAACAAAAGTTGCAAGATTTGCATTGCCACAAGTTAAAATCCCTCGAGTCACAGGTATACACATGCCCATTTAGAGTTTGAAGTACATAATCTACAAACATGTTTCAATTGTTCAAGTTTCACACCTTAGCTCAGGATCTTAAGAAGAAAAAAGACAGCCATGTTCAAATTATGAAGCATAAATAAAAGGGTGATGATGCCCCAAAAAAAAGGTACAAGATGAAATACGATTTATCAAAAAAAAAAAAAAAAAAAAAAAAATTAAAACAAAAAAAAAAAAAAAAAAAAAAAAAAAAAAAAAAAAAAAAAAAAAAAAAAAAAAAAAAAAAAAAAAAAAAAAAAAAAAAAAAAAAAAAAAAAAAACCTCATTTGATTTTCTTAACAAGTTTGTTATTATAATAGCATTCAGACTGTGAGGAGTGGGGCGGTTTTTGCCCCGACGCCGCCCTCCGCCGCCTGTATTCCGCCCAGCACACCGCTCCGAGGGGCAGCAAACACCAAAAAAACTATCCCGGCAAATATTGATCGCCCAAAAGCAACGAGAATAATATCAAGTTACTCAACTTTTGATCATTTTGTCTTAGAACGATTTCATTTTTTCATTTTTTTACTCAATCTATTTGAGCTACCCAGACTTATAGGAGGGTTTGGAATATATGATACAACATTTTGCAAACTTTTGAATATGTAATGGTGTTAGTGGAACTTAATTTTGTAAGTCTTGGAGTTGCATGAATAATGTGTAGTATTGATGTTTTTTGTTGCAAATGAAGGTCTGATTGTGATGGTCAACCGCATAATCATCAAGGTCTGTACGTGCCACACGCCGCAAAAAAAAAAAAACCTCATTTGATTTTCTTAACAAGTTTGTTATTATAATAGCATTCAGACTGTGAGGAGTGGGGCGGTTTTTGCCCCGACGCCGCCCTCCGCCGCCTGTATTCCGCCCAGCACACCGCTCCGAGGGGCAGCAAACACCAAAAAAACTATCCCGGCAAATATTGATCGCCCAAAAGCAACGAGAATTCCAAAAAATTTAAACGTTGAACTAGCCGTTTGGCTCTTTTTTCTTTTTAAATTTTTAATTAAACCCCTTATAAATACTCCATACTACTTATTCCTCATTTTTATACTCTTATTTCCATTTTCTCTCTACATTTTACAAAATCTTTTATTTTTTCTCTCTATATTCAAATGGCTTGGTCTCGGTCCGAAGAAATGAGTTTAACGAACGCTTGGGTCGAGGTGTCTGCCGACCCGTTGTGCGGTAACTACGAACGGGAACGTACATTTTGGTCGACAGTGACCCGTCTATTCCTCACTTATGAAAATCATTCATCAAACTATCGAAATGAAGACGCGGTTGCCTCTAAATGGCGCCGCATGCGCGCAAACATTCACGTATTTGATATGATGTTCAACCGTTTGAACCAAGCTCATGACGGTGAACACGGTGCAATGGTCGAAAGAACTATGACCGAGTACACGAGGGCATGTGGAAACACTTTTCATCACGTGGAGGAGTGGGAATTGGTACGAAGCAATCCGATGTTTAAACAAATTTAATCGTTTTAGTTGTAATATGTAATGTTTGGAATAATTGTTTAGTTGTGTTGTGTGATGTATGGAAAAATTAATAAAATTGTGTTTTTTTATATAAATTAGTAATTTAAATAAAAAAAAAATTTTTTAAAGGAGGCTCCTCCAAAGAGTTGTCTCACTACAAGAAAAAAGAGGGACATCTCTTTGGGGGAGCCTCCACCACATGACGGAAGTCGCCCCAAAGTCCCCCTACTCCTCATAGTCTCATAAGTGCCAAGGTTTTTTGGTCAGGCATAAAACTATGAGTTGCCGTTGCCTCAAATTTAGGATTTTCTTTTGATTTGGGTTGTGTCAATGCGGTCCCCAAGGCATATGCTGAAACGATCTCTTATAACATATTATCTATGCATATGTTATGCACTACTAGCCAAATGACCGCGTGGTGCAGCGGTGAGATGGTGGGGTGATAGGTCATAGAGTGTTATAGGTCATAGGAGGTGATCGATTATAGGAGGGGTGATAGGTCATAGGGGTGATCGGTGATGTGGTGATCTACCTGACGGACTCCGCCCTCGGATTTAAAAATTCATCGAAAGTATATCGAATGACATCTCTAATGAAAGAGCATGAAATTTTAAGAACACCCGTATAATTTTTATAATTTATCGATGTACGGTTTTTGAGATAAAAGATTTTGAATGAATTAGAGGAATAAAATGATTTATGGAGGAGAGAGAAACAAATAAGTGGTTGAGATTTGAGAAGAGATATGAAGATCAGTAGTTGAGATTTAAGGGTATTATAGGTATATTAGGTGATGATATTCAAATTAATGAATATAAGAGAGGGGTAATTTGAGTAGATCAAGTTCTTTTTTGAGAAAATGAGAGGGGATAAATACTTTATAAGGTAGTTTAAAAGTTTAGATAGATATTTTATGCTCATAAACCATTTGTCTCTTTTTGCCATTTGACTTCAAAAATCAAACTATTTTCCATCTAACTATATTTCAAGCAACATACCCTATGCTTTGACCATTTATGAATAGCGGGCTACTGACCTTTTACATACTCCATGTGTTGTTATATGTGTTGACGTTGCGATTTGGTTTAGCTGATGCAAATAACTTGGTTGCCATAGAGGGATATCATTAAGCCTTTATCTTCTATGTCCCCCACCTGGTCTAACATTCTGGGTGGAGAAAGTAACCAGGCATCATATTGTATAATTGTTGTTTTTCCATGTGTTATAATACACTACTTTATAGATACTCTCTATTTATATATACTTGGAGTAGTGTTCTAACTTTGTTACCCTATAGCAAGCATAGTTATTCTCATGTGTTTGATGTTTTGGGTTATGATGCGTATTACCCACGTACCCATCATAAAGCCCGGGTCTGGGCATTTTGTCATAATTTTGTACTCCGTAATTGATATCATATATTTTACAAATATATCATTAGAAGTGAGTTTATATTTATTGTTGCATATATATGTTGAAAATAAATTTTTTGAATCATCTTAGTTTACTAAATGATCAAACAATATAGTTACATTTGTCAAAGTCAATAATATACATTGCTATATATCAAAAAAATTTAAAAAAATAATTTAAGGTTATACGCGCATCGCGTGGGTCTAAGCACTAGTTTTATTTACATACGATAATAACATGAATATAAACTGAACTTCATGTTTAAAAACTCGGGGCCACCGAATCACTCACTTTGTCCTATATTAAAACGTCCATGTATCTAAACCAATTAATCTTCCCTAAGCTAAGGCTATATTTATCATTTTTCAAATCAACCTTAATCCCTAAAGCTATTTTTATCATTTTTCAAGATTTAGTACTCAAATATGGTTTATCTAAACCGTCCTTAGAGATGTGAAATGAGTATAACTTTACAAGATTTAAAATTTCCAGAGGCCCAACTTACAACAAATACTACTATAGTAATACACTTAATTTAATTTATGCGACTATCAATTATCAGTGATAAACAAAATGCACCACATCAAAGCTATGTCGATTATTCATATTAGAGAGTAACGCGTCAATTTATCTCACGTTAATGAAAAAATTATTATTCCAATGTTTTATTAACTATTTTGAAACGAAATTTAATATACTATCCTAATGGTAAAATAACTATATTTAGCTTTTGCGGTACAGTATCTTTTGAAGTTTTTTGATACTTGTTACTTGTTTTATTGATGATGGGTATGATTTTAAAATCGCTGCAATTTTGAAAATCGTGATGAGATTGAGGAAAATCGCAATGAGGTTTAGGAAAATCGCAACGAGAAATTGAAATTGCAATGAGAAATTGATAAGTCGTAATGATAAACAGAAAATCGCGACGAGAAATTGATAAATCGCGATGAAAGGTTAAAAGTCGTGACGAGAAATTGCAATGATGGAATCAACCAAGAACTTGGATCAATTTTAGAGGATCTCGATCTTAAAATCATTATTTCAACTTTAGCTTCAACCAAGAACTGACAAAGAGAAGTAAAAAAAATTAAGATACATTTTATGAAAATCAAATAAGAAAAAATTAAGATACATTCTATGAAAATCAACCTTCCATCAAAGAGAAGTAAGTCCAACCCATCTTCCTCACATGGAATTGCTGTGTATACCATATGTCCTGATGTCCATATGCATATGCAGTATCAAAATTTTAATAACCTTTTTTTTTCCAATATTTATCTCCACGCAGCTTTTAAACTCAGTTCAGCCCTTTTACTCGGGGCCCAACAGCACTTGGTTGAACCCTTTTATCCCCTCAGACCCAAGGTTTTGACTCTCGAATTTGTATTTTATAATAAAATGTCACCCTTATAAACTATTTGGATGCATTAAAATTATTAATAAGCTATTAATAACAACTTTTACGGCTGTCATTATTGTTGGTGTCTCGTCTGTTTATTAGGTCAATAAAGTGGGCTCCATTTTGGGCTTGTAGTTTCAGTCCAGTTTGTGGTGGTTGTAGCCCATGTGGTCATGTTTGGTTTAGTCAGTCCATGTTGTGTCAAGTGTTTATTTCAGTTGTTGGTTGTCCGAGTCTTGTGCTATTATTTAGAAAGTGGTACACGTTCATGGCAGTTACTATCCAGGTTATTTGTAAGGCTTTGTAAAGCCATTGTCTTTCTACTAATTGAATTAATCAGTTTTATGAGTGTTAATTGTGTTGCTAAATAACCACTACATGTGGTATCAGAGCGCAATTGTGAGGCATAATCGGTGAGAGAATAAAATCAATGGCAGAAGATACAGGAAAGTATCAAATCCCAAGTGTACCAAAGTTTGATGGTGACTATGACCACTGGAGCATGGTCATGGAAAATTTGTTCAGATCAAAGCAGTATTGGTCTGTTGTAGAAGAGAGTTATGAAGAAATTAAGGAGGGAATAGAAGTCACAGAAGCACAAAGGAAGAAGAATGAAGAGGATAGATTAAAAGATTTCAAAGCTAGGAATTACCTATTCCAGTCCATTGACAAAACCACTCTGAAAACCATCACCCAGAAGAAGAATGCTAAGCAAATCTGGGATGCAATGAAGGTAAAATGTCAGGGTAATGCCCGTGTAAAAAGGGCACAACTGCAGAGGCTAAGAAGGGAGTTCGAACTGCTTGAAATGAAATCTGGAGAATCCGTCACCAGTTACATGGGAAGGGTCATGGTGACTGCAAATAACATGAGAACCAGTGGAGAAGATATGAATGATGTGAAGATCGTTGAGAAGGTGTTGAGGACATTGACAGACAACTTCAGTTATGTAGTCTGCTCAATTGAAGAGTCCAACGATCTAGATAAAATGTCAATAGAGGAACTGGAAAGCTCACTGCTAGTTCATGAACCAAAAATGGTGAAGAAAGCATCAGAAGATCAAGTCCTGAAAATCGAAAATGAAAGTAGTTATGGAAGAGGAAGAGGAAGACGGGGAGGAAGATCAAGTGGAACCAGAGGAAGAGGCAGAGGTCGCGGTAGATGGCAATTTTACAAATCTACAGTGAAATGCTACAAGTGCCACAAGTTGGGGCATTTCCAATATGAGTGCCAAAAATGAAGAGAGGGCAGTAAACTACGTGGAATTTGATGATAACGAAGAATTGGTGCTTATGGCAGTAATCGAAGAAGTTGATGTTGAAGATTGTATTGACATAGAGAAATATAAACAAGAAGAGTTGAGTCTGATGGCAACTCTAGAAGGAAGTAAGAATGGCAGAGAACACTTATGGTTCTTAGATTCAGCTTGTTCAAATCACATGACTGGAAATATGATGTGGTTTAGCAAACTGGACAGAAGCGTTCAACACTTTATGAAGCTTGGAAATGACAAAAGACTGGAGGTCAAGGGCATTGGAGATATCAGAATGATTGTGGATGCTTCAGTTCAGGTAATATCAAATGTATACTTTGCTCCTGAACTTACATCGAACCTTATTAGCATAGGGCAACTTCAAGATAAGAATGTTGCATTTGTTATTAAGGATAGAGTGTGTAAGGCTTATCATTCTGATAGAGGCCTAATATTTTCATCCCCAATGACGAAAAACCGCATGTTTCCCATATATGGTACTCCCGATGTGCAGACAAGCTGTATGCTTGTGAGTGACAACAATGAGTCTCAATTATGGCACAAGAGACTTTCACATGTCAACTATAAAGCAATTAGGACAATGCAATATAAAGGAATGGTTGAAGGGTTGCCAAAGATTATAGAGAAAACCAAAGTGTGTGATGTATGTGAAATTGGCAAGCAAACAGAAATGCTATACCAAAATCCACCAAATGGCAATCCATAGAAAGATTGCAACTCATACATACAAATATATGTTGCCCCATCAAACTTGCTTCAAGGGGAGACAAAAGGTATGTCTTGGTTTTTATAGATGATTATTCTAGAAAAACATGGATATATTGTTTGGTGAATAAATCAGAAGCTTTTGAACATTTTAAAGTGTTCAAAGCCCTGGTCGAGAATGAAACAGGAGGAAGGATTAAGTGCTTAAGGAGTGATAGGGGGGGTGAGTTCACCTCACTGGAGTTTAAAACATTTTGTGATGAAAATGGAATTAAGAGGCAACTTACGGCTGCCTACACACCCCAACAAAATGGGGTAGCCGAAAGAAGGAACCGCACTCTTATGAACATGGTACGATGCCTTCTTATGGAGAAAGATATGCCTAAAAGTTTTTGGTCAGAAGCTGCCACTTGGTCATGTCATGTGTTGAATAGGTGCATTAGTAGGGCGTTGGATGATAAAGTTCCGGATGAATACTGGTCAGAAAAGTAACCTAAGGTAGATTACTTAGGATATTCGGTTGCACATGCTATGCTCATATTCCAACCCAGTTGAGAACTAAGCTAGATGATAAGAGTCGTAAGTGTGTTTTCCTTGGTATTAGCACTGAATCCAAGGCTTACAGACTTTATGACCCTGTGAAAGAAGAGATTGTGATAAGCAGAGATGTCACTTTCAATGAAGATGGAAAGTGGGATTGGCATCATAAGGATAGTAATCTTGAAGTTTTGGATATGGAAGAAACTTATTCTGATGTTACTAAGGAAAATGGGATAGGTGAAGCTACGGATGGTGGAGATCCACCAATGTCAAGCAACACAGTGATTTCCCAGCAATTCAATCATGGTCAAGAACCAGGTCAGCATTCTGGAACTAATGAATTCACTAGTACTAATCAAACTACTGAGGTGCAGGAAACATCTATGCCACGAGTCAGAAAGCCACCTGGATGGATGGATGATTATTACACTGAGTTTGCAGAAGATGAAGTTGGATATGTCATGTTCAGCTCTCTTGATGATCCCACAACATATGAGGAGGCAAGCAGAGATGAAAAGTGGGTAAAGGCTATGGAAACCGAGATAGCTGCAATTGAACGCAATGACACTTGGGAGCTAATGGATGCTCCTCCAGAAGCTAAACCCATAAGTGTTAAATGGTTATACAAAACCAAGCTCAATGAGAAGGGTGATGTGGAGAAGTACAAAGCTAGATTGGTAGTGAAGGGGTATGCCCAAAAGAAAGGGGTAGACTATAATGAAGTTTTTGCTCCTGTAGCTAGGTGGGACACCATAAGAACTTTTTTGGCTATAGCTGCAAAAAGGCATTGGACAGTATACCAATTGGACGTAAAAAGTGCCTTTTTACATGGTGAATTAAAAGAGACTGTCTATGTTGAGCAGCCTGCTGGATTCATGAAATCAGGGGAGGAGGCGAAAGTGTACAAACTGAAGAAGGCCCTGTATGGGCTGAAGCAGGCGCCTAGGGCGTGGTACCATAGGATAAAATCCTATTTTAAAAGGGAAGGGTTCAAGAAGAATGACTTTAACCGTACTCTATTCATTAAAAGAGTATGGAACAAGGCACTGATTGTGAGCTTGTATGTTGATGACCTCATTTATGCAGGTAGTGATTTCATGATGTGTGAAGGTTTTAAGAACTCAATGAAAAAGGAGTTTGACATGACAGACTTGGGAAGAATGAAATTCTTCCTTGGTGTGGAGATCCAACAAAATGAGAATTCTATCATCATGTGCCAAAGCCAATATGCTAAGGAGATTCTAAAGAGATTCAAGATGTGGGAATCAAATCCCGTCAAGGTGCCTATTATCCCAGGTACTACTCTGACTAAATCTGGTGTAGGGGATGACGTGGATAGCTCTATCTATAAAAGTTTGGTTGGCAGTCTCATGTACTTGACTGTCACCAGACCTGAGTTAATGTATGTTGTAAGCCTAATCTCTAGGTTTATGGCAAATCCAAAGGAGGATCACATGTTGGCTGCAAAACGAATTTTAAGGTATGGTAAGGGAACTTACAACTACGGGCTATGTTACAGCAAATTAATTGAAGGGAAATTAGGGGTATTCACTAACAGTGATTACGCAAGAGATATTGAGGATGGAAGATGCACTTCTGGGTATGTGTGCATTCTAAGCGGTGCATCAATTAGCTGGTGTTCGAGAAAGCAGGACATTGTAACTCTATCCTCCACGGAAGCAGAGTATGTCGCTGCTGCATTGTGTGCGTGTCACTGTGTATGGCTAAAGGGTTTGATGAGTGATATGGAGGAAAAATTGGAAGATGCGATTACCATACTCTGTGATAACACTTCTGCAATTAAGTTATCAAAGAATCCAGTAATGCATCGTCGGACCAAACACATTGATGTTAGATACCATTATCTTAGAGAGCTCGTGAATCAAGAAACAATCAAATTGGAATTTTGTGGAACCAGGGATCAACTAGCAGATGTACTCACGAAGCCATTGAAGGAAGAGGTGTTTGTTCGCATACGAGAACTGTTCGGGGTTACTATGATGAAACAAGATGAATGAAGAACAACTGAGGAACCAGAGCCTGAAAGAAAAGTGCAAGTGTTAAACAAGAATCGTGATTTCTTGTTTAGGGGAGGATTTGTTGGTGTCTCGTCTGTTTATTAGGTCAATAAAGTGGGCTCCATTTTGGGCTTGTAGTTTCAGTCCAGTTTGTGGTGGTTGTAGCCCATGTGGTCATGTTTGGTTTAGTCAGTCCATGTTGTGTCAAGTGTTTATTTCAGTTGTTGGTTGTCCGAGTCTTGTGCTATTATTTAGAAAGTGGTACACGTTCATGGCAGTTACTGTCCAGGTTATTTGTAAGGCTTTATAAAGCCATTGTCTTTCTACTAATTGAATTAATCAGTTTTATGAGTGTTAATTGTGTTGCTAAATAACCACTACAATTATCATTTTTATAGTTTTTACACTACAATAAACATAATAGTTCATTACACAATATAAACATTCGTGTATAGTTCATTACATTCTAAATTATTATTATTAGTAATATTTTTGTTTTTGTCTTAATACCTTGTCTTGATGCATGGTTTGCCTCAGACCCGGTTTATCTTTTTATTCATTAATTAAGGCTGTTCGGATAAAAGGTGTGTTCGAATATATTGTTCGTACAAATTAGTCAACATTGTTGTTTATTTTATGTGCCGAATGAAGAGTTAGTGAAAGAAAATCATTTAAAATGAACACGTCAAACAGTACTTTGTGACTTTTTTAGTTAAGTCATACATTATACATGGATATACATTCTTCAATTTTAAAACTCTCCACTTTCATGTAGCTATAATATCTTAAGAATCAGACAGAAAATGTGTTATAAAGATTATTTTCCATATTGTATTGAATTTTATTTTATTCAATGTTACAATAACTTTGTATTCTCCACCATCATTGGTTTTTTAGAACGGTAACCAACCGCGGTTATTGGCGGTGTTGATAGGCCGATCACTCTCCACACTTGTCGATGTCACACCCTGTTCCATTGTTCGGATTGAGTTTTTTTGGGAGGAGTGAGATACTCTAAATATAAAAGATTGTTAAGCATCGTCAAATCAATCTTTTATTTCAACAACTTCTCAAACTTTTTCTGCAGCATCACATTGTCCATCACTAGTGTCCCATATATCCAGCAAATTGTTCATGCATTGCATGCACCATTTATAAACCAGAAGTGTTATTGGCTCTGAATCTGCAGGTTGATCCTATTTGGAAAGAGATGACGTTTGTCACCCTCATACTGTAGATATTGATCAAGGTATGCATTTGTGATCATCTCAAGGTGCTCAATCGATCTCATAAACTGGAATGAGATAGCGCTTTTTAAATCCAAAAACTCAATGCCAACCAACAAAACAGTTCTTGGTAATGCTTGATACAGATTTTCATAAGCTTGTTCAATCAAGCCCACTTCTTCTCTTTGGAGCTTGGATTTAACCGCACAGCGACACTATAAGATTCCTTAAGCCTCTCAAGAGCAAGAATAAGAAGCTTTGTCTCATGCTCATAAGACAAAGACGGAAAGGTATTGGCGACTAATGTACAATAAAAATCCACTCTTGATCAGAATAAAAGCTTATGAATCTGTAGCATATATAGTTTGTCAATCATTTGTAGCTTTTGTTATACGACTTTCCAGAAATCATTATAAAAAAAGGTTTACTGTACTTACCAAACGTGCTAGATGCTTTGCTGGTAACTTTTAAACTCATTGAATCAAACATTTTGTGAACATCACATTTTTAAACCGAAAATAAAAAACCATGATCATTGAGACATTTTATTAATCACTTGTGTACGTATGTAAGTCACGTACACAACAAACAAGGGCAAAAATAGGTGCAGAATAAATAAGATGTATGAAAATTACTTAAGCCATAATTAAGCAAAATCTCCCATATAGATTGTTTCACCAACTTCCTATAATCTTGAAATCACCACTAGGTCAGTCTTGGAGTGATTCATGCTTTGCCGTTTTAATGGAAAACAACAGATTGAATTATTAAACAATCCAAATTAAACATCAACAACAATCCAAATACAAACAAGTACAACAACTAACTGATAGTATATGATCACGTAAAAATGAACGTATGTCCGGAAATGATTTAAGCCTACGGGGTCACACGTCTCGACACAAATGTATTTATAATTAATTAATATATTAGTGTAATTTATTAATTAATTGGATCACGAATTGAACTAACGACCGTTTATTAAATGTTAACGGTAAAATACTAACGGTGTTAACGGAGGAAGGGTTATCTTGAAATTTGAAAGGAGAATTCTAGAACCTCTTTTGGAGGGGGCCGGTTTTGGCATAGGGTTTTAAACCCTAATCCTACTTATTTTCCAAGTAAATCAACCCTAATCTATACCTATAAATACAAGGCTTAGGTTAAGGGGTTTTATATATACAATTACAAGAAAAGAAAAACCCTCACAATTCTCTCCTCCTTCTTCTCTTCTTTCGGCCGTAGCAAGCAATCCCTAAAGGGATTTTTGGTTTAAGTTGTTCGACAAATCAAGAAGAGAAAACCAAGTGTTCGTGATCAAGTACTAGCATACGTATATCCGTGTGTCGTGTGTGCATACGTAGAGGGATTTACTTCAAATCCTCATAAAGTTTCTTGCTTTATTATCTTCAAGTAAAGGTACATGTTTTCTTCCTTGGTTAATTAATTAGTTCCATAGTTTAATCTTCCGTTGCGTGCTTTGTGATTTAATTTGATAATTTGTTATATAACCCAACAGTGGTATCACGAGCCTACTATGTGATGATTAATTACCAAAAAGATCAAAATTTGAAGGGGGGTTAGGGTTCATGTGGATCGAAATATATGTATAAATTTTAGATTAATTTTTGTTAGTTTATAATGGTTAATATTAAATTAAATGGAAACAAAATTAATTTTATTTATTTATATATGTTTCGAAAATCAGATCTAAAATAAAAAAAAAGTTTTTTTTAAACCCTATTTCCAAGTTTTGATCTTTAAGCATTATTATGTGATAATTGCATACGTTTATGATGTACCTTTTAATTATTTAATTGTTAAATAGAAGTAAAAATAATGAATTTTTTTTTTTTTAAACCCTATTTCCAAGTTTTGATCTTTAAGCATTATTATGTGATAATTGCATGCGTTTATGATGTACCTTTTAATTATTTAATTGTTAAATAGAAGTAAAAATCATGAATTTTTCATGCAAATTATTCATGATTATTACTTAGATATATTGACATGAAATCTTGATCATTAGGGTTAATTATGCTAGATAATTGAATAACTAATTGTGTGACAATGTGATTATGTTTTGTGAAAGTTCTTGTTTGACACCAGTTCACTAAAAAAATCATAACTTATCAACCGTAAGGAGTTGGAAGCCGAATTTTTTACAGTAGGTGCTTGACTCATGGGGATACAACTTTTGTGTTTTGAGATAATCCTAGTTCGGCCTTCTTCAGTGCCAGATTTGGTCGTGAAGCTGCTGGATTTTCCAGATCAGCATCTTGTTATTTATGGTAGATAAATCTGTTATAAAATTTTGGCTTACGCAATCAAGGCAACTTGATGCATGTGGTCTCTTTCCATATGAAAGAGGAGCCAATCTTATACCATAGTGACAAAAATTAGGTTGATTACCTTAATTGTTAAGTTGTTAATTTAGTAAGTATAATTTTGCCTTTTATGAAAATTGTGTGCAAAATTGTTTTTGGAAAAATAAACTTGACTAATAACTATCGAAATAAGATTTTGTTTATAAAATTTGTGCCCTAAAAATCAAGAGATACACCGGCTCACCCATTTGAACAAACTCTAAGAGAGGTATAAGTCGGAGTGCGTTAGCCTCCTAAAAGGGCGGGTTTTTTAATTGCGTTCATCGCAAACCTTTGCCCTTGCGCTTCTTTGTGCGTTCAAATGGAGCTACCAAGCTCTTTTGTATTTAAAGGCAATAAAAATGAGTTTTATAAACATATTATGTTTAGAAGATATGCATGAATCTTCAAACATAACTTTTTGATCACACATCAAATTGATTGACCCAATAAACTTAAGTCATTGCCATCCAACTCGTAAAGGACACTTGTGGCTGTTGTTTTACTCACTGGTACACAGTGGTGAAATGGCAGTTGCATGGAAAATCCCACTCACTGGTACACAGTGGTGGACAAATTTGCGCGTTCTTGGTTGGACGACTTAAAGCGAGTTAAGCGGTGAGACCTTGACCCGTGGCAAAAGATGGGACAAAACATGACTACAAATCGCTTGATGAATCAAGTGTCATTTGTAGGTCCCATTCTTACTAGGAATTGCACATGAAATGCAATTACTGCTCGTCACTTACCTTTTGAGTACAATCATTTCTAGCAGATCAACTGATGAAATGATTGTATGTCAATTGGATCCTAGCCTTAATGAAATTAATTGTTTATTTGATAAACATTGGGTAATTGATTTCCTAAGGATTTATTATCGAAAATACTGATTTTTGAACTTAATCTGTTTTGTAAATGGCAATGAATCCTTCCACAAACACCAATGCTTTTCGGCAAATGTTTGAAAGAGAAAAGCTTAATGGATCAAATTTCAATGACTGGTATCGTCAACTGAGAATTGTTCTAAGAGTTGAGGAACGCATGGATGTCATTGAAAGGCAATGGCCAACCGAACCAAGTGCTGAATCCACAACAGCTGAAAAAGCTGAATATAGGATTCAGTACACTAGATTCAATGAAGTTTGTTGTTTGATGCTTGCGAGCATGTCTCCCGAGCTTCAAAGGCGTTCGATAGCCTGGCGAGCAAAGATTATCTGGACCTCCTCAATTGGAGAACTTCATCAGTGTCACTGACGCGTTAAATAACAAAGAAAGCTCCAGTTAAGGATTTAACATTCCCAGTTCGCTGATGAGATGTTTAAAGGTTTTCTCATCGAGAGGTTTTGTAAAAACATCAGCTAACTGTTTGTCAGTGGGATGAAATGGATTTCAATGTCTCCTTTCATAACATGATCTCGAATAAAATGATACCTGATGTCAATATGCTTTGTTTTGGAGTGCATCACTGGGTTGTGAGATATAGCAATTGCACTGGTGTTGTCACAAAAGATTGGGGTCCTTGTATACTTTTGACCATAATCTAGTAACTGGTTCTTGATCCAGAGAATCTGGGCACAAACTGGCCGCAGAAATGTACTCTGCCTCGGCAGTGGACATAGAGACTGAAGTCTGCTTCTTACTGGTCCAACTTACCAGTTTTCCTCCAAGGAAATGACAACCACCAGTTGTTGATTTTCTATCTATCTTACAACATGCATGATCAGAATATGAATAACCCATTAGATCTAATCCTGAGCCTTTGGGGTACCAAAGACCAAGATTAGGACACCCTTTCAGGTATCTAAAGATACGCTTTACAGCGTGCAAATGTGATTCTTTAGGGTTAGCCTGAAACCTGGCACAAAAACATGTTGCAAACATTATATCTGGTCGACTGTCAGTTAAGTACATCAGTGAACCAACCATACCTCTATAGTCAGTTATGTTAACTGGTTTGCCAGTTGGGTCAGAGTCCAAATTCAATGGTGCTGCAATAGGTGTGTTTTTCGATGGGATTGAATCATATTTGTATTTTCTTAACAAATCTCTGACATATTTTCCTTGGTTTATGAAAATTCCATTTTCAGTTTGCTTAATCTGAAGACCTAAGAAAATGTTAATTCACCCATTAAACTCATCTCATACTCAGATGACATGATTTTAGAAAACTTTTTACACATTGCATCATCAGTTGAAACAAAAATAATGTCATCAACATAAATTTGTACCAATAAGATATTACCTCTTTCTTTCAAGATAAACAAGGTATTATCTATTGCACCTCTTTGAAAGCCATTTTTAAGAAGATGTTTAGTTAAAGTATCATACCAGGCTCTTGGGGCTTGTCTTAGACCATACAATTCTTTGTTCAGTCTATAAACCCAATGAGGATGCTTCTCATCGATGAAACCTGGAGTCTGCTTAACATAAACTTCTTCTTCCAATGTTCCATTTAGGAACGCATCTGGAAGACCTTGAACTGCAGATGGGCTGCATAAGCCAGAAATATTCTTATGGCTTCAAGTCTTGCAACTGGAGCAAAAGTCTCATCAAAGTCAACGCCCTCTGCTTGACAATAACCCTGGGCAACTAGTCTGGCCTTGTTTCTTACAACATGACCATCTTCATCCATTTTATTTCGGTAGACCCATCTGGTACCAATGGGTTCTTTCTTTAACCCTGGTGGACAAGGAACAAGCTCCCAAACATTGTTCCTTTCAAACTGGAGGAGCTCTTCTTGCATAGCTTCCACCCAGCTTGGGTCTGTCATAGCCTCGTCAATCCTCTTTGGTTCAATTAAAGATAAGAAGGTGACGTTTAAGCATTGCTCACTGGTGGCTCTTCTAGTCTGAACCCCACTATTTGGATCTCCCACAATCTGTTCAATTGGATGTGCTCGAGTCCATCTAGTGTAATGACTAGGCTGGTGTAACACAATATCAGTGCAAGTCACCTGGCGATCTTCTTCAGTTGCAGCAGCATCTGGAGAAGGATCAGTCCAAACTACTTCTATATCCTCATCAGAGTCAATGAGGTCACGATTTGCATCATGAAATTCTTCATTCAAAGGCATTTCTTGAAGAACTGGAGAAGATGGAGTTTGAACTGGTGCTGATATTGTAGTGGCACGTACATCAGATCCAATCACCAATTCTTGTGGTAAGTTGAAATTGATGGAGGGATAAAATGATGTGTCACTGGTGGTGTTCTTCTTCTTAACTGGTTCCAGTTTGTTGTAACTGGAAGCATCTTTTGGTGAAACAACTGACTGATGAACTTGGTCAGTTTCACCAAAATTGATTGGAACGACTGGAGAGATATCAAGGCTTGGTCTCTTGTTGATTGCTTCAGTTGATTCATCGAATGTGACATGAATTGTCTCATGGACCTTTTGGAGTCTATAATTATAAACTCTAAAGGCCTTTCGAATATCTAAATAACCTAGAAATACCCCTTCATCAGCTTTTGCATCAAACTTTCCAAGCTGACTGGAATCGTTTAAGATATAAACTGGGCAACCAAATACATGGAAGTATCCAATATTTGGTTTACGATTCCTGAGCACTTCATAGGCAGTCTTCTTATGTCTCTTGATGTAGACTGACCGGTTTTGGGTGTGACAAGCAGTTGCAACTGCCTCAGCCCAAAACTGGTGGGAAGACCAGATTCAGATAGCATACTTCTGGCGGCTTATATCAGTGTGCGATTCTTTCTTTCAACAACTCCATTCTGCTCTGGAGAGTGAACTGATGAGAAGTTTTGAGAGATGCCAGTGTCATTGCAAAATGTTTCAAGTACCTTGTTTTGGAATTCAGTACTGTTAGAAATATAAATTAGTGGTGTTTAATTATAAATAGAGTTACATTTGTAATGTTGTTAAAGTGCAAGGGGTCTAGATGAAACTTGTAATGTTTAGGATATAAATACCCCTTGTAACCACATTATGTAACTAAGCCTTTTCATAATAAACACACACTTAATCTAATCACTTTCTCTCTCCTCCCTATCATCTTCAACCTCCCATTCACACACAAACACACTTTACACACACTATCCATAATTCCACCATTGTTATCACAATTAAGCTCATTTTCATTTATATCAATTGGTATCAGAGCATAATCGGTGTATCCGAACGATCCGCTAATCATTTTCTTAACCGATTTTGTTCAAATTTTGAGATTTGAGCTTAAATTGAATCTGAAAATTTCTGTTTTGTGCTTAATTTGAAGCTGAATTATGATTCTGAAATTGATTCTGAAATGGATTATTGGTGATTTTGATGGATATATGTTCAATTTTTACAATTTGTTTGGTTTTTAAGCAGTTATTCGTATATCTCTGCAAACAATTATAAGAAGAAAAAGTCAAAAGTTTTTTATTACTACTGCTGCTACAGTACACATTCTCGTGAATCAATCAACTTTTCAATTTCTTACATTTTACATTTATTAAAAGAAAAAGAAAATAAAAAAAAAAGGCAGAAAAAGAAGAAAAAGAAAAACAAATTGTGATCCAGAACTTCTCTCTTCAATTCTGACTTCATTGTTGATCGAATCAAGCTGAAAATCATAAGGTTTTGTTCGCAATCGAATTCTGAACGTTTTCATCTTTTTAATTTTTCGAATCGTTGATTTTTGGTGACAGTTGATATTTCCGGCGAAAGGTTGAATTTCCCGGCGAGCTTTAATTGGCTTAATTTTTAGTTAGGGTTTGTTCGCGGTCTGTTTGTGAGTGTTTTGGAGTTAATCTCGTGGTGCATTTCGGAGAAACAAAGGAGAAATCAAGGTTTTTGTGTTTTCCGGCGAGGTGGTTGGTTTTCCGGCCGACGTGGTGATTGTTGAATTTTTTTTCTTTCAGCCACTTACCGAGATATATTCACGGCCATAATCTTGTTTCGTCGTGTTTGCCGACCTCACACCTGACCAAGTCTTCTTTTTACTCGTATTTGCCGAAGTAGGTTCACGACCAGAACTTGTGACCTCGTGTTTGCCGATGTAACTCCTCGACCAGCATCATCATACTCGCATTTGCCGAGTTAGATTCACGACCACTTTTTGAATCACCGTGTTTGCCGAGCAAACGGATCTCCCAGAAACACCATTTGCCGAGTTGGACTTGCCAAATCTCCCAAAACCCGTGTTTGCCGACTTCTTTCTCGGCCAAATTAACCAACACTTCCAAAACAACTCATTGCCGAGATTTTTGCTCGGCATCCAAGTCATTTCAGACTTAACCAAATTCCAAACCATCATTTGCAGAGAAAATACCTCTGCAACCAATACAAGTGAAAGAGTTAGAAATTTTTTATCAAAGTTTTTCCCATTTCAACACACTGCAGAGATATTATCTCGGCATTCAATATAACTTACACTTAGAAAATTTTTCATTATACCATTTGTAGAGATTTTACCTCTGCAAATCGATTTTTTTAGTCAAACAACCCATATTTTCAGAATTTTTTTTAAGTTTACACACTTACTTGTCAATTCTTTTCCATCTTTGGTGTGTCATTTGAAGAAATTTATTTCTGAAAACCTCATTTGCCGAGATAAATGCTCGGCAAACCGTACAAATAGCACTTTCGATCTTCATCACTTGAATCTTGGCTGCGTGTTGTACTTTCTTGAGTCTTTTACGTGTTGAATCTCTAAAGAGAAGTGTTAGAGAAAATTTTGTGTTGGACTTAAGAGTAACACAGAGTTATTGTTGTTTACATGAAACGAATTGTTTGTGAAATAATCGTTGGTTTGTGTTCAAAGAAAAATAGAGAGAGATAACCAGAAATTTTGGTGTTCAAATTTTTTTTGATAAGATATGTACGAGAGAGAGAGTGTTACAGGTAAAAGAGTCTAAATTTGTTTTTAATAAGAAAAGAGGCAGTGCATTTTCACGTGTTCAACCTTATTTGTTTTAATTCATTTGAGTGTGGCAGAGAAATACCGTGTATTGGGTATTGTGTTTCACTAGTAAAGTGTGTCATAACATGTTTCAAAAGTTGAGTTGTCAAAAGGAGATCACGCGTGCTTGAGAAATTGTATTGTTACATCTCAATTGGGTTTAGAAAACGTGTTAGAGCTGTCAAAGTGTTGTGTCAACATTAAGATTCCTTCACGTGATTGAGGTGTACGTTTGGTACTTTATTAATTTTGAAGTTCACGCAAACTTGAAAAGAAATGTGATAACTTGTACTGACATGTGTTTGAGAGTTGAATGTTGTTAAATTTGAATAAGTTTTCATGTGTTTTTGTCCAATAAAAGAGGTTCCGTGATTGAATTGTAAAGTCAAAAAGTGTTGTCAGGCTACTGTTTTGTGAGTTGTTTTTTTTTCATCTTCACGTGACTCCATATTCCATTTCATCAAAGAGTAAAAAAATTTTTAATTCAATCCAAATTTGTCTTGCACTGACTTTTGTTTGGACCGTAAACTTCGTTTTGGGATAAAAAAAAAAATTGGACTTAATTTCATGTTAGTCTAAATTTGTTTTGGGCTGAAATTTGCCTTGGGCTTATATTTCATTTTGGACTAAAGTTTCTGGTCATTTTAATTGGGCTAGTTATTTTTTTTGGACTAAGTTTTCATTAGGCTTATAAGTTTAGTAAGTTGGGCTTAAGTGTGATTTAATTTGGACTGAAAAAAATTTTACTTTGGGCTTACATTTTTCTTTAATCGGGCTAGTCATTTTTGTTGGTCATAAATATCTCTTGGGCTGAAACTTGTTTTGGACTAATTCGTATTGGGCTAAAATTTTTATGTTCTTGTCTTGAATTGTTCTTTTATTAGATTGTCAACAAGTTTTGATTCAACATGTCTCTTAAAATACCGAACAATTTTGTTGCGAGGGTGAAAGATTTTTTGATGGGTGAAGAACCAAGTTGGGAAGAAATACGTCGTCATGATAATCATATTTGTTGGTGTGTCAAGTCGTATCCATGTGCAGTGGTTGTTTTTGAAGAAAACAAAGTCGATGTGAATATTTTTAAAACCCTTGTGAGAGAACACAAAAGTTTTCAACTTGAAATTGACCAACTCAAATCCGAGAATAAAGAGCTCAAATCTGCAAATGATCTCATTTTGTCCAACATGGAAAGTATTCAAAAAGAAAATGATCATTTGCAATCAAAGATTCTCAAATTAACAAATGAGTTGGACAATTCTTCCAAAGAGCTCAATCCAATTGTTTTGGACAATCAATCAAAAGAACTTGTTTTGCAACAAAAGATTTCTGAGCTTAACCATGAGTTGCGAAATAAGTCCACAATTTTTGTGAGCAAAGAACAAAGATTTCCGAAAATAATCAAAGATCAACAAGATTACATTTCATCTTTGGAATCCAAGCTTTTTGAGAAAGATACTCTTGTTTCGAAATTGAAATCTAATGTGTCAACAATTTCTTTCTCTGATTTAAATGCTTCGGTTACAAAACAACTTGAAAAGATGGAGAACCGAATTGCATCTTTTAAATCAAAATCGTTGGACACAAAGCTTGAAAAACCCATGAAACAATCGAGTAATTCTACGATTCCAAAGACTGAGGTGTCAAAATGTTTTCCAAAATCTAATTCATCCAAACCAAAAGTTGATGTTCCAAAGAGGGTTTACACGGGTAAATCTTCAAAACCTTTTGAAAGAAAGGTGTCTCAGTTTACTAATTACTCCTTGCAAAAGGGTAAGAAGTACTCTAAGAAACCTCTTTTTGATGGAACAACTACTTTTGTGTCTTTTCTATCATTTGAGGATAATTCTGGACATATTTCACAAACAAAATCTCAGTTGACTAAATCTATATGGAAGCCGATTTCTAAAGATAAGTCAGTTGAGTCAAAATCATTCAAATATTCATTTTCGGAACTTTTTGATCTTGCACCAAAACCTGTGAAAGCAGTTGTGCAAAAAGTGAATGATTTTGCTTCGAAAAATCATTTTTTAAATCAATCTCCCAAGATTGGAAACTTTTCAAAGAAATCAAATGATTTTTCACCGTTGCTTCCACGAAAAATCTTTTCAACTAAACCACCGGGTTTTAGTTCTTCGTGGAATGCAACCTCTATTCATCAAATCGATGAGACTTACATTTGGACTTTCAAGAATTCAAAAACCATTGGACCCAATCTTAAATGGGTTCCAAAAGTGATTTCCAAGTGATTTGATGAATAGTGGCTTATGCACACATCAGTGTATAACCCGTTCTAAAACCGTGTTTATAATTTCATCAATTTTTTAGAAAAATTCCAAAAAGATTTTCATTTTCTTATTTTAAAAATCCAAAAAGATTTTCTCTTTTCATCATTTTTAATTTGTCTTTTAGTTACTCACAAATTATTAGGATGAGATGCAAGGCATCGAACGCCTTTGTGTACTGCTTTTGTTGTTTCATTTTTAATGTTTGTGAGCAACTTTCAAACTCTTTACTCACCCTTTATATGTAAAAACTTTGTTTATATCATGCATATATTTAGGGGGAGTTTGTTTATAAAACCAAAACTTCCAAGTGTTTAAACTCATTTTCCATTTTTAAAACACTTTGGAAGATTTTCAAACCATTTTCGATCAAATTCAAAGAAGTTCGGTGTTAGATTTGCACATGAGAGTTTAGGCCACTCATACATACTCCATGATCTTGTCATCGCCGATGAGATCTAACCCCGGAGTTATATTCTCAATCTTAGATTGTGAGGGTTTTTGAGTGTGATGTTGTTTGTGCAAATAGGACATGAGGGAGTAGTCGAAAAGTGAGAGGTTACGGTGAAAAAGATGATGTGAGAAAGGGCTAAAAGAAATGAAGCCCTACCCAAAATTATCAAAAAGCCGGGTCAACACGTTCCTATCGGATTTCATTTGTTGATTTCTCGATATTGAAGAAGACTTCATGGACCCAGTGAAGCAATGCACATCTTTTCCTAACCACTCAAGTATTTCTTAACAAATGCTTGTTTTATTCTCACGGAGATTTTCACATTTCTATAGACTCTTCATTTGGAAGACGTTGATATTGAAAAAGGGAGACACTCTGCTCCGGTCCCCGACTTCATTTGATCACTTATCGAGTCTAGAGCGTACTTGAAATATCTTTCATTTGACTAGGACACATAGAGTCTTTTTATGTCTTTGTGACATTGCATATCTTTGTGATATTGCCGGAACATTCGTAGTGATATCATATTTTTGATATTCCACGATGATCGAATGGAAATCCTACCAATGCTAACATCTTTTCCAACGTTGAACGTAGGTCTCACATTTTCATTTTATGAATTTTTTGAGTAAACGAGAAGTCTATGTGACCTCGGATTTTATTTCCCAAAAGTCTTTGAGGATAATAAGACATGGTCATCGAACGCCTTTGTGACACTGACCATGCATTACATTCTTTAAAGCAATCTATCGGTTGAAAAGCCATAGACCGAACCATTTAGAGATAAGCTTTGTGCATTTCTTGATGATAATGGGAAGTCCTAAAAATAGTAATCGTATTTTTAGGCCACACCATTAATCCTTTTGATTTTTAGATGCGTCAACGGATTATTTTTATCCGGTTTTCATTTCTCTTCACACAAACACAAACACCCTATTAAAATCTTTTTCCAAAAACGCAACCTCACATTCTAGTTCACCAATAGGTTCATTGGGAATTGGGAATTGGGTTGGGTTAATTTGCGTGCTTGTTGTTTGTTGGCATCTACCGTTTATGCTATCAATCATTATTGTATGATGAAACCGTTTCATATTTTCATCATAAGGGGGAGAAATGATTATATGATTGATAGATAGAGTTCAAGGATATAGGTAGAATTTGATTGGTAGAATTTGTTCGAGGATGATTGTTGTGTTCGGATGTTCAAAGGATCGTTAGTTTAGGTGAAGAGAGTGAATACTTATCGTGCTATGTTGAAAGATTGTTTTGAGAAAGTTAAAGGATTGATTCAAGATCGAGTATATTCAAGATGATGTACATGGTCGATATTTGAAAGATTTATTTGAAATTTGACCATTGTTTGATGATTAGAAGCGATGAAAAGTTTGAGATGAGATGAAGTTTGTTATTTTGATATTAAGTTCGTTTATAGTTAAAAGAGATTGTTCATTTGAGGGGGAGCAAGAGAAAACTCATAAATCGTTAAATATGCTCCGAAATGATTGTTTGTTCGAGGGGGAGCAAGAAATTTGAAGATAATTCGTTTAGTTGATAAGTTGCTCCAAGAAAGAAATGTTTGTTTGAGGGGGAGCAAGAATAAATTGATCAAAGAATCAAGTGCTCCAAGATGTTTATTGATTCAGAGACAAGTTAGACCAAGAATTGAAGTTTTAAAGTCAAATCAAATTTCCGCATTCCAAAACCAAGCTTCCGCAAAGCCAAAAGAATTCAAAGTTAAATCAAGCTTCCGCAATGCCAGGAGAATTTAAAGAAAACCAAGCTTCCGCATCCAAAAGAATTCAAAGTCAAATCCAAGCTTCCGTATGCTACTCAAAAGTTCAAGTTACTTCTCCAAGCAACATCAAGTTGAAATCAACATTCAAAAGTTCAAGTTGTGAAAGCTCAAAAGCTACAAAGATTTCAAAGATGCTTCCAAAGTATTCAAAGTTGTAAGAGAAGATCAAGATTTTATAAGTCATCGTCAAATATATTTGTTTGTTGAGAAGATTCAAAGTCAAGGTTGATACAAGACATTGAAGACAATGAGAAAGCTTCAAAGTCCAATCAACATTGAAGATTTTCAACAAATGGGCTCATCATATTATTTAAAGACCGAAGACGATGCAACATTTACAATTCAACACCAAGGGGGAGATTGTTAGAAATATAAATTAGTGGTGTTTAATTGTAAATAGAGTTACATTTGTAATGTTGTTAAAGTGCAAGGGGTCTAGATGAAACTTGTAATGTTTAGGATATAAATACCCCTTGTAACCACATTATGTAACTAAGTCCTTTCATAATAAACACACACTTAATCTAATCACTTTCTCTCTCCTCCCTATCATCTTCAACCTCCCATTCACACACAAACACACTTTACACACATTATCCATAATTCCACCATTGTTATCACAATTAACCTCATTTTCATTTATATCAAGTACCATTGTCACTTCGCAACTGACAAACTTTTCGAGTATACTTGAGCTCAATTCTTTTGATGAGCGAGATGATTTCAGCAGGTGCATCACTTTTGGATCTGATGAATACCACCCAGCAGTATCTGGTGAATTCATCAACCATAACTAGAGTGTACTTCTTTCCAGCTCTAGTTTGAACATTCACTGGACCAAAAAGATCCATATGTAGCATGTGAAGAGGTTCAATGATGCTAAAATTTTGCCTAGTTTTGAAACTGGCTCTTTTCTGCTTGCCCATCTCACACCCTGGACATGGCTTTTCTTTATTAAAAGAAATATGAGGTATCCCATCAACCAGTTGTTTGCGAGACAACTTGTTAATGTTTTTAAAATTAAGATGGGATAATCTTTTATGCCATAGCCAGTTGGTGTCCTCATCAGCCTTGGTATAGAAACATTGCTCTTTTGGAGCTGGTTCCATATCCATGATGTACACATTTCCTTTTCTTGGTGCAACCATCACCACTTTCCAATCCTTGTTAAATATGGTGCCTTGTGCAATATCGAACAAAACTCTGAAGCCATCATCACAAAGTTGGCTGACACTGATCAGGTTTTATTCCAAACCATTCACAAATGCAACTCTTTTGAATTCGACTTGTCCATTATTGAGCACACCATATCCTTCAGTCTTTCCAGATTGATCATTACCAAACGTCACTGTCGGTCCATCTTGGACAGTGAACTCTTCCAGTAGGGGCTTACATCCGGTCATAGTCCGGCCAGCAGCGCTGTCCAGATACCAGATATTCTTCTTTCGATCGCCCTACACATACACAAAAATCATTAGTTCTTTTTGTGAACCCATCTTTTCTTGATGGGTTCGTTGGACTTCTCTAAAGAAGTCACAGTTGACAGTTGTGGTGTTGAACTGGAGGCTGCATCTGGAGCTTTTTCACCAGCTCCGGGTGCAGGAGTAAAAACGATTGGTACTAGATACTTACTTCCTTTATTTTTACCAGATTTCGTTCCAGATGGAACATTCTTTTGATTAGGTTTTGAAGGGAGTGTTTTAATAATCTGTTTGAAAACTGGAGGTAATGAACCTCCTTCTAGATTGTTAATCCGGGCAGTACAACTCTGAACCTGTCGAGACAAAAGTTGGAGTTGACTTTCCAAATTAAGCAAAATATTATTTTGTTCAGGCAACTGAACCATGGACCTTGGTTCAGCTGGAGTCTTAGTCTGTCGGGTCTTGGGCACCTTAGACTTTTGAGGTAAAGGCTTGTTACCAGTGGCCTTTTTGACTGGAGCTTTAGCCTGTTTGGCTCCAGTTTTAACCTCAAAGGGGGTGGTCTCAATGGTTTCAGTTTCAACAGCTTCAGGTTGATCATAAGGTGTTTCAACCTTGAGAGCTGGAGGCAATGCATGAAGGTCTGGTATGAGAGCTGCCATCTCCAGATCTCCAGATTTCCATGCATTTTTCTGGGCATCGATAGTTCTTGAAAATGCATCATAGTTCTTACCAGATGCTTTTACCCATGACTTGATAATCTTTTGTTCTTTTTCAAGATTAGAAAATAGTTTTTGATTATCAAGTTCTAAAGCCTCAATCTTTAAAACTGACTCCTTGAGAGCCAACTGGACACTTTGTAAATCATTAAGTTGTGGCTTAACGTTGTTCAGTTCAATTAAGATAGTGTCAAGATATCTTTCACTATCAGCTCTTACAGTTTCCACATAAGCTAAATCGCCACTTAATGATTCAGCCAGGTCAAGTTTCAGTTCAGGGTCAACCTGGTTATCATAGTCACATACCTTTTTCAAGATGATGTCCACCCATGTTCCAGTGATGACATCTTCTTTTGCCACGTGCTGCTGCTGTTGATCTTCCAAGGCCATGAAACACATGTCCCTTTCCTCTTCTTCATCAACTGATGAGTCATCAGAGTACTCCCATTGTCCCTCAGTTTGTGCCATTAAGCACTGATCCTTTTCCTTTTCCATGGACAGGAGGGCAATCTGGGCCTTAAGCTTCTTGTATTTAGCTTTGTAGCTATCATCAGGCCGATTGAAATTAGGGACAGGGGGGCCAGTTTGGTTGTTCAACTGACTAGATCTGCATTCCTTCATAAAGTGACATTTCTTACCACACTTATAGCATGTAAGATTGGTTTTATCCAGAGAGCTGGAGCTGGAAGCATTGTTGGGGCCATTAAATCTTTTGGATTTATGCTTAAACCTGTTAAAGGTTTTAGCAATCATGGCTACCAGATCATCATCGTCAGTTTCATTACAACCATCACTGTTTTCAGTGGTCAGGCCAGAGTTCAAGAAACTGTTTAACATCTCCTTCATTGAGTGTGCCTGGACACTCTCTGCAGACATTAAGGCATCACAAGGTCGCTCAGGTACACTAGCAACCTTGGAACTCTGGGCATGGTTCATGGCATCTTGCTCAGCCACCAGTCTTGCAGCATTATTATCTTCAGTGAATCTGAAGGCTCCATAGAGCGATGCAAGAGTATGGCTGTGCAAGGTTTTACCTTGTCTCAAGACAAGAAACATGTTTTCCCATTTGGAAGGAAGAATATCACAAAACTTCTCAAGAAGAATATCCTTATCCTTCTCTACACCCAAGCCTCTCAGCTGATTAATGAGGCTAGAAAATCTGGTGTATGTACCAGTTAGACTTTCGTTGGGCAAGGCAAAGAAGGATTCATACTTCTTGTTCAAGGCAACTTTTCTGGTGACAATAGTGTCATCACCTCCTTCAAACTGAATAACTAATTCATCCCACATTGACTTGGCACTGGGGAACAACACGAGTGTTGGAATTAGATCTTCAGGGACAGCTCCAAGGATCATGTTCTTGAGTCTGGTGTCCAGATCAACAAGTCTACGATCCTCATCCGACCAATGGTCTTCGAGCTTTTCTCTTGAACCTCTTCTTCCAGTTGGATCAAGAAGAGGACTGACCCCAAGAGACATGGGTATATATGGTCCATCCTTAAGGATTTTCAACATATACCTTTCAATCCCACCAAAATGCAAAAGCATTCTAGCCTTCCATGTACCGAATGTCTCACTGTTTCCATCGAATTTGGGAACAGGAGTGTTAGAGTAATGTACATGGACGTAGCTTGGGGCAGTAGGAGGAGGAGGATTAGTATTAACATTTTGAAAAGGTTGTGCATTATTATTCAAGGGGTTTTCACCTGAACCAGAACCATCTCCACCTTCAGTAGTGTTCATCTTAGCAGATCTAGGCAAGTTTATTAGCCTTCTGCTCTGATACCACTTGTAAGTCCCAACTCGATAGATGGTACTACTGAAGACACCTCTATGTCGATGGTGGAGTTACTTTGCAATATATGCACTGAACTGGAGACGACCAGTTGCAGTGTGTATATACCAAGTTCTAGATAGATTACTTATTTAAATGACAATAAGTAAAGAACACTGCAATAATACAAATAACTTGTAAGATAACTTGATGAGACAATATGTAATTTTCAATGTGTAATTTATTTATTGATGTTAAATAAATTACAAGGTTGATGCGGAACCAAGATAATACAAGAATGTAAATATCCTAACAACCTATGAAATACAATTGATCTACACTCGGAATTTTTCAAGACAATCGAAACACTTAAAGTTGTGAAATGTTCCTTTTAGCGATTGAGAGAATATTGCACAAGTTCACCAAGAATATTGCAGGTATGCAAAGTGTGAAGTATTCAACTATGTGAAATCACTTAATATTCTTGTTGTGCAATGACTTGTATTTATAGGCAAAGTTAACATTGGGATGTTAACTTTAGCCGTACAAATGTGGTTGAGAGCATTTAAGGAATAGCATTTAATTCCTTAAAAAGCAGTGTAAAGTCGCATGTTAAAGCAACTTTACACAACCACCTTTATGTACCTTTTATTACTTAAATAATAAGATAAGGCTTATTATCCGGGTAAAGGTACATAAAGCATACAAGTCAATTCCTCGTAATCAGTGTAAAGCTTTGTAAGGGCTTTCCACTGATGGTCTCCAGTTTGTAACTGACTAGAATGTCAACTGGGCTTCGCTGCCATTGCCATTCTCTATCTTCCATTTGTTGTGTTCGACTTCAACTGGAATGATTCTTCAACTTGGTCAGTTCTCAACTGGAGGAAGTCATCAGTTGCGTTGACTGTACGGTGCAACTGGACTTCAATATATTTCTCGACAAATCATCTAGGTCTCCAGTTTCACTCTGGACAGTTTCACTGGGTCTCCAGATGCAACTGGAGACTGGCCAGTTTACCAGGTGAACTGGTCCTAACAAATTCCCCCTATTTGTCTAGAAATATTTGCAAGTCTTTTTCTAGTTCTTGTATCTATACAAGTGTGAACTGAAGAGACTTGTTCGATTTAAATCTATCTAAGTTTCTAAGGCATTTTTATAGATCAATAAATGCCTTAGGTTTTTCTTTTAGGTTTGTTAGATTTTAATCTATTATCTACCTTGTGGTTACAAACTGGTAACTTCATTTATACAAGGAAATGAAATTTATACAAGTTACAGAATGTAAATACAAATTACAAGTAGATAACTGAAGAAAGAACTTAATGAGATGGCCCTTCACCAGTTCTTCTTCTCTTGGTCACCAAAGAAATAGGCTGAGAGTCTTCAGGATCAATATTCAACTTTTGCTCAAGATTTTCTTTATGTTGAATTTTGCCCCTTAGAAAGTTTGCCCATGCTTTCTCAAACCTATTCTTTTGTGCCTTCGCATCCAGTACATTCACCATCTCCACCCATTCGCTGAACCCATATTGCATAGCACCAGGATTGTCAGTTTTAACCAGTGGCCCCCTGGTATAACTAACTTCTACTTGAAAAACTTTGGTGCCTGGCTTGATTGTCACATTTACACCATTGATAGTACCACTATGTCTTCTGGTTGACATGATCTGGGAGTAATAGCTTCTTGCTTCAGATTCATTTGTTATTTTTATACTCCCAGCACCAGCAGCCAATACAGCGGACTTGATGTCTTCATTGGATACCTCGCCAGTTGGTTCAACGAATGTGCTAAGGTCAGCATCTCTTGACAATGGTCTTCTTGGTTGTGGAATCCTTCTTGGTGGATTCAAAGCCTTCTTCACAACCTTCTTAACATTTGCAATACGTTTAAGAATCCCACTGGCCCTAATCTCCTTAGCCTTCTCCACTGAAATGTTCAAGCTTCTGGCATCGAATTCAGCTTCATCCTCAGGATAGTGTCTGTCCAGTTCTACATCAAGCATTTCATTCAACTGGTCAACTATCCTGGGATCATTCTTAATCCTAACATACTCCTCCTTAGTGATACCCAAAAGATTGGCATCACTCATATCAAGCAACTTGATCTGCTCAAGATGTGCCCTGGTTTCAACTTGGTTTCTTTGTTTTATCTTTTTTCTTTCTTTAATATCATTACCAAGTCTGGCCAGTCTTCTGCTATCACTATCTGAAACTGGAGGAAGTATATCAGCATTGCCAGTTTCTAACATTACATCAGTGTCCGGCTGGGAAGATGCATCACCAGCTAAACCTTTTCCCTTATCCATCACATTCCCCCTATCAACATGCTCACCAGCTTCAGTACTGGTAGCAACAACCATTTCCCTACCTTCTTGTCTTCCAGATGAAGATCTTCCAGGTGCAACTGGTGGAAGGACTCTACTTCTATCCCCCTTGGCAGCATCTAGACCTGCCCTAATTCCTTCCCATTCAGAGGGGTGAGATGGCAACCGGTCAAGAGGCTGCCATGACTGCATGTCCTTACACTCCTTAAAAATCCCACACATCATCCTGAAAGACCTCAAAGGTGGTTGGTTTCTTTAGACTGGGTCAAAATATTTGCACTAACTTGTTCTTGACCAGTTTTTAGTTCATTTAAAAGCTTGGAGTCTTCATCCAAACCAGAAACCACCTTTTCCTTTACCTCTTCATCCTTCTTCTTCAGATTCTCTACTTCAGTTGTCAGTTTTTCTAAAGATTGAGCATGTAGAGATACCTGGGTGTTCAAATTCTCTATGCTGCCTCTCAACTGGTTGATCTCACTGGTGAGTGGGGCCAGATCAACCTGAGGAGTGGCCAGCTTGGTGATCTCAGATATCACCCTTTTAACCAATTGTGCTTCTCTAGCACCCAGCGTATCCTCTATCTTTTGACCAACTGAAGTCATCAACTGCTCTCCAAGTCCAATTACATCTAGGCCAGGTTTTTCAATCAATTCCTTAACCTGCCTTTCAATCTCTTTCAAGTCAACTTCTGAAGTTCTGACAGTGTTTCCCAGCAAGTTGGAGATTGAACTGGTGACCTTGGACTGAGTTAGGTCAAAGGCTTCCTTTAAAGTACCAGCCAGATTGTTGCAGCCAGTGACCAACTCATTAAGCTTTTTAAACACCAAGTCTTCATTAGATGAAAACTTGTTTATCCCCAGATCAACCACCTTAATGTTTGTCAAATGATCTTTGTGGTATCTGGAGAAGGACTTGGTGTTTTTGTCAAGTGTCTTCTGAATCTCCTCCACCCTGGTTAGAAGGTTTTGGAGATCGACTTGAAGTGAGACAACTTGACTGTCCAGTGACAAAGGAGAAGGTGTCACTGGACCAGCAGCAGTTACTACTGGAGCAACTGGAGGAGGCAAACTTAGACGAAAATTTATGTTTGGGGGTAAGACGACTGGAGATTCACCCTCTCTCCAGTAATTGAGGCGTAAGGCATCCCTCAATACATCGGCTGACAAGGTACACTGGATTGTTCCATCCTTTAAAGTGAAACTGATGGAGGAACAATCGGAAGAAAGAACGGCAGTGTACCAAAACTCACATAAGTAGTTGTGAAACAACTTGCGTGGGTTTAGAGAGAATGAGGGTCCTATTGGAGAATCCTTCAAAAACTTTTGAATTCTACCAATAAGGGTATCAGACCCTTGAGATCCTCGTAAGCTTGCCATCGGATTATTGGGATTTAGTTTGATGGCCGAAGCATTACTAGGAGCACCAGATGCCGGTTTGACATCTGGTGAAGGAGCATATGGAACAGTCAAGAGATTTACATCTCTTGAATGAGATGATCTAGGTGCCATTGAAAATGAAATTGAAAATTTGGGAATTAGGGTTCTTGATTTATGAAGCAGAGAGAGAAATGAAGCAATTTTGATGATTGGAAGTAAATGAAAGAATATAGAAGAGAAGTAAATGAGTTCGGAGTAAATAAGGGTATTTATAAGGGATTCAAGATCCCAAGGAAATACCAAAAATTATATTTTAATAACCAAAATCCTTTTTGTAGATATTTTCACAAAGTTGGTTTGAATTTTGAAATAAAATAATAATTTGCCATGTCAACATTAAATGCTACCATGTCAGCATTAAATGCTACGACGGCTTATCTTACCCACGCGCCTACTCACTTTTTATTTTCCCAATACAAACAGTTGTCAAGTACTAAAATGGCTTGAAACACGTCAGATCACGATATCAAGTGGTTTAAAACACTCGAGTATCATCACGTGTCACAAATATTGACCAAGTATTTCTAACGTTATAAAAATTAAGACAAGACTAAACCTGGTAACTGGAGGATCAGTCCAATACCAGTTTCCAACTGAAGAGTTCTCCAGTTGCATTTTCAAACAAAAATAAATTTTAGTCAGAAAATTATTTTGAGTCTTTCCTTCTAAAATGATGATCCAGAAATCGATTAGTGCCAAGATAGTATCACAAAGGCGTTCGATAGCCTGGCGAGCAAAGATTATCTGGACCTCCTCAACTGGAGAACTTCATCAGTGTCACTGACGCGTTCAATAACAAAGAAAGCTCCAGTTAAGGATTTAACATTCCCAGTTCGCTGATGAGATGTTTAAAGGTTTTCTCATCGAGAGGTTTTGTAAAAACATCAGCTAACTGTTTGTCAGTGGGGATGAAATGGATTTCAATGTCTCCTTTCATAACATGATCTCGAATGAAATGATACCTGATGTCAATATGCTTTGTTTTGGAGTGCATCACTGGGTTGTGAGATATAGCAATTGCACTGGTGTTGTCACAAAAGATTGGGGTCCTTGTATACTTTTGACCATAATCTAGTAACTGGTTCTTGATCCAGAGAATCTGGGCACAGCACTGGCCGCAGAAATGTACTCTGCCTCGCCAGTGGACATAGAGACTGAAGTCTGCTTCTTGCTGGTCCAACTTACCAGTTTTCCTCCAAGGAAATGACAACCACCAGTTGTTGATTTTCTATCTATCTTACAACCTGCATGATCAGAATATGAATAACCCATTAGATCTAATCCTGAGCCTTTGGGGTACCAAAGACCAAGATTAGGACACCCTTTCAGGTATCTAAAGATACGCTTTACAGCGTGCAAATGTGATTCTTTAGGGTTAGCCTGAAACCTGGCACATAAACATGTTGCAAACATTATATCTGGTCGACTGGCAGTTAAGTACATCAGTGAACCAACCATACCTCTATAGTCAGTTATGTTAACTGGTTTGCCAGTTGGGTCAGAGTCCAAATTCAATGGTGCTGCAATAGGTGTGTTTTTCGATGGGATTGAATCATATTTGTATTTTCTTAACAAATCTCTGACATATTTTTCTTGGTTTCTTGACACTTGTAGCAACGGGTCTTGTCCCTACATTCTGTTGCAAGATGTCCCGACTTCCCACACTTATGACACCTTCTTGTCTTGTCGGAACATTGACCTTCATGAACATTCTTGCAAAAAGCACACCAAGACCCATTCTTCTTTTTATCTTTGTCTCCACTTGAGCTAGAATTCCCACGAAACTTCTTATTATTGTTATTAGATGACCAATTTGACCTTCTTTTGAACCCTGCTTCCTTGCCATCAACCTTCACCACAACTTTCTCGCTTTTGAAGTCATCATCCAACCTCTTTGACTCCTTAATAGCCGCCGATAAAGTCACATGTTGTCTACATAATCCACGATAACTAACGGGGAGACCATCACAATAAGCCTCAATTTGGTCCTCCTGCCTTCGAACCAAGTGTCCAACAAACTTCAACTTCTCCATAAACGAGTGTGCATATTCAGAAATTGCACCGGGTTTAGCAACCAACGATCTAAACTCCTTTTCGATCAACCTTAACTCACGCGTTCCCACATACTCCTCTAGAAACTTCTCCTTAAATGTTCCCCAAGGCATAACTGCAAGTACCTCAGGAGTCATAGACACTGTAGTAGCCCTCCACCAATTACGGGCATTCTTCTTCAACATCCTACTAGCACACAAAACCTTCATATCATCCGGACAATAGCAAGATGCAAAAACTACCTCAATGTCCTCGATCCACTCCATAGCACCCACTGCATTTTGGGTACCATCAAACTCCTTGGCACCACATTTCTGAAAACTTTCATACTTAAAGTTATTAACACGAGGTGCATTAACAACTCCAAGTCCTCCACCATTAACTTCATTAACACCCACGGCTGCCATGGATGGTTCAGCACTTTGGGAGGGATTAGAGTAATTCCCTTCCGAACGCTCACCCCTTTGTTCACTCCCAATCCTTTCTGCATTTCTTTCAGCCCTCAATTGAGCTAACTCTTCTTCATTTCTCATTAAGAGAGCTCGGATAGCTCTCAATTCTTCATGTAATTGGGCTTGATTGGGAACCTGCTCTATTACTAGGTTTGCCCTATCTACTTTAGATGTGGTTGGTGGATCACCAAGACGGCGATTTTGTACACGGGGTAGCCTTTGCTCTACTTCATTTCCAGCCCCGTTTCCATTAGGAGGAACACCACCACCATTCCCTCCTGCTCTTTGGTTACTAGCTCTAGTGTTTGCCATTAACTCTACAAAGCAACAATGACGGTTAGCAAAAGTTAAAGAGTGACTACATATGTTAAGGCTCTACTACATATAACTACATTATCACACACAATAAACAAGCCCTAAATCACACTCTCACTCACTCCCCAACCCATCTTAGAGCATTCCACTTCATTAGCTAGGCATCCTACTTAAGCCAATCCTACTTCTCATCGGTCTAAGTCCAAAATCCTACAGCATAAGTCAAATTTTGGTTCACTTAAACCAATTCTCTGATACCAACTTGTAACACCCGACGTTTAAAAATATGGGTTTTCAAAAATCTTTCACCTAACGGTGTTAAATTGCGGAATTAAAGACTGTAAAAGTCAAAACCGATAAAAACATTTCGGTTTCTGCATTTAGTTGGTGTTACACGCCATATCAAACAATAGTTCAAATGAAAACCCAACGGTTTCCCAACATTAAACAACCGTTCACACATTATTACATATATTCGGCATCAAACTGAAATGTAATCAAAAGTCTCCATAATAAGCAACTATGGGTAGCTAAGGAAACTGCATGCTTTCTACCCACGCCCTCTCGTCCTGCATCTACAAATCCTTCAAGCTAAACCTGAGGGAACAACCACATTAAAGAAACAAGTGTTAGCTATAAAAATAGCTAAGTAAGATCACACTTAATTTAAAAGCATTTGTCCAATTAAAACATTTCTTCATTATTAGACAAACTCATTAGGCACAACACACAACACACATAACTGCATATCAACTTCATATCAAATAGGATAATCATCCTAAATGTGCCTATCCTGCATTAGTTCACACATTGTCACACATATCTTCGTTATCTGCATATAAGTGTGCCCTGCATCACACCCGACTAGATGATCAACCAAAGGCTAATCATCGTACGTCGTTAAGGAATGGCAAGCCAATCCAAGAGTAATCCGTACGTGGAGGTTGGTCACACCCCTCGTATTACTCGCCCTGCATTATAAAGACCATGTTGCAAGGATCCACCCAAGCAACAACTACGTCAACGTACTCGTCCGGCTAAGACTTGTACGGGTTAAGCTTAACACTTTCCCTGCATTATATTTACGAGCTCGATAGCACACATAATAGTTTAGGCAACACACATAACCTAAACATAATCACACATTACCTTCATTTCGTTTGGGCCCTTAAACGTGCAAGTGACATGGCAACCTACCAAGTCTAGTGAGCTAGGTGTACAAGCTATGTAGTATGCATATGTCACACATTAACTCCATTTCTACATTTCACACATAATAAGATACTTCGTAATTCTACATAAACTGCATAACAATACACTACATTAAACAATACTTCATTTCACTACATTAAGGTCTGCATTTCAGGTCTCATGGTCAACTACATATCCCATAATACCTCCCGTGTAACCCGAGATACCCACATATATCATAAGTTACCGTTAAGGAAGTTATAAGTATGAAACCTTGCTTGTTGAACCCTCAGCGTGACAAAAGTAGTGTATCTTACCTTGATACAGCTTAACAACAAGCTACAAGCACAATGCAACGATGACTAGGTGTCTCCAATAACCTAGAACAAGTATAAGATCGAAAGATAAGCTAAACGACACCTTTTGTAAAATCTGGCCATGTGGTGCGCCGCACCTTCCATGTGGTGCGTCGCACCAATCCTCCAGGGAATTCAGATCAAGACCAGGTGCGCCGCACCAGCCCTTGGTGCGTCGCATATCGGGGTCCATCATAAGAAACCCAAAAACCCAACTGGGCAGTGGTGCGCCGCACCACTCCCTTGGTGCGCCGCATCTGGGGTGCCGACCAGCAAACTAATTTTTGTTCTTTGATCAAACGAATTCCATACGAACCCATACCCCAAATCCAACCCGGGGACTTAAAATTAATCCTTTTAATTGCACTTTCATCACCTTTAATCATCCTATTAATCCCTTAATCATTTACATCATAAATCAACCATTTAATCACCCGAATAACATGAAATCGGTGAACGTTTAATCAAATAACCCAACCCAAACCCTTATGGCCTGGATTAAGACTAATATAAGATTCACACAATCAGATCTCAGAAGAAGAATACCTATATTACCTGTATTAGGTGACAAAGATCCAAGATTTAAGCAATACACGATCGATTTGGCTCCAAAACGAAAGTGTTAGCTATAAAAATAGCTAAGTAAGATCACACTTAATTTAAAAGCATTTGTCCAATTAAAACATTTCTTCATTATTAGACAAACTCATTAGGCACAACACACAACACACATAACTGCATATCAACTTCATATCAAATAGGATAATCATCCTAAATGTGCCTATCCTGCATTAGTTCACACATTGTCACACATATCTTCGTTATCTGCATATAAGTGTGCCCTGCATCACACCCGACTAGATGATCAACCAAAGGCTAATCATCGTACGTCGTTAAGGAATGGCAAGCCAATCCAAGAGTAATCCGTACGTGGAGGTTGGTCACACCCCTCGTATTACTCGCCCTGCATTATAAAGACCATGTTGCAAGGATCCACCCAAGCAACAACTACGTCAACGTACTCGTCCGGCTAAGACTTGTACGGGTTAAGCTTAACACTTTCCCTGCATTATATTTACGAGCTCGATAGCACACATAATAGTTTAGGCAACACACATAACCTAAACATAATCACACATTACCTTCATTTCGTTTGGGCCCTTAAACGTGCAAGTGACATGGCAACCTACCAAGTCTAGTGAGCTAGGTGTACAAGCTATGTAGTATGCATATGTCACACATTAACTCCATTTCTACATTTCACACATAATAAGATACTTCGTAATTCTACATAAACTGCATAACAATACACTACATTAAACAATACTTCATTTCACTACATTAAGGTCTGCATTTCAGGTCTCATGGTCAACTACATATCCCATAATACCTCCCGTGTAACCCGAGATACCCACATATATCATAAGTTACCGTTAAGGAAGTTATAAGTATGAAACCTTGCTTGTTGAACCCTCAGCGTGACAAAAGTAGTGTATCTTACCTTGATACAGCTTAACAACAAGCTACAAGCACAATGCAACGATGACTAGGTGTCTCCAATAACCTAGAACAAGTATAAGATCGAAAGATAAGCTAAACGACACCTTTTGTAAAATCTGGCCATGTGGTGCGCCGCACCTTCCATGTGGTGCGTCGCACCAATCCTCCAGGGAATTCAGATCAAGACCAGGTGCGCCGCACCAGCCCTTGGTGCGTCGCATATCGGGGTCCATCATAAGAAACCCAAAAACCCAACTGGGCAGTGGTGCGCCGCACCACTCCCTTGGTGCGCCGCATCTGGGGTGCCGACCAGCAAACTAATTTTTGTTCTTTGATCAAACGAATTCCATACGAACCCATACCCCAAATCCAACCCGGGGACTTAAAATTAATCCTTTTAATTGCACTTTCATCACCTTTAATCATCCTATTAATCCCTTAATCCTTTACATCATAAATCAACCATTTAATCACCCGAATAACATGAAATTGGTGAACGTTTAATCAAATAACCCAACCCAAACCCTTATGGCCTGGATTAAGACTAATATAAGATTCACACAATCAGATCTCAGAAGAAGAATACCTATATTACCTGCATTAGGTGACAAAGATCCAAGATCTAAGCAATACACGATCGATTTGGCTCCAAAACGAATAGATCTAGCGAGAAACTTGAGAGGGAAGGGAGGGGATCAGCTAGGGCTTGTTTAAGAGGAAGAAAATCTGCATAATGGCTCTCTAATGACAATCCCTAAGCCTCTAAACCCGTTTTTGACTTTGCACACATGTCAACACTAGCCCCTAAGCTTCCTAATCCTTCATTATTGGTCACAAACTACTTTATTGACCATATACATCATTAATTCTTCATTAAATGTCACTACATGGACATTAACCTTCATATTACACACATTTATACTACATTAACATTTAGGCATACTAACCTCACACATAACACACATTAACTACATATAAACATTAAATCTAAAATAGACTTAACGATACACACGATATTGACTTAACGGCATTAGTCAACTAGTAAAGAAAAGTTTGGGATGTTACAGTTGCAACTGCCTCAGCCCAAAAACTGGTGGGAAGACCAGATTCAGATAGCATACTTCTGGCGGCTTCTATCAGTGTGCGATTCTTTCTTTCAACAACTCCATTCTGCTCTGGAGAGTGAACTGATGAGAAGTTTTGAGAGATGCCAGTGTCATTACAAAATGTTTCAAGTACCTTGTTTTGGAATTCAGTACCATTGTCACTTCGCAACTGACAAACTTTTCGAGTATACTTGAGCTCAATTCTTTTGATGAGCGAGATGATTTCAGCAGGTGCATCACTTTTGGATCTGATGAATACCACCCAGCAGTATCTGGTGAATTCATCAACCACAACTAGAGTGTACTTCTTTCCAGCTCTAGTTTGAACATTCACTGGACCAAAAAGATCCATATGGAGCATGTGAAGAGGTTCAGTGATGCTAAAATTTTGCCTAGTTTTGAAACTGGCTCTTTTCTGCTTGCCCATCTCACACCCTGGACATGGCTTTTCTTTATTAAAAGAAATCTGAGGTATCCCATCAACCAGTTGTTTGCGAGACAACTTGTTAATGTTTTTAAAATTAAGATGGGATAATCTTTTATGCCATAGCCAGTTGGTGTCCTCATCAGCCTTGGTATAGAAACATTGCTCTTTTGGAGCTGGTTCCATATCCATGATGTACACATTTCCTTTTCTTGGTGCAACCATCACCACTTTCCAATCCTTGTTAAATATGGTGCCTTGTGCAATATCGAACAAAACTCTGAAGCCATCATCACAAAGTTGGCTGACACTGATCAGGTTTTATTTCAAACCATTCACAAATGCAACTCTTTTGAATTCGACTTGTCCATTATTGAGCACACCATATCCTTCAGTCTTTCCAGATTGATCATTACCAAACGTCACTGTCGGTCCATCTTGGACAGTGAACTCTTCCAGTAGGGGCTTACATCCGGTCATAGTCCGGCCAGCAGCGCTGTCCATATACCAGATATTCTTCTTTCGATCGCCCTACACATACACAAAAATCATTAGTTCTTTTTGTGAACCCATCTTTTCTTGATGGGTTCGTTGGACTTCTCTAAAGAAGTCACAGTTGACAGTTGTGGTGTTGAACTGGAGGCTGCATCTGGAGCTTTTTCACCAGCTCCGGGTGCAGGAGTAAAAACGATTGGTACTAGATACTTACTTCCTTTATTTTTACCAGATTTCGTTCCAGATGGAACATTCTTTTGATTAGGTTTTGAAGGGAGTGTTTTAATATTCTGTTTGAAAACTGGAGGTAATGAACCTCCTTCCAGATTGTTAATCCGGGCAGTACAACTCTGAACCTGTCGAGACAAAAGTTGGAGTTGACTTTCCAAATTAAGCAAAATATTATTTTGTTCAGGCAACTGAACCATGGACCTTGGTTCAGCTGGAGTCTTAGTCTGTCGGGTCTTGGGCACCTTAGACTTTTGAGGTAAAGGCTTGTTACCAGTGGCCTTTTTGACTGGAGCTTTAGCCTGTTTGGCTCCAGTTTTAACCTCAAAGGGGGTGGTCTCAATGGTTTCAGTTTCAATAGCTTCAGGTTGATCATAAGGTGTTTCAACCTTGAGAGCTGGAGGCAATGCATGAAGGTCTGGTATGAGAGCTGCCATCTCCAGATCTCCAGATTTCCATGCATTTTTCTGGGCATCGATAGTTCTTGAAAATGCATCATAGTTCTTACCAGATGCTTTTACCCATGACTTGATAATCTTTTGTTCTTTTTCAAGATCAGAAAATAGTTTTTGATTATCAAGTTCTAAAGCCTCAATCTTTAAAACTGACTCCTTGAGAGCCAACTGGACACTTTGTAAATCATTAAGTTGTGGCTTAACGTTGTTCAGTTCAATTAAGATAGTGTCAAGATATCTTTCACTATCAGCTCTTACAGTTTCCACATAAGCTAAATCACCACTTAATGATTCAGCCAGGTCCAGTTTCAGTTCAGGGTCAACCTGGTTATCATAGTCACATACCTTTTTCAAGATGATGTCCACCCATGTTCCAGTGATGACATCTTCTTTTGCCACGTGCTGCTGCTGTTGATCTTCCAAGGCCATGAAACACATGTCCCTTTCCTTTTCTTCATCAACTGATGAGTCATCAGAGTACTCCCATTTTCCCTCAGTTTGTGCCATTAAGCACTGATCCTTTTCCTTTTCCATGGACAGGAGGGCAATCTGGGCCTTAAGCTTCTTGTATTTAGCTTTGTAGCTATCATCAGGCCGATTGAAATTAGGGACAGGGGGGCCAGTTTGGTTGTTCAACTGACTAGATCTGCATTCCTTCATAAAGTGACATTTCTTACCACACTTATAGCATGTAAGATTGGTTTTATCCAGAGAGCTGGAGCTGGAAGCATTGTTGGGGCCATTAAATCTTTTGGATTTATGCTTAAACCTGTTAAAGGTTTTAGCAATCATGGCTACCAGATCATCATCGTCAGTTTCATTACAACCATCACTGTTTTCAGTGGTCAGGCCAGAGTTCAAGAAACTGTTTAACATCTCCTTCATTGAGTGTGCCTGGACACTCTCTGCAGACATTAAGGCAGCACAAGGTCGCTCAGGTACACTAGCAAACTTGGAACTCTGGGCATGGTTCATGGCATCTTGCTCAGCCACCAGTCTTGCAGCATTATTATCTTCAGTGAATCTGAAGGCTCCATAGAGCGATGCAAGAGTATGGCTGTGCAAGGTTTTACCTTGTCTCAAGACAAGAAACATGTTTTCCCATTTGGAAGGAAGAATATCACAAAACTTCTCAAGAAGAATATCCTTATCCTTCTCTACACCCAAGCCTCTCAGCTGATTAATGAGGCTAGAAAATCTGGTGTATGTACCAGTTAGACTTTCGTTGGGCAAGGCAAAGAAGGATTCATACTTCTTGTTCAAGGCAACTTTTCTGGTGACAATAGTGTCATCACCTCCTTCAAACTGAATAACTAATTCATCCCACATTGACTTGGCACTGGGGAACAACACGAGTGTTGGAATTAGATCTTCAGGGACAGCTCCAAGGATCATGTTCTTGAGTCTGGTGTCCAGATCAATAAGTCTACGATCCTCATCCGACCAATGGTCTTCGAGCTTTTCTCTTGAACCTCTTCTTCCAGTTGGATCAAGAAGAGGACTGACCCCAAGAGACATGGGTATATATGGTCCATCCTTAAGGATGGACCATATATACCTATGTCCATTGGGGTCAGTCCTCTTCTTGATCCAACTGGAAGAAGAGGTTCTAGGGAAAAGCCAGAAGACCATTGGTCTGATGAGGATCGCAGACTGGTGGACTTGGACACCAGACTGAAAAACATGATCCTTGGGGCTGTCCCTGAAGACCTAATTCCAACACTTGTGTTGTTTCCCAGTGCCAAGTCTATGTGGGATGAATTAGTGATTCAATTTGAAGGAGGTGATGACACTATTGTCACCAGAAAAGTTGCCTTGAACAAGAAGTATGAATCCTTCTTTGCCTTGCCCAATGAAAGTCTAACTGGTACATATACCAGATTTTCTAGCCTCATCAATCAGTTGAGAGGTTTGGGTGTAGAGAAGGATAAGGATATTCTTCTTGAGAAGTTTTGTGATATTCTTCCTTCCAAATGGGAAAACATGGTTCTTGTCTTGAGACAAGGTAAAACCTTGCACAGCCATACTCTTGCATCGCTCTATGGAGCCTTCAGATTCACTGAAGATAACAATGCTGCAAGGCTGGTGGCTGAGCAAGATGCCATGAACCATGCCCAGAGTCCCAAGGTTGCTAGTATAACTGAGCGACCTTGTGCTGCTTTAATGTCTGCTGAGAGTGTCCAGGCACACTCGATGAAGGAGATGTTGAAAATCCTTAAGGATGGACCATATATACCTATGTCCATTGGGGTCAGTCCTCTTCTTGATCCAACTGGAAGAAGAGGTTCTAGGGAAAAGCCAGAAGACCATTGGTCTGATGAGGATCGCAGACTGGTGGACTTGGACACCAGACTGAAAAACATGATCCTTGGGGCTGTCCCTGAAGACCTAATTCCAACACTTGTGTTGTTTCCCAGTGCCAAGTCTATGTGGGATGAATTAGTGATTCAATTTGAAGGAGGTGATGACACTATTGTCACCAGAAAAGTTGCCTTGAACAAGAAGTATGAATCCTTCTTTGCCTTGCCCAATGAAAGTCTAACTGGTACATATACCAGATTTTCTAGCCTCATCAATCAGTTGAGAGGTTTGGGTGTAGAGAAGGATAAGGATATTCTTCTTGAGAAGTTTTGTGATATTCTTCCTTCCAAATGGGAAAACATGGTTCTTGTCTTGAGACAAGGTAAAACCTTGCACAGCCATACTCTTGCATCGCTCTATGGAGCCTTCAGATTCACTGAAGATAACAATGCTGCAAGGCTGGTGGCTGAGCAAGATGCCATGAACCATGCCCAGAGTCCCAAGGTTGCTAGTATAACTGAGCGACCTTGTGCTGCTTTAATGTCTGCTGAGAGTGTCCAGGAACACTCGATGAAGGAGATGTTGAACAGTTTCTTAAAATCTGGACTGACCACTGAAAACAGTGATGGTTATAATGAAACTGACGATGATGATCTGGTCGCCATGATTGCTAAAACCTTCAACAGGTTTAAGCATAAATCCAAAAGATTTAATGGCCCCAACAATGCTTCCAGCTCCAGCTCTCTGGATAAGACCAATCTTACATGATATAAGTGTGGCAAGAAGGGTCATTTTATGAAAGAATGCAGATCTAGTCAGTGGAATAACCAAACTGGCCCCTCTGTCCCTAATTTCAATCGGCCTGATGATAGCTACAAAGCTAAATACAAGAAGCTTAAGGCCCAGATTGCCCTCCTGTCCATGCAAAAGAAAAAGGATCAGTGCTTAATGGCACAAACTGAGGGAAAATGGGAGTACTCTGATGATGATGAAGAAGAGGAAAGGGACATGTGTTTCATGGCCATGGAAGATCAACAAAAGCAGCATGTGGTGAAAGAAGATGTCATCTCTGGAAGATGGGTGGACATCATATTGAAAAAGGTATGTGATTATGATCACCAGGTTGACCCTGAACTAAAACTGGACCTGGCTGAATCATTAAGTGGTGATTTGGCATTTGTAGAAACTGTTAGAGCTGATAGTGAAAGGTATCTTGACACTATCTTAATTGAACTGAACAATGTCAAACCCCAACTGAATGATTTGCAAAGTGTCCAGTTGGCTCTCAAGGAGTCAGTTTTAAAGATTGAGGCTTTAGAACTTGATAATCAAAAATTATTTTCTGATTTTGAAAAAGCACAAAAGATTATCAAGTCATGGGTAAAAGCATCTGGCAAAAACTATGATGCATTTTCAAGAACTATTGATGCCCAGAAAAATGCATGGAAATCTGAAGATCTGGAGATGGCAGCTCTTATACCAGACCTTCATGCATTGCCTCCAGCTCTCCAGGTTGAAACACCTTATGATCAACCTGAAGCTGTTGAAACTGAAACCAATGAGACCACCCCCATTGAGGTTAAAACTGGAGCCAAACAGGCTAAAGCTCCAGTCAAAAAGGCCACTGGTAACAAGCCTTTACCTCATAAGTCTAAGGAGCCCAAGACCCGACAGACTAAATCTCCAGTTGAATCTAAGTCCAAGGTTCAACTGCCTGAAAATGATATTTTGGTTAAACTGGAAAGTCAACTCCAACTTTTGTCTCGGCAGGTTCAGAGTTGCACTGCCTGGATTAACAATCTGGAAGGAGGTTCACCACCTCCAGTTTTAAAACTAGGCAAAATTTTAGCATCACTGAACCTCTTCACATGCTACATATGGATCTTTTTGGTCCAGTGAATGTTCAAACTAGAGCTGGAAAGAAGTACACTCTAGTTGTGGTTGATGAATTCACCAGATATTGCTGGGTGGTATTCATCAGATCCAAAAGTGATGCACCTGCTGAAATCATCTCCCTTATCAAAAGAATTGAGCTCAAGTACACTCGAAAAGTTTGTCAGTTGCGAAGTGATAATGGTACTGAATTCCAAAATAAGGTACTTGAAACATTTTGCAATGACACTGGCATCTCTCAAAACTTCTCATCAGTTCACTCTCCAGAGCAAAATGGAGTTGTGGAAAGAAAGAATCGTACACTGATAGAAGCGGCCAGAAGCATGCTATCTGAATCTGGTCTTCCCACCAGTTTTTGGGCTGAAGCAGTTGCAACTGCTTGTCACACTCAAAACCGGTCAGTCTACATCAAGAGACATAAGAAGACTGCCTACGAAGTGCTCAGGAATCGAAAACCAAATATTGGATATTTCCATGTATTTGGTTGTCCAGTTTATATACTGAACGATTCCAGTCAGCTTGGAAAGTTTGATGCAAAAGCTGATGAGGACACCAACTGGCTATGGCATAAAAGGTTATCCCACCTTAATTTCAAAAATATCAACAAGTTGTCTCGCAAGCAACTGGTTGATGGGATACCCCAGATTTCCTTCAATAAGGAAAAGCCATGTCCAGGTTGTGAGATGGGCAAGCAGAAGAGAGCCAGTTTTAAAACTAGGCAAAATTTTAGCATCACTGAACCTCTTCACATGCTACATATGGATCTTTTTGGTCCAGTGAATGTTCAAACTAGAGCTGGAAAGAAGTACACTCTAGTTGTGGTTGATGAATTCACCAGATATTGCTGGGTGGTATTCATCAGATCCAAAAGTGATGCACCTGCTGAAATCATCTCCCTTATCAAAAGAATTGAGCTCAAGTACACTCGAAAAGTTTGTCAGTTGCGAAGTGATAATGGTACTGAATTCCAAAATAAGGTACTTGAAACATTTTGCAATGACACTGGCATCTCTCAAAACTTCTCATCAGTTCACTCTCCAGAGCAAAATGGAGTTGTGGAAAGAAAGAATCGTACACTGATAGAAGCGGCCAGAAGCATGCTATCTGAATCTGGTCTTCCCACCAGTTTTTGGGCTGAAGCAGTTGCAACTGCTTGTCACACTCAAAACCGGTCAGTCTACATCAAGAGACATAAGAAGACTGCCTACGAAGTGCTCAGGAATCGAAAACCAAATATTGGATATTTCCATGTATTTGGTTGTCCAGTTTATATACTGAACGATTCCAGTCAGCTTGGAAAGTTTGATGCAAAAGCTGATGAGGACACCAACTGGCTATGGCATAAAAGGTTATCCCACCTTAATTTCAAAAATATCAACAAGTTGTCTCGCAAGCAACTGGTTGATGGGATACCCCAGATTTCCTTCAATAAGGAAAAGCCATGTCCAGGTTGTGAGATGGGCAAGCAGAAGAGAGCCAGTTTTAAAACTAGGCAAAATTTTAGCATCACTGAACCTCTTCACATGCTACATATGGATCTTTTTGGTCCAGTGAATGTTCAAACTAGAGCTGGAAAGAAGTACACTCTAGTTGTGGTTGATGAATTCACCAGATATTGCTGGGTGGTATTCATCAGATCCAAAAGTGATGCACCTGCTGAAATCATCTCCCTTATCAAAAGAATTGAGCTCAAGTACACTCGAAAAGTTTGTCAGTTGCGAAGTGATAATGGTACTGAATTCCAAAATAAGGTACTTGAAACATTTTGCAATGACACTGGCATCTCTCAAAACTTCTCATCAGTTCACTCTCCAGAGCAAAATGGAGTTGTGGAAAGAAAGAATCGTACACTGATAGAAGCGGCCAGAAGCATGCTATCTGAATCTGGTCTTCCCACCAGTTTTTGGGCTGAAGCAGTTGCAACTGCTTGTCACACTCAAAACCGGTCAGTCTACATCAAGAGACATAAGAAGACTGCCTACGAAGTGCTCAGGAATCGAAAACCAAATATTGGATATTTCCATGTATTTGGTTGTCCAGTTTATATACTGAACGATTCCAGTCAGCTTGGAAAGTTTGATGCAAAAGCTGATGAAGGAGTATTTTTAGGCTATTCAGATATTCGAAAAGCCTTTAGAGTTTATAATTATAGACTCCAAAAGGTTCATGAGACAATTCATGTCACATTCGATGAATCAACTGAAGCAATCAACAAGAGACCAAGCCTTGATATTTCTCCAGTCATTCCAATTAATTTTGGTGAAACTGACCAAGTTCATCGGTCAGTTGTTTCACCAGATGATGCTTCCAGTTACGACAAACTGGAACCAGTTAAGAAGAAGAACACCTCCAGTGACACATCATTTTATCCCTCCATCAATTTCAACTTACCACAAGAATTGGTGATTGGATCTGATGTACGTGCCACTCCAATATCAGCACCAGTTCAAGCTCCTACCTCTCCAATTCTTCAAGAAATGCCTTCAAATGAAGAATTTCATGATGCCAATCGAGACCTCATTGACTCTGATGAGGATGTAGAAGTTGTTTGGACTGATCCTTCTCCAGATGCTGTTGCAACTGAAGAGGATCGCCAGGTGACTTGCACTGATATTGTAGTTCACCAGCCTAGTCAATACACTAGATGGACTAAAGCCCACCCAATTGAACAAATTGTGGGTGATCCAACTAGTGGGGTTCAGACTAGAAGAGCCACCAGTGAGCAATGCTTAAACGTCACCTTCTTATCTTTAATTGAACCAAAGAAGATTGACGAGGCTATGGCAGACCCAAGCTGGGTGGAAGCTATGCAAGAAGAGCTCCTCCAGTTTGAAAGGAACAATGTTTGGGAGCTTGTTCCTTGTCCACCTGGGTTAAAGAAAGAACCCATTGGTACCAGATGGGTCTACCGAAACAAAATGGATGAAGATGGTAATGTTGTAAGAAACAAGGCCAGACTAGTTGCCCAGGGTTATTGTCAAGCAGAGGGCGTTGACTTTGATGAGACTTTTGCTCCAGTTGCAAGACTTGAAGCCATACGAATATTTTTGGCTTATGCAGCCCATCTGCAGTTCAAGGTCTTCCAGATGGATGTCAAAAGTGCGTTCCTTAATGGAACATTGGAGGAAGAAGTTTATGTTAAGCAGCTCCAGTTTTAAAACTAGGCAAAATTTTAGCATCACTGAACCTCTTCACATGCTACATATGGATCTTTTTGGTCCAGTGAATGTTCAAACTAGAGCTGGAAAGAAGTACACTCTAGTTGTGGTTGATGAATTCACCAGATATTGCTGGGTGGTATTCATCAGATCCAAAAGTGATGCACCTGCTGAAATCATCTCCCTTATCAAAAGAATTGAGCTCAAGTACACTCGAAAAGTTTGTCAGTTGCGAAGTGATAATGGTACTGAATTCCAAAATAAGGTACTTGAAACATTTTGCAATGACACTGGCATCTCTCAAAACTTCTCATCAGTTCACTCTCCAGAGCAAAATGGAGTTGTGGAAAGAAAGAATCGTACACTGATAGAAGCGGCCAGAAGCATGCTATCTGAATCTGGTCTTCCCACCAGTTTTTGGGCTGAAGCAGTTGCAACTGCTTGTCACACTCAAAACCGGTCAGTCTACATCAAGAGACATAAGAAGACTGCCTACGAAGTGCTCAGGAATCGAAAACCAAATATTGGATATTTCCATGTATTTGGTTGTCCAGTTTATATACTGAACGATTCCAGTCAGCTTGGAAAGTTTGATGCAAAAGCTGATGAAGGAGTATTTTTAGGCTATTCAGATATTCGAAAAGCCTTTAGAGTTTATAATTATAGACTCCAAAAGGTTCATGAGACAATTCATGTCACATTCGATGAATCAACTGAAGCAATCAACAAGAGACCAAGCCTTGATATTTCTCCAGTCATTCCAATTAATTTTGGTGAAACTGACCAAGTTCATCGGTCAGTTGTTTCACCAGATGATGCTTCCAGTTACGACAAACTGGAACCAGTTAAGAAGAAGAACACCTCCAGTGACACATCATTTTATCCCTCCATCAATTTCAACTTACCACAAGAATTGGTGATTGGATCTGATGTACGTGCCACTCCAATATCAGCACCAGTTCAAGCTCCTACCTCTCCAATTCTTCAAGAAATGCCTTCAAATGAAGAATTTCATGATGCCAATCGAGACCTCATTGACTCTGATGAGGATGTAGAAGTTGTTTGGACTGATCCTTCTCCAGATGCTGTTGCAACTGAAGAGGATCGCCAGGTGACTTGCACTGATATTGTAGTTCACCAGCCTAGTCAATACACTAGATGGACTAAAGCCCACCCAATTGAACAAATTGTGGGTGATCCAACTAGTGGGGTTCAGACTAGAAGAGCCACCAGTGAGCAATGCTTAAACGTCACCTTCTTATCTTTAATTGAACCAAAGAAGATTGACGAGGCTATGGCAGACCCAAGCTGGGTGGAAGCTATGCAAGAAGAGCTCCTCCAGTTTGAAAGGAACAATGTTTGGGAGCTTGTTCCTTGTCCACCTGGGTTAAAGAAAGAACCCATTGGTACCAGATGGGTCTACCGAAACAAAATGGATGAAGATGGTAATGTTGTAAGAAACAAGGCCAGACTAGTTGCCCAGGGTTATTGTCAAGCAGAGGGCGTTGACTTTGATGAGACTTTTGCTCCAGTTGCAAGACTTGAAGCCATACGAATATTTTTGGCTTATGCAGCCCATCTGCAGTTCAAGGTCTTCCAGATGGATGTCAAAAGTGCGTTCCTTAATGGAACATTGGAAGAAGAAGTTTATGTTAAGCAGCCTCCAGGTTTCATCGATGAGAAGCATCCACATTGGGTCTATAGACTGAACAAAGCATTGTATGGTCTTAGACAAGCCCCAAGAGCCTGGTATGATACTTTAACTAAACATCTTCTTAAAAATGGCTTTCAAAGAGGTGCAATAGATAATACCTTGTTTATCTTGAAAGAAAGAGGTAATATCTTATTGGTACAAATTTATGTTGATGACATTATTTTTGGTTCAACTGATGATGCAATGTGTAAAAAGTTTTCTAAAATCATGTCATCTAAGTATGAGATGAGCTTAATGGGTGAATTAACATTTTTCTTAGGTCTTCAGATTAAGCAAACTGAAAATGGAATTTTCATAAACCAAGGAAAATATGTCAGAGATTTGTTAAGAAAATACAAATATGATTCAATCCCATCGAAAAACACACCTATTGCAGCACCATTGAATTTGGACTCTGACCCAACTGGCAAACAAGTTAACATAACTGACTATAGAGGTATGGTTGGTTCACTAATGTACTTGACTGCCAGTCGACCAGATATAATGTTTGCAACATGTTTATGTGCCAGGTTTCAGGCTAACCCAAAAGAATCACATTTGCACGCTGTAAAGCGTATATTTAGATACCTGAAAGGGTGTCCTAATCTTGGTCTTTGGTACCCCAAAGGCTCAGGATTAGATCTAATGGGTTATTCAGATTCTGATCATGCAGGTTGCAAGATTGATAGAAAATCCACAACTGGTGGTTGTCATTTCCTTGGAGGAAAACTGGTAAGTTGGACCAGCAAGAAGCAGACTTCAGTCTCTATGTCCACTGCTGAGGCAGAGTACATTTCTGCGGCCAGTTGTTGTGCCCAGATTCTCTGGATCAAGAACCAGGGGGGGGGGGGGGGGGGGGGGGGGGGGGGGGGGGGGGGGGGGGGGGGGGGGGGGGGGGGGGGGGGGGGGGGGGGGGGGGGGGGGGGGGGGGGGGGGGGGGGGGGGGGGGGGGGGGGGGGGGGGGGGGGGGGGGGGGGGGGGGGGGGGGGGGGGGGGGGGGGGGGGGGGGGGGGGGGGGGGGGGGGGGGGGGGGGGGGGGGGGGGGGGGGGGGGGGGGGGGGGGGGGGGGGGGGGGGGGGGGGGGGGGGGGGGGGGGGGGGGGGGGGGGGGGGGGGGGGGGGGGGGGGGGGGGGGGGGGGGGGGGGGGGGGGGGGGGGGGGGGGGGGGGGGGGGGGGGGGGGGGGGGGGGGGGGGGGGGGGGGGGGGGGGGGGGGGGGGGGGGGGGGGGGGGGGGGGGGGGGGGGGGGGGGGGGGGGGGGGGGGGGGGGGGGGGGGGGGGGGGGGGGGGGGGGGGGGGGGGGGGGGGGGGGGGGGGGGGGGGGGGGGGGGGGGGGGGGGGGGGGGGGGGGGGGGGGGGGGGGGGGGGGGGGGGGGGGGGGGGGGGGGGGGGGGGGGGGGGGGGGGGGGGGGGGGGGGGGGGGGGGGGGGGGGGGGGGGGGGGGGGGGGGGGGGGGGGGGGGGGGGGGGGGGGGGGGGGGGGGGGGGGGGGGGGGGGGGGGGGGGGGGGGGGGGGGGGGGGGGGGGGGGGGGGGGGGGGGGGGGGGGGGGGGGGGGGGGGGGGGGGGGGGGGGGGGGGGGGGGGGGGGGGGGGGGGGGGGGGGGGGGGGGGGGGGGGGGGGGGGGGGGGGGGGGGGGGGGGGGGGGGGGGGGGGGGGGGGGGGGGGGGGGGGGGGGGGGGGGGGGGGGGGGGGGGGGGGGGGGGGGGGGGGGGGGGGGGGGGGGGGGGGGGGGGGGGGGGGGGGGGGGGGGGGGGGGGGGGGGGGGGGGGGGGGGGGGGGGGGGGGGGGGGGGGGGGGGGGGGGGGGGGGGGGGGGGGGGGGGGGGGGGGGGGGGGGGGGGGGGGGGGGGGGGGGGGGGGGGGGGGGGGGGGGGGGGGGGGGGGGGGGGGGGGGGGGGGGGGGGGGGGGGGGGGGGGGGGGGGGGGGGGGGGGGGGGGGGGGGGGGGGGGGGGGGGGGGGGGGGGGGGGGGGGGGGGGGGGGGGGGGGGGGGGGGGGGGGGGGGGGGGGGGGGGGGGGGGGGGGGGGGGGGGGGGGGGGGGGGGGGGGGGGGGGGGGGGGGGGGGGGGGGGGGGGGGGGGGGGGGGGGGGGGGGGGGGGGGGGGGGGGGGGGGGGGGGGGGGGGGGGGGGGGGGGGGGGGGGGGGGGGGGGGGGGGGGGGGGGGGGGGGGGGGGGGGGGGGGGGGGGGGGGGGGGGGGGGGGGGGGGGGGGGGGGGGGGGGGGGGGGGGGGGGGGGGGGGGGGGGGGGGGGGGGGGGGGGGGGGGGGGGGGGGGGGGGGGGGGGGGGGGGGGGGGGGGGGGGGGGGGGGGGGGGGGGGGGGGGGGGGGGGGGGGGGGGGGGGGGGGGGGGGGGGGGGGGGGGGGGGGGGGGGGGGGGGGGGGGGGGGGGGGGGGGGGGGGGGGGGGGGGGGGGGGGGGGGGGGGGGGGGGGGGGGGGGGGGGGGGGGGGGGGGGGGGGGGGGGGGGGGGGGGGGGGGGGGGGGGGGGGGGGGGGGGGGGGGGGGGGGGGGGGGGGGGGGGGGGGGGGGGGGGGGGGGGGGGGGGGGGGGGGGGGGGGGGGGGGGGGGGGGGGGGGGGGGGGGGGGGGGGGGGGGGGGGGGGGGGGGGGGGGGGGGGGGGGGGGGGGGGGGGGGGGGGGGGGGGGGGGGGGGGGGGGGGGGGGGGGGGGGGGGGGGGGGGGGGGGGGGGGGGGGGGGGGGGGGGGGGGGGGGGGGGGGGGGGGGGGGGGGGGGGGGGGGGGGGGGGGGGGGGGGGGGGGGGGGGGGGGGGGGGGGGGGGGGGGGGGGGGGGGGGGGGGGGGGGGGGGGGGGGGGGGGGGGGGGGGGGGGGCTCAGGATTAGATCTAATGGGTTATTCAGATTCTGATCATGCAGGTTGCAAGATTGATAGAAAATCCACAACTGGTGGTTGTCATTTCCTTGGAGGAAAACTGGTAAGTTGGACCAGCAAGAAGCAGACTTCAGTCTCTATGTCCACTGCTGAGGCAGAGTACATTTCTGCGGCCAGTTGTTGTGCCCAGATTCTCTGGATCAAGAACCAGTTACTAGATTATGGTCAAAAGTTTACTAAGACCCCAATCTTTTGTGACAACACCAGTGCAATTGCTATCTCTCACAACCCAGTGATGCACTCCAAAACAAAGCATATTGACATCAGGTATCATTTCATTTGTGATCATGTTATGAAAGGTGATATTGAAATTCATTTCATCCCCACTGACAAACAGTTAGCTGATGTTTTTACTAAACCTCTCGATGAGAAAACTTTTAAACATCTCATCAGCGAACTGGGAATGTTAAACCCTTAACTGGAGCTTTCTTTGTTATTGAACGCGTCAGTGACACTGATGAAGTTCTCCAGTTGAGGAGGTCCAGATTATCTTTGCTCGCCAGGCTATCGAACGCCTTTGTGATACTATCTTGGCACTAATTGATATCTGGATCATCATTTTAGGGGGAAAGACTCAAAATAATTTTCTGACTAAAATTCGTTTTTGTTTGAAAATGCAACTGGAGAACTCTCCAGTTGGAAACTGGTACTGGACTGATCCTCCAGTTACCAGGTTCAGTCTTTGTCTAAATTTTCATAACGTTACAAATACTTGGTCAATTTGTGTGACACGTGATGATACTCGAGTGTTTTAAACCACTTGATATCGTGATCTGACGTGTTTGGAACCAATTTTAGTACTTGACAACTGTTTGTATTGGGATAACAAAAAGAGCGTGGGGTCATGGGTAAAGTAAGCCGTCGTAGCATTTAATGCTGACATGGTAACATTTAATGCTTACATGGAAAATTATATTTTATTTTAAAATTCAAACACATTTTGTCAAAATATCTTCGAAAATGTTTTGGTTTAATAAAATATGATTTTTGGTTTTACATTGGGATCTTGAATCCCCTTATAAATACCCTTATTTACTTCATAACTCATTTACTCTCTTTTCATTCTCTTCATTTACTCTCTTCATTTACTTCATTACTCTCTTTCATTCTCTTCATTTACTCTCTTTTCATTCTCTTCATTTACTCTCTTTTCATTCTCTTCATTTACTCTCTTTTCATTCTCTTCATTTACTCTCTTTTCATTCTCTTCATTTACTCTCTTTTCATTCTCTTCATTTACTCTCTTCATTTACTTCCAATCATCAACATTGCTTCATTCTTCTCTTTGCTTCACAAATCGAAAACCCTAAATTCCAAATTTCAATTTCATTCTATGGCTCCTAGATCATCCCGTTCAAGAGATGTAAATCTCTTGACTGTTCCATACAATCCCTCACCAGATGTCACCCAGGCACCTGGTGCTCCTCATAGTGCTGCCCTTAAACTAAACCCTAATAATCCATTGGCAAGCCTACAAGGTTCTCAAGGGTCCAATACCCTTATTGGTAGAATCCGAAGGTTTTTGAAGGATTCTCCAATAGGACCCTTATTCACTAGAAACCCACGCAAGATGTATCATGACTACTTGTGTGAGTTCTGGTTCACTGCCACACTTTCTTCCGATTGTTCCTCCATCAGTTTCACGTTAAAGGATGGAACAATCAAGTGTACCTTGACTGTTGAAGTATTGAGGGATGCTCTTCACCTCAATTACTGGAGAGAGGGTGAGTCTCCAGTTGTCTTGCCCCCTAATATCAATTTTCGTCAAGTACTCCTTGAGATGGGTCATAAGGAGTGCTTGGACAATGGGGTGTTGAAGACCAAGGGTGCTATGACCATGAAGGGTCTTACACCTTCATGGAGGTATTTCTTCGTACACCTGGTGGAAAGTCTAGGTGGTAGTTCTGGTGGTCTTGACCAGATCAACTCCTCACAAGCAGAGATGGCTTACTGCTTATGGAATGGGTTGAGGGTGGATTTTGCTGACATTTTGTATAGGAGTCTCGTACAAAAGCTGAAAGGCTCCAGGGGTGTGTGTATCCCCTTTTCCAGATTCCTTTCTTTATGTTTTAAACAAATTCTGGGCGATAAAGAGTATAGAAATACAGACTCTCCGTTCACAAGGCCAGATTTGATGAGGAATCTAGACTCTCTTGTTTCTGAAGCTGGAGAGGTCGAAATTCCAGAGCAGATGCGACTGGCATTTGCTAAAACTGATGCACCTTTGGAAAGTGAATCAGAAAGACAACTGGGCGGGCCTCAAAATAATGAGGGACCCTCCAGTTCGTCTCAAGTTGTGGTTGAGGATAGAACAACCATAACTGAAGCCACTCCTATCACGTCTATCCCTGGTGAAGATGCTTCGGCATCTGATCCTCCAACTGATGAAAACCATAACTGAAGCCACTCCTATCACGTCTATCCCTGGTGAAGATGCTTCGGCATCTGATCCTCCAACTGATGAAACCATCCAGGTAACTGGAACTGGTCATCAGGAGCCTGAACTTGATGTTCAGCCATCCCTATCATTTATGAATCTAGGCATAAATGAGGATGAGTTCCATCTTGAATCTTCGGATTCGGAAGGAACACAAGATGATCAAGAAATGGTTGATGCATCTGTACATGATCAACTCCCTTCTTTCTCTGATCAACCCCTAGAACCACAAGTTTCAGTTTCCCCTACAGATACGCTCACACATACTTCCCCACAAAGAACTCCATCAATTTTTGTGCCTAGAAATAGGCAAACCTCCCTACCGCCACCGTTGGTCACACCTGAGCATTCTCAGCCTGACCAACACATTGAAATTCCTCAGCGTTCTTTTTCACTACCAATTTTTCCTTCTTCTGCCACTGGAACAACTGGAGAGGCGTCCTTTGTTTTACCTCCTCCAGTTGAACTGGTGCATCCTGCTACTGGTCCAGTGACAACTTCTCCTTTGTCACTGGAAGCTCAATTTGTCTCCTTCTCAACCGACATCCAAAACCTGATCAAACGGGTGGAGGGTGTTCATAAGACAATCGAGCAGAATGCCAAGTCCATTTCCAGATTCAACAAGGAAACAATTACAAATTCGAAGGTTGTTGATTTGGGAATAAATAAGTTTGCTGCTAATGAGGACTTGGTATTTAGGAAGTTGAATGAGTTAGTCACCAGCTGTAACAATCTGACCACATCTTTGAAGGAAGCTTTTGACTTGACTCATTCCAATGTCAATACATCTATCTCCAACCTATTGAGTAACACTGTTCGATCATCAGAGGTTGATCTGAAGGAGATAGAGAGGCAGGTCAAGGAATTGTTTGAAAGACCTGGCCTCAATGTAGTTGAAGTTGGACAGCAGGTGGCCAGTTCAGTTGGCCAGATTATTGATGACAAACTGGCCAGTCGAGAAGACGAGTTGGTTAAGAAGGTAATGGCTGAAATTGCCAAGCTCCCCTCTACTCAGGTTAATCTGGAGCCTCTGGCACTTGAAGTTAGGCAGTTAAGGGGTGCAGTTAATGCAGTAAACACCCAGTTGGCTTCTCACACTTCATCCATTAATAAACTGGCAACTGAAGTGGAGAACTTGAAAAAGAAGGATGCTGAAGTAAAGGACCAAGTGGTTAAAGGTCTAGATGAAGACTCAAAACTGTTGAAAGACTTGAAGACTGGTCAGGACCAAACTGCAGCAAATGTATTGGTCCAGTCTCAAGAAATTAACCACTTGTGGAGATCCTTTCGAATGATTTGCACAGTTTTTAGAGAGTGCAAGGATATGCAATCGTGGCAGCCTCTAGCCCGTTTGCCCTCCAGTAATGAAGACTGGGCAGCTATTCGTGCAGGTCTCGATGCTGCCAAGGGGGAAAGGGAACGAAGGAATATCCTTGCACCTGGACCAAGACTGCCAGGTCCAGTGAGTGCAAGGCAGTTGGTTGAAAGAACTGTTGTTGGGTCAGATGAAGGTGATGACCAGCAGCATGTTATTGAACAGTTTGATGATGTTGTTGATAGGGGGAATAAGGATAAAGGAAAGGAAGTTATGCTGGCCACTGATGAACAAGCAAAAACAACTGGTACTGAAGCCAGTGTGTTAGAAACTGGTAACGTTGATCAGCTTCCTCCAGTATCAGATGATGTGAGTAGGCAACTGGCAAGACTTGGAGACGTAATCAAGGAGAGAAAGAAACAAATGAGGGTTATCAAGCTAATGATAGAAAAACTTTAGCCCCAACTCTACTTGATATAAGTGATGCTCGTCTCCTGGGCATGACACTTGCAGAATATGCCAAAGTCAAGGCTGATCCCAGAATTATTGATGCACTAAAAGAACAACTGGAGATTGAGCTTGACAAACACTATAAGGAGGATGAGGCTGAATATGATGCCAGATGTTTAAACATCACAGTGGATAAGGCCAAGGAAGTGAGAACTGAAGGAATTCTCAAAAGGGCTGAGCAAGTAAAGAAGGTAGTCCAACAAGTGTTGAATCCACCCAAGTCCAGAGGTAAACCTAAGATGTTGCCAAGAGATGCTGACCTTAGAACCTGGGTGGAAACAACTGAACCTTCAAGTGAAGATATCAAAGCTGCAGTGCACAGTATGAGCACTGGCCAGATCAAACTGGCCAATGAATCTGAAGCTAGAGAGTACTTATCTGAAGTGCAACAGCGGAGATATCACCCTGGTAAGATTACTGAAATGAAAGTCTCAATCAAACCAGGTACCAAACACTTCACTGTTGGGGTTCAATATCTTAATGGACCCTTAAGGCAAACTGAGAATCCTGATGTAATTTCTTTCGGTTATTCGGAGCTGGTGGAGATGGCAAACTTGTTGGGGGCCAAGCAACAAAAGAACAAGGTCGAAAGAGGATGGATGTTTGTTCTTCAAAGTCTGCTCAAGTTTAAAGAAAATATTGAAGAGAGACTAAATGTTGATCCAGAAGACAAACAGCCCATTTCTACAGTTGCCAAGAGATGGAGAACTGGCGAAGGGCCATCTGTTTAAGTTCTTCTTCATTTTATCTTCTTGTAATTTGTTTTACATTCTCTAACTTGTGTAAAGTTCATTCCTTGTATAAATGAAGTTACCAGTCTGTAACCACAAGGTAGATAAAAGATTAAAATCTAACAAAACTAAAAGAAAAACCTAAGGTATTTATTGATCTATAAAAATACCTTAGAAACTTAGATAGAATTTAATCAAACAAGCTTTTCCAGTTCATACTTGTATAGATACAAGAACTAGAAAGACTTAGCAATATTTCTAGACAAATAGGGGGAATTTGTTAGGACCAGTTCACCTGGAACTGGCCAGTCACCAGTTCACACTGACCAGTTCACCTGGAACTGGCCAGTCACCAGTTCACACTGACCAGTTCACCTGGAACTGGCCAGTCACCAGTTCACACTGACCAGTTCACCTGGAACTGGCCAGTCACCAGTTCACACTGACCAGTTCACCTGGAACTGGCCAGTCACCAGTTCACACTGACCAGTTCACCTGGAATTGGCCAGTCACCAGTTCACACTGACCAGTTCACCTGGAACTGGCGTCACCAGTTACACGGACCAGTTCACCTGGAATTGGCCAGTCACCAGTTCACACTGACCAGTTCACCTGGAACTGGCCAGTCACCAGTTCACACTGACCAGTTCACCTGGAACTGGCCAGTCACCAGTTACACGGACCAGTTCCCCTGGAACTGGCCAGTCACCAGTTCACACTGACCAGTTCACCTGGAACTGGCCAGTCACCAGTTACACGGACCAGTTCCCCTGGAACTGGCCAGTCACCAGTTCACACTGACCAGTTCACCTGGAATTGGCCAGTCACCAGTTCACACTGACCAGTTCACCTGGAACTGCCGTCACCAGTTAACGGACCAGTTCCCCTGGAACTGGCCAGTCACCAGTTCACACTGACCAGTTCACCTGGAACTGGTCACCAGTTAACGGACCAGTTCCCCTGGAACTGGCCAGTCACCAGTTCACACTGACCAGTTCACCTGGAACTGGCCAGTCACCAGTTCACACTGACCAGGTCACCTGGAACTGGCCAGTCACCAGTTCACACTGACCAGTTCACCTGGAACTGCCGTCACCAGTTAACGGACCAGTTCACCTGGAATTGGCCAGTCACCAGTTCACACTGACCAGTTCACCTGGAACTGGCCAGTCACCAGTTAAGGACCAGTTCACCTGGAATTGGCCAGTCACCAGTTCACACTGACCAGTTCACCTGGAACTGGAGTGACCAGTTACACGGACCAGTTCCCCTGGAACTGGCCAGTCACCAGTTCACACTGACCAGTTCACCTGGAACTGCCAGTCACCAGTTAACGGACCAGTTCACCTGGAACTGGCCAGTCACCAGTTCACACTGACCAGTTCACCTGGAACTGGCCAGTCACCAGTTCACACTGACCAGTTCACCAGTTGCACCTGGTGACCAGTAAACTGGTGACCAAGGTTGTTAGGATATTTACATTCGTGTATTATCTTGGTTCCGCATCAACCTTGTAATTTGTTTAATATCAATAAATAAATTACACATTGAAAACTACATATTGTCTCATCAAGATTGTTTACAAGTTATTTGTATTATTGCATTGTTCTTTACTTATTGTCTTTTATATAAGTAATCTATCTAGAACTTGGTATATACCTCTGCAACTGGTCGTCTCCAGTTCAGTAAGTATATTGCAAAGTAACTCCACCATCGACATAGAGGTGTCTTCAGTAGTACCATCTAACGAGTTGGGACTTACAGATGGTACTACTGAAGACACCTCTATGTCGATGGTGGAGTTACTTTGCAATATATGCACTAAACTGGAGACGACCAGTTGCAGTGTGTATATACCAAGTTCTAGATAGATTACTTATTTAAATGACAATAAGTAAAGAACACTGCAATAATACAAATAACTTGTAAGATAACTTGATGAGACAATATGTAATTTTCAATGTGTAATTTATTTATTGATGTTAAATAAATTACACATTGAAAACTACATATTGTCTCATCAAGATTGTTTACAAGTTATTTGTATTATTGCATTGTTCTTTACTTATTGTCTTTTATATAAGTAATCTATCTAGAACTTGGTATATACCTCTGCAACTGGTCGTCTCCAGTTCAGTAAGTATATTGCAAAGTAACTCCACCATCGACATAGAGGTGTCTTCAGTAGTACCATCTAACGAGTTGGGACTTACAGATGGTACTACTGAAGACACCTCTATGTCGATGGTGGAGTTACTTTGCAATATATGCACTAAACTGGAGACGACCAGTTGCAGTGTGTATATACCAAGTTCTAGATAGATTACTTATTTAAATGACAATAAGTAAAGAACACTGCAATAATACAAATAACTTGTAAGATAACTTGATGAGACAATATGTAATTTTCAATGTGTAATTTATTTATTGATGTTAAATAAATTACACATTGAAAACTACATATTGTCTCATCAAGATTGTTTACAAGTTATTTGTATTATTGCATTGTTCTTTACTTATTGTCTTTTATATAAGTAATCTATCTAGAACTTGGTATATACCTCTGCAACTGGTCGTCTCCAGTTCAGTAAGTATATTGCAAAGTAACTCCACCATCGACATAGAGGTGTCTTCAGTAGTACCATCTAACGAGTTGGGACTTACAGATGGTACTACTGAAGACACCTCTATGTCGATGGTGGAGTTACTTTGCAATATATGCACTAAACTGGAGACGACCAGTTGCAGTGTGTATATACCAAGTTCTAGATAGATTACTTATTTAAATGACAATAAGTAAAGAACACTGCAATAATACAAATAACTTGTAAGATAACTTGATGAGACAATATGTAATTTTCAATGTGTAATTTATTTATTGATGTTAAATAAATTACACATTGAAAACTACATATTGTCTCATCAAGATTGTTTACAAGTTATTTGTATTATTGCATTGTTCTTTACTTATTGTCTTTTATATAAGTAATCTATCTAGAACTTGGTATATACCTCTGCAACTGGTCGTCTCCAGTTCAGTAAGTATATTGCAAAGTAACTCCACCATCGACATAGAGGTGTCTTCAGTAGTACCATCTAACTAGTTGGGACTTAAGATGGTACTACTGAAGACACCTCTATGTCGATGGTGGAGTTACTTTGCAATATATGCACTAAACTGGAGACGACCAGTTGCAGTGTGTATATACCAAGTTCTAGATAGATTACTTATTTAAATGACAATAAGTAAAGAACACTGCAATAATACAAATAACTTGTAAGATAACTTGATGAGACAATATGTAATTTTCAATGTGTAATTTATTTATTGATGTTAAATAAATTACACATTGAAAACTACATATTGTCTCATCAAGATTGTTTACAAGTTATATGAATTATGGCATGGAAATGTTCCTAATCTGTCTTACTTAAGAGTCTGGGGATGTGAGGCACTTGTGAAGCGCGATACACCTGACAAACTTGAACCCAGAACTACTAAGTGCATCTTTGTCGGATACCCTAAGGAAACGATGGGTTACGACTTCTATGATCCCGTCAAAAACACTGTTCGCGTTGCTCGATATGCTGAATTCTTTGAAAAGAAATTAGTTCCAGAGAACAGTGGGAGGGTTGTAGAACTTGATGAGACTCAAGAGGAAGATGTGTCACCTTTTGAAGCTCCTAGCAATCATCAACTTGGGGGGAAAATGTTCAAAGTGATGAACCTCAAGTCGATGATGATGAAGCGATTCCACTTCGTAGGTCCGAAAGGACAAGACGTCCTACTGACAGATTATGTCTGATGGTAGAAGAAAACGTTTTAGGAGATCTCGATGAGCCTCCGAATTTCAAAGCTGCGTTATCAGATCCGGAATCTGACAAATGGCTTGAAGCTATGAAAGTGGAAATGAAATCCATGAAAGACAATCAAGTCTGGAGCTTGGTTGATCTTCCACCAAATGCTCAAACTGTTGGGTGTAAGTGGATCTTCAAGAAGAAGACGAACATGGATGGAAATATACACACCTATAAAGCTCGTCTCGTGGCGAAAGGTTATACTCAACGTTTCGGTGTTGACTATGATGAGACCTTTTCTCCAGTTGCGGACATAAGAGCTATTAGGATTCTCTTAGCCATAGCTGCGTACTATGACTTTGAGATATGGCAAATGGATGTTAAGACTACCTTCTTAAATGGTTACTTGGATGAAGAAGTCTATATGGATCAACCTGAAGGTTTTATTGATCCAAAACATCCCAACAAAGTATGCAAGCTTCAAAGGTCCATTTATGGACTAAAGCAAGCATCAAGAAGTTGGAACAAGCGGTTTGATGAAGAAATCAAAAAGTTTGGTTTCGTTCAAAATCCTGATGAGCCATGTGTATATCGCAAAGCTAGTGAGAGTAATGTTACTTTCCTTGTCTTGTATGTTGATGACATATTGATCATAGGAAAACACATTCCAATATTGCAAGATGTTAAATCCCATCTTGGAAAGTGTTTTGCCATGAAAGATTTAGGAGAAGCGGCATTTATTCTTGGAATCAAGATCTACCGAGATAGATCAAAGCGGTTAATTGGACTAAGTCAAAGTGCTTATATTGATAAGGTCTTGAAACGATTCAAGATGGAAAATTATAAGCGTGGGTTTACACCTATGCAAGAAGAACTTAGTTTATCTGTCAATCAGGGTGCTACTACACCTAATGAGGTGGAGCGTATGCGAAGAGTCCCTTATGCTTCGGCTGTGGGATCTATTATGTATGCGGTTAGATGCAATAGACCCAAATGTGGCGTTCGCGCAAAACATCGTTAGCCGATATCAACAGAATCCAGGTGAAAGCCACTGGACTGCTGTTAAGAACATTCTGAAGTACCTACGGGCTACTAAAGATATGTTTTTGGTGTATGGAGGAAATCCAGACTTAGAGCTCAAAGTGACCGGATACTGTGATGCTGGATTTCAAACTGATAGAGATGACACAAAGTCTCAGTCAGGATTCATCTTCGTTCTTAACGGAGGTGCTGTGGATTGGAAAAGCAAGAAGTAAACTACAGTTGCCATGTCTGAAACAGAGTCTGAGTACATTGCCGCCTCAAAAGCCGCAATGGAAGCAGTCTGGATAAGGAAGTTCATTAGCGGGCTTGACGTGATCCCCTTAAGTGACTTACCCACTGATATGTACTGTGATAATACTGGTGCATTAATCATTGCCAACGAACCCGGAGTTCAGAAAGGTGCCAGACATTATGCTAGACGATATCACTATGTTCGTGAGCAAATCGAACTAGGGGAGATCAAATTACTCAAAGTTCACACAGATTTTAACTTAGCTGATCCTTTCACAAAAGCTTTGTCTAGGCCCAAGCTTGAAAGGCATGCCGAGGGCATAGGACTTAAATTAGCTAGTTATTTCATGTAAATCTGTTGTTTCGGTATTTGGATAAGGGATGTTAAACAATTTATATTTTTCATAATGAAATAAAGTACTTGATATGTTTGATTTCATTTAATATTAATTGTATCCTATATTTGCATGTTTAATCCTTGAATATTTTATAATATTCTGAATTGTCCATTGTCGATTAACTATATGGGAGTATAGTTAAACTAAGACAAATCTGAGCGATTGGTTATATTCTTTGAATATATAATGGCTGGTCCCACCAAACTCACATGGTATCCATATGATGCATATCGGACTACCCCACTAACGAATTCATCACTTTATGGATCAGCGTCATTAAGTGAAATTCGTAAATGGTTACTTTATTGATCCTTTGACTTGAGATACAAGCAGGTCAGCATGTATGGATTGCACTTACTTGATATAGTTCTAACTCTCCTGAATAAGGGAGTAAATAAAGGGCTATTTTTAGAAAGTGTAGTGAAGTATGATGACTGACACGTGTAGTCAATACAGTATTTGTTCCTCCAACTAATAGTTGCAGAATGATACCATTGGCGCCCTCATTAGGACTAATTAAGATGTTTGCATGGCCGTGCCCAAATAAATCCAGATGGTTCTCGATTATATTTGGTAATCATTAATTAGTTATGGAATGAGAAACAGAATCGTTAAATCATGAAATGACATTGATCCATATTCATGTTTAACACGGTATCTGAACAAAGGGATAATAAATGCCTCAACTATTTAAATATACTTTAAGAAACTATACTTGAATATTTCTGGGAGCATTGGCGTGTTGCTAGACGCTAACCAATGTTATTACCTTCATTTGTTACGAGCTCAAGTGGGAGCTGTTAGTATATGATCACGTAAAAATGAACGTATGTCCGGAAATGATTTAAGCCTACGGGGTCACACGTCTCGACACAAATGTATTTATAATTAATTAATATATTAGTGTAATTTATTAATTAATTGGATCACGAATTGAACTAACGACCGTTTGTTAAATGTTAACGGTAAAATACTAACGGTGTTAACGGAGGAAGGGTTATCTTGAAATTTGAAAGGAGAATTCTAGAACCTCTTTTGGAGGGGGCCGGTTTTGGCATAGGGTTTTAAACCCTAATCCTAGCTTATTTTCCAAGTAAATCAACCCTAATCTATACCTATAAATACAAGGCTTAGGTTAAGGGGTTTTATATATACAATTACAAGAAAAGAAAAACCCTCACAATTCTCTCCTTCTTCTTCTCTTCTTTCGGCCGTAGCAACAATCCCTAAAGGGATTTTCGGTTTAAGTTGTTCGACAAATCAAGAAGAGAAAGCCAAGTGTTCGTGATCAAGTACTAGCATACGTACATCCGTGTGTCGTGTGTGCAAACGTAGAGGGATTTACTTCAAATCCTCATAAAGTTTCTTGCTTTATTATCTTCAAGTAAAGGTACATGTTTTCTTCCTTGGTTAATTAATTAGTTGCATAGTTTAATCTTCCGCTGCGTGCTTTGTGATTTAATTTAATAATTTGTTATATAACCCAACACTAACTAAAAGATTCATCAAGAGTCCACCATGAGGTTCGTCATGCCCATTACGAGCTCTTTTATCCCTAGAAAAAACTAATATATTCAGATGGTCCCGAAACTCCTTCGGCAACTCCCCCAACAGCTTGAGGCACATGGGCCTCAGGATCACAAACAGGTTGATTATGATGATGATGATGATTCTTGTCAAAGGTGTTCATGCTTCAATTATTGCAAAAACTGAGATCACAGATGCATAGTCCACATTTGGATAAATTGTTACCCTGAACATATCGTCGAAGGATTCCATTGTTTTCATCTACAAGATATATATAATTAAAATACACTCTTGATCAGAATAATAAAAGCATATGAATATGTAGCATATATAGTTTGTCAATCATTTGTAGGTTTTGTTATACGACATTCCAGAAATCATTATAAAAAATCTAGGTTTAATTTACACTATTTAATTTACACTACTTAGGATGTGTATGTTTTTGCTTATAAGGTCTGCAAAAGATCGAAGACTTTTTTAAATCTGCTTCTTTTGGCTAAAAAAAAACTTTCTAAATATGCTAATATAGTGATATAGGCATTAAGTCTATGTAAAAATAGGTTTTGATCTTTGATGTCAGTTTATGCTACTATTTTGTATGTAACATATATATATACACAACAAATAAGAAAATAGGGGCAAACCTGAGCCATTAAGTAATCTCCCCTATAGATGCTACAATTTCTTGTTGACCAGCTTCCTTTGATCTTAAAATCATTATCACCGCCACTCTTTTTGTTGTTTGCGAGAGACAGGAGTAGGTCGGTATTGGAGCGACTCGTGCTTGCCTTTTTAATGGAAAACAACAGACCCGAATCAACTGCTTTGGATCCTCTATAAGCACTCCATCGACCATGACGAGACCAACGCTATATATATATATATATGGGACCCTTATTTTGAGAACCCATTTTTTTGTAAGAACCGTGAGAACTCTTAAATTTCATATTGGAACACATGTTTTTTTTGTTCATTCACATGTGAAACGTTATAAAAACATATGTTGTAGAAGAATTTTTTTTCCGAAACCTTATATATAGCCGTTTGTCACATGTGAACAAAAAACGTGAACAAATTCATTCACAAGTTCATAAAAGGCTAATTTGAAGGTTTCTTGAAAAAGTTTCTTCTACAACATATATTTTTATATCATTTCACATGTGAATGAACAAAAAAACATGTGAACAAATATATAATTTAAGAGTTCTCATGGTTCTTACAAAAAAAATGGTTCTCAAAATAAGGAAACTATATATATATATATATATATATATATATATATATTCATTCATATATTATATATAACATAATAGTCAGTCTAAGTTAACCTCCTCTAAGTAGTTGGTATTATCTTACTATATAAAGAATTAAGAATAACAAAAGAGCTAAATTAAATCACAATCACCTACCTCTTTCCTTAGCAGAGCCTTGATTTTATTGTCAGCAACTAATACAAGCTGTTTACGGAAGCCCATGTGGAATGACTTCACTTTGAGGATCTCTTTATTATTATCGTCTGTGATAAAATAGTTTGATTCAGACTTTTTGTAGAAAATAAATTCACATGGCCCCCCTTCTTCCATCGTAAACCTTTTACCTATATATATTGATTCAACCGCTAGCTAGCAAAAGAACCTCCTCTGGTCGAATATATATATATATATACTAAATAGAACAATTCCAGCAGCTAGCTTTATTTGACTATATTAGAAAAACCAACGCAACCCCCTACCTCTCGATAATAAAAGAAGAACGGAAACGAAAAGTAGCAGAAGACGTACACTATTGGCCGAATACCCTTTTTATTAAACACATGCAAGAGATTTTCGTTTTTGGGATGGATGGCTAATACATGGCATCACATCCTCTTTTTATACAAATTAATTGAAATTCCCTAACGTACAATTGTTTCTGCCTGACTTATCTGTTAAGTATTTGATGAAAGAACTGATTATATTTAATACTGATATTTATATCAGTTTTTTTGAAGACAGAAACACACTTATTGTGGTAGTAGGTTGGAGGAGTGTTTACATGTAAGGACATGTTGGAAGAGTGTTTACATGTAGGGACATGATGATAATTATCTGATCCCACATATTTGACTTTTTCCTTTCTAACACTCCTCCTCAAGTTGAATAGTGGGATCATCAAAATTCAACTTGTTTAAACATTTGTGAAATATTGTTGTTCCTACAGCTTTTGTTAGAATATCTGCAAGCTGATCTTCTGATTTGACAAATGGTAACTTGATAGTCCCGTCTTCAAGTTTTTCTTTGATGAAATGACGATCAACCTCCACATGATAGACATGCTTGGTTCTATCATGTTGCACTGGATTTTCTGAGATTTGAATAGCAGCTTCGTTGTCACTCATGATTTGAATACTCTGTTTTGGAGCAAAACCCAACTCTGTCACAAGTTTATTTAACCACAATGCTTCTGCTAAGCCTTTAGCTATACCTCGAAATTCAGCCTCAGCACTTGATAAGGAGACAACTTTTTGCTTTTTACTCTTCCATGTAACAAGGTTACCTCCTACCATCGAGAAATACCCAGATGTTGACCTTCTGTTTCCTTTGTCTCCAGCCCAATCAGCATCTGTATATATCTGAATATTAAGGTGTCCATTTGCTTTAAATAAAACTCCATGACCAGTAGTACCTTTAAGATATCTGATAATTCTTAGGACTGCATCCATATGTTCTTCTTGGGGTTGATGCATGAACTGACTCACTACTCCAACCGCATATGCAATATTAGGACGAGTATGAGCAAGGTAAATCAGCTTTCCCACCATTCGTTGGTACCTGCTTTTATCAGCAAGTTTTCCATTTAACTTCATAAACAATTTTTGGTGTATCTGCCGGTTTACAATCTATCATCCCTATTTCTGCCAAAAAATCCAGTATATATTTCTTCTGACAGATGAATATTCCTTGTTGTGACCTTAACACCTCAATACCAAGGAAATATTTCAGATTTCCCAAGTCTTTCATTTCAAACTCTGCACACAAACTTTCTTTTAACTTCTTGATTTCATTTCCATCATTCCCAGTGATAATCATGTCATCGACATAGATTAGTAAACACGTTATGCGATCTCCTTTATGACTGAGAAACAAAGTATGATCAGAATTACTTTGTTTATATCCATACTTTTTCATTGCAACTGTGAACCTGCCAAACCATGCCCTGGGAGACTGCTTCAGGCCATACAAAGATCTCTTCAACTTACAGACTTCTCCATTTTTGAAATTCTGAGAGAACCCTGGCGGTGGATCCATATATACTTCCTCTTTCAATTCTCCGTGTAAGAAAGCATTTTTTACATCAAATTGATGAAGAGGTCATCCTTGATTTGCTGCTACTGTGAATAAAACCCTTATTGTATCCAGCTTTGCAACTGGAGCGAAGGTTTCAGAGTAATCAATCCCATATGTTTGAGTGTACCCTTTTTCAACTAATCGCGCTTTATACCTTTCTACTTCCCCATCTGGTCTGTATTTAATTGTATAAATCCACCGACATCCTACTGGTTTCTTTCCTTGAGGTAGTGTGCATTTGTCCCATGTTTCATTCTTCTCCAATGCTTCCATCTCAACCTTCATAGCATCCTTCCATTTAGTTATTTCAATGCCTGCTCTGTATTTGATGGAATTTCTTCTTAATACAGTTTTGCTGTGAATGCTTTTGCTTCTTCAGAAAGGTAGCCTTCTGCTATATTAGCCATAGGATACTTTGAGATTCTAGAGAATTTTTCTGGGGAGTACCGTTTTGCAGGTATTCCTCGAGTTGACCTGGGTGGCAGAACATACTTTTCTGGAGCTTCTGTAGTATTTGGTTCAACTTCTGCATCATTCTGTTCAATTTGATCTTCACTTTCCTGTACACTTTCATTCGTGGAATCTGGTGCACTTTCATTTGAAACAACAGGAGAACGACTTAGTGGAGAATTGCTTACCTCATGCATCAGGTTTGGGGCAGTATTTTCGGTGGCACTGGAATTCTGAGACTGAGAGGACTGTTCTTGAGATTCAACCACGGTATCTTCATAATCAACTGTGGTATTTTTACTAACTTCAGGATTATAACTAAGCCAACTCAATGTGTCACATTGTTCCTCCCCCTGACCATTGTTTTGTGGTGAGTAAAAATAGCTGGTTTCAAGAAAATCACAATTTATTGTGGTAAACATGTGCTGAGTTTTCGGATTATAACATCTATACCCCTTTTGAGTGACTCCATATCCCACAAAAACACATTTCTCGGCACATGGATCAAGTTTATTTCGATATGATTTTGGAATATGAACAAACACCGTACATCCAAAAATTTTGGGTTGAAGACTAAGAGCTTGTGGAGGAGTATGGTATTTAGTAAAGGTTTCTAATGGGGTTTTCATGCTCAGGATTTTTGTAGGAAGCCGATTAATTAGGTAAGTGGCAGTGGCTAGAGCTTCAGGCCAGAACATTTTGGGAACACAAGACTCGATTATTAAAGCTCTAGTCATTTCCAATAAAAGTCTATTTTTCCGTTCAGCAACACCGTTTTGTTCTAGGGTATGAGGGCATGTGGTTTGATGAATTATACCTTTGGATTGGAAAAACAGGTTCATTTGTGAGTTTATGTATTCCCCACCATTGTCGGTTCTCACAATTTTAATAGATTCTTGAAATTGGTTTTGAACCATGGTATAAAATGCAGTGAACCTATCATACACTTCGGATTTATTTTTCAAAAAATAAATCCAAGTCATCCGGGTGCAATCATCAACAAATATCACATAATACCGAAAATTTTGACCTCCAATAACAGGAGCTGGGCCCCAAACATCTGAGTGAATCAATGAAAAAGGTGTTTTGACTCTAGTATTACTGGGTTTAAAGGTTTGTCTATGGCTCTTAGCCAAAATGCAAGTTTCACATGAAAGTGACTTATTTGAAGGAAAAAGTTTAGGAAACAAGACATGTAGATAACTAACTGACGGGTGTCCCAATCTTCTATGCCACAACCAAGCTTCTCTTTCTTCCGTTCCATGAGCTAGCATCACATTTCCACCTTGAGTAACTTCATCCACATAATACAGTCCATCTTTCTCAGTGCCACGCCCAATAATCTGTCCCGTCCTGATATCCTGTAAAAGACAAAAAGTTGGATGCATGAGAACCGAGCAATTTAGTTCTTTTGTCACATGACTAATTGATAAAAGTTTATGTGACAATGAGGGAACATGAAGACAATTCGGTAACTTAATACTCGGAGAAATTTTAATTGTTCCTCCGGTATTTACATCCATTTTTGCTTTATTGGTCACTTTGATATGTGTCCTCCTGGGTTTTGAAAAATCTGAAAAATCAGATAATTCATATGTCATCGTGTCTGTTGCTCCGCAATCAAAAATCCATTCTCCATTCTTACCTTCTTGTTGGACTACATAGGCTGCCCCCTTAACAAATTTGTGCTTAAATTTCGGCCCATTAACTTCAAACCCATTTGAAACAATCCCAGGCCCATCACAAACCCTACTACAAAAATCAATCTTTTTATTTTTTATATGTATATATTTATGTGGAAGGTAAGTCTTTTGATTTATTTGATAATCTTTTCTCCCTTTACCTGTTACCACCGAAAATCCATTCACACTTTCTTCATCTTCTCTACTCCCTCCAGCTGCCGCTACCCCACCAAACCCATCAGATTTCCGGCCACCACTGGGGTTAGCTTTGGCGGTAGGTGTTGTATTCTTATCTTTCTCGGTTTTAGAGGATTTGGTTGGTTTTTTCGGACCGATCCACCAATCTGGATAGCCCACGAGCCGAAAGCACTGGTCCTTGGTTTGTTTTGTCATGCCACATTCATCACAAAAAAGATGTGATTTATCATCTTGGGTGATTGATTTCTTCTTGTTGTCGCTTCTCAGGTATACTTTGGCCGCAAAACCGTTTCCTTCTGAATTTTCGGCGAGTAAGCCGGCGGCGATGCCACCCGGTTCATTAGAGGTTGCTCCCAGAATATTCTGGTGAGCGGCCTCTTTGCGAACCATCCCATATGCAGCTTCCGATGATGGAAGAGGATCTGTTCGAAGGATCTCTCTTTTAATCGGATCGAATTTCCGATCCAACCCGTTTAAGAATTGGAACAGTTTTTGTTCCGATCTAATTTGGGCATATGCTTTGATGTCTGCTGGACATGTCATCGGATTTGGATCTATCCGATCAATCTCGCCCCATACACCCTGTAACGAGATCCAGAAGTCTTCAAGTGATTTGTCACTTTGCTTGAGCTCATTTGCTTTAACGTGAAGATTGAATGTTTGAAGCTTGTCTTTTCCACTGCTATATGTGATTATTAAAGCATCCCATAGTTCTTTTGCAGTGGAAAATTCTGTGAGGTTACCGGCTATGATTGGCTCAATATTTTGAATCAGCCAAGAAAATACGATCAGGTCTTCTTGTTCCCATACCTCGTATTTTTCCGTTTCTGTTTTTTCTGGTGGCTTTTGGGTTAAATGTGATAAAAGGCTTTTTGACATGCCGCCGATGGCAACCCGAATCATTCGGGTCCATAAGGCGTAGTTGTTGCTATTTAGTTTCAGATTAATCTGAAGATTATCTGAGAGTTTTGGATTATGAGATTGTTGATTGGTATTATTTTGTAAAAAAAATGGCTAATTGTAATGCCAAATCGGAACCGGAGCCGCCGGCTTCTCCAGCCATGGTGGCTTGGTTTTCGGTTTAGGTGATACAATTTTGAGATTTAATGGGTAAATGATGAAACCATAATTAACGGCTCTGATACCATGTTAAGTATTTGATGAAAGAACTGATTATATTTTATGTTGTTACAAAATACAATACTGATATTTATATCAGTTTTTTTGAAGATAGAAACACACTTATTGTGGTAGTAGGTTGGAGGTAGGGATGGGCATGGGACTGGTACCATCCCGTACCGGTCCCGGTACCGATCCCGAAATTGTCCAAAAGTGGGTACCGATCCCGGTCCCATATAAATCGGTACGGGACTGGTACCGAATCGGTACGGGACCGGGACTTCGGTACCAAATCCCGACTAGTCCCGAAAGTTAACACTTTCAACATATTGGAGTTCTTAAATTGATTAACTTAACGAACATTAAGTACAACTACTAAGAAACCTGATTATGTGCAACAAATTATGTGTTAGTTGGAACCACAAGGTGGGCAGATTACAAAAGCTATTACTTGAATGCATAAGTAACGTGATTACAACTTAGAAAATGATACAATAAATTTCTGCAATGCTTCTTTTTGGAAATGGAAATATATAGCATATAGCTTGCCTTTTGCTGTAGTGATTTACAAACAGATTCCATATTTTTTTTGTACGAAGACGATGGCTCCATGCTATCATGCTACAACAGGAAGATGAAATATTGCATCTATTAACGGAATATACTAGTCCAATATGTGAACTCATATATTGGCCTGACTCACTTTAAAAGTATGCTTTTACATCACAGCATCGGCCAACTATATCCATCCTAATATTTAAGAAATTGAAATATGGGACTAATCGGGACTATATGGGATTAACGGGATTTTCCCGGTCCCGGTACCGATTGGTACCGATCCCGAAAACTATCAAAACTAGGTACCGGTCCCGATCCCGTTTGGGATTCGGTACCAATTTTCGGGACCGGTACCGGGACGGTACCGGTACGGGATCGGGATTTGGCATTTATTGCCCATCCCTAGTTGGAGGAGTGTTTACAGAGTGTTTACATGTAGGGACATGTTGGAGGAGTGTTTACAGAGTGTTTACATGTAGGGACATGATGATAATTATCTGATCCCACATATTTGACTTTTTCCTTTCTAACATTATCAACCCATGTGATGCCATTAATTTAGGAAACATTAAAACCTGACTATCAAGTAATTCCTTAATTAGTTACAATTATTTAATATATATATATATAATGATTGTATACAAGGTATCAAATTTACTTAGTATATATTCAATAAATATAGGGTTTTGGGTAGAGGTGCAAGAAGCGGTTAACCGATTTCGGTTATTAATTTTAATAATCGATTTCGGTTATTTTTTGAAACAGTAATAACCGGTTACGGTTAACTTGTACCGGTTAATAACCGGTTTCTAGGTTTTAAAACTGGAACCTATCTAACCGATTTCGATTAATAATAACCGGTTAATCGATATCGGTTAACCTATTTGGTTTTTTTAACCGCCCATTATAATATTGAGAAAGTGGTGAACAATGGGGAAAACAATCATTTCCGACAAGTCTGAGCGACGAACCCATATTCCAAAAAACCCATATTCCAAATAAACATCATTTTCTAAACACAAAACAAAATTCATCATCCCAAATCTCAAAAACCACCAAAAATTGATGTTGGATCTGATGAAAGAAGCATTAATCTATATATAGTATAGATATATTGAAAGCTTACGAAATCATCTGATGGTGCGATCTTTCCGGTTATATATCAGTGTATGTATATAATATATGTATATAATATGTGATTAACCGGTTAACCGGTTATTATTTGGAATAATTAACCGGTTATAGGTTAACCGGTTAATAATCGGTTTTGGTTTTGAAAAGAGTAATCGGTTAGTAACCTACGGTTTCTGGTAACCTATAATCGGTTTTTACTATTTCGGTTATTAACCGGTTTCGGTTACCGGTTACAATCGAGTCGGTTCGGTTAATCGGTTTTTTCTTGCACCTCTAGTTTTGGCACCGTGACTATTTCTATGTCTGGGTCGAATTGTGGGCCGAGATATATTGGGCCATAGTTCGAAAATTAAAGTTATAGCCATACATTGAGTTTAGCTGACATAAATATTGGGGGTGGGTTTGAGTCCATTTATTTAATTAATAATTAATAATAATACGAGTAATAATAATTAGGTAAAAACAATATTACTGGCTGGTAATGACTAATGAAGAAGTAGTCGTAAAACAGTCAAAAGAAACCCAAATAAAAACAAACCGCGTACGTACGTATAGCATGATGAGCTGTTTGATGCATCTTTGGAGAAGAATAAGCAGTGATGAAATTAATAAGGATAATCAATTGAATGAAGATGGTCGACATAAGCAGCAGAAGCTATTTATGCTTTATTTTAAATGTTCGATAAGTGATGAGACAGTGATGAATGCTAAAATGTCTTTTGGTGGGATTGGGGTCGCCATTTATGATCCGGAACGTAATCGTTGCGTTTTTGAGTTGCGAAAACCCGTGGGCGAACAAGGCGTCAATGATGATCGTCAGCGTCATGTCGTAGAACTTGAGTCCTTTATCGAATGTTTGAATGCTGCTGTTACTCTTGGAATTACACAAATACATATTCTATCCAATAGCTATCCTGTTTATCAAAAATATGTAAGTCCATCTATCTCTCTTTTGTGACACCATATGCTGCATTTTACTTTATTAATCTAATCTCTTTTAATCGATTGATTTCCACATCTATTGCAAATCGTTTGATTGAGATGATATATATGTATGGAGTGAAAAGTTAGGTTAGGAACCCAGGAACCCTTAGGAACTTTTTAAATCAATCTCTACCATTGATAATTCTTTACATGATGATTGTTTTACAATTTTTGAGACATGGATCTTCATCCGTTATATAATTTATGTAGAGACATGAATTCTATGATCATATGTACACGAATAGTGCTATGGTCATATGCAAGTCGAACATATATATGCAAATATGTTGTAAATAGATGTTTCATGAGATAGTCAGTGATCAAATGTATATAGATAGTCATATGAACATGTGAAAGCAATTATATAGTCATATGAACATCACTAAGCAATTATATAGTGAGTAATTTCAATTTAAAGAATGTTCTTAATAGTTTTTGCAATTTTTTAGGTTCTTAAAATAACTGTTTATTTTGTCAATGCAGTACACTGGTAGTTTGAAAGCATCGAGAAACAAGAACATTGCAACACTGGTTCGTCAGTTGAACCTTATTCGGAGAAATTTTACTTGTTTTTCCTCTGCTCTTGTTGAACAAGACCATCTCAGATTTGCCAATAAACTCGCAAGAGATGCAATTCCACTCAAGTCACCAATTTTCTTGAATCTACTAATTATATCAAGGCATCAGTCACCCAAGGTATGTACAATTTGTTTCAACCTGTCGATCTGAGGGAATCGTTCATTTTGAAGCAAAGTGTGGCTTGATTAAAGGCAGTACGTCTAGCTAGACTTCAATTTGAAATTAAGTCGCCGGAAGTTTTTTAAGATGGTATTTGGGATTACGTTTTCGGGTAACCCAAAGAATGAAAAAAAGTGTTTGTCCCAAAAATTAACTATGTGCGTTTTCATATATACAATCATAAACCACAGTTTTGGAAAAGTAGGCCGTTACATGTCTTTTTAAAACGCAGTTTGTTAAAAGCAATATCTACTTTACAATCAAAGTCCTTAAAACCCCCAAATCTAGAATCTAGAATCAACTATATGTATTAATGTATATATATATACTATGTTCTTGTGTGGCTAAAGGTGCACCTTTTATTTCTCCTGCTATACAGATAAAGTTTATTGTCCGTTCCTTAAATGCTCCGCTTTGATGTCAAGAACCAAGCTACAAGAACTTGGCACCATTTCGTCCAAAGAACCTGGAATGAGAAAATGTGTGGAATGTGATCGCGTTTTTTGTATTAATTGCCAAGTACCTTGGCACACCGACGTTACCTGCTCTGTTTTCTCGAATTATTTATCACATAAGTATTTTATCGACCCGAAACTAAAGGCTCTTGCTGTAAGGAACAACCTGCTCCACTGTGAAAATTGCAACAATACGATTGAACGCGCAGCAGGATGCTATTATATATCATGCAGGTAATATATTATCTTATTGATCATCACAAGTAGCAAACATTTTTCAAATGCTTGTATGTATATAATGGTTCTAACATGGAGTTGAATGGCAAATTAATATTGCAGATCATGTGGATATGAGTTTTGCTACAAGTGTAGAGCTGAGAGGATACAAAGTACACCAACGTCATGCAGGTATCCAATCCAAGACGACGGGCGATAACATTGCTGCAAATTGCTTATACCATGACTTTAATTAGTCGAGTAATGCTCGATCAATTTCTTCTTAATCTGTTATCTATTATAGCGGTACAATGTTTCGGTCCAAATTTTCTAAGTGTCAAAGATATATGATAACATTTTTTATTTATAATATAATTAACCACTAGTATTCTATTCCTACTCTCATAAAGTCATAAATGTGGAGAGTGAGACTTGAACATTAGTGAAGAGTGTCAAACGTATATGACTACTCGAGTGTCAAAAACATATATGACTTACTCTTAACTATTCGATCTCAGGTCATTCACCTTCCTAAATACGAGTAACTGATTAAACCGGCCCTTGACCAAACTTTATACTTCTTTTTTTAATTACATGTAGTTAACTAGATGGGTTTGTGCGCTTCAATTAGAGTTAAGATTAAGAAGGGATAAGAAAAAAAAGTAGGCTTTGCATAATCCAATGAATAGAAGACAACATCAAAATTCAAAAGTTTTCTACAACTTACGATCCATGAGTTTTGTTCATTTGAGTCTAGTTTTTTCCATGGAAACCAAGGGACAAATCCTAGTCATTGGATTATCCCCTAAAAAATAAATCCCTACCCTTTATCTCCCCCCCCTTCCCCTCGTCTCCTTCCCCCCACCGAACACACACACACAACTTCGCCGGAAAACTTCAAACGCCGGTAAAATATTCGTTCCTTCGAATTAGAACATCACACTTACACCAAAACACTCACAATCACACCGCGAACAAACCCTGACCAGAAATTAATCCGATCTATACTCGCCGGAAAACTTGAAAAACTCACCAGAAAAATTAAAAACACTATAGCTTTGTTGTTTCTTCGAATTAATGCATGAAACTTGTACCAAATCACTCAGAAACACATTCCACACAAACCCTAGCCAATAAACACTGTTTTCGAACTCGCCGGAAAAATCACATTCCATCATCTCTTGGATCGTCGCCCATAAAATTCATACCATTCCCATATGCGTCCCTTGACGGTCAGTTTAGAACGGATAAGGGCCTCTGGCTGGTTCCGTATCCACCCGAAAACGAAATTGATTAGCCGGAGAAGTCGCCGGAGAAGATTCGACGGTGTTAGTGTCTTAGTGATTACCAATCAAGCTTGATTTGGCTTGACCAATCAAATATGATTAGAAAATGTCGCCGGAGTAATTCGCCGGAGTAACCAATCAAGCTTGATTGGCTTGACCAATCAAATATGATTGGACAATGTCGCCGGAGTAATTCACCGGAGTAACCAATCATGTTTGATTGGATTTTGATGATTGTTTGATCCAAGGGCTTAGATTAGTCCCTTGGTTTCCACCATTTTTTAAGGATCCATGTGAATACAACCCTACGATCCATATTAAATTTATAAACAGTAGATATCGCAAAAATTATATCATATGTAAATGTAAATGTAAAGGTTAGTTTTGCTAATAAAATGTCACATCCGCCAATTAAGGTGTTTCTGTCTGGGCTGAACGGAACGACACAATTCCGAGGCCCAAATCCAATGACCGTATGCTTACTACAAGAAAACTAGGTTTCATTTATGTCATACATTAACTCATGGCATTTGTATATGTTTTTAATTTACATAAAAAACTTATACAAATTATCATAATTCTGTATGATGCCCGAGTTTATTCTCATTCTAAATTCTAAATATATAAACTCATACCGGCGGAAAAAAAGTTTAATGTGAAAACCATGCCCGAGTTTATTCCCATATATCATAACGTATATGACTAAACTCATGCCCGAGTTTATTCCCATATATCATAACATTTTTTATTTATAATATGATTAACCACTAGTATTCTATTCCTACTCTCATAAAGTCATAAATGTGGAGAGTGAGACTTGAACATTAGTGAAGAGTGTCAAACGTATATGACTACTCGAGTGTCAAAAACATATATGACTTACTCTTAACTATTCGATCTCAGGTCATTCACCTTCCTAAATGACTGATTAAACCGGCCCTTGACCAAACTTTATACTTTTTTTTTATTGCATGTAGTTAACTAGATGGGTTTGTGCGCTTCAATTAGAGTTAAGATTAAGTAGGGATAAGAAAAAAAAGTAGGCTTTGCATAATCCAATGAATAGAAGACAACATCAAAATTCAAAAGTTTTCTACAACTTACGATCCATGAGTTTTGTTCATTTGAGTCTAGTTTTTTCCATGGAAACCAAGGGACAAATCCTAGTCATTGGATTATCCCCTAAAAAATAAATCCCTACCCTTTATCTCCCCCCCCTTCCCCTCGTCTCCTTCCCCCCACCGAACACACACACACACACACACAACTTCGCCGGAAAACTTCAAACGCCGGTAAAATATTCGTTCCTTCGAATTAGAACATCACACTTACACCAAAACACTCACAATCACACCGCGAACAAACCCTGACCAGAAATTAATCCGATCTATACTCGCCGGAAAACTTGAAAAACTCACCAGAAAAATTAAAAACACTATAGCTTTGTTGTTTCTTCGAATTAATGCATGAAACTTGTACCAAATCACTCAGAAACACATTCCACACAAACCCTAGCCAATAAACACTGTTTTCGAACTCGCCGGAAAAATCACATTCCATCATCTCTTGGATCGTCGCCCATAAAATTCATACCATTCCCATATGCGTCCCTTGACGGTCAGTTTAGAACGGATAAGGGCCTCTGGCCTGGTTCCGTATCCACCCGAAAACGAAATTGATTAGCCGGAGAAGTCGCCGGAGAAGATTCGACGGTGTTAGTGTCTTAGTGATTACCAATCAAGCTTGATTTGGCTTGACCAATCAAATATGATTAGAAAATGTCGCCAGAGTAATTCGCCGGAGTAACCAATCAAGCTTGATTGGCTTGACCAATCAAATATGATTGGACAATGTCGCCGGAGTAATTCACCGGAGTAACCAATCATGTTTGATTGGATTTTGATGATTGTTTGATCCAAGGGCTTAGATTAGTCCCTTGGTTTCCACCATTTTTTAAGGATCCATGTGAATACAACCCTACGATCCATATTAAATTTATAAACAGTAGATATCGCAAAAATTATATCATATGTAAATGTAAATGTAAAGGTTAGTTTTGCTAATAAAATGTCACATCCGCCAATTAAGGTGTTTCTGTCTGGGCTGAACGGAACGACACAATTCCGAGGCCCAAATCCAATGACCGTATGCTTACTACAAGAAAACTGGGTTTCATTTATTTATGTCATACATTAACTCATGGCATTTGTATATGTTTTTAATTTACATAAAAAACTTATACAAATTATCATAATTCTGTATGATGCCCGAGTTTATTCTCATTCTAAATTCTAAATATATAAACTCATACCGGCGGAAAAAAAGTTTAATGTGAAAACCATGCCCGAGTTTATTCCCATATATCATAACGTATATGACTAAACTCATGCCCGAGTTTATTCCCATATATCATAACATTTTTTATTTATAATATGATTAACCACTAGTATTCTATTCCTACTCTCATAAAGTCATAAATGTGGAGAGTGAGACTTGAACATTAGTGAAGAGTGTCAAACGTATATGACTACTCGAGTGTCAAAAACATATATGACTTACTCTTAACTATTCGATCTCAGGTCATTCACCTTCCTAAATGACTGATTAAACCGGCCCTTGACCAAACTTTATACTTTTTTTTTATTGCATGTAGTTAACTAGATGGGTTTGTGCGCTTCAATTAGAGTTAAGATTAAGTAGGGATAAAAAAAAAGTAGGCTTGCATAATCCAATGAATAGTAGACAACATCAAAACTTTTCTACAACTTACGATCCATATTAAATTTATAAACAGTAGATATCGCAAAAATTATATCATATGTAAATGTAAATGTTAGTTTTGCTAATAAAATGTCACATCCGCCAATTAAGGTGTTTCTGTCTGGGCTGAACGGAACGACACAATTCCGAGGCCCAAATCCAATGACCCGTATGCTCACTACAAGAAAATTGGGTTTCATTTATTTATGTCATACATTAACTCATGGCATTTGTATATGTTTTTAATTTACATAAAAAACTTATACAAATTATCATAATTCTGTAAGATGCCCAAGTTTATTCCCATTCTAAATTCTAAATTATATATAAACTCATACCGCCGTACCTATAAAGATTCCAACCAATAAACCAAACGCCTCGTTATAGTTCTTTTATATCCAAAAATTCCCCATTGGGCCGTCACACATTCATCAACCAAAATAATTGTGAACCACGACTTCTCCAAGGCTTCTTGTGACTAACCAATCTGGATGTGATCCATTAGTTAACCCGTAAAGTTCGTAAAAATGTACGTAATTGGGTCAACATATGTGATCAAAAATATTGCTCGTTCCACATCCTATGCCTACCAGTTTCTTCGACCCCAACCGCAACATCACGGGCCTCACCAAATCAAGGAGGGTCCAAATGCTATAAAAAAAGAAGAAAGAAAGCACATCAGAATTCATGTTGAACTCCGACTTCATACGTATTTACCATCATATCATATATAACAATATACAACTAACCTTTTAACGGATTAGAGTAGTCGTAGCCAGTACAAATGGCTCCACTGATCCTAGCCACCATCCCGGTATTTTTGTTCGGTTCACACCAATCATCTACATATAAATTAATCACAATACAACATCAATACAGAGAATTCGGGAGCAAAGTGGTAATACTATCAGAAATGGGTCGAGATGTGAACTTCTTATAGTTTGGGTGGGTCATGGGTTGATTTGCGATCATTTTGTTAATTTTAAAAATAAATTAACCCATAATACAGAGTAATCAATATTTCTGGATAACACTTTGGCAATATTGGACCCATTTATATCTAGCTTACTGATTGATATAACACATAACTCAAATAGTCCCAGTCACATGAAAAAAGAGTCGAATTGCCACCACTACAGGCTATCTATCTATTAATAAAATGTAAAAGGGAACAATAAATATAATTCAGAAAAAGCTTAATTTAACCTCGTTTGGTGGTTCGACTTAGAGGTGCAAATACCAGTTAACCGGTTTCGGTTATTTTTTTTAGTAACCGAAATCTGTTATTTTTTATATAAAAAAAAAACGATTACGGTTAACCGATACCGGTTAATAACCGGTTTGTATATAGAAAAACATGAACCGATAAAACCGATTCCAGTTTATTAAAACCGGTTAACTCATTTGGTTAACCTACCCAGTTAACCGAAAAAAAAGTTTACAGTGCAGTCTAAAAGCTTCAGCTCGTATCAACAAAAACAAGAACAAAAACAAGAACAGAAACAAGACTAGAAATTACTAAATCATCTAAATAGGATAATCCTGAACATAAAACAGAAACAAGACCAAAGAGACCGTAGCAGCAGTAACTCAGTGAGCAACATAAACAAGACCAATTGACAGTAGCTAAGTTGCAGAAACAAGACAAGAATTACACATAAAGCCATAAAGGAACCTACTGGAAAATTAGATACAGAAGCCGAAGTGCTGAACAAAGACTATAGATCAGAAATTCAGAATTACACATAAAGGAACCTACTGGAAACACCATTCAATTACAGAAACTAGTCAGTAGCAACAATAACGTAAACTAGCAGCAGTAGCATTAGACAGTAGCATTAGAAACAAGAAGACAGTAAACCGAAACAAGACAGTAGCAACAGAAACGTAAACTGAAAGCAGCAACACAGTAAGCCGAAACAACAAATGATCTTCAAAGTTATTCATCAAGTTCATCATCTGAAAGTGGAGCGGCTTGTCCTTGTGATACTTCATAGAGATGTATGGGTTCTTCTATGGCAAGTTGATCTTCAAGACTAGTCACATGTTGTATACGTTCAGCGGCATCCAAGTAGTCTTTCAAGCAAATGCACGTTTCAAGAGAAGTTGGAGTGAGCCTTGTTCTTCTAACTGATAAAACTCTGCCACTAAGAGAAAAAACCGACTCCGAAGCTACCGTGGAAGCTTGGACACTTAGTAAATCACGTGCCATGGCGGCTAGAACGGGAAAGTGGGCTTCCTTTTCTTTCCACCAAGCCAAATTATCAAAGTTTGAAAACTCTTCGGGAAGCATTGTGGCCAAAAAGTCGGTTCCTATATACCTTCCGAGCTCACTACTTGGGGTGCTACCCCGAGACCGCTTACTACTAACATTTCTCAAAGTATTATACAAATTTAGCTCGGGGTTCAACCGTGAGCTTGATGACCCCGAAGCCATTTGTTGGCGTATGTTTGATGTCGAACCATATTTAACTAAATACAAATCAAACATATCTTCTAAACATTTTTTAAAATGTTTAATTGCATTATCCGAGAAATTGGGGTCTTGATCGTTCAAACCCAAATCAAAACATATGTTTTCTATTAACATCTCCACACCCGCAACATTTAAACACGGGTTTAACGAGGCGGCACAAGTAACTAAGGGGGCATTTCTTCAAAATATTTTTTAAACTAAAGCATTGGAGCTATCATTGTTTCATAAACGTTACCCCCAAATTGAAAGTCGTTTATCTTTCCACACATCAAATATAGTTGTTTTAGTACCAAACTACTAGTGGGATAATAAACTCCGGACAAAATAGTGGTTGAGGTTTTAACAGTGTTTTCACAACCGGACCGGCCGGTCAGATCGGTTTGGCCGGGACCCGGCAGCCTTAGCGGTCCGGCTTCATATGTTGGACCGGACAAGCAACCAACTGCCCGGATAAACCGGGAACCGGCGGTTGAATCAGAAACCGGCAGCTCCGGTTTTTGAAATTCTTTGACTTGGGCTGAAATTTCTTATTCCGCCGTGAAGGAGAGGGGGTCAAAAGAGATGAGAAACTTGAATGTGAGCAGACATATATGCGATGATGTCGGCAGCAACAGCGGAGATCTTTGTGGTGATGTCGGTGGCGACGGTGGTGCAATAGAAATGATAGAATGAGAGCCGGAGTTACAATATTACTAGTCGCCGGATTATACTTTACATCGAATTATAGGGTGGTTGGGTTTTCCTCTGTAGTTTCAGATAGGATATAGGAGAGGATGGAATGCCTTTCAAGAAAAAGAAAAAAAGTGAGGATGGAATATCTACACAAAGCTGTAGGATTAATCTTATAAATGACAAAATGATGAATTCGCATGTTATAAAAAGAAGGGAAAGTTGGCAGTCATAGTGGGAGACAGCTCATTAACTCAATTGGTATATGGTTTTAATATATATCATACATTACGTAGTAAGTTTTTTCAAATGGATATATGTTAGTATTATGTATAATATTATTATTATTATTATTTATCTATTTATGTCATACATTTTTATTATACTCATAGCGTTACCCGGTTCCTTAATCCGGTTCGACCGATCCAACCGATCCGACCAGTAACCAGTAAGAAGACCGGTTATTGATCCAGTCCGGTTATGAAAACATTGGGTTTTAAAAACTTCAAGTAACTCGGTTAATTTTACAATACTATCCCAACCCAAAGTAGGAAATTGTAGTGCCAAACCTTTCGAAACAAGACCGTCATGGAACAATTCTAAATTAGCTCTTTGTTGGATAGCGCTATCAAACATTTTCCAAGTGGAATTCCACCTAGTCGGTACATCCCAATTAGGACCAAGACATGGTTTCTTTAAGTCCTTACATAATTTCTCATACTCCTTACGTCTTCTTTTAGAAATTGCAAAAACATCTTGTAACATTTGTTTAAAAACCTCTCTTACCTTCTTAATTGCGGGAACATCTAGTCCATGTTGCACAACCAAATTAATGATGTGTGCAACACATCTACTATGAAAAAACACACCATTACAAATAGGTTCATACTTTATCTTCAATTTTTGAACCGCACTAGTATTATTTGAAGCATTATCAAAAGAAATTGAAAATATCTTTTTTTCCAACTTATAAGTTTGTATCACTTCATCTAAAATTTCAAATAAGGCATCTCCGGTATGTGGATATCCAAAAAGCTCAAACGCAATTGCCAAGTATTTGGATCGACCCAATGTGTCGTAACACAAAGGTACGATTCCGGTAAACCATGGGGGGCGGACCAAACATCAGTGGTTAAATTAACACCGGTTTGTATGTTTTCAAAACCCAAAATTAATTGTTCCTTAGCTTCTTTCCACATGTTTATACAATGCTTTCTAAGGGTAGTACGACTTACATGAGTATAAGAAGGTTGGAGCGTGTCACGAATCAACGAAGTCAACCGTTGGTTGTCAAAGTGATTGAATGGCAAGCCCTGTTGAATAACAAATTGAGCCATCCTCTGACGAACCTTTTCCACACTGTAATTAAAAATACCCCCCTCTTTCGACATTTGTGATTGACCGGAACTTGGAATGCCTTTCAATATCTCGCAATGGCTTTCAATATGCGCATTTAAAGTGGAATTGGCACCGGGAGCCAAAAACGTTCCACAATGTTTGCATCTAGCCTTCTATTTTCCGTTCGACATCTCGCATAAATCAAAATTTGACCATGTTTTTGGGTTCCTCGTGCATGGTAAGATATTCACAACAATGAATTCACTTGTGGAAGCACCAACTTCACAAGAGTCATGAGCACTTGAGCTAGCCATGTTATTGTGTTTTGCGAACAGTGAAAGAGAAGAGAAAGAAAGTGATTGATTTGGGGATTATAAAGTGATTGATTTGGAGAAAGAGATTTGTTGAATTGTTGGAGAAGAGATTATCATTTGTGTTGATTTGTTCATTTCTCTTCTCTTTCACTGTTCGCAAAACACAATAACATGGCTAGCTCAAGTGCTCACGACTCTTGTGAAGTTGGTGCTTCCACAAGTGAATTGATTGTTGTGAATATCTTACCATGCACGAGGAACCCAAAAACATGGTCAAGTTTTGATTTATGCGAGATGTCGAACGGAAAGCAGAAGGCTAGATGCAAACATTGTGGAATGTTTTTGGCTCCCGGTGCCAATTCCACTTTAAATGCGCATATTGAAAGCCATTGCAAGATATTGAAAGGCATTCCAAGTTCCGGTCAATCACAAATGTCGAAAGAGGGGGGTATTTTTAATTACAGTGTGGAAAAGGTTCGTCAGAGGATGGCTCAATTTGTTATTCAACATGGCTTGCCATTCAATCACTTTGACAACCAACGGTTGACTTCGTTGATTCGTGACACGCTCCAACCTTCTTATACTCGTGTAAGTCGTACTACCCTTAGAAAGCATTGTATAAACATGTGGAAAGAAGCTAAGGAACAATTAATTTTGGGTTTTGAAAACATACAAACCGGTGTTAATTTAACCACTGATGTTTGGTTCGCCCCCCATGGTTTACCGGAATCGTACCTTTGTGTTACGGCACATTGGGTCGATCCAAAGACTTGGCAATTGATGAAACGCACAATTGCGTTTGAGCTTTTTGGATATCCACATACCGGAGATGCCTTATTTGAAATTTTAGATGAAGTGATACAAACTTATAAGTTGGAAAAAAAGATATTTTCAATTTCTTTTGATAATGCTTCAAATAATACTAGTGCGGTTCAAAAATTGAAGATAAAGTATGAACCTATTTGTAATGGTGTGTTTTTTCATAGTAGATGTGTTGCACACATCATTAATTTGGTTGTGCAACATGGATTAGATGTTCCCACAATTAAGAAGGTAAGAGAGGTTTTTAAACATATGTTAAAAAATGTTTAGAAGATATGTTTGATTTGTATTTAGTTAAATATGGTTCGACATCAAACATACGCCAACAAATGGCTTCGGGGTCATCAAGCTCACGGTTGAACCCCGAGCTAAATTTGTATAATACTTTGAGAAATGTTAGTAGTAAGCGGTCTCGGGGTAGCACCCCAAGTAGTGAGCTCGGAAGGTATATAGGAACCGACTTTTTGGCCACAATGCTTCCCGAAGAGTTTTCAAACTTTGATAATTTGGCTTGGTGGAAAGAAAAGGAAGCCCACTTTCCCGTTCTAGCCGCCATGGCACGTGATTTACTAAGTGTCCAAGCTTCCACGGTAGCTTCGGAGTCGGTTTTTTCTCTTAGTGGCAGAGTTTTATCAGTTAGAAGAACAAGGCTCACTCCAACTTCTCTTGAAACGTGCATTTGCTTGAAAGACTACTTGGATGACGTTGAACGTATACAACATGTGACTAGTATTTAGTAAATACTATTTACCGAAATTAAAATTATAGCTTTTACACAGTATTACTCGTATTCTATTTTGTATAATACTTTGAGAAATGTTAGTAGTAAGCGGTCTCGGGGTAGCACCCCAAGTAGTGAGCTCGGAAGGTATATAGGAACCGACTTTTTGGCCACAATGCTTCCCGAAGAGTTTTCAAACTTTGATAATTTGGCTTGGTGGAAAGAAAAGGAAGCCCACTTTCCCGTTCTAGCCGCCATGGCACGTGATTTACTAAGTGTCCAAGCTTCCACGGTAGCTTCGGAGTCGGTTTTTTCTCTTAGTGGCAGAGTTTTATCAGTTAGAAGAACAAGGCTCACTCCAACTTCTCTTGAAACGTGCATTTGCTTGAAAGACTACTTGGATGACGTTGAACGTATACAACATGTGACTAGTATTTAGTAAATACTATTTACCGAAATTAAAAATATTTTGAAGAAATGCCCCCGTAGTTACTTGTGCCGCCTCGTTAAACCCGTGTTTAAATGTTGCGGGTGTGGAGATGTTAATAGAAAACATATGTTTCGATTTGGGTTTGAACGATCAAGACCCCAATTTCTCGGATAATGCAGTTAAACATTTTAAAAAATGTTTTTGCAATTTCTAAAAGAAGACGTAAGGAGTATGAGAAATTATGTAAGGACTTAAAAAAACCATGTCTTGGTCCTAATTGGGATGTACCGACTAGGTGGAATTCCACTTGGAAAATGTGTGATAGCGCTATCCAACATAGAGCTACTTTAGAATTGTTCCATGACGGTCTTGTTTTGAAAGGTTTGGCACTACAATTTCCTACTTTGGGTTGGGATAGTATTGTAAAATTAACCGAGTTACTTGAAGTTTTTAAAACCTCAACCACTATTTTGTCCGGAGTTTATTATCCCACTAGTCGTTTGGTACTAAAACAACTATATTTGATGTGTGGAAAGATAAACGACTTTCAATTTGGGGGTATCGTTTATGAAACAATGATAGCTCCAATGAAAGCAAAGTTTAAAAAATATTTTGAAGAAATGCCCCCCGTAGTTACTTGTGCCGCCGCGTTAAACCCGTGTTTAAATGTTGCGGGTGTGGAGATGTTAATAGAAAACATATGTTTCGATTTGGGTTTGAACGATCAAGACCCCAATTTCTCGGATAATGCAATTAAACATTTTAAAAAATGTTTAGAAGATATGTTTGATTTGTATTTAGTTAAATATGGTTCGACATCAAACATACGCCAACAAATGGCTTCGGGGTCATCAAGCTCACGGTTGAACCCCGAGCTAAATTTGTATAATACTTTGAGAAATGTTAGTAGTAAGCGGTCTCGGGGTAGCACCCCAAGTAGTGAGCTCGGAAGGTATATAGGAACCGACTTTTTGGCCACAATGCTTCCCGAAGAGTTTTCAAACTTTGATAATTTGGCTTGGTGGAAAGAAAAGGAAGCCCACTTTCCCGTTCTAGCCGCCATGGCACGTGATTTACTAAGTGTCCAAGCTTCCACGGTAGCTTCGGAGTCGGTTTTTTCTCTTAGTGGCAGAGTTTTATCAGTTAGAAGAACAAGGCTCACTCCAACTTCTCTTGAAACGTGCATTTGCTTGAAAGACTACTTGGATGACGTTGAACGTATACAACATGTGACTAGTATTTAGTAAATACTATTTACCGAAATTAAAATTATAGCTTTTACACAGTATTACTCGTATTCTATTTTGTATATTAGCATATTTCTTAAGGGATGTAAAGTTAAATAATTTCAAAACAACTAGGTTAATGAGTTAAAAAGTAAAAGAGTTGAAAATGAAATTCTACAAAATAACAATCCATTATTAATAGTTATAATAAATATACAATCATATATAATATATACCCTCATTGCATTAACATCGTTACCAACATTCACTCCCCTTTTCATTGCTTCCAGTTATTCACAACCACTAACAGTTAACGAGACCAACCACCACACCACCATTTCATTCCCTTTTACTTTTTAAAAATGGAACCGGCTAACTTCAACATTATTAAGGAAACACCCCATGTGGATGACCAAAAATACGAGGGTATATGTTACGCGGTGGCAGTTGCTGACATGATTGGAACATGTCACAGGATGAGGTATAAAAAGAAACCACTCTGACATTATCTCCACAACCGCTGATCGATTTGGGGTGTAGATGTAATGCTTTTCCAATACTCATGAATTGTGAGCAAGGTCTCAGTGGAGGTCTATCCTTTTTTACAGGGTACCGTAGCGGGGATGGTATTCGATATGACGAGAATGAGCCACGAAATATCGATATAATGACAGTGTATATCATTACCGTCCAAAAAATCGAGAAAGTGTTAGCAAGGAATTTCGATTTAGCTAGAGACCATTATCCAACTGGTTACACCTATAAAAATGGGTACACTAATTGATGATAAGTTTCAAAGGATGCCTTTATCTCGTCCACGCTTTTTCGCATTCAACGGATCCGGAACACCAAAAAATTCTGAAAGAAGAGACTGGCCATGTCGTATTGGTTGTGGGGATAAACAACACCTCCGAGAAGAGGAACCATATTACATTATCAAGAACACATGGGGTGTAGATAGGGGTCACTTCGTATTCATTAAAATAAGGTTTGAACTTATTGAAGAACTACATATGCATGAATTATAATTAAGTAGGGAAGGTTGGATAGCTTGTTCAGCATTGGAGTTGTTTTTCCTTGATATTAACGTTTATCTATATGTTCTTCATGTTTGTTATTAGATTACCATTAATTTGGCTTTTCTATTTGAAGTTGTCATTTGCGCTATTTAAAGCAAAAATAATGACAAAATCGAACAAAAAACAAATTAATGATAATTTGATAACAAACATGAAAAACGTATTAATAAACATTGATATAAAGAAAAAACAACTCTAATGCTCAACGAGCTATCCAACCTTCCGTACTTGATTATATTTCATGCACTATATGTAGTGCATCAATAACTTCAAACCCTACTTTGTTGAATCCTAAATGACCCCATTATAACCACATGTGTTTTTGATAATGCGATATTGTTTCTTTTCATTCTCGGAGGTGTTGTCGATCTCGACAACCAACACGACATGACCAGCCTATTCTCTTAGCATCTTTTGGTAATCTAGAGCTGTTGAATGGCGAAAAGCCTTGGACAAGAAAAAAGCTTGTTTGCAACTTTATTATCATCCAATGTACCCATTTTTATAGCTGCAACCATTGGATGATGGTCCCCGGCTAAACTGAAATTCTTGCAAACACTTTTTAGTTCTTTTTTAAGATAAGGATATACATTGCCATTCATATCGATATTTTGTCGCACATTCTCTTCATATCGAGTACCATCCTCACTATTGTACCTTGTAAAAGGATATGCCTACACTGTTTGGAAACCTTGATCACGATATTTGAGTATTGGACAAGAATTGCTTCTACACCCCAAATCGATAAGCGATTGTGGTGATAATGTTAGTGGTTTCTTTTTATACCTTATTTTGTGACATGTTCCAACCAAGTCGACAACAGCCATTGCGTAACATATACCCTCGTCTCTTTGATTATCCACGTGGGGTGTCTCCTTAATAATGTTGAAGTTACTCGTTCCATTAGAAAAAGTAAAAGTGAGTGAAATGTTGGTGTGATGGTAGTAGTGGTTGTTCTCGTTAACTATTGGTGGATTGTGAGTAAGTGGAAGGAATGAAAAAGTGAAGGATGGTAATAAGGTTAATGCAAAAAGGGTATCTTTACTACTATATAAAAGTTATTAACCCCTTTATTTACAGAAATAACTACACAAAAGTTAGTTTGAAAATGAACCAATTATCCTTAATGAACCCTCACTTTTTGAAAAGAATTATAAAAAATTATTCAATTTGTCCTTAATAAACTAATTTACATCCTAAACCCTTAACTTTTAAAATATCTCAACTATCACCTTTATATCAACTACATTTACACTAACCTACACTACTCGACGCCGCCGCCGCCCTAACCAATAGTCGCCTCCATCACCATCAGTTGTCGTGACCACCAGACGATGCAGCCATCATAGCCGCATTGTGCGGATAACATACTGTTAGAATTTACCATATATATAAACATATAATCACGAGTAAGCGCAACGGAAGAAAAATCAAACATATATGCAATCATATTAATCAACAAAGAATAGAATTGAGTTGTGTACCTTTTTGCAAAGCTCCAATAAAAAAATAATAATAAGATTATTATCAAGTAGGGTTTAAAGCAAAACCCCTCTACGATCGCACACTAGACACCCCGAATAATGTATGCTAGTACCCCGATCACGAACCAAACAAACCTTTGCTTGATTAACCTTAAACTTTAAAACCGAAAAACCCCTTAGAGAAAAAGTGTTTACGGCCAAACAAGAATACGGGAAAGAGAGGAGAGAAATTTGCCTTGTGAAAAACTATGTGTGTTTTTTTAAAACCAAAAGGTTAACATACATTTTATAGCACAAGTTTAGGAGTTAGAAACTTTTCCCATTCCTTCACTTAATGGCTTACTTTGGGACCAAGTTTAGGAGTTAGAAACTCTTCCCATTCCTTCACTTAATGGCTTACTTTGGGACCAAGTTTAGGAGTTAGAAACTCTTCCCATTCCTTCACTTAATGGCCGGCCCCCTCTAGAACAATCTAGAGTGTTTTCATCTCCTCCGTTAAGTCCGTTAGTTAAGTATCGTTAACGTTTTAACATTTTAACGGACGACCGTTAGATTTCCGTGATCAAACTAATTAATATATTACTTTAATATATCAATTAATATTATCGAGTTACCGTGTCTTTTTGTGTGACCCCGTAGGCTTAAACTATTCCCGGACATGCGATTTATAATAAAATGATCATACTCCAACAGCTCCCACTTGAGCATGTTATTATAAAGACAATAACATTGGTTGGCGTCTAGCAACACTCCAATGCTCCCGGAAATATTTAAGAATAGATTCTTAAATTGCCAAGTTGAAATGATTTAGTCTTTAATATCCCTTTGTTCAGATACCCTTGTTAATTATGAATATGGATCAATGTCATTTCATAACTTAACGATTATATTTCTCATTTCTACAATTAATTAAGATTACCAAATTAGTCAAGACAACTTCTTGAGTTCATTTGGGTGTGGCCACACAAACATCTTCAATTAATTAAGATTACCAAATTAGTCAAGACAACTTCTTGAGTTCATTTGGGTGTGGCCACACAAACATCTTCAATTAATTAATGAGGGCGCCAAATGGTATCATACTTCAGTTGCAAATTGAAGGAACAAATCCTGTATTGACTACAAGTGTCTGGCCATGTCGTTTCTTAACATTTCTGAAAATAGCCCTTTATTACTGCCTTGTTCAGGACAGTTAGAACTACAATCAAGAGATGCAATCCACACAAGCATAACTCACTTGTATCTCAAGTCAAAGGATAAATAAAGTAACCATTTCACGAATTTCATTTAATGACGCCGATCCATAAAATGATAATTCGTTCTGTGGGGTAAGTCCAATATTCACCTTTTGAATATCATGTGAGTTTGGTACGATCCACCATCTTCAAAATATTCCCTTAAATATTTTCACCAATCTCTCACAATTGTCTTACTTTAATTATATTCCCATATAATTAATCGACAATAGACATTTAGAATATTCAACTAATATTCATGGATTAAACATGCAAATATAGGACACAATTATTATAGAAATGAAACCACTTATACCGCGTATAAAAATTCATTTATTAAAAATAACAATTGTTTAACATCCCTTTATCCAAATACTAATCACAGATTTACATGATATAACTTAGCAATATTTAAGACCTAAGCCTTCTGCATGCTTATTGAGCTTTCCCTTCGACAATGCCTTTGTAAAAGGATCTGCCAAGTTATTATCTGTGTGAACTTTGAGTAAATTGATTTCACGTGATTCGATTTGCTCTCGAACATAGTGATATCTCCTTTGGTAATGTCTGGCATCTTTTTGAACCCCAGGTTCATTGGCAATGACAATTGCTCCAGAATTGTCACAGTACAGATCCATAGGTGTGTTATTTGATGGCATCACATCAAGTCCAGAAATAAACTTTCTGATCCAGACAGCTTCCATTGCTGCATCCGAAGCAGCTATATACTCAGACTCTGTAGCAGACATAGCAACGGTAGATTGCTTCTTGCTCTTCCAATCTACTGCTCCTCCATTCAAAATGAAGACATACCCTGACTGAGACTTGGTATCATCCTTATCAGTCTGAAATCCAGCATCACAGTATCCAGTGACTTTAAGCTCTTGATCCGGATTCCCTCCATACACCAAAAACAATTCTTTAGTAGCACGTATGTACTTAAGAATGTTTTTCACAGCAGTCCAATGATCCTCTCCGGGATTTTGCTGATATCGGCTTACTATATTTTGCGCGAACGCAACATCAGGTCTAGTGCATCTTACCGCATACATGATAGATCCCACCGCAGAAGCATAAGGGATTCTCTTCATACGCTCCACCTCTTCAGGTGTAGAAGCACCATTCTTGTTGGATAAACTAAGTCCTTCTTGCATAGGCAAGTTCCCGCGCTTAGAATTTTCCATCTTGAATCTTTTCAAGATCTTATCTATATACGCACTTTGACTTAATCCGATCAACCGTCTACTTCTATCTCTATAGATTTTGATTCCAAGTAAGAATGCTGCTTCACCCAAGTCTTTCATAGCGAAACACTTTCCAAGATAAGATTTAACGTCTTTCAACATTGGAATGTGATTTCCTATTATCAATATGTCATCGACATACAAGACAAGGAAAGTAACATTACTCCCACTAGCTTTGCGATATACACATGGCTCATCAGGATTCTGAATAAAATCAAACTTTTTGATCTCTTCATCAAACCTTTTATTCCAACTTCTTGATGCTTGCTTTAGTCCATAAATGGACCTTTGAAGTTTGCATACTTTGTTGGGATATTTAGGATCGACAAAACCTTCTGGTTGTACCATATAAACTTCCTTGTCTAGAAAACCATTCAAGAAAGCGGTTTTGACATCCATTTGCCATATCTCAAAGTCATAGTACGCTGCTATGGCTAAGATGATCCTAATAGCTCTAATGTCCGCAACCGGGGAAAAGGTTTCCTTATAATCAACTCCGAAAAGTTGAGTATAACCTTTCGCCACAAGACGAGCTTTATAGGTGTGTACATTTCCATCCATGTCGGTCTTCTTCTTGAAGATCCACTTACACCCAACGGTTCTACCATTTGGTGGAAGATCAACCAAGCTCCAGACTTGATTGTCTTTCATGGAATTTATTTCCACATTCGCAGCTTCAAGCCATTTGTCAGATTCCGGATCTGATAATGCAGCATTGAAATTAGGAGGTTCATTCAAAACTCCTACTACGTGTTCTTCAGACTCAATCATAAGATTTAATCTATCACGAGCACGTATTGTCCTTGAGGACCTACGAAGTGGAATCGCTTCATCTTCAACTTGTAGTTCATCTTGAGATTCATCTCTTTGAACATTTTCCCCCCCAAGTTGAAGATTGCTAGTGTCTTTAGAAGTTGACACATCTTCTTGATGCTCATCAAGTTCAACAATCCTCCCACTGTCTTCTTGAGATATGAGTTTTTCTTCAAAAAACTCAGCATATCGTTTGACACTGACAGTGTTTTCCATAGGAAAGTAGAAGTAGTAACCCATCGTTTCCTTTGGGTATCCTACAAAGATGCACTTAACAGATCTGGATTCAAGTTTGTCAGGCGTATCTCGTTTCACGAGTGCCTCACATCCCCAGACCTTTAAGTAAGACATTATGGGAACACTCCCATGCCACAATTCATGCGGTGTCTTGTCAACCTTCTTGGTTGGAACCATATTGAGAATGCGAACAGCAGTCTCGAGGGCATAATCCCAAAACGAAAAAGGAAGAGTTGTATGACTCATCATCGATCGAACCATTTCCAATAATGTTCGATTCCTCCTCTCCGAAACACCATTATGTTGAGGAGTATACGGAGGAGTAAGCTGTTGAACTATTCCACAAGCTTTCAGATAGTCTTGAAACTCTTTACTTAAGTATTCACCACCTCGATCCGAACGAAGGACCTTGATGGTTTTACTGAGTTGATTCTCCACTTCACTTTTAAATTCTTTGAATCTTTCAAAGACTTCATGTTTATGCTTAATCAAGTAAACATAACCATAACGACTGAAATCATCTGTAAAAGTGACGAAATAGCTAGCACCTCTCCTTGACACATGTATAAATGGGCCACATACATCCGAATGTATTAGTCCAAGTAGCTCTTTAGCCCTTTCCGGTTTATTTTGAAAAGGTTTCCTTGTCATTTTGCCAGAAAAACAAGATACGCATTTTTCAAATGATTCATCATTTGTTTGTAAGACACCATCCCTTTGAAGTCTTTCAATGCGTTTCTTGCCAACATGAGCAAGTCGACAATGCCAAAGATAAGTCGAGTCCGGATTTGGCTTGACTCGTTTGCTAACATTATACATTGAATTATCCTTCGAATCACAACCACGCATATCAATTTCATAAATACCATCACAATCAATAGCATCAAAATAATGAACATTATTTCGTGAAACTGAAATACCAATATCATTAAAGACATTTACGAATCCGTTGTTTTTCAATAAAGAAACTGAAATAACACCTCTAGTAATAGAAGGTGCATAATGACAATTGTTCAAAACAATTATTAAACCACTAGGTAAAACCAAATGATAATCGCCGATCTCTTCTACAGCTGCAGGTAGGCCATTTCCCACGAACAGTTGTAAAGATCCCGGCTTCAGCTTCTTTCCCCTTCTAAGCCCCTGTAATGAATTACAGATATGAGTACCACACCCAGTGTCGTAAACCCATGAATTCCGCTTAGAAAATGAATATAATTCAATGGTGAAGAATATACCTGAAGTCCCGGACGAACCGGGCTGCTTCTTCTTCAACTCAGCGAGATACTTTGGACAATTCCGCTTCCAATGACCCACTTCATTACAATGGTAACAAGGTAGGTTCTTAGCGGGATGTTCCTTCTTCGCTGGAGGGGTCTTCTTAGGTTTAGGAGCAGCAACAACTTGCTTTCCTTTACCTTCAACCTTGCCCTTTCCCTTCGGTTGTTTGCCTTTTTGGACCTTTCCCCCCTTGATCATGAGAACTTGGGGAGTAGCAGTTTTCTTCGGAATCTTCTTTTCATACTCATTAGCCATGGCAAGAAGTTCCGTAACGGTCTTATTCATGCTATGCATAGTATAATTGCGTGCAAACTCTTCAAAATCCTTAGATAAGGACTTGAGAATCATACCAATTTGTACTGGCTTTGCATAAGCATAATCCAACCTATCCAACTGCTCAAAATATCCTTTCATTTTAAGGATATGAGCACTCACCGGTGTTCCTTGTTCATGTCGCAAGTCATGAAGTACATCGATAAGATCGAACAACTCCACTCCAGCTTGCTTCTCGAACATAGACTTGAGTTCAGTAAGCATATCACATGGAAATGAATGCTCAAACTGCTTTTGTAGGTCAGCATTCATGCTTCCCAACATCAGACAAGCGACCTCATTATGTCTATCATATGCAGCCGCATATTCCGCTAGTGCTTCATTAGAAGCATTAGCATCAGGAGCAACGGGTCTTGGCTCTTCAAGGACTTGGTATTTCCTTTCAGCCCTCAAAACGATCCTGAGCTGACGATACCAATCATTGAAATTTGGCCCAGAAAGCTTTTCCCTTTCCAACATCGACCTAAATGCCGATTGGTGTATGTTTTGTGTGGTATTGTTTGTTGCCATCTACAAAACAGACAAAAGTTCAATTATCAGTATTCCGATAATTACCCTTAAGAAATGTAATTTTACCCTTGTTAAATTCATCTAACAAATTACTTTCACTAAGGCTAGGATCCAACTTGACATATAATCATTTCATCAGTTGATCTGCTAGAAATGACGATATTCAAAAGGTAATCGAGAATCGATAATTGCATTCATGCAACTCCTAGATTTATGGGACTTACAACAACACTGTAAAGGGGTATTAAGTGTTTTGTAAACATGTTTTGTCCCATCTTATGCCACGGGTTAAGGTCTCACCTCTTAACTCGTTTTAAGTCGCCCAATTAAGAACATGTAGATAGTCCACCGCTGTCTCACAACGAGTGGTAATCTACCTTGAAGAGATACAATTCACCTACGTCTCACGTAGAGCAAAAAGCACTGGCAAGTGTTCTTAGCAAAGTGGGTGGCATTGACTTAACTTTAAATGGGTAATGCATTTGATGTGAATCAAAAGTTTATGTTTGAAGACTCATGCATAATCTTCGAAACATAATATTTAATAAAATCATTTGTATAGTCTTACAACACAAGAGAGCTCGGTAGCTCCATTTGAACGCACAAAGAAGCGCAAGGGCAAAGGTATGCGATAAACGCGATTTAAAAACCCGCCCTTTTAGAAGGCTAGCGCACTCCGGCTTATACCTCTCTTAGAGTTTGTTCAAATGGGTGAGCCGGAGTATCTCAAGGTTGCAAGACTCCAATTTTATTAATGAAATCTCTATTTCGATAGTTCTTAGTCAAGTTTATTTCCAAAACCAATTTTTGCATCACCTTTATACAACTTATAAATAATACAAAAATTAATAAACATGCTAATTCCGAACTTCTTAATCAAGTAACAAGTTGAGGTAGGCCACCTAAACATGGTCACTATGGTTCATGCATATGTTTAAACAATTTAATTAATAAACAATTAATCACATAAACACATAAACATGCTGTCTGGAATTTTCCAGTAGCTTCACGACCAGTTTAAGCCTGTTTCGGGTCCGATTCAGCTTTCGACCAGAACTACAAAGTTGTAGCCCTATGAGTCGACAATCTACAGTTTAAATTTCGACTTCCAGCTCATTACCGATTAAAAGATATGAATTTTTTAGTAAACTGTCGCAAACCAGAAAATTTACACGAAAAATTCACATTGTCACATAATTATCTAATAATTAACCCTAATTATTGGATCATTATTCTTTGCACAATATATCTCTATATATTCAGTAAAATCACAATTAATTTTGCATGAATTTCTTGTGATTTTACTATTATTTAACAACTTTAAATAATCAGGATACATGTAATCATGCAATTCATCACATAAAACGTATCAATTCACAATTCAAAACTTGCTTGAAGGTTTTCAATCTCCATTGAATTAGGTTAAAATTCTTAATTAAACAAAACCTTAATTTTATTTTAATTAAGAACCGATTTAATTTAATTAAAAAATAAAAAAAACTACCTTTTAATTATTTAACAATTAATTAAAATCAACCAACCCTTAAACCCCCCTTCAAGTTTTGATCTTTGTAATTAATAGATCACATATGTGGCTCTGATACCACTGTTAGAATTATCATATATATAAACATATAATCACGAGTAAGCGCAACGGAAGAAAAATCAAACATATATGCAATCATATTAATCAACAAAGAATAGAATTGAGTTGTGTACCTTTTGCAAAGCTCCAATAAAAAAATAATAATAAGATTATTATCAAGTAGGGTTTAAAGCAAAACCCCTCTACGATCGCACACTAGACACCCCGAATAATGTATGCTAGTACCCCGATCACGAACCAAACAAACCTTTGCTTGATTAACCTTAAACTTTAAAACCGAAAAACCCCTTAGAGAAAAAGTGTTTACGGCCAAACAAGAATAAGGGAAAGAGAGGAGAGAAATTTGCCTTGTGAAAAACTATGTGTGTTTTTTTAAAACCAAAAGGTTAACATACATTTTATAGCACAAGTTTAGGAGTTAGAAACTTTTCCCATTCCTTCACTTAATGGCCGGCCCCCTCTAGAACAATCTAGAGTGTTTTCATCTCCTCCGTTAAGTCCGTTAGTTAAGTATCGTTAACGTTTTAACATTTTAACGGACGACCGTTAGATTTCCGTGATCAAACTAATTAATATATTACTTTAATATATCAATTAATATTATCGAGTTACCGTGTCTTTTTGTGTGACCCCGTAGGCTTAAACTATTCCCGGACATGCGATTTATAATAAAATGATCATACTCCAACACATACTAGTATATTATACTCCGTATATGACTTTGTAATTTATTGGAGTAAATCTTGTATGTCACCATGAATAAGATGACCAACCTTTATATATTTATTACAACTTTTAATAATGACCTTGTTACTTTTTAAAACTTCATTTTATATCCTTTTACTTTTTAATTCATTAAAATAGACGCTTTAAAATTATTTAAGTTTACATCCCTTAAGAAATATGTGATAGACAAATTATATATATTACAAGGCAGGTCCGCTTACGGATAATACCCTTTTTGTGTTTTTCGTTTTTGCCACATAAGTTTTCAGGTTTTAGATTTTTGACACTATCTCCCTCTCTTCTTTACTATCCAGTCCCCACGCTTTTTCTTCTTCTTCTTCTTCTTCTTCTTATTCTTCTTCTTCTTCTTCTTCTTCTTCTTCTTCTTCTTCTTCTTGTCATGAATTTTGTCTTCTCGTTCTTCTTCTTCTTCTTCTTCTTCTTCTTCTTCTTCTTCTTCTTCTTCTTCTTCTTCATATATAAACATATAATCACGAGTAAGCGCAACGGAAGAAAAATCAAACATATATGCAATCATATTAATCAACAAAGAATAGAATTGAGTTGTGTACCTTTTGCAAAGCTCCAATAAAAAAATAATATATTCCAAAGAAACGGGTCAAGCAAATTAAAAATCACCCCACGTTTACTTTTTAGAGGCTTAATGCAAATGACACAGCCTGATCCTAATACATGGTTTTCTTAACAAATTAAAATTAAATTCGTATGTTCTAAAAATCAAATTTCGATTACTCTTTTTACGAGTAGTACTTGATAGTATACATACGATAACATAGTATACATACGATGCCAAAGGAATAATATCTATCCAAGGACAACCTTTCAAGTCACCAAAGAGCCTTTCAAATACGATAACATAGTATACATACGATAACATAGTATACATACGATAACATAGTATACATACGATAACATAGTATACATACGATAACATAGTATACATACGATAACATAGTATACATACGATAACATAGTATACATACGATAACATAGTATACATACGATAACATAGTATACATACGATAACATAGTATACATACGATAACATAGTATACATACGATAACATAGTATACATACGATAACATAGTATACATACGATAACATAGTATACATACGATAACATAGTATACATACGATAACATAGTATACATACGATAACATAGTATACATACGATAACATAGTATACATACGATAACATAGTATACATACGATAACATAGTATACATACGATAACATAGTATACATACGATAACATAGTATACATACGATAACATAGTATACATACGATAACATAGTATACATACGATAACATAGTATACATACGATAACATAGTATACATACGATAACATAGTATACATACGATAACATAGTATACATACGATAACATAGTATACATACGATAACATAGTATACATACGATAACATAGTATACATACGATAACATAGTATACATACGATAACATAGTATACATACGATAACATAGTATACATACGATAACATAGTATACATACGATAACATAGTATACATACGATAACATAGTATACATACGATAACATAGTATACATACGATAACATAGTATACATACGATAACATAGTATACATACGATAACATAGTATACATACGATAACATAGTATACATACGATAACATAGTATACATACGATAACATAGTATACATACGATAACATAGTATACATACGATAACATAGTATACATACGATAACATAGTATACATACGATAACATAGTATACATACGATAACATAGTATACATACGATAACATAGTATACATACGATAACATAGTATACATACGATAACATAGTATACATACGATAACATAGTATACATACGATAACATAGTATACATACGATAACATAGTATACATACGATAACATAGTATACATACGATAACATAGTATACATACGATAACATAGTATACATACGATAACATAGTATACATACGATAACATAGTATACATACGATAACATAGTATACATACGATAACATAGTATACATACGATAACATAGTATACATACGATAACATAGTATACATACGATAACATAGTATACATACGATAACATAGTATACATACGATAACATAGTATACATACGATAACATAGTATACATACGATAACATAGTATACATACGATAACATAGTATACATACGATAACATAGTATACATACGATAACATAGTATACATACGATAACATAGTATACATACGATAACATAGTATACATACGATAACATAGTATACATACGATAACATAGTATACATACGATAACATAGTATACATACGATAACATAGTATACATACGATAACATAGTATACATACGATAACATAGTATACATACGATAACATAGTATACATACGATAACATAGTATACATACGATAACATAGTATACATACGATAACATAGTATACATACGATAACATAGTATACATACGATAACATAGTATACATACGATAACATAGTATGCATACACATACTAATCAAAATAGTTTATAAAATTATATATATAATTGATAGTATACATACGATAACATAGTATACATACGATGCCAAAGGAATAATATCTATCCAAGGACAACATTTCAAGTCACCAAATGGCACCCTTTCAAATCACCAAAAGTCACCCTTTCGAGTTATGAAAGGACACCCTTTCAAATCACCAAAAGGCACCCTTTCGAGTTATGAAAGGACACCCTTTCAAATCACCAAAAGCACCCTTTCGAGTTATGAAAGGACACCCTTTCAAATCACCAAAAGTCACCCTTTCGAGTTATGAAAGGATACCCTTTCAAATCACCAAAAGGCACCCTTTCGAGTTATGAAAGGACACCCTTTCAAATCACCAAAAGCACCCTTTCGAGTTATGAAAGGACACCCTTTCAAATCACCAAAAGTCACCCTTTCGAGTTATGAAAGGATACCCTTTCAAATCACCAAAAGTCACCCTTTCGAGTTATGAAAGGACACCCTTTCAAATCACCAAAAGTCACCCTTTCGAGTTATGAAAGGACACCCTTTCAAATCACCAAAAGTCACCCTTTCGAGTTATGAAAGGACACCCTTTCAAATCACCAAAAGTCACCCTTTCGAGTTATGAAAGGACACCCTTTCAAATCACCAAAAGGCACCCTTTCGAGTTATGAAAGGACACCCTTTCAAATCACCAAAAGCACCCTTTCGAGTTATGAAAGGACACCCTTTCAAATCACCAAAAGTCACCCTTTCGAGTTATGAAAGGATACCCTTTCAAATCACCAAAAGGCACCCTTTCGAGTTATGAAAGGACACCCTTTCAAATCACCAAAAGCACCCTTTCGAGTTATGAAAGGACACCCTTTCAAATCACCAAAAGTCACCCTTTCGAGTTATGAAAGGATACCCTTTCAAATCACCAAAAGTCACCCTTTCGAGTTATGAAAGGACACCCTTTCAAATCACCAAAAGTCACCCTTTCGAGTTATGAAAGGACACCCTTTCAAATCACCAAAAGTCACCCTTTCGAGTTATGAAAGGACACCCTTTCAAATCACCAAAAGTCACCCTTTCGAGTTATGAAAGGACACCCTTTCAAATCACCAAAAGGCACCCTTTCGAGTTATGAAAGGACACCCTTTCAAATCACCAAAAGCACCCTTTCGAGTTATGAAAGGACACCCTTTCAAATCACCAAAAGTCACCCTTTCGAGTTATGAAAGGATACCCTTTCAAATCACCAAAAGGCACCCTTTCGAGTTATGAAAGGACACCCTTTCAAATCACCAAAAGCACCCTTTCGAGTTATGAAAGGACACCCTTTCAAATCACCAAAAGTCACCCTTTCGAGTTATGAAAGGATACCCTTTCAAATCACCAAAAGGCACCCTTTCGAGTTATGAAAGGACACCCTTTCAAATCACCAAAAGTCATCCTTTCGAGTTATGAAAGGACACCCTTTCAAATCACCAAAAGGCACCCTTTCGAGTTATGAAAGGACACCCTTTTTGTGTTTTTCGTTTTTGCCACATAAGTTTTCAGGTTTTAGATTTTTGACACTATCTCCCTCTCTTCTTTACTATCCAGTCCCCACGCTTTTTCTTCTTCTTCTTCTTCTTCAATCATCATCTACCTCTAATCGCGAGAGATAACTTCGAACGCATCTTCATTCAAAGGCACTATTTCTTCTAACCCAATTCCCACCGGGTTGGAAACTTGGAAATCCTTTGTGCAAAAATAAGGGTTCCGCTATTTTTGGGATGTTTTCCTCCGGCCGCCATAAACCACCATCACTTCCACTATAACTCATTGATTCTCACCGCAAACGCTACTTGGGAGATATGGATTAAAGTAATTAGCAATAGTATCAGAAATATGAAATAGCAATAAAGAGTGGGAGTTGAGCTTCTGGAAAGGTAAGTATATTGATTTATCATTAATTATCAAAAAAAAATAGCTTTAAGTATTTTTTGCCATTCAACTATCACTTTGGGTGATATGAACTGTTTTGAGTGAAGTTAATAATTTATTGTGACCAAAACGATATCGATATATTGTGATCCTTACTATTTGATGAAACAATCTCAAAGCTAAAATTTGAATGAATTACTTTTACTACACGGAATCAAGTAGCGCTTACTCCCTTTTTTAGGTACAGAAGAATAGCATGACATTGTTGCCCGAGTATTTCAACGGAGAGTGGAGTCTTTTACAAAGTATTTAAAGCTTTTAAGACATTCGGAATCATTACTGCAGGTATGTTCCAAACGAGGTCGGTCAGATGGATCAAATAAAAAAAAAGATAGGTACCAAAGAAACGGGTCAAGCAAATTAAAAATCACCCCACGTTTACTTTTTAGAGGCTTAATGCAAATGACACAGCCTGATCCTAATACATGGTTTTCTTAACAAATTAAAATTAAATTCGTATGTTCTAAAAATCAAATTTCGATTACTCTTTTTACGAGTAGTACTTGATAGTATACATACGATAACATAGTATACATACGATGCCAAAGGAATAATATCTATCCAAGGACAACATTTCAAGTCACCAAATGGCACCCTTTCAAATCACCAAAAGTCACCCTTTCGAGTTATGAAAGGACACCCTTTCAAATCACCAAAAGGCACCCTTTCGAGTTATGAAAGGACACCCTTTTGAATCACCAAGGGACACCCTTTCAAATCACCAAAGGACACCCTTTCGAATCACCAAGGGACACCCTTTCAAATCACCAAGGGTCATCCTTATCACTATAAATAGTGACTCAAATCATAAAGAAAGAACATAAGAAGTTTTCACATAAAACTCTCTATATTCCAATTCTCTCTGAACAACAAACTCTCTTGTCATCATCTAGCAAATATAACTAAAACACATATCATCATCATAGGATCGGATGGCGTAAAACCGTATACATAATACGAGTTACCAGTAGGGAATCGCCACCCAAATATCCTAATCTTCCTCACATCTCCCCATGCTAGGTAGCATGGGACCAATGTATACTTTTTATTATATAATGATATAAGATTGCACTCCTAATATGTATATGTTAATCGACGTATCATCATTTGGCGTCATCCGTGTGAAACTTTGATTCCTTATTTTACAAAGAAAATCAAGAAATCCACATTACTACCTTGCTAGTAACAAGTAGAAATGGCTGGAAATAATCCAAATCAAACACCCCCAATCATTGCAACAAATAATCTAGGCACTCCCAACGTTGAGCCTACATTCACTCTTCATGGTATAGGGGAATCTTGCGAACTAGCCTCTCGGTTGAACTCAGACGAACCTATGATGCAATTCGTGGTTAAAAGTCTTGGTCATATGAATGATCAAATTCTGCTATCACTCAAAAACAAAAAGACATTTTCCCTCATAACATGCCTACAGGGCCGACCCATTAGTGGTTAAACCATGGAATTCCGGTTCGGACAACATACGTCCAGGAAAAAGCAAAGATAGCTTGTTTGTTGAAAGTGACAGCATGGACCGAGCAAGAGGTCGTGCGACTATCAGACCTACAGCTCTTGCCAAAGAAAAACTTACACCAAAAGCAGACTTTTACCACGAGCCTTTCGTGTTCAAAGAACCAGATAGGGACGTTAGGGACCTGGTAGCCTCACCTTTTACAAAACGAATCCGTGACTACAACATGCCTGACGGTCTGAAGGTTCCGACTAACCTTCGACCATACGATGGGACAACAAACCCCGATGATCATCTCACAGTGTTCATGGGACAATGGATGTGTATAAGCTACCAGAGCCAGCGTGGTGTAGATTCTTTCACATCACATTATGCGGAGCAGCCCGATTCTGGTATGATAACCTCCCACATGGAAGCATCGATGGCTTCCACCAATTAAGAGACAAATTCAGAGCAAACTTTCTACAACAACGAAGATTCCAAAAAACTCAAGCTGAAATCCTTGGTATAAGACAACGACCAGACGAGTCGCTAAAAGATTACGTAGCTCGATTCAGCATAGAAACATTGCACATGGTGGATCGCTCAGATGCTATGGTATGTGGAGCTTTCATTAGTGGTTTACACCCTGGAAGACTATTCAAAGACCTCATTGCACAACCACCAACATCCTTAGAAGATTTGTTTACTCAAACCTACAACTTCATACGGGCTGAAGATGCCAATAACGAAAAACGACTTCGTGGGCCTTGAATTGCAAGACAGAAGATGATAACATATCTAAGAGACAATAATCATTTGTAACCGCTCTTTGGGTATTACTATTCTAGCCCAAATAAATAAAAGGGTGAAATTACTTATTGATATGTAAGGGAAACACATCCACAATATGAATTATTACTTAATAAAATATCCCATGGGAATTATTATAATATGTCGACAATGCATGCAAATATCCCGACATTAGAGGGATGAAATATCGTGAAAATACACGAAAGATCTATTTATACACGGATAGTGTATAAACATGAAATATCGTGGAAATACACGAAAGATGTACAAACACGAAAAATTATACACGGATAGTGTATAAACATGAAATATCGTGAAAATACACGGAATATATTAAATTTATACATGGATAGTGTATAAACAGAAAATATCTTGGAATACACGAAAGATGTATCTACGCGAAAAAGCAAATTGTACACAGATAGTGTACAAACGAAAAATGTTGTGAAAAAGTCGTTATACGCATAAAAGTAAGTTATACACGAATGATGTATTAACTACCACTCATTAAAGAAGATGAGAAACTTTTTACGAGAAAATACCTGGCAATCCAAAAAAGTACTAACATTAGTCGTTCTTATGTTCAATTCAAGAATTTGTTTTATTCAATAAAGCAAATAATACAATTCTTTTCTTTCGAGTAAAAGTTATTCTCGGAATTATCTGCAATTTCTATTGGGTTACCCATGAATAGTAGTATTAAATATCACGCTTGATCAACTAATGTATGAATTTAGAATTCATATGTTTAAACAATATGTATATATTTTTTATACATATGAATTGGGGGACTTGATAGTATACATACGATAACATAGTATACATACGATGCCAAAGGAATAATATCTATCCAAGGACAACCTTTCAAGTCACCAAAGGGCACCCTTTCAAATCACCAAAAGTCACCCTTTCGAGTTATGAAAGGACACCCTTTCAAATCACCAAAAGGCACCCTTTCGAGTTATGAAAGGACACCCTTTTGAATCACCAAGGGACACCCTTTCAAATCACCAAAGGACACCCTTTCGAATCACCAAGGGACACCCTTTCAAATCACCAAGGGTCATCCTTATCACTATAAATAGTGACTCAAATCATAAAGAAAGAACATAAGAAGTTTTCACATAAAACTCTCTATATTCCAATTCTCTCTGAACGACAAACTCTCTTGTCATCATCTAACAAATATAACTAAAACACATATCATCATCATAGGATCGGATGGCGTAAAACCGTATACATAATACGAGTTACCAGCAGGGAATCGCCACCCAAATATCCTAATCTTCCTCACATCTCCCCATGCTAGGTAGCATGGGACCAATGTATACTTTTTATTATATAATGATATAAGATTGCACTCCTAATATGTATATGTTAATCGACGTGCTAACAATCTGAGGTTTAGCAAAACCGATTTAGTTTTTTCATAAAGCCTTTTGTGTCTAAGGTAGTTTTTGTAGAACATATGATAGCTACAACCTTTACCTTAGTTTGGTGTGAAAATATTGTGATCATTTCATAATGTTGTCGTTTCAAAGAAAAGCAAAGGTTGCTGCTACACTATATACATACTTCAACAAAGCATGTTTTTGGGCTGTTCATGTTAACGGCAGTTTCGTGTTGGCTTCATCTTATCTACTAATATGACCTTGCCTGCGTAAAGATCTGATGCTATATTGTATATTACATGATTAGCAATTTTATTGTATATTCACATGATTGTTCACAATTTTATTGTGTGGTTGGAAGCTACTAGTTTATTTCCTTCTTGGCCGGGGATAACAAATGATATCTTTTTACTCATTTGGTCAGAGTTTCTTCAATGGGTTCTGCCGCTCTTACTTTGGTGGCATCACCTCCTCTTGCAAAGGATCTTCAAGTGACAAGAATATAAAGTCGCAGCAGGTAGTTTAATGTCATTATTGAATGTTAGTATAAGTGCTCTACGAAGGAAATAAAATGTGTTAATTTGCTATACTTTTTCAGCTAAAACAATTCCTCTATGGTATAAGGGCGTCGATTCGGATGGCTTCCAACCAAAATTTCAATCTCATGAAATGCGACTTGAACTTTTCTATGTTTCTTAGAGTAATTGAAAGTTAAGTTTTGTTTTCCACTTTTTTGTGTCTACTTTGTTGCAGATGGTCAAGTTGTTGAGTTCAAGCCTTATATAACAATCCTGAAACTTATGTAACAACGGGCGGCCGTGCGGGGGTAAAATTCTAGTTATAATACAAAGCAATACTTTGTATAAGCTATAATTTTAATAAGTTGTTTTCAAATGTACTTCGTTTCGTTTTAGGATATGCTTAAAGCACGTTTAACTTTTACATGACTCGTGATTTATGTGAAAGATAATATAGTAAAGGGATAAGTATCTCGAAATGTGATGAACTATACATGAATGTTTATGTTGTGTAATGACCTATTTGGATGATTATTGTATGTAGTGAACTTTCAAATGTGGGCTATTGGATGTATCCGACCAATCAAAAACTTACAAGTGACAGGTTATATGATTGCCACATATACTCGGATACATCCAATAACCGAAATTTGAAAGTTCATTGTATATAATAAACATCCGAGTAGTTTATTACACAACATAAACATTCGTGTATAACTTATTATTACATTCCTAGGTACCAATCCATACAGTAAATTCATTATTTATTAGTTTGAAAAAGTTAATTATTTCTAAGTTAGGATATGATTAAATTTAGATAAAACAAACTTTATAATCCTCATCAGTTAAGATATATATATATATACACTATAAGACTGAAATGAGTATACTTTGCTTTATTCTGGAATGTTTAATATAGTTAACGCTTTTCTTGTTTGAGAGCTTATTTTTTGTAGCTTAATATTCATTTATCATTTAATTTTGATTACAATAAAAATTAACTTATTTAATCATTTACAGGTTTACAGTAGCCATCATATCTTGACTTTCTTTAATAAAGAAATCAATGCAATCTAGTACACCCCTGCATCTTTTAATATTTGAAGTAAGTTGACACTAAGCAAGTTTTGCTTAATGTTTAGTTTACATTTTATAGGTTCAAGCGGATCAAAAGAAAAGACCTAGTCAAATTAGCTAGCTAGAATTCTTGAGATGAAGGTAGTGTTGACTTTTGTGTTGTAAATTGGTCAAACTTAGTTTGGTAATCTTTTGGTCAAATGATAAAGTTATGATTTGTAATATGACCTGGTTTGTCATCATTTGACTAGCTTGTATGATTTAGTCAAATGACATATTGGCATGGAAGTTAAGTGTTAAGTTAGTACTATTTGATAAGTTGAAGGTAAATATTAGTTTGAAAATGCTTGAGTTGATTTTTTTTAGTTTTGGTAAAAAAAAATTAGAGCTTTCGTGGTTGAATTCATGACAAGGTCATACCGAGATTTTTATAAGTTGTCGTCATGTGTTTGGGTTGTTGAAGAAGATTATTAGACTGTTAGCATGGACTAGTACCGTAGTACGTGTTGCATTACATATACTGTTAAATCTGGTTTACGTACCTCCAGATTTTTTTGAAGGCATATTTTGGAACTAATTTTTGTTTTACTCCAAGCAATATACTTGAGTCAATTAATTTTAGTCAATTACATGGACACTATTTGTATAATAGAAATAGTAAGTGAACGCCGGAGAGAAAGTCAATACAGGAACTTAGTAAAACTAACCTGATATCACGTCTTAAAATATTTCTGACCAAGTAATGTGGACTTTCCGGCACAGCCATCGATCGGCACTCTTTGCTATCATCATATATATATACCTCCTCGCCGTTAATAAATCACCCCGGAATTTGATCTGAGAATCTTCTGCAACGTTGGCTGTGGTAGAGATAGTAGGTTATTGTATAGACGAGTTTTACAAGACATGTAATGTATACGAACTACTAATAAAGAAAGTTACGTACTAAAAAATTTACCTCCTCATGATAGTGGGGGAAGATAAGGGTAAAAAAGTAACTCCCAATGTCGTCTTCTATGGGTTTTGGGTCCCAATACCGTATTTAACGGTTCCAGGTTCTAAAAGGTAGAAAAGAACCTCCAGCCTTGCTGGGCATGAGGATCGAACCCATGACCTCTGTCTCCAGAGGCAAGGGCTCCAACTGATCCAACCAGTTGGTTTTTGGGGGAAAGACAAGGGTAGATTCTATATTTTGTCTTCTCTCTTAACCGGGTGAAAGAATGAAAAACGTTCTCGTATATTATATGAATCTCTTTTTTGAGTTTAAATTTGTCATGCTTATACAGTCTGTCCTAGGGAGCATATATATATAATTTTAATTTTAATTTATTAAAAATAGTTGCTTCGGATTCCTTGTAGCAGTTATTGACTTATTGCCATTATTGTAGTAGTTGTAGTAGTTTTGTAGAAATTGATTGCCATCTTATAATACTATGAGATTTATCGGTATCACAAGAAATACTACTATAGTATTTACATGAACCAAAAGGATTTCGTTTAGCTTCATTTCACCCGTTCTCTTCTCTCTCTCTTCTCTCTCTCTAGAGAGCCGTTGAGAGGTTTCTCCGGCTTCTCTTTGAGATCGAGAGTAGATCTGAGATCGAGATTTTTCCGGTTAAGTCTTCCACTCCGGTGGATCTAACCCTATTTTTTTCACCCGGGCCGGAGGTCCCTTCCACCTCGGTGGATCTGGAAGCAGCCTCCCTACCTTTGTGTAGGGGTAAGGTCTGTCTACATCATACCTCCCTCATAGCCCGACTTATGTCGGGATTGAGTACCTTGTTGTTGTTGTTGTTGTTCATTTCACCCGTTCGTAAAATATATTTTTTGAACGGCAAAATATATAAATGAAAAGTAAGCATCAACTAGCAAAGTACTAGATACCGAAATAAGAGGTACAATTACAATTACAATATCTAGGATAAACGACAATGAAATAACACTATTTTAGACACATCTTGAGACTTAAACTGCGAGGATTGTAAAAAAAGTCAAAAAGCTCCCGCCAATTACGAAAATGAGACCCGAAAAAAACCCTCACCAGCATGGCTGAGCCACCTGTTTTCACCCTGTGATGTTTTTGATGCAAGCCCAAATAAGTTTCAAGGAGAAATAGATGATAGCCTGAAAAATCATCAAACCACGGAAGCCTGAAAAAAAAACTCTAACCGAAAAAACAAAACTATAGGTACCAAAAGAGGGTTTTGAAACTTTAAAGGTCCACAAACTTAAGCTCATATATATTTATTTTGGGCCCAAAACTCCACACTTAAAAAGTTAAAAGTGTCGAGCTTTAAGCTCCACAATTTTAAATATGTATTTTTATATTTAATTTATTACGTTATTTTTATCCATACTATACGGGTACCCGCACAATGCACCAGTAGTGATGTGGATGGTTGCGGGTGGCGGTGATGAAGGTGACAGGTGGCGTTGGCGGTGGCGGTGGCGATGACAGTGTGGTCGATAATGTAAAGTCATTGATATAATATCAATGAAGGTAGTGTAGTTATTTTAAGGTGATGAGTGATTTATTTATGACTTTCCCCCTATATCTTTTGGCCGTTTTTAATGCTAAAATGAGTTTATATGTGTGAACTTTTGGTACTTAATGAGATGTAATATTACGCACTTTCACGGGAGATGCGAACGAGGGTAAATGTCATCTACCAACTCAACTTGAATGTCTAGGGACTTTATAAGACACAGGACGGCGAAACGGAAGCTTAACGAAGAAAATCTGGAGCTTCTGAAGAAAACCAATAATTCATCCGCCCGTAGACATGATGACAATTTATTGGTAAAGGTTGTTTGCGTCAAAGATCACACCCTGATTTGAGCTACACGTCATTTGAGCTAAGGGCAACTTGAAATAATTCACGCATAATCACCATCTCTTCTCTCTATATAACTAGGAGAGGATAACTTAGGGCTTATGTGGATATAATCTTTAATTGCCAAATAAGCAATTATCCAACGTGTAATTTTATGGTTAATTTTTGTTTTGTTGGCCAATTAGATTAGATGATCATTAATGTAGTTTTAGTTTAAATTTAATATTGTTGCTATCTTATAGGGATAAGTTACTGATTTTTGGAGTTTCGTATAAATAAGAATTTTCATTTTCATTAAATAATATATCTGATTTGGTAAATTATTTATAACATGATATCCCATTCAACTATACATATAAGCAATAAATATCTTTTTAGAATATTTTCAATTATTCTTCCTTCGCATGGAGTATTTTCAATTTTAAATTCTAATGTAACACCCGTCGTTTAAAAATATGTTTTTAGGATATATATATATATATAATATAATTTTTCTTACTATATTTTGATTAGGGTTTACTTTTATCACCATGACTAACATGTAACTATTAGAAAACGAAATGTCATGTTCATAGTTAGTTCTTTTTCTATCATTGGTGTAACATTAAAATGTCAAGAGTGGATCAACTCTTGAGGTTATGTTACTGATTGAGGTTTGTGATACTTATTTATCGTATTTATGTATCTTTTTTTTGTGTTTTTTATTTCAAATCTATTTATAGTGTCAGATTAATTTACAAGTTTCGGTTCTATTATAAAGATGTTCATGTACATGGGTTTTTCTTAACTTTTACATTATATATATGCGACAATTCATATGTTATATATATAAAAAAATTAGTGGACAATCTAATTATTTTCTAATATAGGTATTGCATTTTAGTGTTTTAAAGTTTACGAGTATTATAAATAACATATATGTGTTATTATTTATAGTAAAATAAAAAAATCATGCATAATTAAATACGAGAAGTACCGTGTGTAAGAAAAAGAGTATAGATTTGACGGTGATTTATTTCCATTCCAAAAGATGCATTCCGCCTTTATTACTGACATATCTACCACTCATTTAAGTTAACCTCATTAAAGTGGCCCTACTGCGTCAATTATGCTAGCTAGGGATAACGTATGGCATTTGTATTTGTTTGATGTACGTTATTCCAATGCTTTGTATCTTTGAAAATACATTCCTTAAACATTAGGTTTATCTTTCACTTTTAGACTTTTGGGAGTGAGGCAACTTTGAGCCCGATGCCGCCCCAAAGCCGCCCAACACATTGGCCCGAGGGGCGGCAATTGCAAAAAAAAGGCTCACGCGGTATTAATATTCCGCCCCAAAAATTTGTTTTCCCAAAGAAATTATATCCGTTAACGGCAACATTCAAAAATTTTTAATTTTTTTTCCACCTTTTCTTATATATAAACCCCAATATCATTTCATTTTTACTAAAACTAAACCACACACTCTCCATTTTTCTCTTAAAAAATCTGATTTTTAAAAAAAAAATCAAAGTATGTCTTCCGCATCGTCGGTTGCTCCCGCTAGTCAAGATGAATCTACAACTAGTTCCGGTTCCGATGAATACGATGACGCAGTCGAGACTGTTGCGATTATGGCCGTTAATCTCGCAATGCGAGTTGGACAAGAGGCGGTGACGGCCCCGGTTCGGCAACCGGGCTTCTTTCGAAGGACGACGCTTGTTCGTAAGCGGGTTGAAGCAAATGAAAGATTGATGCGTCATTATTTTTCAGAGCACCCGACGTATAATCCAAGACAATTTAGACGACGTTTTCCGGATGTCGAAGCGTTTGTTTTTAAAGATACCGGTGATTTGGAGGCGGAATATACATACTTTCAACAAAGATATGACGGTGCGGGAAAGTTAGGTTTCAGCCCCATACTTTCAAAACTTTAACAAGAATGGATACTACTTGACAGACGGTATCTATCCGGAATACACAACGTTTGTGAAGACTTTCACCGACCCCATTGATGAAAAAAGGCAATTTTTTAAGGGTAAGCAGGAGTCAGCGCGCAAGTCTATTGAGAGGGCGTTCGGTGTACTCAAAAAAAGATGGCATGTTATACGTTATCCGACACGATATTGGAAAAAGGAGACCATGATTGATGTGGTATATGCTTGTATAATCTTGCATAACATGATCTTACAGGACGAAGACAAAGCTCTCTGCCAAGACTTTAACCCGAATGACCCTACGTTGGACCCGACATATTGGATGCAACAAACGCCGATTGAAGAACGAATTGCAAATGGGGTAGCGGTTCGAAACAGGGAAGTACACAATATGCTGAAAGCGGATTTGGTTGATCATGTATGGGCGAACATGGCACGTGTCGCTCCACAGCCCGAATACGATAGCGATGACAACCTAAATGAATACGTTAGTGACGACGATGAGTAGTTTTATGTTTTCATGTTAACTAGTATTAGTTTTTTATAATTAATTAGCATGTAATGTGTGTCTTTTATTTTAAATAAAATGTTTAGTGTGTTTTTTATGTTTATATAATGTATTATTTATATATATTATTCATATATATTATTGTTATTTATATTTGTAAAAACAAAAAAAAAAAAAAAAATAAAGGAGGCTTCCCCAAAGAGAAGTCTCACTCCAACAAAAAGGAGGGGCATCTCTTTGGAGAGTCCCCACCCCCATGTGGGGGAGCCCCAAAGGAGTCTCACTCCTAATAGTCTTACACTTAAGGCTAAAAGGAGTGACGCTACCCATGGAGGAGGTGACTTGCGCCATGTGGCGCCATGTCACCAAGTGGGTAGCCCTTCCAAAATAGGGGAGTGAGGCTACTTGCAAGTGGGGGGACTCTTGTCATGTGTCACCATTAATTTTTTCTTTTACTTTTTACACAAAAATTATACACATAAATACAAAATATATATAAAAGATATTACATAGTTAAATAGAGTCACATAGTTTATAAATAAAATCCATTATATTTTAAAAGTTAAAACATAAAAATAAAATAAAAAAGTAATAGAACTAATAAAAGTAAGCTTTTTTCTTTTTTCAAACTAATAGAACTAATATAAACTAATAGGTGTGGCTGATTTAAAAAAAAAACAGTATGATCTATTTAGTATTGGATTGTATAAAGACTTTGACCTGATCGAAATGAATAAACCATGTGCTTCACATAAGCCTTTTTCATTTTTCAAACTAATAAAACTAATATAAACATAATAAAAGTAAAGGGGGTAAAATAAAAAAATTGAGTTGACCACTTACACTTCATCTTCTACAGCTACACAAATTCACCATTACACCGGCAACAAAAACAGGAAAATTAAAAATTGAAACATATAAATAAATCAATAAACAAAATCAAAACAACTAAAATAATAAAATATAAGCATTGGAAATTGAAAAAGTGAAGCAAATATGGGCGATCGATTTCTATCGCCAAATCCTTTTTTTTGGTCCTATCGCCACATCGGGCCAGTGTTCCAGGCGATGGGGGAGGCGAACGAAGGGGGAGGTCGCTCCACTCCGTTCAGTCTAACAGGCCGGCTAACAGCAGTAACTTAACCCAGCTAATCAGCAATCCCTCCTTTTTCTGTTTCCATGTTAATGCAACTGCTAGCGTACCAGAATACCAGATCCTTTTTAATCATTTCAACTTTTATTTTATTTTCTTCTTTTTGAAATGACATGGGAACTGGACTTGTGGACACAAAACAAAAAAACATACAATAAAATGTTAAATAGTCTTTCGAATATATGTAAGATTAGCAAAGAAATCAGTTTTGTATAAAAAATTTTTTAATATTTTTTTTCCATCGACACATTAATAAAGTTAATTTATATATCTTAAAATTGATTAGTCATCAAATGAGAAAAAATTAATAACGTTACGATCATAAGTACTTTAATTAGAAACCCCACATCATATACATCTACCGTATATTTTTATTTTTTATTTCGAACAATCATAAGTACCTTTTTCAATATTTACTTAGAAACCCATATCATATACATCTACTGTATTTATATTAATTCTAGATAGATATCAAAATTTCTTATGTCATATTCATATACTAGATGTATCCTCGTGTCAAATACACGAATGTTTTATAAACTGATTGCAAATGTAAATTAACATATAGTTTTAATGTTTTATGAAAAAAAAAAATCTTTATTAATAATATGTTAGGATATTTTTAATTAGTTAAATTATAAAAGATTAAAAAAAATTGATCAAGTTGAAGATTACAAATTATAATAATTATATTTAAATTCCGTATTTAATAAGCTAGACTTTTTCTTTTATAAATGACTAAAATGTGTAAATTAGTGATGTAAAATAAAGAAGCATAAATTAATGAAAAACTTTTAGTAAAAATATATATAATAATTTTTGTGTGAGTTCATAGTTTTTATTTTTAATTATGAATTATGAAATAAGCAACTTTTAATTTGATAAAATCGAGCCTTGTAATTGATTAATAAGCTATTAAGTCAGTTGTCTTTTAATATATAAAGATAAAATGACTTAACATTAACTATTTATTCCATAAGTGTTGTATGTTTGCTGTGGCTCTGAATTCTGAACCTCGTACGTATTATGGCATGAACAATAAAGCTTTGTCCATTTCAAAATAAATACAGTAATTCATATAAATTTCAGTTAATGAGATATATATGATGGGTCAAGCTGTTGTGTGACTTTGACCATGTTGTTTTTATATGTATCTAATTTTACCTATTTTTGTTATATATTGTGTATATTTAATTTTACTCATATTTACTATTGTGGATAAAAATTTTTAACCTATATGACTTGGTATATCGATTGTGAAAAAAACAACATATAGTACATACAATAAAAGTTTTTAAACTTACATACATACCGGACGTAGCTTGACATTTAGTATAGTCGAAAGTCACAAAACCGATAAATAACAGTAAAAAAAAAAATCAAGGGCCGAAAGTGACATTACCTACAAGTAAGGGGTTTTCATATAGAAACAACATGGTCAAAGTCACACAATTTACGTATACAAGAGCATCCACAATCATCAAGTCTTTTAAAGACTTTTTTTAGTTTCCACCTCATATTTATATTTTCTTTTTCTTTAATCAAATAAGAATAGTTATTAAGATATATTTTTTCAATTAAAATAAAAGTGATAAAAAAATATGATTTTAGACTCATTAGATTTGTATTGACGAGATTTTTTCAATTATAAGTTTTGTTTTTAAAAAATATTAATATTAAGTGTAAATATCTAACAAAATAGATTAAATATGTCATTTAATTAGGGTAGAAAACATAAATATGAAAAATAAGGGGTATAAATGAAAGTTGTAAGGGATAAAATGAAACTTATAATAAAAAGTTATGTCATCAACCACTTGAAGAACTTCAAGCTTTTGTATAAAAAAAGTTTTCCCCCCCAATGGCATCAACCTATTCTAATAGTTTTTTTTTTATCAAAATAAGTCTTTGCTCAAACACCATTGGAGATGCTCTAAGTACGAGAACGGTACCCGCGCGTTGCGGCGGTGATGGAGGTGATGGCAGGGTGGTGATGTAATGACGGCGGCGGCGGTGGCGGTGATGGGGTGATCTACCTGACGGGCTCCGCCCTTAGCCGTACGGGCTCCGCTCTCGGATTTAAAAATTCGTCGAAAGTATATCGAATGACCACTCTAATGAAAGAGCATGAAATTTTAAGAACACCCATATAATTTTTATAATTTATCGATGTACGGTTTTTGAGATAAAAGATTTTGAATGAATTAGAAGAATAAAATGATTTATGGAGGAGAGAGAAAAAAAATGATTGGTTGAGATTTGAGGAGAGAGAAAATGTATTATAGTTATTTTAGGTAAATATAGAATAGATAGGAGGACATTTTGGGAAGTAAATGTTGAAACTTAAAATCAATATTGAAATTTTAAGTTCAATGTTGAAAATCTAGAGAAAATCTGCTTTATAATATAGTATAGATATAGATATAGATAGATATACTAAAGTCCTTGGGCTGTTAGCGCAGTGGCAAGGACACCCGGATGTTGTAACGAGGGTCGCATGTTCGAATCCCACTTCGAGCATTGCACTAGCCTATATTCTAGGCGAGCGAGTTGAATTTACCGGGTGGGGCGGGCAGGGGGAGGGGAATGGGTAGGCCCACGATATCCAGTCCAGATATCCTGTGATCCGGCCCTCTGCTGTATTAAGTTTTCTCTTGTAACTGTAATAAATGGATTTTCGTTTAATTCCTCCTAACCTTTTTTCACTTCCTAGCTATTTTTTTGTTATCATCTTTGTCCCCATCAACCGGTATCCCATTAAAATTTTAGGTAGATAATCTTCAGGCTCTTTTGCTAGCTAGCTGGAAGTTTTCCATTTCTAAGATAGTAAAAAGTAAATCTACTTACCCCGTACCAAAAACAAAGGAAGGGTTATTTAAGATATGTATAATTTACCCTACGGACCCTTTTTTCCCCCTGGGTATGGCTACCCTACGGACTTGAAACAATGGCCAATCAATTGTATTAATTCTTGTATTAATTCCTGGGACGCTTGGAATTCACGAGTACTTCTATTAGAACAGTGCAAACTAATTCTATTGGATTTTACAGCAAACAATAAAACAACATTTCCTTTATCGGATATCCGTTAACCCGTTCCATCTTGCGGATATAAATACGGATGAATGAGATACACTCAAATGGATAAATATAACAAATAGATAAATGGATCCAGATGTGGATATGACTTCACGAGATTCATATCTGATCTATTATCATCTGTAGTCAAGTCTGGCAATCCTATAATATCTGTTCACTAGAAAAGCTACACTTCAACGGAAAAAACCAACACATAAAAGTATAACCATGTTAGTCGAATTCAAAAACTTTACAAAATGGCACACATATTTAGAGACCGTAAATTAAAAACAACAGTGATAAGAATTAGAATGTGAAAGTAGGAACTTATCAAACTATATATACACGTAGTCGGTTGTGGTAAGTGGTAACCTTAAACCAAAGAGTTAAGTGCACCGGAATATAAATAACTAAAAACGAAATGTTATTGTGTGCACGAAGTTTCAAAACTTCTATTGTATGGTGGGACCTCTAAAAAATGTCCTATAGATGTAGACGCTGACCTGCTAAAATGGTAGCCGATCACTTTTTTTTTTATCGTTGATGTGGCTCTTGTAAATGTCAAATTGTCTAATGGCATGGATTGTATATTTATTTATCTTTATAATTATATTTATATTCATAAATCACATACTTTTAATAATATATTAATTATTAACTATTATTTTTATATATATTTATATAAATATAAATAGATATTTTTAACATTATCAGTAACACATAAACAAAGTAAAGGCAGAAATCAAAATTGTTCTAAAGAAAAAGTCTAGATCGAGATTAAGAGAAAACGTTTAGCAAGGATGGAATTAAGGTTGATATCACTAGTTCACTACATAAAACTCAACACTATCTATATACCTATATATTTGACCACCATAACCACTAGTGGCCAGAAAAACAAAACCCACCAAGATGGCCGGAAAAACGAAACCCGCCCAGATGGACGGAAAACGAAACCCACCCATATTGTGGCTTAAAATTGATAAAAATTTGTATGTAAATCGAAAACTACAAAAGAAAAGGTAACAAGTGACCGGAGATGGTGGTGCTGCGATGGTGGTCAGAAAAACGATGATTGCCGGCAAATCGAAACCCACCCAGATGTTATTTTGTTAAAAAAACATCACCATCATCAATAAATTAAGATAGATATATAGGTATAGGGAGCAAATTTCGGCCATCCAATCTTAAACCCGAAAGTCATTAATGGCGACAGCCCAACTCCGGTCATTCTACCGCCACCATCACTTCTCATCACCACCACCACTTCAGGCGACCCCACCCCGAAACGAATATCATCATCATCATCATACGGGTTTGGACTTTGGACCTACAATCATCTCAATCATTTTTCTTTGGTAAATATACATCAAAAATTCAAAATGTTCACTGATGCTCCACTAACTTTCAGTACTTCCCGACGAATTTTCGGCCAAAACGCCGGTCAGATCTCTACAAATAAATACTCATTTTGTTCGGTTTTCGATTCTCTATCCACCCATGCCTCCTTCTCTTCCTAAAGATCGGGGGAAATCTGGTAAAAAATCACTAAACTTTACCGTTAAAGATGACCATGGATCTGTTCCAGATCTGGGAAAAACTCGAACATATGTGCGGAATAAATACTCTCTTCGAACTAAATCAGATTCAATTGATTTTAGTGATGATTTTCCACCATTACAATCTTCAAATCAGAAATCTGCCACCACCATGGAACAACCTTTTCTAGGTGTCGTGGGGCAGACTTCTGGCCATGGAGGGATGCCCTTGGGGGCGAATAAGAAGGGGGGAAATGGCATGGGCTCGAGTGATGTACCAAAAAAAGATTTGGAGGGACCTGAAGTTCATGAAACTGTGAGTAACTCTACTGCCGCCGTAGTGCCACCATTAAACACCACTATTGGGCGGACATCTGGTCATGAAACTGTGAGTAACTCTACTGCCGCCGTAGTGCCACCATTAAACACCACTATTGGGCGGACATCTGGTCATGTCGAGGTTGATTCGGGGGAGACTAATCAACCATCTATCCCCCAGACACAGATTCCTCGCTCTTTTGCTTCAATTTTTAAAGATGCAGCCAACATAAGAAAGTCATGTACTTTACGTTTTATTGCACCTACGGTCACTAATATAGGTACAAAAAAAGCAGTGATTCATGAAAGTTTAATTGCTAGCCAGGCGGGAATGTGGTCTAATACTCTTGTTGGATATTTTGTTGGGAAAAGACCGGTATTTCCTTTTGTTAAATTTCATGCTAAACGACTTTGGAAACATTTTGAGTTGGAAGATGTTGTATTGAATGATAAAGGTTATTTTTTTTTCAAGTTCAATTCTGAACAAGGGTTATTACATGTACTCGAAAACGGTCATTAGTTGTTTAATGATTACCCAGTGTTACTTCAAAGATGGCACCCAGGTGTATGGTTTGAAAAGCCTAAACCCACAAAAGTCCATTTGTGGGTGAATATTTATGACTTGTGTGATGTTTTATGGGATTTTGAGATACTAAGCCGCATAGTCAGTGTCATTGGGGTTCCCATTGCTGCCGATAGATATACTATTGAGATGTGTAATGAAAAAACTGGTAGGACTAGGTTTGCTAGGATATTGGTTGAGATTAGTGCTGATCAAGAGTAACCCTCATTTGTGGAAGCGGAAATCATGGGTATCGATAGGCGATTTAGGCTGCAGTATCTTTGGACTCCTCCTAGGTGCTCTCAGTGTAAGATTTTTGGTCATAATTTTGATATATGTAGTGTCAGACCTAGGAAAATCGCGGAACTAGAGGTCGAGATAGCCAATGCAACAACTATGAATCAGGTAGGCCCGTCAAATGGGGCCCCACAAAGCGATTCATCAGGAGGGCAGGAACAACAGATGGATTCCAGTTACCCAAGAGAAGGAGAAGACCCAAAAAGAAACCTGAGAATGACACAAGGAAAGATCCAGCTTCTCCTTCAGACATGGATGTCAACATTCATAGAGCTCCACTTGACTCGGTAATTGACCACACAGTTGCAGTTGACCCAGTACACAACCAAGTGGGAGTTGAACCAGTAAGTGAAGCAGGTGAAGAGTCAAGTGTTTTGTTCCCTTTGACACCTCCGGTCTCGTAAGACTTGTCCAAGCTAAATCATGCCACTGAGTACAGCTCGTCGTGGCTTGACTACATTAGTCCATATTCTAACGAGGAGTTAGTTTCCAAAAACATTTGGAGCTATAGAGACCCTAGTGGGAAAAGTCATGGACCGTTTTGTCTCGTACAGTTATATAAGTGGAGCGTATATCTCCCTACTGACCTTAAGATTTGGAGGACAATGGGTAACGAGAAGGAAAGCATTCTGTTACAAAGTGAATTGAAGAGGCGAGCAACGAGTTTGAAAAAGTTGAATGTCAGTTAGGTCACTTTGTATTCGTGGCATTATGCAACGAGTATTCCGGTTGTTCCATGGGAGGTCGTTTTGTTTGCGCTTCATTGGGTTCTCCTTTTTATTTTTAATAGTCGTCGTTATTTTTGTGTTTGTTTTTGTTATTTGCCAAGTTAGAACTCTTGTTTTCTATCTTGGATCGGACTGTCTATGTATCGACTAGTTTCTTACTAACAATTTTTATCTTTAATACGGAGTACAATATAATTTAATGTCGTTCAAAAAAAAAACTAATAGATTAAAAATAAAAGAAAGATGATGATGTCGGCGCTGAATATAACAGGGGTAGGCGGAAAAGGTTCTTGTGGTCGGAAAATCGAAACCCACCAACACCATCTTCATATTTGGGTGCTTGTGGTCCGGTGTTGATGAGGATGATAACGGGAAGGATGATATGATGATTGTAACATCCGCGATATTTGACCTCGTTGACTCTATGTATTAAATGGCTAACGACCTTAACTAATGAAATATTGAGCTTACTTTGAGACTAGATAATTATGTGTTATGTTTGACGGGTCGATTAATTGACTTATTTTACGAAACGAATGCATGACGACTTGTGATGTAACTAGTTATTGTGTTGGGTTACCCATGGGTCAACCATAATCCATGACCCACACCCAAGACCCAACCTTATCCTCCCAAATTCTTCCACCCTTTCCTCCACCCAACCATTCATTTCTCTATCTTCTCTCTCTCACTAAAAATGCAAGAATATTAACACACACACACTCTCACCCTCTCTCTAACTTGCTACTACATTTGTTGAATTAAAAACAAGATCATTGCAAAAATAATTATCACCGTCGACATATTTACAACATATCAAGAATTTAGAACTTAAGGTGCAAGAAATCTCCTACTTAGCTTGAAATTCGGATTTCATCACTTGGAAGGAATTTGGGTAAGTTAAATCTCATTTGAAAGCTTCATTTTATGTTAATGAACTTGCCTTTGGTCCACTTGTTTGACTTCTGGCCGAAATTAAGTCCACAAAACGCAAGAAAGTCAAATTAGGGTTCTTGATTATGTGCTTTAGGTCAAAACCGAATTTGATGATAAAAATGGTGTTTTGGTAAGAAATTATGAAGTGGGTTAAGTCAATTTACGCTTGGGTATGTCCCTGCATGTATGCAATTGAGTCTTGAACACTTACAAACCGAAATTTGAGTCAAAATGAGTTTTGGAATAAAATTGGGTGTGTTTGGCTAAGCTGCTGCTTCTGATCGTTTTTGGCCCAGAACCGGCGTAACAGACGCCACATATGGCGTAAGCTACGCCCCCTCCTATCCCTCAATTTAGCCTTACGCCAATTCTCATCTGTCTACGCTAGCTTTGATTCATGACACGCCAAAAACATGAAATCTGGGCCACCGTAACTTACGGTGGCACTGCCGTCGGTTACGCTGGGCACCATGCAGCCACCGTCTCCTACGCTCACTTGAACCGTCCCTTACGCCAGTACATTTTTGGTCACCGTATCTTACGGTGGACACCACCGTAAATTACGGTGGTGTCTTTTTGTAGTTTTCCTGTTCGACTAGTTTGTACACCCGTGACCTTGGATCGAGCCTGGCTTCATCTGGAACCATTTCTGGACCTTCTTTTCGATATATATGAGCCTGGGGGGCACTCAGCTTGTGTTATTGTAACATCCTCAACTTTTTATTTAACAGTAGACTAATGTCGTTAAGTCAACATAGTGTGTCGTTAAGTCTATATTAGATTTAATGCATATATGTAGTTAAAGTGTGATTGTGTGTAAGGTTTGAAAGCCTAAAATGTATAATGCAGGATATGTGTGTATATAATGTAGTTAAACGCCTATGTAGTGGCATCTAAAGAAGTATTTATGTTATATATGGTCCCTAAGGTAGTTTGTGACTAGTAATGAAGGATTAGGAAGCTTAGGGGCTAGTTTTGACATAGGAGCAAAGTCAAAAACGGGTTTAGGGGGTGTCATTAGGTTGTCATTTGCAGATTTTCTTCCTCCTAAACAAGCCCTAGCCGCCCCATAGCATTCCTCCATCAAATTGCAAGCCGAAAAGCTTCCTTACGTGTGATTCGGGTGTGTATTTGTCAAGAGTTTTGCATCCTATTTGATATCTACAAGTAGAGCAGGTATAATTTCATTGTTTTCAGGTCCTTTTGATATTATGAGTCATTAGGATTAATTATTGGATTATGGGGAATCGTTTAACGGAGATTAATGGTGGTTTTGATGGATTAAAGTCACATATGGTGTAATTGATGGTTGAAATGCTTTGTAATGGTTTGAATATGAAGGATTTTGATGTATGAAAGTCTTGTATTTGATTTAGAATGATTTGGACCTGGTTTGAGATGAAATCGATCAAACTTGTGCAGAATCGGGGCCAGTTGCGGCGCAACTGGTTTCCAGAAAGATAAGTTGCGGCGCAACGATAGGTGTGAGTTGCGGCGCAACTCAACTGTTTTTAGAAAATGTATACTTTTGAACCGTAACGACGTTTGACATGTAGATTAGACCTGAAACTAAAGTGAGTCATTAATGTGTGTGGGTCTAGCTATTGACTTTAATGACGTGAGTATGTAGTTGTCTAATGATCGTTTACTAATTATAGGTAGACAAGCATAGTTGCTTTACACAGAGCCTAGTTGTTGATTGTTGTGGACTACACCGAGGTAAGATACACTACTTTGACACGCTGGGGGATTCAACGAAAAGCTGGTTTCAAATCATAAATACTTCCATTTGGTATCTTTATATTGCATGTGGACATATGGGGTTACACGGGAGGTATTATGGGTTATGTAGTTGACCATGAGACCTGAAATGCAGTCCCTAATGTAGTGAAATGAAGTATTGCTTAATGTAGTGTATTGTTATGCAGTTTATGTAGTATTACGAAGTATCTCATTATGCATGAAATGTAGAAATGAAGTTGATGTGTGATATATGCATGCTTACATGGCTTGTACACCTAGCTCACTAGACTTATTAGGTTGCCATGTCACTTGCACGTTTAAGGATCCAAACGTAATGAAGATAAAGTGTGTGAATGTCTAGGAATGTGTGTTACCTAAACCATATGTGTGAAACCGAGCTCGTAAATATAATGCAGGGAAAGTGTTAAGCTTAACCCGTACTGGTCTTAGCCGGACGAGTGCGTTAACGTAGTTGTTGCTTGGGTGGCTCCTTGAAACATGGTCATTATAATTCAGGGCGAGTAATACGAGGGGTTTGACCAACCTCCACATACGGATTACTCTTGGATTGGCTTGCCATTCCTTAACGACGAAGTATGACTCGCCTTTTGGTGAAGCATCTAGTCGGGTGTGACTTATGTTACACTTATATGCAGTTAACGAAGATACGTGTGATAATGTGAGAATGAAATGAAGGATTTTGATGTATGAAAGTCTTGTATTTGATTTAGAATGATTTGGACCTGGTTTGAGATGAAATCGATCAAACTTGTGCAAAATCGGGGCCAGTTGCGGCGCAACGATAGGTGTGAGTTGCGGCGCAACTCAACTGTTTTTAGAAAATGTATACTTTTGAACCGTAACGACGTTTGACATGTAGATTAGACCTGAAACTAAAGTGAGTCATTAATGTGTGTGGGTCTAGCTATTGACTTTAATGACGTGAGTATGTAGTTGTCTAATGATCGTTTACTAATTATAGGTAGACAAGCATAGTTGCTTTACACAGAGCCTAGTTGTTGATTGTTGTGGACTACACCGAGGTAAGATACACTACTTTGACACGCTGGGGGATTCAACGAAAAGCTGGTTTCAAATCATAAATACTTCCATTTGGTATCTTTATATTGCATGTGGACATATGGGGTTACACGGGAGGTATTATGGGTTATGTAGTTGACCATGAGACCTGAAATGCAGTCCCTAATGTAGTGAAATGAAGTATTGCTTAATGTAGTGTATTGTTATGCAGTTTATGTAGTATTACGAAGTATCTCATTATGCATGAAATGTAGAAATGAAGTTGATGTGTGATATATGCATGCTTACATGGCTTGTACACCTAGCTCACTAGACTTATTAGGTTGCCATGTCACTTGCACGTTTAAGGATCCAAACGTAATGAAGATAAAGTGTGTGAATGTCTAGGAATGTGTGTTACCTAAACCATATGTGTGAAACCGAGCTCGTAAATATAATGCAGGGAAAGTGTTAAGCTTAACCCGTACTGGTCTTAGCCGGACGAGTGCGTTAACGTAGTTGTTGCTTGGGTGGCTCCTTGAAACATGGTCATTATAATTCAGGGCGAGTAATACGAGGGGTTTGACCAACCTCCACATACGGATTACTCTTGGATTGGCTTGCCATTCCTTAACGACGAAGTATGACTCGCCTTTTGGTGAAGCATCTAGTCGGGTGTGACTTATGTTACACTTATATGCAGTTAACGAAGATACGTGTGATAATGTGAGAATGAAATGAAGGATTTTGATGTATGAAAGTCTTGTATTTGATTTAGAATGATTTGGACCTGGTTTGAGATGAAATCGATCAAACTTGTGCAAAATCGGGGCCAGTTGCGGCGCAACTCAACTGTTTTTAGAAAATGTATACTTTTGAACCGTAACGACGTTTGACATGTAGATTAGACCTGAAACTAAAGTGAGTCATTAATGTGTGTGGGTCTAGCTATTGACTTTAATGACGTGAGTATGTAGTTGTCTAATGATCGTTTACTAATTATAGGTAGACAAGCATAGTTGCTTTACACAGACCTAGTTGTTGATTGTTGTGGACTACACCGAGGTAAGATACACTACTTTGACACGCTGGGGGATTCAACGAAAAGCTGGTTTCAAATCATAAATACTTCCATTTGGTATCTTTATATTGCATGTGGACATATGGGGTTACACGGGAGGTATTATGGGTTATGTAGTTGACCATGAGACCTGAAATGCAGTCCCTAATGTAGTGAAATGAAGTATTGCTTAATGTAGTGTATTGTTATGCAGTTTATGTAGTATTACGAAGTATCTCATTATGCATGAAATGTAGAAATGAAGTTGATGTGTGATATATGCATGCTTACATGGCTTGTACACCTAGCTCACTAGACTTATTAGGTTGCCATGTCACTTGCACGTTTAAGGATCCAAACGTAATGAAGATAAAGTGTGTGAATGTCTAGGAATGTGTGTTACCTAAACCATATGTGTGAAACCGAGCTCGTAAATATAATGCAGGGAAAGTGTTAAGCTTAACCCGTACTGGTCTTAGCCGGACGAGTGCGTTAACGTAGTTGTTGCTTGGGTGGCTCCTTGAAACATGGTCATTATAATTCAGGGCGAGTAATACGAGGGGTTTGACCAACCTCCACATACGGATTACTCTTGGATTGGCTTGCCATTCCTTAACGACGAAGTATGACTCGCCTTTTGGTGAAGCATCTAGTCGGGTGTGACTTATGTTACACTTATATGCAGTTAACGAAGATACGTGTGATAATGTGAGAATGAAATGAAGGATAGGCACAATTAGGGGGATTCATCCTAATTGATATGAAGTTGATATGCAGTTATGTATGAACATGTGATGTGTGTTGTGCCTAAATAAACTTGTCTAATAATGAAGGTTGTTTTAATTGGACAAATGCTTTAATAACATAGTGTTATCTTACTTAGCTAATTCGTTAGCTAACACTTGTTTCTTAAATGTGGTTGTTCCCTCAGGTTTAGCATAGCCGAGGAAGACGTAGAATGGAGAGTGAGGAATTGGGTAGAATGCTTGATGAAGACTTTAGCTACCCATAGAAGCTATACCTCATTAGACATCATTTACATTTTGATATTATGCAGATTTTATGAAGTACTATGTAGACGGTTGTTTTGTGTTGGGCAACCGTTGGGTTTTCATTTAGACATTTTGATGTATGAAAGTCTTGTATTTGATTTAGAATGATTTGGACCTGGTTTGAGATGAAATCGATCAAACTTGTGCAAAATCGGGGCCAGTTGCGGCGCAACTGGTTTCCAGAAAGATAAGTTGCAGCGCAACGATAGGTGGAATTGTGGCGCAAAGATAAGTTGCAGCGCAATTGGACGCATTGCGGCGCAACGATAGGTGTGAGTTGCGGCGCAACTCAACTGTTTTTAGAAAATGTATACTTTTGAACCGTAACGACGTTTGACATGTAGATTAGACCTGAAACTAAAGTGAGTCATTAATGTGTGTGGGTCTAGCTATTGACTTTAATGACGTGAGTATGTAGTTGTCTAATGATCGTTTACTAATTATAGGTAGACAAGCATAGTTGCTTTACACAGAGCCTAGTTGTTGATTGTTGTGGACTACACCGAGGTAAGATACACTACTTTGACACGCTGGGGGATTCAACGAAAAGCTGGTTTCAAATCATAAATACTTCCATTTGGTATCTTTATATTGCATGTGGACATATGGGGTTACACGGGAGGTATTATGGGTTATGTAGTTGACCATGAGACCTGAAATGCAGTCCCTAATGTAGTGAAATGAAGTATTGCTTAATGTAGTGTATTGTTATGCAGTTTATGTAGTATTACGAAGTATCTCATTATGCATGAAATGTAGAAATGAAGTTGATGTGTGATATATGCATGCTTACATGGCTTGTACACCTAGCTCACTAGACTTATTAGGTTGCCATGTCACTTGCACGTTTAAGGATCCAAACGTAATGAAGATAAAGTGTGTGAATGTCTAGGAATGTGTGTTACCTAAACCATATGTGTGAAACCGAGCTCGTAAATATAATGCAGGGAAAGTGTTAAGCTTAACCCGTACTGGTCTTAGCCGGACGAGTGCGTTAACGTAGTTGTTGCTTGGGTGGCTCCTTGAAACATGGTCATTATAATTCAGGGCGAGTAATACGAGGGGTTTGACCAACCTCCACATACGGATTACTCTTGGATTGGCTTGCCATTCCTTAACGACGAAGTATGACTCGCCTTTTGGTGAAGCATCTAGTCGGGTGTGACTTATGTTACACTTATATGCAGTTAACGAAGATACGTGTGATAATGTGAGAATGAAATGAAGGATAGGCACAATTAGGGGGATTCATCCTAATTGATATGAAGTTGATATGCAGTTATGTATGAACATGTGATGTGTGTTGTGCCTAAATAAACTTGTCTAATAATGAAGGTTGTTTTAATTGGACAAATGCTTTAATAACATAGTGTTATCTTACTTAGCTAATTCGTTAGCTAACACTTGTTTCTTAAATGTGGTTGTTCCCTCAGGTTTAGCATAGCCGAGGAAGACGTAGAATGGAGAGTGAGGAATTGGGTAGAATGCTTGATGAAGACTTTAGCTACCCATAGAAGCTATACCTCATTAGACATCATTTACATTTTGATATTATGCAGATTTTATGAAGTACTATGTAGACGGTTGTTTTGTGTTGGGCAACCGTTGGGTTTTCATTTAGACATTTTGATGGTATGGCATGTAACACCAATAAATGCAGGAACCGAACTATTTTTTTATCGGTTTTGAACTTTTAAAGTTTTCTTCCGCATCTTTTAACACCGTTAGGTGGAAATTTTTGAAAACCCATGTTTTTAAATGTCGGGTGTTACAAGTTGGTATCAGAGAAATGGTTTAAGTGAACCAATGACTATAAGTGTGCCATAGGAATTGGACTTAAACCGATGTAGGGCAAGTTAGGCTTTTGTAGGTGTGCCTAGCTTTGAGATGAAGTACTCTAGGACGGGTTGGGATTGAGTGAGAGTGTAGGATTAAGGATTTTTGATGTGTGTTTATTGATATGTGAACATGTGTTTTAGCCTTGTGTAGTGGTTGCTCCTCGTACCACTAACTTCAAATACGAGAGTTTTTCGAATTGCGGAGCTAAGGATTTTGACGATACACAAAATGCAGTTGGTACAATGGAGTGGATAGCGGACATTGAGGTGGTCCTTGCTTCATGTTATTGTCCTGATGACATGAAGGTTTTGTGTGCAACTCGATTGCTGAAGAAGAATGCCCGTAATTAGTGAAGTATCTGAGGTGAACGAAGTGGAGAGTTAGGTGAAATGGTATCCCATCAACGTTGTCTAGCCCGTGGGGTTAGTGACAAGGACCGCAAAGGGTATGAGATATAGTATGTGTGCTGAGAATTATGTGGATTGGAATGGATGGAAAAAGGAGACGATACACAAAATGCAGTTGGTACAATGGAGTGGATAGCGGACATTGAGGTGGTCCTTGCTTCATGTTATTGTCCTGATGACATGAAGGTTTTGTGTGCAACTCGATTGCTGAAGAAGAATGCCCGTAATTGGTGGAAGGCTACTACGGTGTCAATAGCTCCCGAGGTACTAGCGGTGATGCCTTGGGGTACATTTAAGGAGAAGTTCTTGGAAGAGTATGTGGGAACTTGAGAGATGAGGCTTATTGTGATGGCCTCCCGGCTAATTAACGTGGTTTATGGAGGCAACACACTACCTTATCTACAACTATGAAAGAGTTTAAGAGGTTGAATGATGACCTCAAATCTGAAAAGTTGTTGAGAAAGCCGATGATAAGAAGTCGGGATCCAAGAGAAGATCTAATTGTTCTTCGGGTTCTAATAAGAAGTTTAAAGGTAGTTCTATTTCGAATATAAGTAAGGACAAGAAGAAGAGTGGCACGTGGTGCCCAACTTGCAAGATTACACATGAAGGTCAATGTTCAGACAAGACCAAAGGGTGCCTTACGTGTGGTTCATTGGGGCACATTGCAGCTAATTATAAGGATAGTATCATTACTACAAGTGTCATGAAACAGGACATCTTATTGCCGATTGCCCTCAGATGAAGAACGAAGGAAAGAATGCAGCCGCTCCAAAGACGGGAGTTCAGGTCCTTCGAATGACGGTGGAAGCCGCTAAGAACAAACGACGAGGTGGAGATTCTTTCTCATATTGCAGGAATGAATGGCGAACTAACACGTGAACCTTCCAGCAGTTCTATCGCTTACTGCCTTCGCCGGTGTGACGTGAAGATGATATGGAGATCCTATGTTTGCACAGAATTTTACGTATGGCTGTTTCTCAAGATAATGAGTTTTCCCTTAAGAGAAGTTAAGAAGAAAAATGATGGATTTAATTGCAGTCTCTTAAATCACAAGGAGTAGAAGTTTTCAGAAGCATTCGGTTCCGAATTGATCATGATTCTCGCCTACGTGATCTACTTATGTAAGGCAAAGATTATACTTCAAAAAATCGAGGCCACCCGTAGTTTCGAGATGTTCTATTAATGTCCTCGGTTTCGTTGCGATCGTGAGGTCGAACCTTTTATTGATGTGTGACGAGTGCTACCTTTATTCAAAGACACCTTTTGTTTCGTCCTCACTTACAGAAAGAAGTTAACGATGTCGATTGTGGACTCTATTTATTTCTACAAGATGGATTTACGATTTGTACTACCATATGATGAAGTTGATGATGAAAGTCCTGCTTAGGTTAATTATACACTCATTAAGACCCAATTGAGTTTTTTTTTTTTTTTTTTTTTTTTTTTTTTTTTTTTTTTTTTTTTTTTTTTTTTTTTTTTTTTTTTTTTTTTTCATTAAGACCCAATTGAGTTTTTTTTTTGAAGTACCTGCACGTTAACGGAGGGTCCTTACCATGTCGTGAACTTAAGGGATAAAGTTTAAAGTTTCTCTAGACCGTTCAGTCATTACGTTCGGTGATGACATTACTATCTATTCTATGTATGATGAAGAACATCATGCCGTGTAAGGAACGTTACTACGATTTTCTACAAGTAGAGGTCTGATTTTAAAATTCGCCCAAGGTGAGTAAAAGTTAAAGTAGAAGCTGATGCGTAAAATATAAAGGGACAAGGTCCCATTTGAAGTTTACTTCCATGACTATAAGGTTATGGTAAGCACTTGTCTATAACGAGCTAGTCAAGGGTGATGTTTGTCTAGAGACGAATATGTTGATATTATGTGAGTGGATTCTGAAAGTTCATAAATAACCAGCGTAGAACTATAAGTCTAAAAGTAAGACTTCGGTATCCAAGAACGAAATGACCAAAAGTAGTACTTGAGGGAGTTCATGAACCGTAATGATGTGTTCATTTGTATGTCGCCTGAAGTGTGATACGACCTATATTGGTACAAGGTGTAGTAAATTTTATATGTTGAAGGGTGAATGGGTTAAAAGCCAAGACTAGACACCGAAAGTTTGGTGGCAATACAAGGAGTTAATAGTCCCCTGATGAAAGTGAGTGGTCATGTCACCTTGGACATGAAAGAAAAGATGTGTGATTAAGAAGTGCTTTTAAAGTGTGAGAGTAAATGGTGGAATATTTTGAATCGAGACGGCCATTATATGAGATTTTTAAAGATGTTTGACAAGTGTGAAGAAAAATGGTGAACTCATGTGATGCCTATCACTTTTAGTTTGATGGAAAGAAGAATGAATGGGGTATAAAACTTGGTAAAACCATATGATTGTGTGATGGTACCTTGAGATTTATTGTTGTGATCATATGCATCAATGATCATGTTATAGATGTTGGATGTCATTTCATGATTTGGCAAGTTATTGAAAGGAAAAGCGCAGAATCAAAGATCATAAAGGCAATAGTTCATAAAGTTGAAATTGTAAAAGAAGTGTTTTGGTTAGCTCAAAATTGTCTAAAGGTTTTGTGGTGAACAAGGGAAGCTTATTATGTGCAAAGTGGGTAATATGGTTTAACCATAAGCCATTATGGAGGGATATGTTATGCATCGAAGGTTATGGAGGGACGACCCTTTGTTCAAATGAATTATGAGAGATGTGATAGCAAGTTAGCAAGGGTACGTGTTCGAAAGGCTTAATTGCTGAATAAATAGTATTCGCTGAATGTAGTATGGGAATATATGTATGTTGAAATGACTTATGTGTGGCGCTTAAATATGGTGTGTCTAGTTCACTAGATACACGTATGAATCATAATGAGATATATATGTTAGTGAGACCAAACGTTGAAGTAGACGTGGGATTAATTAGGTAATGAATGTACCTAATGTTAAAGTAATATGTAAGATGTAGTAAATTGTGCTAGATGTAATGTTAGTACGTAAGATGTGGATAATCGTGCTTATTGTGAAGCTAGTGCTAAAATGAATATGTGAGACAAATTTATGTGTGAGATGCCAAGATGTGCTATGAAGTTACGTGTAAGTGATGAGTCCATGATAATGTGATATAAGACATGGATTAAGATGCAAGTATACGATGACATGACGTATTGGTTGAGGTGAAACCAATGTGCATCCGTGGAGAGATATGAGTGTTGATGATAACGTGTGTTTGTAGTTGGTCGGATTGAGATCCTTGACCAAAAGTCAAAGAAGCTTCAAAGGAAGCAAAAGAAGCTACGTAGGAAATTGATCAAGTGGAAGCATAATCATGGAGAAAACTTAGCGTGAGAAACCAAAGCAGTAATGAAGGGGAAGTATCCGGAGTTATTCCTTTCTGATGAGATTCCGGGGACGGAATCCTCTTAAGGGGGAGGTAATTGTAACATCCTCAACTTTTTATTTAACAGTTGACTAATGTCGTTAAGTCAACATAGTGTGTCGTTAAGTCTATATTAGATTTAATGCATATATGTAGTTAAAGTGTGATTGTGTGTAAGGTTTGAAAGCCTAAAATGTATAATGCAGGATATGTGTGTATATAATGTAGTTAAACGCCTATGTAGTGGCATCTAAAGAAGTATTTATGTTATATATGGTCCCTAAGGTAGTTTGTGACTAGTAATGAAGGATTAGGAAGCTTAGGGGCTAGTTTTGACATAGGGGCAAAGTCAAAAACGGGTTTAGGGGGTGTCATTAGGTTGTCATTTGCAGATTTTCTTCCTCCTAAACAAGCCCTAGCCGCCCCATAGCATTCCTCCATCAAATTGCAAGCCGAAAAGCTTCCTTACGTGTGATTCGGGTGTGTATTTGTCAAGAGTTTTGCATCCTATTTGATATCTACAAGTAGAGCAGGTATGATTTCATTGTTTTCAGGTCCTTTTGATATTATGAGTCATTAGGATTAATTATTGGATTATGGGGGAATCGTTTAACGGAGATTAATGGTAGTTTTGATGGATTAAAGTCACATATGGTGTAATTGATGGTTGAAATGCTTTGTAATGGTTTGAATATGAAGGATTTTGATGTATGAAAGTCTTGTATTTGATTTAGAATGATTTGGACCTGGTTTGAGATGAAATCGATCAAACTTGTGCAGAATCGGGGCCAGTTGCGGCGCAACTGGTTTCCAGAAAGATAAGTTGCGGCGCAATTGGACGCATTGCGGGGCAACGATAGGTGTGAGTTGCGGCGCAACTCAACTGTTTTTAGAAAATGTATACTTTTGAACCGTAACGACGTTTGACATGTAGATTAGACCTGAAACTAAAGTGAGTCATTAATGTGTGTGGGTCTAGCTATTGACTTTAATGACGTGAGTATGTAGTTGTCTAATGATCGTTTACTAATTATAGGTAGACAAGCATAGTTGCTTTACACAGAGACTAGTTGTTGATTGTTGTGGACTACGCCGAGGTAAGATACACTACTTTGACACGCTGGGGGATTCAACGAAAAGCTGGTTTCAAATCATAAATACTTCCATTTGGTATCTTTATATTGCATGTGGACATATGGGGTTACACGGGAGGTATTATGGGTTATGTAGTTGACCATGAGACCTGAAATGCAGTCCCTAATGTAGTGAAATGAAGTATTGCTTAATGTAGTGTATTGTTATGCAGTTTATGTAGTATTACGAAGTATCTCATTATGCATGAAATGTAGAAATGAAGTTGATGTGTGATATATGCATGCTTACATGGCTTGTACACCTAACTCACTAGACTTATTAGGTTGCCATGTCACTTGCACGTTTAAGGATCCAAACGTAATGAAGATAAAGTGTGTGAATGTCTAGGAATGTGTGTTACCTAGACTATATGTGTGTAACGGTTTAGGAATGTGTGTTACCTAGACTATATGTGTGTAACGGTTTAGGAATGTGTGTTACCTAAACCATATGTGTGAAACCAAGCTCGTAAATATAATGCAGGGAAAGTGTTAAGCTTAACCCGTACTGGTCTTAGCCGGACGAGTGCGTTAACGTAGTTGTTGCTTGGGTGGCTCCTTGCAACATGGTCATTATAATGCAGGGCGAGTAATACGAGGGGTTTGACCAACCTCCACATACGGATTACTCTTGGATTGGCTTGCCATTCCTTAACGACGAAGTATGACTCGCCTTTTGGTGAAGCATCTAGTCGGGTGTGACTTATGTTACACTTATATGCAGTTAACGAAGATACGTGTGATAATGTGAGAATGAAATGAAGGATAGGCACAATTAGGGGGATTCATCCTAATTGATATGAAGTTGATATGCAGTTATGTGTGAACGTGTGATGTGTGTTGTGCCTAAATAAACTTGTCTAATAATGAAGGTTGTTTTAATTGGACAAATGCTTTAATAACATAGTGTTATCTTACTTAGCTAATTCGTTAGCTAACACTTGTTTCTTAAATGTGGTTGTTCCCTCAGGTTTAGCATAGCCGAGGAAGACGTAGAATGGAGAGTGAGGAATTGGGTAGAATGCTTGATGAAGACTTTAGCTACCCATAGAAGCTATACCTCATTAGACATCATTTACATTTTGATATTATGCAGATTTTATGAAGTACTATGTAGACGGTTGTTTTGTGTTGGGCAACCGTTGGGTTTTCATTTAGACATTTTGATGGTATGGCATGTAACACCAATAAATGCAGGAACCGAACTGTTTTTATTGGTTTTGAACTTTTAAAGTTTTCTTCCGCATCTTTTAACACCGTTAGGTGGAAATTTTTGAAAACTCATGTTTTTAAATGTCGGGTGTCACAAGTTGGTATCAGAGAAATGGTTTAAGTGAACCAATGACTATAAGTGTGCCATAGGAGTTGGACTTAAACCGATGTAGGGCAAGTTAGGCTTTTGTAGGTGTACCTAGCTTTGAGATGAAGTACTCTAGGACGGGTTGGGATTGAGTGAGAGTGTAGGATTAAGGCTTTTTGATGTGTGTTTATTGATATGTGAATATGTGTTTTAGCCTTTATTCTTCCGTTTCTCGCTCCTCCGTCGCTAGTTATCCTATTGCTACCATAGACGGTCCCTGAGGTAATGTACCATTTCCCCAACTGAATTTAATAAACGTGTGATAATGTGAGAATGAAATGAAGGATAGGCACAATTAGGGGGATTCATCCTAATTGATATGAAGTTGATATGCAGTTATGTGTGAACGTGTGATGTGTGTTGTGCCTAAATAAACTTGTCTAATAATGAAGGTTGTTTTAATTGGACAAATGCTTTAATAACATAGTGTTATCTTACTTAGCTAATTCGTTAGCTAACACTTGTTTCTTAAATGTGGTTGTTCCCTCAGGTTTAGCATAGCCGAGGAAGACGTAGAATGGAGAGTGAGGAATTGGGTAGAATGCTTGATGAAGACTTTAGCTACCCATAGAAGCTATACCTCATTAGACATCATTTACATTTTGATATTATGCAGATTTTATGAAGTACTATGTAGACGGTTGTTTTGTGTTGGGCAACCGTTGGGTTTTCATTTAGACATTTTGATGGTTTACGCATACGATTGTGATATTGTAATTTATTTAGGATAGACGTACATACATGGAAGTCGGTTATGCCTTCAAAGGGTTTTAGATGGGTGGGAAGTGTAACAACCCTCAATTTCCGACTAGGACAATCTACTTATACTTATCTAGGTATTTATCCCTAGAGAGTTATTAAGAAAATTGACCTTCTAGACATTTAGGGCATGGTGATATTTGCCCTCTAGTTCAATAGAATGCTCAAAGTTAGCTAATCATCTTAGAAATGCCATCCATAATGACTAAAGATTATCAAAATCAATCTCAAAGTTTATGGAAAACGATAACTTTGTAAGTATATGATCTAAACAAGAAAGTATATAATGATCCAAATGACTCAACAACTCAAATAATAACCAAGTACATCAATAAAATTTACAAGTTAAGCACATATGTATATACATACACGACATAAATATATATTGCAACATTTGAATAAGTCTTCCAATTAGAAAATATGCATACAACTTAAACTTATTATAAATATAAACTCTTATAAAATCCACCAATCAACATACAACTAACCCACTTATTCTTACACTCACACATAAATATACATCACATATACATATACATGCATACAAACACTAGTTAGGACTTAAACCTAACACAAACCACTTGGGTTAACCAATGAATTCACTCCTAACCCACTACACCACTCCATTAGACCAATAGGCATCCTCCTAACTCCTTTTCCCCCTCTCTCCCACGTCCATACATCTGCACACACCACCCCCACACCTTTCATTCTTGAAAACACAACACACACTCCTCCCAAAAACTTTCTCTCAACTATCTCCATCTCCTTCTCCATTTTCGGATTCTCCAAGGCAAAATGGAGCTTGAAACTAACTAATCTAATGTAATAATAAGTCCTATTGATCATCTATCATCTAGAGTCATGTATGGTGGAAGCTTGGAGGTGATTTGGAGGCAACAACCACCCGAAATCAGCCCCTAAAGTGGCTGGTCGAACAGCAGCAGAAAAAGGAGCAAAACATCTCCAATCTTCTTCTTTTCTTTTGATTCTTGATTATCAAAGGGTACCCAATATGTTCCTTTGTTTGTTCTTCATCTTTTCCTTCATTTTGTAGCTCATACTCCATTCTTTTCAAGCTTGTTACAGCCAACAAACCATTCGTGGGCAGCCATCAAGAACAAGACCCAACAACACTCTTGATCTTCTTGTTTTGATCTTCAAAGGTTGTTAGCTTGAACTCTCTTGAATCTCACTTTACTAATCTCTGATTTCTTGAACTAAAAACACATAGATCTACACATGCATGAATATTTAAAAGATTGATCTAAAAGAAATAATGGTGAATGCAAGAGATGATAATGGATTGAATGTAAAAGTGTTAGATCTTAACATGCATGCTTAGATTTATACTAGTTTATGTTGATTTTGAATTTGGATGTGAGAAGGATCTTTGGATGATGATTGATGATTTTGAAATTGATAATAATCTGTAAATTTGATGTTAAGAGCTACAAAATAAAGTATTAATCTTGTAAATGATAAACTCAAGTGTTAATTAAGCAAGAATGGTCATTGGTGAGTTGATATAATCAAGAACATTCTGACAGAAATAATCTTCTGTCTTGGAACGGATAAACTGAGCATGTGAGGGCCGTTTCAAGAAAAACTTTCAAAATAAAAGTTGTAGATAAACGAGTTATATTTAACCACCAACTGGAATCACTCAAAAATACTGAATCAAAAAAAAGGTATGATTTTTCTACTAAAACTGGTCAAAACTGCATTTTTGTCTGAATATTTTATCAACTTTAACAATTTTTATCTCCTAATCCATAAGGTTCCAGGAGGCCATACTTGGTGGAAAGTAAGTCCAATGTGTCCTAAACTTAAAATAAAATCATGAAATTTTTATTAAGAGCAAAACCCAAAGAACTTTTATAAAACTTTCGGGTATGCAAAACAGTGACTGTTTTGACCACTTCCATTTATAAAAATATTTAGAGGTAGTAAACATTATTTATAAATTAAGCCAAAATTCACAAAAATATTAGACACATATATGTAACTGTAAAAAAATCACGAAGGTCCAGATAATTCGATTTAATCACAAAACAGTAGACAACATTTTATAAAATTGATGTATGAAAACAGAAAAATAAGAAGAAAACTATCAAAGTATGTAAATGGGCTAAAGAATACACTAAGGCCATAATGGGCTAACTTGGCCCAAATAATGAACCCAAATGAAATATAACTCAGTGGGCCCAGGTGGCCCAAATAATGAACCCAAATGAAATATAACTCAGTGGGCCCAGGTGGCCCAATAACCCACTTGGCCCAATAAACCATATAGCCCAATAACCAATAAAACCCACTAAGCACATAACCCAAATAAGGTTAAGCCCAATAACTAATTTAAGCCCAAAGCATCTAAAAGGCCATAACACTTAGGCCCAATTTGGTAATGGCCCATGACACTTAAACGAATTTCATAAACCTGGATAATCATAAGATATATCGAGAAGTATGTGAGTTTGAAAGATAAGCGAAATCAAAGTAACATAAAAGACAATTATGTGAAATGGACATAAGTAATTACGTTAACCAAACTATAAATTGATATCACAAATGCTAATTCGTGCTAAAATCGGTTACACATCAAATGATGAATAAGGATAATATAACTTAATATGGCATTCTCATATGATAACCTAAGATGCCAAACGAAACCACAAATGAAGCCACGTTACCGAAATTCTAACAACTTATAACTACGTGTATAATGAAAGTAACCTTTTACACCACCAATCTTTGCAACCAAAAAGATGCGAATATTAGCAACACACTTGGATCCCATAATTGATAACAACATAATAAAAGTGGCATTTCTAAGTTATGGCTTAAGATAGGAACTTACATATATTAGTCCTCTCGTAGGGATAGTCTTGACTTTGAAATGTGGTTGAGGACCATGATGGAATATATGATCAAGGAAGCGATAGATGGGAAGTACCCATTTTGGATAAGTGTATATAATGCTCGGCATATCAAGGTGAGTCATAGCCCCCTTTCAAACTCTTTTATGTGTTTTACTTTCGGGGTGAAAAGCATGATAAATAAAATTGCTTTATATATATGAATGATTCTTGAAAGAATGATTATGAAATGGGATATATCGTATGTTCAATGTGTTGTAAGTTATATGATGAGCTTGAGTTCTGTCAAACTGTATCACTTCGGTACACTACTATTAACTCCGAAAGGGGAGGCCTGTAGTTAGAGGGTTGCGCAACTAGGAGTCGTCCACTCACCCACTAAATAGGTAACGGTGGAATGTTGGTTGCCTTCGTGACGACCTTCACTTCCAGTCCGACCCGAGCGGTGCTCTAATCTACTTTAAATTTAAATGGTCGTCTCCATGGCACGACCCCAATTGTGATTAAAGCACTTGATTGACAGCTTGTGCTATGAAATGAAATATTATGTTGATTGGGACATGAAATGGTCTTAGTAGTGGCTCAAGCACAAACTCATCCAATTATGCCTTGGGCTAAATGTTATTGATATTATTTATGGTTGGATATTATGGATTGAACATACGGTTTGGGTATGTTGATATCTAATAACATGTTTTCTAAGTGTTTAAAATGGTTAGGTAACGAGATTTACTTAAAAACCTATGCACTCACCAACTACATTTTCGTAGTTGACACTTTTTCTTCATGCTTTTCAGGAATTAGCGTAAGCTTTGAGGAATTATATGCATCATGATTATTTGCATTGCACTTGGGAGTCAAAGATCAAACCTTGTGATGGGCAATGGAATCCGCCTTGATCATTGTAGTATATCATCTCATGTATTTGTTATTTGTTTCGTGGACTCAATATCCAAGTATGGTAGACGTATTGTACTTGGGATTTGGTTCACATGCTTGTAATTGTAAAATTATTTTTATCAAATAAAGCTATGGTGAATGTTATCTATTATCCTTTGTTTTGAATACTCGACTTTCTGTACATCTCATCGTTCCGCCTTAGTTGGGGTGTTACAGGAAGGCTGCGGGTGACCCTGTATATAAGCATCTAGGATGTTGGTGAGACTGATATTTACATCCAAGTGTATAGATGTATACACTTGTGTTGAATTGATGAAACGTACATGACTCCGGGTATATAGACATATATACACCGATGATTTTGAGATGCCACATTGTTCATTGGGATGACATGTGAGTATCGTTGCATTGTGCGGGACGCACACAGACCCCAAGTATGTAGTCACACATACTTGCATTTGATGATTGTTGAGAGACACACATGATATACATTCATACATTGCATGGTTATGTCTTATGCACTTATACTTTATGCATCCTTATTGCTTCGCATACTCATTGATGTTGACATTACTTATGCATACTTATGACACGCGTCTCTCATCATTGTTGATACATTATGGCTTGTTATGTAACGAGGTTTACTCTCGGTTTACCTATCTTGGTTGACTTTGTGCCTTATAAAGGCTACCTGTAAGACATTACTTATTTCCCTCTATACTTATTGTGATATTATGTCACGATGGTTCCTTGTGATCCATCACTACGAACTCACCAACCTAGTGTTGACCTTGTTTAGTGCACTTTTCAGGTATTCAAGTGAAGTTGGAGACTTGATGGCTACTTGTTGTTTTTACTAGAGCTTGGACTAGAACTCTCATGGATCCGTGATCCGTTTGTCCATTTAGGGTTATGTTTAGACTATTATGAATTTAGTAGTATTGTCTTATCTTGAATCTCTTTTTATGACTTCTTGCTTACTTTACATCTCGTACCTTAAATGTTGGTTTGGGTTCACCGAATCCTTTTCTCTCATGTAGTTTATGTTCTACGATAATTCCACTGTGCGCTATATAATGTCAGTGACATTCTGGGATCTAGTTCGGGGTGTTACAGAATGGTGGCCCACGCGTGGTCGTAGAGAATTAGGCGGTTTGACCTAGACTACGGCTTAAGTTAAAACTCTTCATATAGCATGCATGGTTAGGAATTTTGTTTGCAACGTGAATTACGTGAAACCCTGAAAGTGTACATTGTGAGTTCGTAGACCAGACCAACTATGTGATGACTTGAATGCAATTGGACAACGTGTTGTTTTGAGATGAATACAATATGGTTAACATATACATTGATGTTTACTTGATTGTTGATTGTTGATGAGATGAATTGGATTGTTGTTGAGTTTGATGATAGTTTGATGATTTAGGGCAAAATGAAGTTATGGCATTAACATGGTATAATATTGTGGCAACCCTAAAAGAGCCTGGTCAACTATTTTATGGTCACCCGGTATTATAACAAGTTAATGACATCACGGATTGCACATGTTTAGCTTAGAGTATAATAAGGAACCGATATGCTTAATGGGAGTTGGTTGGGTGGAGGGTTAGCCGCTGGTACACCCTGTATACATACCCGGTCAATAACTAGAGAGCATATCGGATTCGAATTATACTTTAAACCGCTTGTTTAGTTGCTTGTTGTGCGATGTGTTGAACATGAGTATTGGTTATGATAATGGACAACTATAATGAATTTAGCATCAGAAAATGATAGACAATTGTTGTAAACTTATAGATAACGATCCCCTTAGAACATTAGTACTCTTGCCTTAGCGTAATGATACGAATTTTGTATATTATGTCGGCATGAGAGCATTAACTACTTGTGTGACTAACATGTGAGCACTTTGAGGCAAACTTTCGGGTCAACGTGTTGCTTGCTTTATAGAAAATGGTGGGGCCAAGAAGGAGTAGGATTAACCATAGCGATGAGTCGGATTTGGCAACCGTGATCGCCCAAGAGGTAGCAAATGCCATACGTACTATTGTTGCTCAAGTCACATCAAGCCTTCAAGGAAGCAATGAAGCACATGAAGCTCGGGTAAATATGGGTGATAATGATGTGTCGAATAGGTCGTCAGTCAAGAGGAAGGAAGTCGGGGAGTCTAGTGGGACAAAGAAAGTTGGTAGGTTTGACAATAAGCATGCTAGGAAGGGAAGAGTGTTTACGGAATTTGGGCCGGCAAGGAAAGAGTATTTGGGTTCTTTTACCTAAGTGCGGGAGGTGCTCTCGACATCATGCTCCTACCACTTCTTGTGGGGCATGTTACCATTGTAACAAGTTCGGGCATGTGGTCAAGGATTGTAGAGAACCAAGAGTGGCTCCCTTGAATGTGGTTCCTCTTCAAGCCGTCCATCCCCAAGCTAATCACCCACAGAGCCAACAAGGTACTTGTTTTGTGTGTGGTAGCCCCTAGAGGGATTGGACCACAAGCCCAAGTGGCGGTTCCTCATAATCAACTTCAAGTTGTCGTTTCTACCCAAAACCATAGCCGACAAAGCCGTCAAGTGCAACCTCGAGGACAAGCCTTGGCGGGAGATGCAAATGAAACCCGCAATGATTCAGAGGTGGTGACAGGTACATTCCTCCTTTCCGACCATTACGACGCGATGTTAGTTGATTTAGGACCGATATTAGCCTTACTCCTTTTACTTGACTTCTTTGATTGACAATTATCCGTATGCCTAGATTTGAAACTCGATCTTTAAATGAATTGTGTTTTTTTTTTTTTTTTTTTTTTTTTTTTTTTTTTTTTTTTTTTTTTTTTTTTTTTTTTTTTTTTTTTCCCTTACTAACTAACTTTTTTTTTTTTTTTTTTTTTTTACTTGACTTCTTTGATTGACAATTATCCGTATGCCTAGATTTGAAACTCGATCTTTAAATGAATTGTGATGTGCTAGATGGGTCTAGTTGATTGCTTGGTAATGATAGTTTGACTTTAAACGATATCAAACTCTTTATTGGCCCTATGCTCCCTTGAAATTTGGAAATCTTGTTAATCATTGCAAGCATGGATTGGATAACGGTGATTAATGCGATTAGTGATGGTGGCAAAGAGTTGTTTAAAACTGTTTTTGCTTATCGATAAGATTCTTAGGGTCCAAGACGAGATACCCGATTCCACTAACTCTAAGTCCTTAGTGCTACCGTCCCAAGGGTAGAATTAAAGATCGTTACTATTAATTGCGACCTTCCCGATATCTTTTCGGATAACTTATCGGGCTTATTTTTATCTCGACAACTCAACTTTCATATTTCTTTTATTTCCTAACGCCGCACCCGTAGCTAAAGTTCCTTATAGGCTTGCCATAGCCGAAAAGCAAGAATTGGAAACGTAACACAAGTTGCTCCAAGAAGAAGGGTTTTATTCGTCCTAACTAACCGTCGTGGGAAACTCCTAACTTAAGGTACAAAAGAGAGACGGGTTGTTTAGAATGTGTATAGACTGTCGGGAGTTGAATGAGCTTACGGTAAAGAACCAGTTTCCACTCCCCCGAATAGATGACTTGTTTGATCAATCCCAAGGTGCCAAGTATTTCTCCAAAATTGATCCTCACTCGAGTTATCATCCACTCCGAGTACATGAGGATGACATTCCCAAAACGGCATTCCGTACAAGGTATGGACACTTTGAACCCACCGTTAAGCCTTTCGGGTTGACTAATGCACCGGCGGTGTTCATGGATTTGATGAACCGTGTGTGTCGACCATACTTGGACAAGTTTGTCCTTAATTTTATTGATGACAACATTATTCACTCTAAAATGAAGGGAGAACATGTTAAGCACGTGCGCAAAGTGCTTGAATTAATTAGAAAGGAAAAGTGGTATGCAAAATTATCCAAATGTGAAATTGTGGTTGAAAGAGGTCAACTTTCTTAGTCACGTGGTGAGCAAGGATGATATCCGTGTGGGTCCTAGCAAGGTAGAGGTGGACAAGAATTAGAGACGACCCGAGACGCCAGCCGAGATTCGTCAAATTCTTGGATTGGCGGGTTGTTATAAAAGATTAATTGGAAATTTCTTTAGAGATACACAACCGTTCACTCTCTTGACTCAAAAGAGAGAAGAATGGAATGGGGCAAAAGACTAAAATGAGCCTTCCAAATTCTCAAGGAAATATTGTGTAAATTATACCCACCGCAAAAAGCCTTCAACACATCTTTAACCGAAACGAGTCGAACGTGAGACAAAAGGCGATGATTTGAACTCTTTAGTGACTACGATTATGAGATCGGTTACCATCAGGGCAAAACCAAGGTTGTGATCGATACATTGGGGAGGAAAGAGAGGGTCAATCCGAGGCGGGCAAGAGTAATGAGCCTCACGGTAGGACAAGACATTCGTGACGGGACCAATGGAACCTCAAATGCAAGCTACACCACTCGAGAACTTCGGTAGTGAAGAATTGGACGGCGTGGGACAATAATTTGATCGTAAAGAAGAGAATGGATTATATTTTGTTGAGAGGCTCTAGGTTCCCATTTCAAGTGCAATCTAAGAACATCCTTTGTGGATGAGGGCCACAATTTAGTTTATTCGGTCCATCTCGGGTCGGATAAGACGTAATTCGATTTAAAGGGTTTTTATTGGCAGTCGGGCATGAAACATGATGTGGCCGATTATGTGAGCGAGTCTCTCACTTGCTTGCTCAAGGCCGATCATAAGGAGTTATCCGGATTGATGGTGCAACATGTGGAACTGGAATGGAAATGGGAACAAATCATAATGAACTTCAAAACGAAGTTACCGAAGACAAGAAAGGGTTGTGATATGAGTTGAGTGGTTGTGAATTGGTTAACAGAGTCGGCTCACCTTTTAGCCATCCGTGGAACCGATTATTTTGACACCATGGCTCAGTTATGCTTTAAAGCGGTGGTGTCTAAGCCTGGAGTTCCGGTTTCTATCACCTCCGATAGAGTCACCCGGGATAACTCAATCTTTAGAGAGCCTTTCAACACGTAATGGATGCTCAACTCGATATGAGTACGACACTTCATCCTCAAGTGGGTGGACAAGGTGAAAGAAAGCTACAAACGCTAGTGGACATGTTGAGGACGTGTACTAATGACTTTGGAGGTAGTTTGAGAGATCATTTACCATCAATTTCACTCTCGTGCAATATTAATTATCACCCGGATACTAAAGTGGCGCCGTTAGAGCACCCTATGGTGGAAAGTGTTGTTCTCCCCAATCTTGGGTCGGAAGTAGTGAATTAAATGACAAAGCAAATTTCTCAAATCAAAGGGGTGTTGCAACTAACCTGTGAATGACATAAGAGGTGCGACGAGGGGAAATGTAGACCATTGGAGTTCCTAAAGAGCTTAGGGTGGTCATACCATGAACGAGATACGGGTCGATAAAAATCTTAACTTTGTTGAAGAGCCGGCGGAGACCTTAGACCGTCAAACCAAGAAACTCAAGAACAAACGCTACACGAATGTCAAAGTGAGGTGGAATGCTAGACGTGGAGCCGAGTTCACTTGGGAACGTGAGGACCATATGAGGTCTAAGTATCCACACTTGTTTAGTAATTAGTGTTTTGTTGAATTTCGGGACGAAATTCTTTTAACGGGGGAATGATGTAACATCCGCGATATTTGACCTCGTTGACTCTATGTATTAAATGGCTAACGACCTTAACTAATGAAATATTGAGCTTATTTTGAGACTAGATAATTATGTGTTATGTTTGACGGGTCGATTAATTGACTTATTTTACGAAACGAATGCATGACGACTTGTGATGTAACTAGTTATTGTGTTGGGTTACCCATGGGTCAACCATAATCCATGACCCACACCCAAGACCCAACCTTATCCTCCCAAATTCTTCCACCCTTTCCTCCACCCAACCATTCATTTCTCCATCTTCTCTCTCTCACTAAAAATGCAAGAATATTAACACACACACACTCTCACCCTCTCTCTAACTTGCTACTACATTTTTTGAATTTCAAACAAGATCATTGCAAAAATAATTATCACCGTCGACATATGTACAACATATCAAGAATTTAGAACTTAAGGTGCAAGAAATCTCCTACTTAGCTTGAAATTCGGATTTCATCACTTGGAAGGAATTTGGGTAAGTTAAATCTCATTTGAAAGCTTCATTTTATGTTAATGAACTTGCCTTTGGTCCACTTGTTTGACTTCTGGCCGAAATTAAGTCCACAAAACGCAAGAAAGTCAAATTAGGGTTCTTGATTATGTGCTTTAGGTCAAAACCGAATTTGATGATAAAAATGGTGTTTTGGAAAGAAATTATGAAGTGGGTTAAGTCAATTTACGCTTGGGTATGTCCCTGCATGTATGCAATTGAGTCTTGAACACTTACAAACCGAAATTTGAGTCAAAATGAGTTTTGGAATAAAATTGGGTGTGTTTGGCTAAGCTGCTGCTGCTGATCGTTTTTGTCCCAGAACCGGCGTAACAGACGCCACATATGGCGTAAGCTACGCCCCCTCCTATCCCTCAATTTAGCCTTACGCCAATTCTCATCTGTCTACGCTAGCTTTGATTCATGACACGCCAAAAACATGAAATCTGGGCCACCGTAACTTACGGTGGCACTGCCGTCGGTTACGCTGGGCACCATGCAGCCACCGTCTCCTACGCTCACTTGAACCGTCCCTTACGCCAGTACATTTTTGGTCACCGTATCTTACGGTGGACACCACCGTAAATTACGGTGGTGTCTTTTTGTAGTTTTCCTGTTCGACTAGTTTGTACACCCGTGACCTTGGATCGAGCCTGGCTTCATCTGGAACCATTTCTGGACCTTCTTTTCGATATATATGAGCCTGGGAGCACTCAGCTTGTGTTATACTTGGGGGAAACCCTAGTTAGAGTTTTTGACCCAATTTAATAAAATGTAAATTATAAATGATAAAAGCTTTTAGAATGCGGGACGACTTTGATCGATATAGACTATTCTCCGGTTCCTTAAAATGACTTGAGTCGTTATTGAAAACACAAATCAGGTTTTTGGCACAAGTTAATGACGTAAATATATACATGTATATATGTATATATATATATATATATATATATATTAATAAATATATATTTTTATATAATGATAGGTTGTATATATATATATATATATATATATATATATATATATATATATATATATATATATATATATATATATATATATATATATATATATATATATATATATATATATATATATATATATATATATATATATATATATATATATATATATATATATATATATATATATATATATATATATATATATATATATATATATATATATATATATATATATATATATATATATATATATATATATATATATATATATATATATATATATATATATATATATATATATATATATATATATATATATATATATATATATATATATATATATATATATATATATATATATATATATATATATATATATATATATATATATATATATATATATATATATATATATATATATATATATATATATATATATATATATATATATATATATATATATATATATATATATATATATATATATATATATATATATATATATATATATATATATATATATATATATATATATATATATATATATATATATATATATATATATATATATATATATATATATATATATATATATATATATATATATATATATATATATATATATATATATATATATATATATATATATATATATATATATATATATATATATATATATATATATATATATATATATATATATATATATATATATATATATATATATATATATATATATATATATATATATATATATATATATATATATATATATATATATATATATATATATATATATATATATATATATATATATATATATATATATATATATATATATATATATATATATATATATATATATATATATATATATATATATATATATATATATATATATATATATATATATATATATATATATATATATATATATATATATATATATATATATATATATATATATATATATATATATATATATATATATATATATATATATATATATATATATATATATATATATATATATATATATATATATATATATATATATATATATATATATATATATATATATATATATATATATATATATATATATATATATATATATATATATATATATATATATATATATATATATATATATATATATATATATATATATATATATATATATATATATATATATATATATATATATATATATATATGACGTTTTGACTTATCGCTTGATTGATTATGCTTTCGATTATGAATATATATTGTGATTATTTAGGATATATGTACATACATGGAAGTCGGTTATGCCTTCAAAGGGTTTTAGATGTGGTGGGAAGGCTGCGGGTGACCCTATATATAAGCATCTAGGACTCGTTGAAAGTAGAATCCTCCTAAGTGTATGTACGTATAGTTTTGGTTGATGGTTGATGATTGATGGATTTGTGATTGAGGTAAACACGCATATGTAATGATATGGATGTTGGTGAGACTGATATGTACATCCAAGTGTATAGATGTATACACTTGTGTTGAATTGATGAAACGTACATGACTCCGGGTATATAGACATATATACACCAATTATTATGAGATGCCACATTGTTCATTGGGATGACATGTGAGTATCGTTGCATTGTGCGGGACGCACACAGACCTCAAGTATGTAGTCACACATACTTGCATTTGATGATTGTTGAGAGACACACATGATATACATTCATACATTGCATGGTTATGTCTTATGCACTTATACTTTATGCATCCTTATTGCTTCGCATACTCATTGATGTTGACATTACTTATGCATACTTATGACACGCGTCTCTCATCATTGTTGATACATTATGGCTTGTTATGTAACGAGGTTTACTCTCGGTTTACCTATCTTGATTGACTTTGTGCCTTATAAAGGCTACCTGTAAGACATTACTTATTTCCCTCTATACTTATTGTGATTATGTGACGATGGTTCCTTGTGATCCATCACTACGAACTCACCAACCTAGTGTTGACCTTGTTTAGTGCACTTTTCAGGTATTCAAGTGAAGTTGGAGACTTGATGGCTACTTGTTGTTTTTACTAGAGCTTGGACTAGAACTCTCATGGATCCGTGATCCGTTTGTCCATTTAGGGTTATGTTTAGACTATTATGAATTTAGTAGTATTGTCTTATCTTGAATCTCTTTTTATGACTTCTTGCTTACTTTACATCTCGTACCTTAAATGTTGGTTTGGGTTCACCGAATCCTTTTCTCTCATGTAGTTTATGTTCTACGATAATTCCACTGTGCGCTATATAATGTCAGTGACATTCTGGGATCTAGTTCGGGGTGTTACAGAATGGTGGCCCACGCGTGGTCGTAGAGAATTAGGCGGTTTGACCTAGACTACGGCTTAAGTTAAAACTCTTCATATAGCATGCATGGTTAGGAATTTTGTTTGCAACGTGAATTACGTGAAACCCTGAAAGTGTACATTGTGAGTTCGTAGACCAGACCAACTATGTGATGACTTGAATGCAATTGGACAACGTGTTGTTTTGAGATGAATACAATATGGTTAACCTATACATTGATGTTGACTTGATTGTTGATTGTTGATGAGATGAATTGGATTGTTGTTGAGTTTGATGATAGTTTGATGATTTAGGGCAAAATGAAGTTATGGCATTAACATGGTATAATATTGTGGCAACCCTAAAAGAGCCTGATCAACTATTTTATGGTCACCCGGTATTATAACAAGTTAATGACATCACGGATTGCACATGTTGGCTTAGAGTATAATAAGGAACCGATATGCTTAATGGGAGTTGGTTGGGTGGAGGGTTAGCCGCTGGTACACCCTGTATACATACCCGGTCAATAACTAGAGAGCATATCGGATTCGAATTATACTTTAAACCGCTTGTTTAGTTGCTTGTTGTGCGATGTGTTGAACATGAGTATTGGTTATGATAATGGACAACTATAATGAATTTAGCATCAGAAAATGATAGACAATTGTTGTAAACTTATAGATAACGATCCCCTTAGAACATTAGTACTCTTGCCTTAGCGTAATGATACGAATTTTGTATATTATGTCGGCATGAGAGCATTAACTACTTGTGTGACTAACATGTGAGCACTTTGAGGCAAACTTTCGGGTCAACGTGTTGCTTGCTTTATAGAAAATGGTGGGGCCAAGAAGGAGTAGGATTAACCATAGCGATGAGTCGGATTTGGCAACCGTGATCGCCCAAGAGGTAGCAAATGCCATACGTACTATTGTTGCTCAAGTCACATCAAGCCTTCAAGGAAGCAATGAAGCACATGAAGCTCGGGTAAATATGGGTGATAATGATGTGTCGAATAGGTCGTCAGTCAAGAGGAAGGAAGTCGGGGAGTCTAGTGGGACAAAGAAAGTTGGTAGGTTTGACAATAAGCATGCTAGGAAGGGAAGAGTGTTTACGGAATTTGGGCCGGCAAGGAAAGAGTATTTGGGTTCTTTTACCTAAGTGCGGGAGGTGCTCTCGACATCATGCTCCTACCACTTCTTGTGGGGCATGTTACCATTGTAACAAGTTCGGGCATGTGGTCAAGGATTGTAGAGAACCAAGAGTGGCTCCCTTGAATGTGGTTCCTCTTCAAGCCGTCCATCCCCAAGCTAATCACCCACAGAGCCAACAAGGTACTTGTTTTGTGTGTGGTAGCCCCTAGAGGGATTGGACCACAAGCCCAAGTGGCGGTTCCTCATAATCAACTTCAAGTTGTCGTTTCTACCCAAAACCATAGCCGACAAAGCCGTCAAGTGCAACCTCGAGGACAAGCCTTGGCGGGAGATGCAAATGAAACCCGCAATGATTCAGAGGTGGTGACAGGTACATTCCTCCTTTCCGACCATTACGACGCGATGTTAGTTGATTTAGGACCGATATTAGCCTTACTCCTTTTACTTGACTTCTTTGATTGACAATTATCCGTATGCCTAGATTTGAAACTCAATCTTTAAATGAATTGTGATGTGCTAGATGGGTCTAGTTGATTTGCTTGGTAATGATAGTTTGACTTTAAACGATATCAACTCTTTATTGGCCCTATGCTCCCTTGAAATTTGGAAATCTTGTTAATCATTGCAAGCATGGATTGGATAACGGTGATTAATGCGATTAGTGATGGTGGCAAAGAGTTGTTTAAAACTGTTTTTGCTTATCGATAAGATTCTTAGGGTCCAAGACGAGATACCCGATTCCACTAACTCTAAGTCCTTAGTGCTACCGTCCCAAGGGTAGAATTAAAGATCGTTACTATTAATTGCGACCTTCCCGATATCTTTTCGGATAACTTATCGGGCTTATTTTTATCTCGACAACTCAACTTTCATATTTCTTTTATTTCCTAACGCCGCACCCGTAGCTAAAGTTCCTTATAGGCTTGCCATAGCCGAAAAGCAAGAATTGGAAACGTAACACAAGTTGCTCCAAGAAGAAGGGTTTTATTCGTCCTAACTAACCGTCGTGGGAAACTCCTAACTTAAGGTACAAAAGAGAGACGGGTTGTTTAGAATGTGTATAGACTGTCGGGAGTTGAATGAGCTTACGGTAAAGAACCAGTTTCCACTCCCCCGAATAGATGACTTGTTTGATCAATCCCAAGGTGCCAAGTATTTCTCCAAAATTGATCCTCACTCGAGTTATCATCCACTCTGAGTACATGAGGATGACATTCCCAAAACTATTCCGTACAAGGTATGGACATTTTGAACCGTTGACGCCTTTTGGGTTGACTAATGCACCGGCGGTGTTCATGGATTTGATGAACCGTGTGTGTCGACCATACTTGGACAAGTTTTCCTTGATTTTATTGATGACAACATTATTCACTCGAAAATGAAGGGAGAACATGTTAAGCACGTGCGCAAAGTGCTTGAATTAATTAGAAAGGAAAAGTGGTATGCAAAATTATCCAAATGTGAAATTGTGGTTGAAAGAGGTCAACTTTCTTAGTCACGTGGTGAGCAAGGATGATATCCGTGTGGGTCCTAGCAAGGTAGAGGTGGACAAGAATTAGAGACGACCCGAGACGCCAGCCGAGATTCGTCAAATTCTTGGATTGGCGGGTTGTTATAAAAGATTAATTGGAAATTTCTTTAGAGATACACAACCGTTCACTCTCTTGACTCAAAAGAGAGAAGAATGGAATGGGGCAAAAGACTAAAATGAGCCTTCCAAATTCTCAAGGAAATATTGTGTAAATTATACCCACCGCAAAAAGCCTTCAACACATCTTTAACCGAAACGAGTCGAACGTGAGACAAAAGGCGATGATTTGAACTCTTTAGTGACTACGATTATGAGATCGGTTACCATCAGGGCAAAACCAAGGTTGTGATCGATGCATTGGGGAGGAAAGAGAGGGTCAATCCGAGGCAGGCAAGAGTAATGAGCCTCACGGTAGGACAAGACATTCGTGACGGGACCAATGGAACCTCAAATGCAAGCTACACCACTCGAGAACTTCGGTAGTGAAGAATTGGACGGCGTGGGACAATAATTTGATCGTAAAGAAGAGAATGGATTATATTTTGTTGAGAGGCTCTAGGTTCCCATTTCAAGTGCAATCTAAGAACATCCTTTGTGGATGAGGGCCACAATTTAGTTTATTCGGTCCATCTCGGGTCGGATAAGACGTAATTCGATTTAAAGGGTTTTTATTGGCAGTCGGGCATGAAACATGATGTGGCCGATTATGTGAGCGAGTCTCTCACTTGCTTGCTCAAGGCCGATCATAAGGAGTTATCCGGATTGATGGTGCAACATGTGGAACTGGAATGGAAATGGGAACAAATCATAATGAACTTCAAAACGAAGTTACCGAAGACAAGAAAGGGTTGTGATATGAGTTGAGTGGTTGTGAATTGGTTAACAGAGTCGGCTCACCTTTTAGCCATCCGTGGAACCGATTATTTTGACACCATGGCTCAGTTATGCTTTAAAGCGGCGGTGTCTAAGCATGGAGTTCCGGTTTCTATCACCTCCGATAGAGTCACCCGGGATAACTCAATCTTTAGAGAGCCTTTCAACACGTAATGGATGCTCAACTCGATATGAGTACGACACTTCATCCTCAAGTGGGTGGACAAGGTGAAAGAAAGCTACAAACGCTAGTGGACATGTTGAGGACGTGTACTAATGACTTTGGGGGTAGTTTGAGAGATCATTTACCATCAATTTCACTCTCGTGCAATATTAATTATCACCCGGATACTAAAGTGGCGCCGTTAGAGCACCCTATGGTGGAAAGTGTTGTTCTCCCCAATCTTGGGTCGGAAGTAGTGAATTAAATGACAAAGCAAATTTCTCAAATCAAAGGGGTGTTGCAACTAACCTGTGAATGACATAAGAGGTGCGACGAGGGGAAATGTAGACCATTGGAGTTCCTAAAGAGCTTAGGGTGGTCATACCATGAACGAGATACGGGTCGATAAAAATCTTAACTTTGTTGAAGAGCCGGCGGAGACCTTAGACCGTCAAACCAAGAAACTCAAGAACAAACGCTACACGAATGTCAAAGTGAGGTGGAATGCTAGACGTGGAGCCGAGTTCACTTGGGAACGTGAGGACCATATGAGGTCTAAGTATCCACACTTGTTTAGTAATTAGTGTTTTGTTGAATTTCGGGACGAAATTCTTTTAACGGGGGAATGATGTAACATCCGCGATATTTGACCTCGTTGACTCTATGTATTAAATGGCTAACGACCTTAACTAATGAAATATTGAGCTTATTTTGAGACTAGATAATTATGTGTTATGTTTGACGGGTCGATTAATTGACTTATTTTACGAAACGAATGCATGACGACTTGTGATGTAACTAGTTATTGTGTTGGGTTACCCATGGGTCAACCATAATCCATGACCCACACCCAAGACCCAACCTTATCCTCCCAAATTCTTCCACCCTTTCCTCCACCCAACCATTCATTTCTCCATCTTCTCTCTCTCACTAAAAATGCAAGAATATTAACACACACACACTCTCACCCTCTCTCTAACTTGCTACTACATTTTTTGAATTTCAAACAAGATCATTGCAAAAATAATTATCACCGTCGACATATGTACAACATATCAAGAATTTAGAACTTAAGGTGCAAGAAATCTCCTACTTAGCTTGAAATTCGGATTTCATCACTTGGAAGGAATTTGGGTAAGTTAAATCTCATTTGAAAGCTTCATTTTATGTTAATGAACTTGCCTTTGGTCCACTTGTTTGACTTCTGGCCGAAATTAAGTCCACAAAACGCAAGAAAGTCAAATTAGGGTTCTTGATTATGTGCTTTAGGTCAAAACCGAATTTGATGATAAAAATGGTGTTTTGGAAAGAAATTATGAAGTGGGTTAAGTCAATTTACGCTTGGGTATGTCCCTGCATGTATGCAATTGAGTCTTGAACACTTACAAACCGAAATTTGAGTCAAAATGAGTTTTGGAATAAAATTGGGTGTGTTTGGCTAAGCTGCTGCTGCTGATCGTTTTTGTCCCAGAACCGGCGTAACAGACGCCACATATGGCGTAAGCTACGCCCCCTCCTATCCCTCAATTTAGCCTTACGCCAATTCTCATCTGTCTACGCTAGCTTTGATTCATGACACGCCAAAAACATGAAATCTGGGCCACCGTAACTTACGGTGGCACTGCCGTCGGTTACGCTGGGCACCATGCAGCCACCGTCTCCTACGCTCACTTGAACCGTCCCTTACGCCAGTACATTTTTGGTCACCGTATCTTACGGTGGACACCACCGTAAATTACGGTGGTGTCTTTTTGTAGTTTTCCTGTTCGACTAGTTTGTACACCCGTGACCTTGGATCGAGCCTGGCTTCATCTGGAACCATTTCTGGACCTTCTTTTCGATATATATGAGCCTAAGGGGCACTCAGGTTGTGTTATACTTGGGGGAAACCCTAGTTAGAGTTTTTGACCCAATTTAATAAAATGTAAATTATAAATGATAAAAGCTTTTAGAATGCGGGACGACTTTGATCGATATAGACTATTCTCCGGTTCCTTAAAATGACTTGAGTCGTTATTGAAAACACAAATCAGGTTTTTGGCACAAGTTAATGACGTAAATATATACATGTATATATGTATAATTAATGAAGTATATATATATTATATGTATATATTAATAAATATGTATTTGTATACAATGATAGGTTGTGGACTCGTGGTGAACATTGAACGATTATAATCTCATTTCATCTCGATCTTAACTACTTTTTCCGATCAAGGTGAGTTCCGTAGCTCCCTACTCGTTTGAGATTCGGGCTGGAAAGTGCACACATACGTGTTTGATTGTTTGTTTGACTTATTGATGGTTTGATTGGTTTATTTGATTTACTATGCATTCGTTTATGATCTTATATTGTGTGATTGGATGTTTGATTTGAGTTGTGGTTTGATTGATGAATAGCTTTTGATTAGTTGTTTGATGGTTTACGCATACGATTGTGATATTGTAATTTATTTAGGATAGACGTACATACATGGAAGTCGGTTATGCCTTCAAAGGGTTTTAGATGTGGTGGGAAGGCTGCGGGTGACCCTATATATAAGCATCTAGGACTCATTGAAAGTGGAATCCTCCTAAGTGTATGTACGTATAGTCTTGGTTGGTTTGATGGTTGATGATTGATGGATTTGTGATTGAGGTAAACACGCATATGTAATGATATGGATGTTGGTGAGACTGATATTTACATGCAAGTGTATAGATGTATACACTTGTGTTGAATTGATGAAACGTACATGACTCCGGGTATATAGACATATATACACCAATTATTATGAGATGCCACATTGTTCATTGGGATGACATGTGAGTATCGTTGCATTGTGCGGGACGCACACAGACCTCAAGTATGTAGTCACACATACTTGCATTTGATGATTGTTGAGAGACACACATGATATACATTTATACATTTCATGGTTATGTCTTATGCACTTATACTTTATGCATCCTTATTGCTTCGCATACTCATTGATGTTGACATTACTTATGCATACTTATGACACACGTCTCTCATCATTGTTGATACATTATGGCTTGTTATGTAACGAGGTTTACTCTCGGTTTACCTATCTTGATTGACTTTGTGCCTTATAAAGGCTACCTGTAAGACATTACTTATTACCCTTTATACTTATTGTGATTATGTGACGATGGTTCCTTGTGATCCATCACTACGAACTCACCAACCTAGTGTTGACCTTGTTTAGTGCACTTTTCAGGTATTCGAGTGAAGTTGGAGACTTGATGGCTACTTGTTGTTTTTACTAGAGCTTGGACTGGGACTCTCATGGATCCGTGATCCGTTTGTCTATTTAGGGTTATGTTTAGACTATTATGAATTTAGTAGTATTGTCTTATCTTGAATCTCTTTTTATGACTTCTTGCTTACTTTACATCTCGTACCTTAAATGTTGGTTTGGGTACACCGAATCCTTTTATCTCATGTAGTTTATGTTCTACGATAATTCCACTGTGCGCTATATAATGTCAGTGACATTCCGGGCTCTAGTTCGGGGTGTTACAATGATGCTGCTGCTACTTGTATGCTGATGATGATGCGTGTATGGCACAACAAATTAAAACTAAATGATGATAATGATGGTGCTCCATTGATGGAAATGAAAAGAGGCAAAGTGAGATGACGATGATGATGATGATGATGATGATGATGATGATGATAGTGGTGTTTGGATTTGTTGACTGAGAAAGGAAAAGCGGCAAGTGAAGAAAAAGAATAACTAAAAGGGGATAAAATTAGGGTTGATGTGGAGGCAATCGGCCCTACATATGCTTTTTATCCGGTTTCATGATACTATAGCAATTTAGCAGGAATCCTTACATTCAATAAAGGTTTTAGAAGTTCATGCACACAATAACTTTTTGATTTTAGTTGATTACATTCCGGCGCACTTAACCCTAAACCAAATGTATAAAAAGTTTGCACAACCTTTTCTAATCTATATCTATATTTATTTAATGAAGGGGCAACCCTGATATGTCGTACTTTATACCCATTTCCCACAATGTATTTAGTCGCTTTTGCATGATTTGTGAGTCGTTTTTGTATACATTTGGTGCGTTTATGGTATTTGTTAGTGTTTCAGGCTACTGACAGGTACTTGGGCGTATTTCTGGAAGAAACGACATTTTTGAGGCAAAAGAAGTGTTTACGGAAGTTGTACGAGTCCCGAGGCTGCGTTTGGAGTCAAAGTCAACGCGAGTCAAAGCAATTGGAGCCGAAAAGACGATAAATGTGACATATGTGAGTTGGGCTAGAAAATCACATCTCGTGACTTGCTGCTACAAATGATGGACTAATTGTCAAATAAGAGTTGGGATCATTCCATTTTGTGCTTTTGTTTCGTGAGGTAGCAGCAAGAAAAAGTAAATAGAGTCCTACAACATATGAGATAATAATAATTAAATCTCATAATGATCATTATCAAGACTTAGGAGGAAGTACGTGAACAGCTATATTATTTTGGACTTGAAGAGTTGAAGTCGGTTGGGGCATAAGCCCAAAACTAGATGGGGCCGCTATTTGCTAGACAAAAAGAAAGGAGAATTGGGCTGTGATGCTTGAAGTCGGCATAAACCCAAGTCATTAGACAAGGATTTATAAATTTAGAGGAAAGCTCATATTGAACCGACAATAGATATACTTTTGTTTGATATTGAAGAAAAAGAAGGCAGCCGCAAAAAGAGACCATATATCAAGGTTTCTTTGATTCGACAGATAGTACAACCCGCAAGCCACAACCCTGTTCGATTCTCTTTTCTCTTTTATCATTATTAGTTATCTTATCATTGGATTATATTATTAAACGATTGTCAAAATGAATTCTATTTATTTGATATTTGATTCGACAGATAGTACAACCCGCAAGCCCCCATCAGGTATTTGAAATAGGCATTTCTAATTCGAGGGAGCTCTCTAACACGGACCCGGTTAAGACAACGTATGCTAGACCTCTCGCTGTCGAATCGCGACACGAAGTTTCCAGCGAAATTCACCTTTCAAAAAAAAAAATGCAATCACATACATATTTGTTTATACATATAAGATAACATATTATACATGTAATATGCATTTATAAAAAATTTCAAAATTTTTGTGCCCCTTAAAAATGTGGCCAGTCCGAGAATCGGGTTCCCCATGAGGCCTCCGCCGCCGCCAATCACAATATGATTGTTATGGTCCTTATGGATTTGAGACGACTACAACAACAATAAACGTATCCAATTTTGATATAAACAAGATATTATGTAAACAATCTTATTTTTACTTAATGATAGAAAGACCTTTTCTTAAAAACCTTTTATAGTTATGTATTTTTGAGCATGCCCTCAACGGAATATAAAACGATATTTCTAGGCCATGCCAATATGCAATGTATGTTTTTTACATGTGTGGATCGAATATTATAATAGATGGTCTAGATTATGTTGTTTTGACAAGGTTCATGCTAGAGAGCCCCCTCGTTTAATACATAGTAAGAGAAAAAAATCTCTTAATAGTCCACTCAAAGACACGATAACATATTATAGTAAAATCTAGTTTAACTCATTGATTTAATTATGCAATGTATTATGTAACTTTTTATATGATATACTCAACAATTGTAAATTTATCAAAGTTTGGTGTATCTATCATTAGTATTTTGATATTGTATTAATAACGACCCCTCTCATTTAAATATTATACGAGTACTACATTATTTCATGTCCATGCCTCTCTCCTTGTTCCATCTATATATTTGTACCCTCATTTCGTTTATTATATACCTCGATATCACATTATATCACCTACTCATTCACTCAAATACACTCTCTCCCTCTCTCATACCATCAACTCAAGCTCAAATCAAACTCTTTTTTTCTTTTCTTGAAAGTGGACATGGATTTGGATATCGACAGAATCCTTAAAAATCATGAGAAAATCAGCGTTTTCATCTCACACATCACCCCAATTGTGGCCGACCAAATGACACACGATATTTGTCAAATCATGGTCTTAGCTGATGTGACAGGGACGGTATATCGAGTATCCGGAAGAGGTGAACCTGATTTAGAGCTTTCACCTCAGGTTCTTATAGATGCAGATTGTCATGAGTTGGACAAGGCAGTTGATTTTCTGACTAATCTAGATCTTGGGCTTGAAACTCTAAAAACATACCCGTTTACACGGGTAGAGAAATCAAAAAAGTCATGGTCGAATCAAGCTTATCAAGCGAGAGGGCCCCCCGTTATCACCTTGCCGACATTAAGTATTGGCGGACTAGGACGGAGATTTTCGAACACTTGTTAGCCAACTTTGGCCGTGGTGGTCCTAAATACCCATTCATAGGAGTTCTACGCATGGGTGGCTGTAACACCCTGCTTTATAAAAATGTGAATTTCTAAAAAATTTCAACTTTAAAAATAACAACGTTAACAAAATGCGGAAGCGACGTTAAAAGTCCCAATTGATTCCTAACGGAATCATTTAACAACTTTAAATGGTGTTACTAGCATCGTATCATCACAATAATTAAAGGAAATCCACGATCAACAATATGAAATGCCAAGCGGCATAATAAATAAGTCTACTTAAAGCTACTAGCAAATGGGTAACTAAAAGTCGTATTTATTCATTATCAATAGCTACCCCATCTCTCGCAAATCTACTAGCTCCATCAGCGCCTAACCTGAGGGCACAACACATTTTTCACAAAACAAGTTTCAGCTTATAAAGCTGAGTAAGATAACAGGTTAGTACAACAAAAGGATTGCCAATTAAACTAATTTCAACAAAAGCATCTCATGCACATATATAGGCATGATCACAAATATCAACAAGTACTACTCAAATAGGATAATCAAATCCTACAATGTGCCTAGCAATCCTCAATTTCTACTTTAGCTCCTTGACAGCATAGCTACTTAACTCTTTAGCTCCTTCACAACATAGCTACTTAACTCTTTAGCTCCTTAACTGCTTAACTACTTAAGGTTATGCCATTTTAAATCAACAATAAAGGTTTTGTGTGTAGGCGGTCATAAGACCTCATGTGAACCTCACACCCGACATGATGGGTAAACCTTTCGGGGGTCCATCGACGTCGTTATGGAAAGGCATAACCAGTCCATGAGTAATCCGTTAACTGCTAATGGTCAATCACACCACCCGGAGTTACTCTTCTGCTAGATTGGGTCTCACTGGTGGCATGTACATTACCCCCAAATGAGCTGCTAAACGCATTTAGTCTAATTAGACTAAATACGGGTTAAGCTTAACACTTGCTGCTGAAATCTGCTTAATGCTCGAGACTTTATGCACTCGTTAAATTCTACTACATTTCTTTAGGTACTTTAATATTCTCCATTAAGGTTATTACACATTTCCACATATCAACATTAGGGCCCTTAACGTGCACGTAACATGGCAACTTAATCAAGTCTAGTGTACTATGTGTACAAGTCACAAATAATCATCAACTGCTCAATCACAAGCTACATTAAACAACAATACAACAATAAGCTCGTGTCTACTAAAGCATGCATAAACAATGCCCCCAATAAACCTCCCACATATAACTCATACCCAATATAAGCATGAGATATTATAACTTCATAAAATGGGAAGTAATTATTAAAACTAAGTTTTGTTGTGTCCCTCATGTGTCAAAAATAAGTTATCTTACCTTATGGGAGCTTCAAAACCACAACTAATAATAGTTTACCAAGCTTGTCAACAACCTATAAACGACCAACAATTTTAATGCGTTAAATGAAACAATTAAGCTATCTAGACAAAATACCCTAATTAAGAATACGCACTTTAAAGAAAACTACCATCTCCTAAACTACTGTAAAACTGAAACCCTTTGTAAATAAGTAGTCCTATTATTATTGCTGACGACATGATGACGTCAGCGCCAGGTTACTGTAGCTTAGACCTCTTTAATTGTTATATATATAATATCAATAACAATGTTTTTCTCCTGATCGCATGAACAACACAAGACAAAACAACTTGTGCCTCTCTTTCTTTATTATTTTCGGCCATAGTGCCATATCATCAAAAGAAGACAATACATCTTTTCTATATATGTACTCACACTCTACTATATATATTTAAACACTAGAATTTAACCCCCGCGCGTTGCGGCGGGGTTCCACACATATACACACGCATGTATATATCGGCATAGAAGCTGCAAATCAGAAGATCATGAAGGCAAGGTTAACAGAAGGAAGCTGCATAATGCGTATGGGTCGTTCCCTTTTTGAATCCGCATGTCAAGAAAAGTTGAAGTAGAATGGAAACACAAGTGTCTATGCCCATTCTTATTAACCAATCTAAAACCATCTTGCGAGCAATCTAAATAAAGACACAAAAGTATCATGTTGTTTCAACTGCACCTGTTAAGATACCATCACAACATATATAGGTTATATTATGAAATGTAATACTAAACAAAAGTGCAGAACTCAATTTTAATATGTTAGGCATTTCAGCTAATCTAGTGCGCTCCCTACTTCGTGATTCACCATATTGAAATACATGTGACCATCATCTTATACCTAACATAGAGTAGATTTACATATGTATGATTAGGCAACAATATGCAACAACCCAGTAAATCTAAGTAAATATACTCACGCAGCTGATCACTTATAAGAGTTGCAACAGGGGCAGGCTCGGGACTTTCTCTTGTACGATTATTTCCCTCTGCCTCACTATTTGAATCAACAGGTGGTGCAAGCGACGAAGTCCCAAACAGAGCCTCGTCAGTCATCATGAGTAGCCTTAATGTTCTCCTATCTTCTCGCCTTCATAATGTCCAAAACATAAACTCGCTATGCAAAATATCTTTCATTGACTATCCAATGTGTTCATTAGAACAAGAAAGTTTGTAAGATGCGTATGTACCTTCTAAGCATGTACCTTCTAAAATAGAAAGCTTTTATCACTCGCTCTTGCACGTTGACGTAATAACATTGTACTATGATCGTCAAAGTTCTACCGAGTACCCACGCATGAGATAACAAATCACCACACATCAAATCTCACTCCAATGACTAATCATGTCTTCCTTTAATGCATTATAAACTAATCTGCACCAAATTTTACATCTCAGTGGTATACCTAATGCTTACTTTGAAGCAACCTTATACACATGACTACAATTGACTGACCATATGACTAATAAATGTGAGCATAATACAAAATTATTCTTTTAAAATTATAAATGTCTAGATAAGAGAATATAAAATACCTATCCTATTGGCTACATGTTCTCCGGGAAGCATGCTGTTGAAAGTGCCTAACGATAACCCAAATAGATTAAGACCAAAGTTAAATTTAGGGGATGAATTTTATTTCTTACCTCTCATCAACATGTAGAACCGGAAAAAGCAACGCAGCTTCAAGAATCGTAGCAATAACAATAGCATCAACAATCTGATTCCTAATCTGAAACAATCCGCCCCAAATCACAAATCAAAACCTCTTTTCCTCATTCGCAATCTTAACGAATCTTTTCTGATACTTCAAACTATAATGCAAACACGGACGGTATCCCTTTCCATCTGGTTGCTACCAAAACTCCATTTCAACAACAGTCAGGGGTGGCAACGACACCATAACTGGCATGTCAAGACTCATCGTATCGTCGTTTTGGAGACTTAGATGCTGAATTAGAGACGACAAAGAAGCAAGAAATAACGCATTACACAAATAGTAAAAACTAATCAATACACATTCCAAAAAACCCAATACCAAAAGATAATAATTAAACTATGAAGTGTTATATTACACTACCTCTTAGATATTGAGTGAGCAAGCAAGTCTAATTTGGTGGTGACACCCAAAAGCATGTACTTTATACTCCGTAATAGCCTGGCTCCAACTCATGAACAACATAATCAGATAAATAACAATTCCATAAAGATGGAATTTAAAGTATAGAGTTACATACCTATATTTAATTCAGACAATTTATCAAACACATGGGGTGCAATTTGTCGACCAACTCCCTTTTAAAAAGAACAAAAAACAAAAACCTACCTTTAACCATTGCAAGTCTATAAGGAACCATCGTTGTGCTTCAGATTGTCCAGAAGAAGACTCAAGATCATCAAAAGCAAACAGTTTTAAAGAATTCCCAAAGTAGCGAAAATCCTAATTTTCGCACATAACGGTTCAAGAGTAGACCACCGTTGAAATTAGAAGGAAAGATCATAGCCGGTTGCAGCGGCCAAGTTACGGGTGTTTGGAGAAGACAGCCGCCGGCATTGATGAGCGTAACACACTTAATTAATAATAATAAAAAAAAGATTATTGAAGCGCAAAGATGATACCCATTTACCCCTTTTTTTAAGATGACACCTTTATAATCTTTACACACCAACGCATCCATTCAGAAATTATCGATATGGATCATCGTTGCCTGATTTCATAATCAATTAATAAAAATTCTAAATCCACAATTTAATGCAACTTACTACAATTAAATACCTGAATATTCATTATTTGTGACTTCGATTACTTCAAGCTCCGAGGTCTTGATTACCCACAAAACCTAATGATTCAGATGAAGGATGGCGATGTATTAGATATGGAAGCTGGTGTCCATGTGTGAGATATAGACATAAGAAGAGTGAGAGACATACATGGCGATACGAATTGAGAAGAGGGGGGATGGTTGAGAGATGATTTGGGATATTACAGAAATTATTTGATGGATTTGAGAGCAGGAAGAAGAATAGAAGAAAAGAAGGTGAGCAAAGAGGGAGGCGGTGAAGGGAAGAAAAAAAAAAAAGTTACTGTAGCGATCGCGATCAATGTAGCGGCTACAGTAAAGCTACAGTGCTCGCTACAGTGGTTTGTGAGAGGGAGCTTGGCCACGGGAAATGTATATATATAATATCGGCTTGCAAATGTAAATGAGGAAGCAAAAAGACAAACTCTATTTATTACCTTTATTTTGAGATGAACGGCTGCAACACACAAGTATATATATATTAGAACGAATTGCATTTTTGGTCCCTGTGATATCACACCAATTGCAAGTTTCATACAAATGTGTGCAAAGTGGTGTTCGTGGTCCCTGTGCTATCACACCAGCTGCATCCTCAGTCCAAACAGACGGATCGTCTATTTCTTGTCGTTAAATACATCATCTGCCTCTCACGTGAGGGGTAAATATGTCATTTACCGCCACCTCTTTAAACCCATTCTATTATCTATCACTCAAGAAAACCCTAACAAAAAATTTTATTAAATACTCAAAAATCCCAACAAATATTTTACCAACCGTATGATATTTATTTCCTTATACCAATCCATCATCATCACCATTATCATACAATACAGCCAAATAAATAAATAAAAAATACCACGTCCCCTTTCCCTAAATCTTAATCAACCTCCCCCTTTTTCCAAATATGAGCAAATGATATTGAAAACTTAAATGAAGAACTCACATGAAATACTAAAACTCATCTAAGGAGTAGTTGTTAGAAGCAACGATGGTGGTTAAATCCAAAATCACAACGATGGTTGTGTGGTTGTGGCTGTGGCGGTGGTGCTGTGGTGGTAGTGGTGTTGCGGCGGTGGTGCTGTGGTGGTAGTGGTGTTGCGGCGGTGGTGCTCTGGTGCTGTGATTTCAGCCTTTGAGCTGCTACCGTTCTTCGAGTTTCAAGGTTAAAGTTCAAGCCTTTTAGATAACAGTGATACGATTTCGGCAGCTTTGACTTTGGTCATTTATACCGATTTATCTATCTTCTCCAACATCATAATCTCCATCATCACCTCAGGTAGTGGATTTTTTGTTCTTTTTTTTCTGATCTAAGCAGCCGGAGGCTATGAAGTCCGGCGGTTGTGGTGGTCGGGTGAATGTGAATTCCGACAGTGGTGGTTTAGATCTAGATGGAGATTTTATGAATTTGAAAGAAAGATATGAATTGAAATATAGATCTGCATAGTTTTTTTTTCTGATCTAAGCAGCCGGAGGCTATGAAGTCCGGCGGTTGTGGTGGTCGGGTGAATGTGAATTCCGACAGTGGTGGTTTAGATCTAGATGGAGATTTTATGAATTTGAAAGAAAGATATGAATTGAAATATAGATCTGCATAGTTTTTTTTTCTTTCTTTTCCTAATCAAGTTTTTTTCTGGAAATAGATGAGAGATCTATTTGACTTTGTATAATTTTGATAATAAAAAAATGAGAAGTGTTTTATCATTTGATGGAGTCCTTTTTAATTTAGGGTTAAAGGAAAGAAGATACAGATGTGTTATTTGGGGTTAAATGAGTGTAAATGACTAATCTATCCATCACATGACTCGCACATGGCTTCACTAACGGAGAAAAACAAACGGCAAGTTAGTTTTGGACCAAGAATGCAACTGGTGTGATACCATAGGGGCCACGAACACCACTTTGCACACATTTGTATGAAACTTGCAAATGGTGTGATACCATAGGGGCCACGAACACCACTTTGCACACATTTGTATGAAACTTGCAAATGGTGTGATACCACAGGGACCAAAAATGCATTTCTTTCTATATATTATATATATAAATAACAAGAAATTTGACCCCGGGCGTTGTCCGGGATCGACGTTGTGTCATGCAAATATACATACAACATTATCTAAAAGCTTGGACACTTAAGTTTGTATCAAAAAAGTTAGACTAAAGTTAAAAAACTCAAAAGTTGAGTGGTAAAAATAAGAAACCTTAAAATGGTAAAAGTTAGAAGCCTTAAAATAAGAGATAGAAAGTATAAAAAAAAAAAAGATTTTATGATTAAAGTTAAAACCCAAAGTTAATTGATAAAATTTAAAAATTTAAAAGTAAATTAAGTTGTATACAAAAAGTTAGACTAAAGTTAAAAAACCCAAAAGTTGAATGGTAAAAATAAGAAACTTTAAAATGGTAAAAGTTAAAAGCCTTAAAATAAGAGATAGAAAGTATAAAAAAAAAAAAAGATTTTATGATTAAAGTTAAAACCCAAAGTTAATTGATAAAATTTAAAAAAAAAACCCGGAAAAGACTAAAGTTAAAAAACCAAAAGTTAAGTTGTAAATTTTTTTTTTTAAAAGTATACAATCGTAAAAAAAAAAAAAAAAAAAGAAAAAGAAAAAGACTAAATAGTAAATAAGACAAAATAGCTGACGATATGATGACGTCAGCACCGGGTACTGTAGCTTTTGCTACTTTAATTGTTATATATAATAATAATAATATATTTTGTTTGATTACAAGTAATTATCTTCTACCGCAACCCAGGACAATCTCTCCTTTACTTGTTTCTTCTACTTCGGCGCATAAAACACAGAAACTACAATGACTTTTACCTTTCTTATTACTATTATTATTATTATTATTTTTACGGCAGCCAAACTCACAAGAACCCTTATTATTTTATTCTTTTTCTTGTATGTTTTCATTTTCTCGGCACACATGATAAAAGTATACAATTCACCTTTTGGGCTTCCCTTTTTCTTTTTCTATTTGTAACTCAATAGACTCAAAGCCAAACAAGAAGCCCAAACCAAAAACCTTTTTATTTCTCCATTTTCGTTTATTTTTGCTTACTCTACAGCAAGTAGTCATATGTATATATCATACATTTTAAGTTTAGGGAAATAAAATATAAAATAGATTTTTGAGCTTTACTAGCTACACATTTCAACCCTTTAATATAGTTAACGACATAACATCTCCATCTAACGACCCCTCACATTCAAACCGCCACTAATGTGAATACATACGACAATAACAAACTTTAAAGTAAACATTATCGATATGACACACTAAATAGGAATACCTACTCCAATTTATCCACATAATCGACACACATTTTAATCTACTTAATAATTACCTAATAAATCACATAAAACACATTAATATTATCACTATAATTATCCACGTAGAGTATAAAAGTCGCTTAACGATAGGCAACGTTGACTAATGGTCAAAGTCAACAAAATAATATAACAAAGTTCGGGATGTTACAATTACTTCCTCCTTAAAAGGATTCTGTCATCAGAATTTACTCAACAATAAATAAATGAGGGTAACAATCCATCATCACACCCTCTGTCTCCTTAGTCAAGCTTTCTCCAATATTATGTTTCTACTTATTCAACACAAGATCAATTAATTTCCTACAAAATCTCTTTTTCTTACGGTCAAGTGTAACACCCACACTAAAAAAAAATCCCTTTTTGTTGTTAGTAGTTCACGAGACGGAAAAAAAACCACAATGCCAAAAGTTTTTTGTATTTATTTAATGAAATGAACCAAAAACCATACTGTTTTGCATTGCTTATATTATATGAAAAGCTAAATAAAGTAAAATTTGTCTTGTATTTTTTCAAACTCCATTGTAATCGAAGCAATACTACTACATGATATATATATGTATAACTTGCTACTTCGTCGCCCCATGCCACAATCACCAAGAAAACAAAAGCACTTTAAAGTTCACATATAGGTTTTTGTACAGATAAGTCTAGTATCATTATCTTTTATCTTATATATTTACTAGTAAAACACATGACACCACAAGGACAACAAATAACAATAATTAAAAAGAACTCTAAATTCACAAATCACAAATCACAATGACGAAACCAAAAGTATTTAAACAAAAGGACAACATCAATGACCTCTCATCTTTATTTCCTCACGTAATGGCATATAACCACAAAGACAACACCTCTTTTTTTATATAAAAAAAAATTTGGCCAAACCCAATGTAACAACAATAGAACAACACAATTTCACTATCTTCTTTTTATTTACTTGCTTGCTTAAACGACTAGTAATCAAACTCAAAACCCCCAAAAATATTCTTTGTTTGTTCTGCTCACGAATGCTAAGAACAACAAATACATATAATACAACCTATTATTATTACTAGTATTATTCTATTTATAGAGAGGGAGAAAGATCAGTTAGGATAAAAGAAGGTACAAAAGACTCTTGATTCTTCCTTTTAGATGAGGCACACAATTGCCTTAATCTCTTTTATCAAATTCTACCACTTTGTAAAAGACCACAGACTTTTTTTTTTCTTTCTTTTCTGCACCGTCTAACTAATATGTTAACTACTCGATTAGATCTAGGTTTGTCTCAAGGTATGATGTAGTATTCAGGCTATGCATTCGTTTCTCATTCAACCCCCACTGTATGATTAACAAATTAATTGTTTTACGCATCCTTAGGGACGATATCTATTAAGTTGTAACCAAGTGGTCGCTCATAACACATCAAAGTACAACATTTTATAATAATCTCGCCATCTCAATTTCATCCCACACCAGTCACTACAAGGATGGTCATGAACACACCGCGTGATGATACACTTGCAATTATGTTCCGGATCATAATTGTAATTGCATTTTTTCACACGCGTGTTCATTACCTCACTTGCGTATCACCGATTACACCTATCCCTTCTCGTTTGAGAATCCTCAAATCTATTTATTCACCACCATCCCCGCACATCACCTCTACCAAACATTCTCACTAACTTAGTGGGCTTGACAACAGTGACCACAACTCACATAACAACATTATCGACCGAATTTAGCATATTTATTGCCACATAAAATTGCCAAGTTTTCACATTCGATATTATTGCTCATCTCATCCTCATAATTCCCAAACACTTATTAAATTTCAACAAATAAAAATTTTCACCACATCTTATAAAGAATCATCACTTAACACTACCATATTATTTGGTGATAGCATGTGTGAGAAATGAAGAAAATAAGACTAAGCAACATATTATGCATACAAATAACCAATACATAAAAGCCTTAATTCTAATCTCACACTCAACCCAAACCAGTCCTAAATGCAAGCTCTTTAAGGGTAAAGCACAATTACCTAAACTAAAATGCGCAACAACACTACTAGTTTAAGTCCATGACCTACACCTATGGCCAATGGTTCACTTAAACTACTGCTCTGATACCATCTTGTAACACCATGCTTTATAAAAATGTGAATTTCCAAAAAATTTCAACTTTAAAAATAACAACGTTAACAAAATGCGGAAGCGACGTTAAAAGTCCCAATTGATTCCTAACGGAATCATTTAACAACTTTAAATGGTGTTACTAGCATCGTATCATCACAATAATTAAAGGAAATCCACGATCAACAATATGAAATGCCAAGCGGCATAATAAATAAGTCTACTTAAAGCTACTAGCAAATGGGTAACTAAAAGTCGTATTTATTCATTATCAATAGCTACCCCATCTCTCGCAAATCTACTAGCTCCATCAGCGCCTAACCTGAGGGCACAACACATTTTCCACAAACAAGTTTCAGCTTAGTAAGATAATAGGTTAGTACAACAAAAGGATTGCCAATTAAACTTGTTTCAACAAAAGCATCTCATGCACATATATAGGCATGATCACAAATATCAACAAGTACTACTCAAATAGGATAATCAAATCCTACAATGTGCCTAGCAATCCTCAATTTCTACTTTAGCTCCTTGACAACATAGCTACTTAACTCTTTAGCTCCTTAACTGCTTAACTACTTAAGGTTATGCCATTTTAAATCAACAATAAAGGTTTTGTGTGTAGGCGGTCATAAGACCTCACAGGGAACCTCACACCCGACATGATGGGTAAACCTTTCGGGGGTCCATCGACTTCGTTATGGAAAGGCATAACCAGTCCATGAGTAATCTGTTAACTGCTAATGGTCAATCACGCCACCCGGAGTCAATCACGCCACCCGGAGTTACTCTTCTGCTAGATTGGGTCTCACTGGTGGCATGTACATTACCCCCAAATTACCCCCAAATGAGCTGCTAAACACATTTAGTCTAAATAGACTAAATACGGGTTAAGCTTAACACTTGCTGCTGAAATCTGCTTAATGCTCGAGACTTTAGGCACTCGTTAAATTCTACTGCATTTCTTTAGGTACTTTAATATTCTCCATTAAGGTTATTACTCATTTCCACATATCAACATTAGGGCCCTTAACGTGCACGTAACATGGCAACTTAATCAAGTCTAGTGTACTATGTGTACAAGTCACAAATAATCATCAACTGCTCAATCACAAGCTACATTAAACAACAATACAACAATAAGCTCGTGTCTACTAAAGCATGCATAAACAATGCCCCCAATAAACCTCCCACATACAACCCATACCCAATATAAGTATGAGATATTATAACTTCATAAAATGGGAAGTAATTATTAAAACTAAGTTTTGTTGTGTCCCTCATGTGTCAAAAATAAGTTATCTTACCTTATGGGAGCTTCAAAACCACAACTAATAATAGTTTACCAAGCTTGTCAACAACCTATAAACGACCAACAATTTTAATGCGTTAAATGAAACAATTAAGCTATCTAGACAAAATACCCTAATTAAGAATACGCACTTTAAAGAAAACTACCATCTCCTGAACTACTGTAAAACTGAAACCCTTTGTAAATAAGTAGTCCTATTATTATTGACAAATATCAATAACAATGTTTTTCTCCTGATCGCATGAACAACACAAGACAAAACAACTTATGCCTCTCTTTCTTTATTATTTTCGGCCATAGTGCCATATCATCAAAAGAAGACAATACATCTTTTCTATATATGTACTCACACTCTACTATATATATTTAAACATATCGGCTTGCAAATGTAAATGAGGAAGCAAAAAGACAAACTCTATTTATTACCTTTATTTTGAGATGAACGGCTGCAACACACAAGTATATATATATTAGAACGAATAATTATTTTTGTTTGATTACAAGTAATTATCTTCTACCGCAACCCAGGACAATCTCTCCTTTACTTGTTTCTTCTACTTCGGCGCATAAAACACAGAAACTACAATGACTTTTACCTTTCTTATTACTATTATTATTATTATTATTATTTTGACGGCAGCCAAACTCACAAGAACCCTTATTATTTTATTCTTTTTCTTGTATGTTTTCATTTTCTCGGCACACATGATAAAAGTATACAATTCACCTTTTGGGCTTCCCTTTTTCTTTTTCTATTTGTAACTCAATAGACTCAAAGCCAAACAAGAAGCCCAAACCAAAAACCTTTTTATTTCTTCATTTTCGTTTATTTTTGCTTACTCTACAGCAAGTAGTCATATGTATATATCATACATTTTAAGTTTAGGGAAATAAAATATAAAATAGATTTTTGAGCTTTACTAGCTACACATTTCAACCCTTTAATATAGTTAACGACATAACATCTCCATCTAACGACCCCTCACATTCAAACCGCCACTAATGTGAATACATACGACAATAACAAACTTTAAAGTAAACATTATCGATATGACACACTAAATAGGAATACCTACTCCAATTTATCCACATAATCGACACACATTTTAATCTACTTAATAATTACCTAATAAATCACATAAAACACATTAATATATCACTATAATTATCCACGTAGAGTATAAAAGTCGCTTAACGATAGGCAACGTTGACTAATGGTCAAAGTCAACAAAATAATATAACAAAGTTCAGGATGTTACAGTGGCTTTTCAAAGGATGAAGAGGCTATGCAAAAGAAAAAAGTGTATAATCATCCTGTTCTTATTGACAATCAAAGAAGGCTAAGAAGGCATATGGAGGGCTTCATGCCATGGTGATTGTAGGATTCGATTCTACAGGTCCAATGCGATCAGACGCTTTCTGTGAGGTCAAGAATACCCATGGCACATCATGGGCGGTAAACGGGTTTGCCTTTGCTGGTTTTAATATGTTTGAATATGTAATGGAGCCTATACTCGGTTGATTTCTTATTTGTAATAATTTGTTTAGTACTAGTATTTCCTGTGTCTTAATTAATTATAATTAAGGAGTAGGTAGTTTAATTAGTTGTTTGCATTGGCAAGTTTGTGTTTAAAGGCTATATATAGGCCTTATATTTACATGAATGGAAGTATGAGTATTAGTTTTTCTTTGGGCTAATTATTTGAAAAGTCCCTCAAACTGTCACTGAAACCTTTTCTGGGGCTCAAATAAAAAAAAGTTCTATTTAGGGTAAGGAAAACGGCTAAAACATCTTTATTGGGGATGTGACCTATTTTGGCTGATGTGGATGATAATTAGCCGGTTGATTTTTTTTTCCAACACATATGTGACACCTTTGGAGCCACGTATGCACTTATCATGATCTATCTTCATTTTGAATACCATCCACAAGACCACAACTAACAACAATCATCATCATCATCTTAATATATAAACACCAGATATATAGCCTAAACAAACAATCAAACATAAGTAATCAAACAATCAAATACCTGATGTTCTAAGGTGCTCCACCATTTTGCTTGGTCATGATGATTGTACTTGTTTGACTAAACATCATCAATTCTCTTTCGGAATGAACAACCAAACGAATACAACCACAAAAAGAGCCCAGATCTCACCATCGAAACATCGAGATGAACGTACAAGCAAACACATATAACCACAAAGAACCCAGATTTGAACCACCGGTTTAAGCCAAGAACCACCACCACCACCGGCGGCGCAGCCGCCACCACCACTTTCGGGTTCTTTTATTATTTATAAATCAACTCAAACCTGAAAACTAAAACATAAGTAATCAAACAATCAAATACCTGATGTTCTAAGGTGCTCCACCATTTTGCTTGGTCATGATGATTGTACTTGTTTGACTAAACAAATTTCAACTAACAATCAAACATATACCATGGGAAACACATCAAATATGTAGCCAACAAATCCATCGCCGTCGCCGATGAACAGCAGCCGCAAATCCGAATATAACCGGCAAGCTATATCTCGTTATAACGACAGTCTCGATCTGGATTTTTTTTGTGGTTATATGCGGTTGAAGATCCGTCGGATTAAATTGCTGACGGATGAAATTAAAAAAAAAAATTGAAATCTTGAGTGGATAATATTGATGGTGTTGATATTCAAAAGTGTTGTTGCCGACCATCAAATTGCATGAATAAGAGGCAATTTAGATCCGACCAACCTTTTGTATTAGTAAATTTGACTATGTTCAGGATGTATTGCTATTTCTCAATGGATTTGATTGATAATATGATTAGAAGTATAAGTATAATTCATCTGATGTTGATAATATATATATATTATATTTATTATATATTTATAATGGTTATTGAATGTTTCTCTCCCTCTCTCTCTCCCTCTCCCTCTCTAACGGTCACATTTTCCAGATCTGAGATCGGAACTTGTGCACCGGAGATTGGGATCGAGCTAGAGATTGAGAGTTCGAGATCGACATTATCACCATCCGGTTAAGGCTTCCACTCCGGTGGATCTAACCTTATTTTTTTCACCCGGGCTGGAGGTCCCTTCCACCTCGGTGGATCTGGAAGCAGCCTCCCTACCTTTGTGTAGGGTAAGGTCTGTCTACATCATACCTCCCTCATAGCCCGACTTATGTCGGGATTGAGTACCTTGTTGTTGTTGTTGTTGTATAATGGTTCTGATGTGGCAAATATATTTAGACGTGGCAATACATATTTTATTTTATTAAATCTAAAATCAAATAAAAATTAAAAAGTGACCGGCTACTTGTACGGAACCCCAATAAAGATGTTTTAACCGTTTTTCTTACCTCAAATAGAACTTTTTTTGTTCGAACCCCAGAAAAAATTTCAGTGACAAGAGGAACTTCTCAAGTAATTAGCTCTTTTTCTTTCTGTAAACTTTATTTGTTTTATCCATATACATTAAAACAAGGGATATTATCCCTTTTTAAAAGTCATAATAACATATTAACCCATATGCATAACATTTCTATGAAGCTATCTCAAAGTGCTCGGTGGCGGTCACTATGTCAGCAATTTCTGATGTGGCATCACCAGAACGACTTGAATGACACGTCAGCAGCCACATCAGCAATTTATTTATTGATGTGTAGGGTCCACATAAGCAAGAAAGCCATAAATGTACCCTTTATATTAATAAAAAAATGTTGTTGTTTCGAACCCGCGACCTTCCGTTTAATCGCAACGCATGTTTACCAGTTGGACCAACGAAGGTTTTGTTTATCATTTGGAAAGTCACACATCATAAATTAACATTACGCTCCGACACAAATTTAGGAAAATAATTATCCCAGATCCTTCCCATCGGTGAATCATCCTCTATCCCCAAATCCCTTCCTATTTTCAATTCATCAAGTCCCTAAAATTTATGGATTTAGGGTTTTAAATTAAATGGCTAAACAACATATATATCAAACGCATTCAAATTATTTTTTTATACCCACTGTCAAATTCACGCTATCAACACCTATTCCAGGTTAGAGTTTTCGATTATCTTAGTTTAATCAATCTTTAATATTATGTTTGTGAATAGAAATCATGAAAATTGTTCTATATAGGGATTTCGGTATGAGTTTTGTAAATATAAATCATATTTGATTAAAATTGTGTTTTGGAGATATAAATCATGAATATTGGGCGACTTGCAGTGTATGTATTATTTTTTACAGAATCATGATATATGAAATTAGGTTTTTTTTATATGAATAAAATAGTTTGGATGATATATAAGTGTATGTATATGAAGGGTATACTTGCAGGATCATAGTTTGGATGATAGTTTATTTAATTAAAATTGTGTTTGCAGGATCGATGTATATGTAAGTGTATGTATTTTTTTTATTGATATATATATAGAGAGAGATCGTGCCACATAAAATGATGTTACAGAACTATATGTTGATAAACAATCACGGATAACTCATCTGCCAAGAGAGAAAAGTAATTGTACTAAATGATTCACTTGATTGAAATTGAACACCTTCAGTCTAAATGAAATCTTTTCTGTTTTTTTACCATATCATCATCATCATTATGAATGCCACTAGAGTAGAGTGTGGCATGTTAGTCTTTTCGGCATGTTTGTCATACGTACCATGGTCAGAATTCTCATTACCATGGTCGTTATGCCTTATATCAGGTAGTTTCCTAGCCTACAAGGAGATGGTCTAGGCTTGTAAGCTTCTTCAATCGGATAATAATCTGTATCTTTAGGAAATGCTAACTTCTCATTTGGCTTAGAATTATCTACAACCTTATCAACTACGGGTGTTTCTCACTCTTATTTATGATAAATTCGGTCTAGCCAGTGGGTCTTAGTCGGCCCATAATTATGAAATACTACCCAAATTGAATTGCTTTCTTGATTGTTTTAAGAGTTATCAAACTATAGTTATATATGGTAACATTTATATAGAGATATATTCTGTTTTTTTGCATGTTTATATCTATATGTATACATATAGAAGTGCGCATAGTACTATGTATAAGAATATGTTTTCAACATGTATATTGACATATCTATATTTTTGTTGGAGTATAATAGTTTGAATATGAATTCGGTTTTATAATTGAATATGATATTCGGGTTCTCATTTTTCTAGCAGGATGGCAACAATGCTTAATGATGTATCATCTAGGACACGGAATGGAAAGGTAAGGGTTTGCAACGAGTAACTATCAAATGAACTGTGAAATTAAAAATTTTACCATATATAACTATAGCTCTTAAGGTTTGTTTGATTTAATTTGGCAGGAGGGTCGAATGCCCTCTTCATATAGAGGCAAGAAAACTATATCTCAGTGGAAAAATCTTATGACCGATGCAGCCTGCAGTTTGCCTTTTGATTACGTGAAAACTCGGATACAAAAAATGCAAATGCTCAGGGGAAACTCCCTTACATGGCACATTGGATACTTGCATGACACATAAGGTGTTTGATAATTTCCCAAAACGTCGCCTATATAAGGTATATATTTACAAAGATTTATTCATCTAAAAAAGTTGTTACTGATGGGATCCATATTTGTTTTGTTCTGTAGGTGAAGTCTCCGGTGCACACAATTGCTTGCAATGTTGTAGTTGACGGTGTTGTTGTTGTAGGACAACCATGATCTTGGATATGATGTCGCCAAAGGTTCTCTAATGATTCTTATACGTTTCTAAAATTTATTTCTGTTGATATTTAGGTTGGCTGTTATACAACCTATTGTTTATAGTTATTTATTCGCATTCTAGAAAACAACAATCAGCAACGGTATACGTTCTACAATTTTTATAAAAAAGCAACGATATGTGTACTCTGTTTCTAATTTGTGTTAGTTTTTTTCACATTTATGTCTTTTGTTATTCGTTATAGAGGTCATATTAAAGAATTTATATAAACAGTATGAAATTTGAGGACTTGAGTTGTTTAGATTTGTGGGTTTTTTTGTGTTTTGCACCCATTTGGTACAACTGTTGTTTGCTACAAGTTTATTAGTTGTTAAAAAAGGGTAATGGGGGAAACCCTAGCCCCGGTACCACAATTGGATACTCATCGACCCACTCCGTATGCGCCCTATGATGCCGGTAAAATACCTCCATCCTAATCCCCACATGAAGTTTATTAGTTGTTGATATATGAGTTTTTTGTGTTTTGCAGCCATTTGGTCCCGTGACTTTCGGCACTCTCTACTAAATGGTTCAGGCTCCGCCATTGAAAGGGATATATGTGATGATGCAGGTTTTGGTGATATTAGTTATACTAGCACTTTGTACACATATTTTGCTTGCTCTTAATCTTTTTTGTTTCAACAGATCTCGCGAGTCTTAGTTATGTGTTTTCATTAATCTATCGACTTAAGTAAAATTTTTACAGTATATACTAATCTATCATTATATCTGATGTACCAATGATTTTATTATATTAATGTGTATATTAGTATCAATTCATGTTTCCTTGAGGCCTTTTTAGAATTATAGGTTCTTCTTTAATAATACTCCGTAGGATGTATGAGAATCACGTTTGGAAGTTTTCATGATATTTGACATGCTTACTAAGTACTGGCATAAGAGGGAACTTGAACTTATAGAAAGTGGTGAGTTGTAGTTGCTATTAAAGATAGTGGATAACTAACGAGAATGATTGTGTATATTCGATTAATGACAATTGAGGTCTGTAAATTAGATCTTTGTTCGTTGGAATATCTGAATTAAAGGCACAATAAATTTACTGGTGTGGCTATCCTATATTTGGCGAGCGTTATGATTTAATTTTACAAATGGTCTATGAAAAGCCCATTTGTATATATGTCTCTCCAGGAGGGTTTGTGGTTTGATAACTTTTTTGTTCTTTAGGTGATGGCTCTTTATGTGTTTGGTTGTTATTGTGTTCGGGGTTAAGTTGGGGAAGTGGAAAATTTGAGTAGTTGTTTCCTTATTAGTATAAGATATGCAAAATGTGGAAGAAATCAAGGTGTTACTTTCTAAGTATATAAGTTAATCGTGTTTAGGCTTTTGGTTGTTTAGACTCATCTGCCCCTGGAATTTATTTTTGTGGATGTGTAAACATATACCCTTTAATATTTAAAAAATAGTTAGGTATCCACATTTTTTTTAAGATATCCTCCGTTCCTCACGATACGTTTGGAATTATATATTGGGTATTCACAACAATTTTATTTTACATGTAGATACTGAGTCTCATTTACAAGTATTTTTATAATTTTTTAATGAATTTAATTGCTTCATGTTTACGGGTACAAGATGATTGATTGGCAGCTCTTTTGCGGCTCAGAGGCTAAAGTCACTCGCATCTTATCTTTTTCTGACCAAGTAAAGGATATAAGCTCAGTTCCAACTTCTTGAATGTACATTTATAAGCTGGAGAAAACGGCTCTTGGATATAAGCTTGATGTGGCTAGCAACGATATTGAGGTTAATGCTTATTATGCCAGCTTTGTGAAGAAGCGCATGTAGATTGAGCACAAGAGTAGGTCTGGTCGAGATTTTATATATATGCAAGTATTAAAATGAGATCCTAAAGTAGATTATTAATAGCCCAAACTTAGTGATGGTCTCAAAGTATTATTTATAAGTTTTTGTGTAGTGTTCTTATTTATAATCAACGACTTTTCTAGCATCTACTCCCGGGGTCTTCAAAAAATTATTCCAAGAATACCATTTCGGTTTCAAAGAAGACAGTTCCCGTTATCAGTTTGCTTTGCCATGACTATCAACAAAAGTCAAGGACATGAGTTTGGCCCAGGGGAAACTTGTACTTGAAGAATCCAGTATTTAGTCATAACCAGTTGTATGTTGCCCTTTCGAGAGTCAAAAGCAAAAAAAAAGATTGAAGGTTTTAGTTTTAGACAGTGATGACAAGCTTACAAACACCACAAAGAACGTTGTTTTCAAGTAGGTTTTGAGTTTTTTACAACTCCTTAGTACAACAATGCATGCAAATTTCCTCTATTTTAGGACCGGTATGTTTATCTTTTGGCTACATATATCATTCTTATTTTTTTGTCAGTCATTTTTTACTTTGTTTATCCTTTTGCTTCCTGTGTGAATACATCTCAGCCTCCTATACATGATAATATATATAAGAGAGACCTAAAAATAGCTTACATTTTTAAATTTTTTAGTTCTATAATAGATTTTGTGAGAACTTGGTTGTAGTAACCCTTTAGAACATAAGAGAATAATGCACTAAGTGAATTACAAACCAGTGACCTTACTGACCAAGTAAAAGTATATGCCATTTCGTGTGAGTTCATATTTGCTAGCCTCCAAAGGGAACTTCCTATTTTACATCTATGACCTGCTTTAATGCTACATTTATTTAGTATTAAATCATACTATAATAACTCTATTATTACATTATTTGTTAGGATTCTTTATCCGTTATGGGTGATACTTTCAGCACCGCGTAAAGTCCTCATGGTAAGCGCCCCCACTGAAACTGAAGATGAACAAGGTGACCCTGAATCTGGAAGTGTTTGTTGAACAAGGTGCAAAGGCAACTACTTTGTATCGATACAAATGGCAGGTAGTATGCAGTAACTAGGAGTAGTAAGTTGTGTTGGAGTAGTTGGTTTATTGAATTATGCATTTGTTTTCCATTTAGACTTGGATTATTTTTTAGCCTCGATTTTGATGTCATGTTTTGACATCCGATTTTTTGTTGGTATTAATGTTTTTGACAATTGTTTTATGTAGTTGGATTAAATATGTTTGTTTTTGTTGCATTCCATTTACTATGAATCACGTAGACAACTAAATAGCCCGGTGCAACGCACGGGTTTCACCTAGTATTATCATATTTACCTAATAAAAACTTCAAAACTCTCTTATATACCCACAAAAATTATTTTGACAATAACTTTAACTTTAAAGCATTTTGGTAATTATTGATATATTAGCTAATGAGCATTGTATCCTTTTCTTCTTATTTATTTATTTTTTCTCTTTTTAATTGGCAAATACTATTTCCTCTATTTACAAAGAATTTAGACAAATCAATTTGTTGGTAATCACTGTGGGTTGCATTCATATATAATTAAGAATCTTAATTATTTTTTATTTATTTATTATCTTTCATTTGTCATGCAAGTGGATGTAGATTTTATCGGTGTAAAATATTTTTTATAAATATTTAATGACAAAAGGTAAAAATGTGACAATTTTATTGCTTTAAAACTTATCATGACCAAATAAATATTTTAAGTTGATCGGTTTTTTTTAGGATTAGGATTCTCTAAAGTTAATCCAACTTTATAGATAAAGTTGGATCAACTTTAGCCATTGGATTAAATCTAATGGTCAAGATTAAAATTTGATGTTTAAATCTTGACCATTGGATTTAATCCAATGGTTGAAGTTATTCCAACTTCACCTATAAAGTTGGAATAACTTTAGAAGATCTCAATCTTTTTTTTTTATCTGTTTGATCATTTTCCAAATTTCACTATACAGTTTTGTATGTTTTGTGTTTCACCAATAACTTTCTTAAAAGGATATATGACTCATAAGCATTCTATCTATTTATTTTAATATTTTTTGTTTGTTACTAAATAAGATCAATGTTATACTTTTTATAAAGAAGAAGAGAAAGGATATGTAATAGTCAATAGCCAATCTATTGGTAATTAGCAAAGTGCTTTAGAGTAAATGTTATTATCAAAATAAATTATTTGGATATATATAAGAGTTTTAAGATTTAAATTGGGTAAATATGATAATATGGTTTTTATATGGGTAAATATGTTATTTTAACTTTTAAGAAGGGCTATAAGACTGTTAGGAGCAAAGCGTCCCTTGGCCAAAAAGCGTTCGAGAACGCCGGGAACGCCGGCGAGACGCCAGCTACATTGCCCCACGCGGCGTTCTTGGAGAAAAAAAAGGGGAGCCCGGCAGGAAAGAGACGGGGTGCAAAACGCTAGTCTCAAGGCATGAGGAGCAAGACTTTTGTCTACTTTTTTGTCTATTTCTATATATAATATTAATATATTATATTCAAGAACCCCATATAAAGGAACCCTTGCTCCAAGAGAACCCCTATATTATCACCTAATGCCACATGTCACAAAAAGGTGGAGGGGATGGGGTTCTTGGAACCCCTTGCTCCTACTAGTCTAATGATCCTAGAAACAATGAGTGTGTGAGTGAATAGATAGGGCCTGAACAACCTTCATATCTGTCATTACATATATTACATTCCAAGTTTTTATGTATAATTTACCATCCATATATACAGTAGAATTGTGATTTTCTAGATACTTGAAATTTTGCCAGTAACATCAACCTTCACTCGTTGGAAAATAGCCAAGTTTCAATATAGATACCTAATATTTATGGACCCCGACTAGAGGGAAACACTAAAAACCGACTTCTTTTCCAAGCAAGTTCTTCCTATGTAAAGAAAGGGTCGACACTTTCATAGATCAAATCTCACTAGCTTGGCATCTGCACATAATATGTCCTTCCCATAACATCATACACACTCACGATTCTAAGGCGTAAAGCGGTTATGCTCCACCTTAAGGAAATCGCCTACGAATCACCATCAACCAATTAATCTCTGCATTCTCAATAAAGCCTAGCTAGTCGTACTCTCAGTTTGGTGAACAATCAATACATAAGGTATAATCTTTTAAATAACGGACATATAAGAGGGAGTAACTACCAATAAACTAAAACAAAAGTGTGGTTTTCTTTGATCGGCACATGACGTTTTATTTAAATGACACATTATCCCTTTAAATCTATATTTAAAAATTCTATTTTTAAATATTTTTAATAAGTTAATATATAGATGATATAAATACCAAATTGATATAATTAAAACTCTTATATTAAATATTATATTATATTTATTGGTTACCATAATTATAGACTTCTCACTGTTCTTATTTTTTATGGTAATAAAATTTTAAAACATAATGTTATTTTAATAATATTATTTGTTAATATTTTTAATTGACAATGAATATGGTATTATAATTGTGGTTCAAAAGTTTGTAAATATTAATTTAGATGTTAATCGTTTTTATATATTAAAAAGTTTTTTAACGTAAAAAAGAATGTACAAATCTTGCGTAATACACGGGTAATAAGCTAGTATACTACTCCCCCGTCCCAATTTAAATAATCTAATTTGACTTTTAAAGTATTTCCTTTGCAACTTTGACCATAAACTTTTTTGTTTTTGTTATACAATAGTTAATGTAAAATATATGGATAGATTGAGTTTTAAATGTATTTTTCATTGTTGCGTGTTTGTCTTGTATCATTAGAACTTATTATGATCCTTATTTTCGATTGTTTGTTTGATCGATTCGCGTGTGTCTTGTAATTGCTAGATTCTTACTAGCATTTTTTAATAAAATTTTTAAATGCCTTTCTAAAAAAAATGTATTTTTCATTGATATATAACTTTCATTAGACATTATGTTGTACAAACAAAAATATTTACAGTTTAAATTAGAGAAGAAAGACTCAGCAAGTCAAATTCGGACATTCAAATTTAAACGGATGGAGTAATATAACGAAAGGTGGTTGAAAATTTCAAAGTAGTACGAACCATTTTCTACCATTATGATTTAGATATATTAGATCTTCATAAATATGTTTATGATTCATGTCTAGTACTAGATTACTATTGAAAAACTAAATGCATTTGTTCAAATTTTTATTCTTTATAAAAAAAATCAAACGTACAATATATGTATATAGTCAATCGTATGACATTTTCTCATTTAAAAATTGTCTACTTTAAACTTTTTGAAGGTTTTTTTTTTCTTTTCAAATTGGACCTTAATTGTTATGTTTTTAATATTTATACAAAATATATAAATGTTTGAAGTTTTAAATATAATTTTTTTAATATACTTTTTACTGTATTGTATTACATAGATTAAGGCCAAGTTAAAGGAAAATACTTTAAAGTCAAAATAAACACTCTTTTCAAAACGGGAGAAGTAACAACTTCAAACACTCATAAAGAAACTCTACACTTACTACACATAACATAGATATCGACACTAGCTAATTAGACCTTAAATTCTGAATTCTCATTACATTTTCCAGCTAGCAAGAACTGAAACAAACTTATTTTGTGAAAACAAATGCATGTGATGAGAAAAGCTATATATCAGAAGCATGCCATTTCTAGTTTCTCATTTTGGTATCTGATTTTCTTACCTTTCTTTTTGGCAACAGATGATACAGTTTCTAATAAGTTTAGCATTGAAATAAATGTAGGAGAAATTGTTACAAATCGTCCATGTGGTTTGCTCGATTCGCATTTTCATCCATGTGCTTTTTTTTTATCATTAGGTGTCCCTGTACTTTTCATTTTCATTGCCAACCGTCCCTAATACTAACAGCCGTTAGTTTTGCTCCGTTAAACCCCTCATGTGCAATGCACATGAGGGTATAATCGTCAAGTTCGTAACCACAGGGACTATTTGTAATAAAAATATTGGATTAAAAAAAATCTTTGGATTCCTTCTCCCACACAACTCCGACCACCACTTCTGACCGGCCAGCCACCACCTGCCACCGCCGGAAAAGTTCGCTGGAAACCGAGAACCACCACCCCACTATGGTTACCGAAACCGAAGAGAAAAACATAATAATCGAGCATGGTCAGATCTATAACGACCTGTGTTGAAGCTTGAACGTCTATTATTCTTTCTAAACCGTCGTGAGGTGATGGTAGTCCGGTAGTGCGTGGCTGCGAGAGAGAGAAATAGAAGAAAAAAAATAAGAAAAGATTAGGGTTTTTAGAGAGAGGGACGAAATGGGTTTGTTTAGAAGATCGATACTTACGTTTCATACTTTCCTCGGATGTTATGCAGTCGTGTAGTGGTGGCTGGAAAACGAAACAGCAACAACAGCGGCGACGGTTGTGTGGTTGTGATTAAAGATGAAACCCTAATTGTTGTTGGGGATGATGGCCGGAGTTTTTTATGGTGAAAAGGAGCGGCGACAGGAGGCTGTGAGGGTGGCCGGAAGTTTGGCTGGTGGTGGGAGTGAGAGAGGGAGGAAGATGATGAGTTTTTGTCTTTTATTACAAATAGTCCCTCAAAGATGTTTTATCACAAATAGTCCCTATGGTTACAAACGGACGAAAATGCCCACATGAGGGGTTTAACGGATGAAAACTAACGGTTGTTAGTGGCAGGGACGACTAGCAATGAAAATGAAAAGTACAGGGACACCTAATGATAAAAAAAACACAGGGATGAAAATGCGAATCGAGCAAACCACATGTACGATTTGTGACAATTTCTCTAAATGTAGTATAGCAAGGAAAGAAGCAATAAAGTTAAATGACTTTTACCTCATCACCTTTTGACCATATTCTTCAACAAGAATCGTACCGTGTTGTTTTATATAAATGTAAACATGCGTACAGGATCCTTAGAATGGTCCCCTGTGACATGCATATTAATTTTTGTGATGAATATATAGGAATTGAACTTGATGATGGATAGCAAACAATCCAATTAAAAATACCTTAATAATAGACGAGCATGGTACCCGCGCAATGCGGCGGTGGTGGCGGGGACAGCGGTCTAGTGGTGTCGGTGACGGTATTATTGGTGGTGGCGGCGGTGTCAAGTGGTGTAAGTTGATGTAAAGATAATAGTGGAAATATTTAAAAAGATAAGGACTTAGAATGTAAATTAGCAAGATAAGGGTTTAGAGTGTAAATTAATTCATTAAGGGCAAATTTGGTAATCTCTAATAACCCTTTCCATAAGGGGTGTTTATTAAGGGCAATTTCGTACTTTCGTATGTAACTATTGTGTAACACTTTCTATTTTTAGGGGGTGGATAATTTTTATAAAGGAGTATAAATATTGGACGCGAAACAACTTATCACTCAGCTTATTGGGTCGTCGGCTTTACTTTCATAGATACATAAGTTGGGAACAAAATAATATGAGAGTGCGTAGTTAGTTGGCTTGTGGCAAAAATACTAATGTCAGGTTTAGCTCTTAGACCATCCTTAACCGTTCACCTCTTCACTTACACTTTTTTCTGCCACATCAGTATCACCTTTTCATCACCTTTACCTTATTTTTTTCCCCTTAACCATTCACCTTCAAATTTAATATCTCACTGTACCCACAATACATCCAATCAAAACAAAGTAAAATAAAATAAAAATTCACTTGTTTCACCTTTTTCTTTCACCTATATCCTTCACCTACCTTTAAGAATGGTCTTACTGGTATCAATATATTAATTACCCAGACTTATAAATTGCTAGTTCAAGTTAAAACACCAAATTTGGGGTTTCCTTGTAAGCGCACAATTATTAATTCAAATTATTAGAGCCAGAGTTGAATACATTACTACTATTTGAGGACGTCTTTGCTGGTTGTGCATTGTGTTCTAATAAGGAATAAATTCACACATACGTGAACTTGTAATGTGATATTCAATCAAGTCTCGGGGATTGAATTGGTATGTAGAAAATAAATGTTCTCAGCCAAGGAGGCCTTGGTTTTTACGATATCCAGGTCACCACTTGGAGTTTCAATACAACAAATAAAAGTCCTTTAACAAGGACAAATGTTCTCGCAACAAATTAAAAAACAGTCCTCGTTATAGTGTCCTTACAAGTCGCAGCAGCATTGTCACAATATATTTATATAAATAAATAGTATTAATACCGTACGATGTACGGATTGACATTATATATATAACGTATACAATGAATTTATACCAATACCTATATTACTCAAAATAATCTTTAACAAGCATGTATCATAGTTAGATTGATATTTTAACTTACATCCTAAGAGATCAAGTTGGCTAACTATTAATGATTACAACAAGGTTAAGAAGAAATGGAATATTGTGTAGCTGACAATTTTGGAAGATTTGAATGGGTTGTATGGAGATTAGCAGATAGAATACTTAGTTTTTTGTACATAAATGATTAATACTGTAGAGCATTTATACAGGTTTGTAAAACTTGGGGATTGTCCAAGTTGCTATTAGGAATAACTTGTAATATGATTTTGATTAATATAACTAGAGGTACTGCCCTCGTTTACTGGAGAAAAAAAAAATAAAAAAATATATATGATATAAACATGTATGTAATATAAGATCAAATAAAACGAAAGGATGTAAACTAAATAATCACCATAATGGATCCATATGAACAATAATAAGTAAAAACAAATATGAGATGAAAAATACCTTTATTGTTGATCACAAAAATTAAAGGGAAAAGTAAATCAACAATCCATATGTGATTGTCTCTTTAGTCGACCGCATTATGATAAATATAGATTACCTTAATCTTGTTTTAGCTTATTGATGATGCATATGATAAGTTGTATTTGATATATATGAAGTAGGAAACTTGATAGACATGATTAACTCAAAATAATAGAATATTTAATAAATCAAAAAGGGCACGCGTCGATTAAGAAATACGCCACGTGTCGTATTTGATATGAAGTAGGAAACTTGATATATATAGATTACCTCAAAATAATAACATATTTAATAAATTAAAAAGGACACGCGTCGATTAAGGAATACGCCGCATGTCGTTCAACAAATACTATAATCATGTTTTAGTTTATTAGTAGATAGGTCTACTAATATAAATACCCATACGATGTACGGATAAAGGCTAGCAATTTTGACACAAAACATGTTAACACGACACGACATGTTCTTAACAGTTTTGTGTTTAGGTTTAACAGGTTTCGTGTCCTAACAGGGGTCCGGACCTATTAAGACACGAAAAATTTTGTGTCCTAACAGGTCCGCACCTGTTAGATCTGTTAAAGACCTATTAAGTTATACATATACCATACTAAAAAACAAATTGGTGAAGGAATCACGTTAAAAGAACAAACCACGAATTCATTGGGAGTTTGTAAAACACCATTCATGTCTTTATAATCCAAGAGCAAATCACCTACACATTTCCAAGCAAAAGATCACCCCTCAATTATTCATAAATTATCTAAAAATTAGGAAAAATTTACTCTTTTAAAAAGAAAAAAAAAGACAAAGAAATCCAAACGCAATTAAATTGAAATTTTTTATAAAATACAGACAATTTATTCAGAATAAAATGATATTTATAATAAACCTCAAAAAGATTTTTAAGGATATTATATAATGCTTAAGTTTAAAAGAATTTATCTTATTTAAAGTTTTTTTTCTGTCTCAACTAAGTCGTTGTAACTTTTTCAATTGACCCCATAACACAACATCCAAGATCTGCCACCGACTATATATAAGGTTTTAAAAGAAATTATTCTACAACATTCATTTATAACATTTAACATATAAATCAACTTTAATAACATGTAACCCAATACATAATTTAAAAGTTTTCACGCTACTTGAAAAAAAAAAGGATTTTCGAAATGAGGGTCCCTTATCTATATTATAACTAAAAGAGAAGGTTGAGGGCACACTTGGCACCCCTAATCCCCCTCCTTGAGCCTAATTCTCCAACCTAATTAATCCTCTATTTTTATATTTTTTTTAATTAAAATTTGAGTTAATTACAAAAATCGTCCTTGTCGTCGACACTTACTTGCAGCTTTCGTCCTTGAGTTTAATAAATTACACTTTTAGTCCAAAATAGTTTGTCCCGTCAACACTTTTAGTCCTTGGTGCTTAACTCCGTTTAATAACCCATCACGTGCCAAACACGTGATGGGTATTTTCGTCCTACCAGACGTTTTTTGCTTATTTAATACCCAAATAACTAAAAAGCAACACATTTCACTCTCTCTCTACGTTCTCACTCTCTCTCTGTAACAAAAAAAACCCTAATCTTCTCTAATCTTCTTATTATAAAATGGTTAACTGTAGTTGTGGAGCAATTGCTGTGATTCGAACTTCATGGACACCTCGAAACCCAGGAAGGAGGTTCTATAGTTGCCCTAAAAGGGGATCGCGTTGCACCAGATTTATTGGATGGTATGATCCAGTTATGTGTGAACGTTCAATGGAGATTATTCCTGGGCTTCTAAGGTCGAAGAACACACTAGAGTATCAGCTACAAATGAAGAATCAAGAAAATAAGAAATTAAAAAAATATTTGTTTTTGTCATGTATTGTTGGTTTTGTGATGTTTTATTTACTTATCAGTGGGTAGCAAGACATTGTTTCAAGTTTGAAATCCATGGAAAATGTAGTTGTAATTGTACTTGTGTTAATGAAAAATGCAGTTATGTATGAGTTTTGGTTATTCAGTTGTTGCAAATTTAGTAAAATGATAATAAAAAGTCATAATTGGGCTGAAATTGGTATATTGACTATGAAAAGTCAAAATTACATTAAAATAGGTAAATTGACCTGCTTTTGTTTTGTGAGAATAAGCATAAAATACATCAAAATAGACCTGCTTTTGTTTTGTGAAAATAAGCATAAAATACATCAAACATAATACATCAACCACATTACCATAAAGCAGAATACATTATCCAGATTACACAACACACATAAAGCATAAGTTATTACATAATTATGAGTCATTTAGTCAATTTGACACACTGCCAAATTGACATCAAAAGCATAAGTTCAAACATAAAGTTGGAATAACACATGAAGCCATCTTTTTTGTTTACTTCTGCACCACCTTCTTCTTTCCTTTTGATCCTTTTCCTGCATCTGGGGAGAGTCTACAAGCCATCTTTTTTGTCAACCTAACTGGTGAACCAAGATTGGACTGAGAAGGTGTTGCTTGAGTTTGACTTGCAGTTGCTTGAGACTGACTTTGGCTTGGTTGATGCTGACTTGCAGTAGGTTGAGACTGACTTGCAGTAGGTTGAGGTTGACTTTGGCTTGGTTGATGCTGACTTGCAGTAGGTTGAGACTGACTTGCAGTTGGTTGATGCTGACTTGCAGTATGTTGAGGTTGACTTTGGCTTGGTTGAGTATGACCTGCAGCAGCTTCTCTTCTGGAACTACCTTCACCACCTGCAGCAGCTTTATGGGTGGGAGTTATTGTTTTCACCATCCAAGTCTGAGACATTTTTAATTTACTCACATGCAAATACCATGGACATTGGATAATGTTTGAGTCAATATTCTTTTTTGTGGCAGCTTTCTTGGGATTCTTTTTTGAAGTATTGGGAGAAGGACTTTTTTGACTTGCACTCTTTTTTGGACCCTTCTTCTTAACTGGACTCTTCTTTTTTGGACCCTTCTTAGCTGGACTCTTCATTTTGGACCCACTACCCTCTGTTGGACTATCAAGAGGCCCATCTTCACTTGGCCCAGTAGCATCAACTGGCCCAGTATGACCAAATATTGGTGTATGACCAACACATTTAACAGTTATTCTTTCATTATCATTTTTCACCATCTTCAATTGTCTTCTGGTATTTACAGAATGAGACTTGATCAACTCTTTTACTTCTTCTTTAGTGCCAAATGTTTGCCCAAGTCTGAATGTTTCATTATCATTTTTCACCATCTTCAATTGTCTTCTGGTATTTACAGAATGAGACTTGATCAACTCTTTTACTTCTTCTTTAGTGCCAAATGTTTGCCCAAGTCTGAATGTTTCATTATCATCCAACCTTTGCTTTTTTTTAGGCTTCTGAGATAATTAGCTCTTGCAGTTTCAATGTCACTACCAGGATCATCACCACTTGAAAACTCATCATTGTTGATCACACCAAGATCTTCATCCTCACCCACATCACCTAAATTCTCATCAGTATTCACATTAGCCTCATTAGTAGCATCAGTATTCACATTAGCACCCATATACTCCACTTGTGGATCAATGTGCATACGATAGTCCCTCATATCAACCTCAAATTCCACTATCTCATTATCTGGATCAGTAAAGTAATCACTATCTTCACTGTCATCATCCCCACTACCCTCACTCTCCTCACTTTCAATCTAAACAGCCTTACCCTTATCAACTGCCTCATTTGCAATTGCCTCATCACCTACATTGCTCTCATCACCTAAATTACCCTTATCAACTGCCTCATTTGCAACTGCATTATCACCTACATTGCTCTCATCACCTAAATTACCCTTATCAACTACCTCATTTGCAATTGCCTCATCACCTACATTGCTCTCATCACCTAAATTACCCTTATCAACTGACTCATTTGCAATTGCCTCATCACCTACATTGCTCTCATCACCTAAATTACCCTTATCAACTGACTCATTTGCAATTGCCTCATCACCTACATTGCTCTCATCACCTAAATTACCCTTATCAACTGACTCATTTGCAATTGCCTCATCACCTACATTGCTCTCATCACCTAAATTACCCTTATCAACTGACTCATTTGCAATTGCCTCATCACCTACATTGCTCTCATCACCTAAATTACCCTTATCAACTGACTCATTTGCAATTGCCTCATCACCTACATTGCTCTCATCACCTAAATTACCCTTATCAACTGACTCATTTGCAATTGCCTCATCACCTACATTGCTCTCATCACCTAAATTACCCTTATCAACTGACTCATTTGCAATTGCCTCATCACCTACATTGCTCTCATCACCTAAATTACCCTTATCAACTGACTCATTTGCAATTGCCTCATCACCTACATTGCTCTCATCACCTAAATTACCCTTATCAACTGACTCATTTGCAATTGCCTCATCACCTACATTGCTCTCATCACCTAAATTACCCTTATCAACTGACTCATTTGCAATTGCCTCATCACCTACATTGCTCTCATCACCTAAATTACCCTTATCAACTGACTCATTTGCAATTGCCTCATCACCTACATTGCTCTCATCACCTAAATTACCCTTATCAACTGACTCATTTGCAATTGCCTCATCACCTACATTGCTCTCATCACCTAAATTACCCTTATCAACTGACTCATTTGCAATTGCCTCATCACCTACATTGCTCTCATCACCTAAATTACCCTTATCAACTGACTCATTTGCAATTGCCTCATCACCTACATTGCTCTCATCACCTAAATTACCCTTATCAACTGACTCATTTGCAATTGCCTCATCACCTACATTGCTCTCATCACCTAAATTACCCTTATCAACTGACTCATTTGCAATTGCCTCATCACCTACATTGCTCTCATCACCTAAATTACCCTTATCAACTGACTCATTTGCAATTGCCTCATCACCTACATTGCTCTCATCACCTAAATTACCCTTATCAACTGACTCATTTGCAATTGCCTCATCACCTACATTGCTCTCATCACCTAAATTACCCTTATCAACTGACTCATTTGCAATTGCCTCATCACCTACATTGCTCTCATCACCTAAATTACCCTTATCAACTGACTCATTTGCAATTGCCTCATCACCTACATTGCTCTCATCACCTAAATTACCCTTATCAACTGACTCATTTGCAATTGCCTCATCACCTACATTGCTCTCATCACCTAAATTACCCTTATCAACTGACTCATTTGCAATTGCCTCATCACCTACATTGCTCTCATCACCTAAATTACCCTTATCAACTGACTCATTTGCAATTGCCTCATCACCTACATTGCTCTCATCACCTAAATTACCCTTATCAACTGACTCATTTGCAATTGCCTCATCACCTACATTGCTCTCATCACCTAAATTACCCTTATCAACTGACTCATTTGCAATTGCCTCATCACCTACATTGCTCTCATCACCTAAATTACCCTTATCAACTGACTCATTTGCAATTGCCTCATCACCTACATTGCTCTCATCACCTAAATTACCCTTATCAACTGACTCATTTGCAATTGCCTCATCACCTACATTGCTCTCATCACCTAAATTACCCTTATCAACTGACTCATTTGCAATTGCCTCATCACCTACATTGCTCTCATCACCTAAATTACCCTTATCAACTGACTCATTTGCAATTGCCTCATCACCTACATTGCTCTCATCACCTAAATTACCCTTATCAACTGACTCATTTGCAATTGCCTCATCACCTACATTGCTCTCATCACCTAAATTACCCTTATCAACTGACTCATTTGCAATTGCCTCATCACCTACATTGCTCTCATCACCTAAATTACCCTTATCAACTGACTCATTTGCAATTGCCTCATCACCTACATTGCTCTCATCACCTAAATTACCCTTATCAACTGACTCATTTGCAATTGCCTCATCACCTACATTGCTCTCATCACCTAAATTACCCTTATCAACTGACTCATTTGCAATTGCCTCATCACCTACATTGCTCTCATCACCTAAATTACCCTTATCAACTGACTCATTTGCAATTGCCTCATCACCTACATTGCTCTCATCACCTAAATTACCCTTATCAACTGACTCATTTGCAATTGCCTCATCACCTACATTGCTCTCATCACCTAAATTACCCTTATCAACTGACTCATTTGCAATTGCCTCATCACCTACATTGCTCTCATCACCTAAATTACCCTTATCAACTGCCTCATTTGCAATGCTATCACCACCATTTTCTTCAAATAATAATACACATTTGTTGAATCGGATTAAGGTTTTGTGGGTTTTTGGTGTAAATGGAGGGAATTTTAAGGAGGGGTTTTTTGATCGAGGAGACGGAAGATTGATGTGGATTGTGGAGTGATTGGGGTATTAAAGAAGAAAAAAGAAGAGATCTGACGAAAATACCCATCACGTGTTTGGCACGTGATGGGTTATTAAACGGAGTTAAGCACCAAGGACTAAAAGTGTTGACGGGGCAAACTATTTTGGACTAAAAGTGTAATTTATTAAACTCAAGGACGAAAGTTACAAGTAAGTGTCGACGACAAGGACGATTTCTGTAATTAACTCATAAATTTTATACTGACAATTCTTATATTACATTAATAAGATATAATAATATGGAACGCTCACTTTTCAAACAAAAGAGAAAATTTTGAATTATATAGTTGTAGATTTAGATTTACAAACCTCAATTGTTGAGACCGGCCCGTAATATTTTTCTCGAGTACCTATGGAATATATTATAATTTTTATATTTTATATTTATTTTACATATATCTTTTTCTATATTTTTTTAATTATTATTGTTGATTTTGATTAACATATCGATTGACAATATATATCCGTTAATTTAGATAACATATATCCATTGATTTTTATTTTACTTAAATAAAATATATTTTAGTTCCTAGCATACGATCGATATTACTATTATAGATCAAATTATTTTATATTCTATAAATATATTATATAATTTTTGTGTGGCTCCATAGATTTTATTTTAATTAAGAATTATGACTAAGTAAATTCTAATTTGATGAAATCGGACCTTATGATTGGTTAATAAGCTATGAGGTCAGTTGTTTTTAGTATATATAAAGATAAAGATAAAGATTTTAATCTATATTATAACTAAAAGAGAAGGTTGGGGGTACACTTGACACCCCTAATCCCCCTCCTTAAGCCTAATTCTCCAACCTAATTAATCCTCTATTTTTCTATATTTTTTAATTAAAATTTTATACGCCGACCTATATGCTTATTCTATTAAAAAATAAAAAATAAATCTTTTTATACTTAAAACTCTCCCAAAATTTTTATATATATACAACCTAGGAAAACATATTTGTTTTTGGGCTTCTTTTCTTTCTTTGGACACACATATAAATATATAACCTAAGAAAAATGGGTAAGAATTTGTATTGGTTACAACTTCAAAAGATCGAAAGATCCACATCTTTCCTTCTTTCTTTCTTCAAACTGCAAATTTTTTATTTAACTAATTATTACAAATTAATAAACAAAAGTAACGAATTTGCCAATAAAAAAGAAGTTGAAAAAAAGGGTTAACTGGAATCGATATTGATATGAAGTTAATCTTCATATGTTTCGTTCTTTAATCTGTAAGTTTTTATTTATTCTTGATGCATTCCACACAATTTTCGTCCAATTTTCATGATTCTTTTTTATATATATATTTTAAGACGGTCCGTCTAGTTCGTTATATATTTTATGACTCATTAAATGCTATCACCCATTAGTCCATGTATACTATATTAGGCTCATAGTTCCAGCCCACGAGTGAGAGTCCAAATCTAACAAGTTACTCAAGAGCCCATCACGTACATCTACGTCCTTGAACCAACAACCATTTTGTCATATATTAATCTTGAACAAAAAAATTGAAACTCAATCATACTTTTAACATACCCTCAATCTTATGGTTCAATAACAATGAACTGCAACTGCCTAGAAGCAATGAGAACAAGGTTTTGAGCCCAATAGGTTACAAGAAAGGATGTTAATAGTGAGGAATGGAGTATGGCCTAAAATGGATATCGATTAATTGCATCATATACTATTTAGAGAAATGTTATACGAGTAGTTACAAACAGCTTCTAAACAACTTGTTATAAATTAATGTGTCATTAATGAAATGAAGAGAGCAAATGAATAAAAAGGATGAAGGTTTACATCTGATTGGTCCACTTAATTTGTTATATCACTTTGTAAAGATTTCTTTCTAATTACTACTCGTATCAAACGGATGATGACTAATAAAGTTTAAAGTCTTCAACCAAGCACCCCAAGAGAGAGCGAGTTCTTTTTCACAAGCCCACAGCACATGAAAAGTAATAATAATAATAAATTAAAATAAATAATAATAATAATAATAATAATAATAATAGGATTATTTATTGGGGCACGTGCTTCTACTCATATTTTTCATAGGATTAGTTTTGCTATAGCTAGAGGTGTGGGAGCCCAGATAGTATCGCGGCTCCCTACTAATTTCTTGTAATTTTTATGAAAATTTAATAAAAGTTTTTTAAAATAAAAAAATAAAATAAAATAAAATAAAATAATAAAATAAAATATAAAATAAAAATATAAAATAAAATAATAAAGGCCCGATACTTATTTCTTTTCCCATAATACAAAAGGAACATCAAGCCAACTTTTTGTTAGCAATTAATGGAAATGAAATTAGAAAACAGAAACATTCAAATAAGAATTCATCATTTTTGTTTTCCAAGTTTGAACTCTTTGTTTAGATTGGAAGAGATGGGACATTGATTTGAATTGAAAGGGATGCGTTTATAAGTTAATGGGCATAAGATGCATAACGGTCGATGGGTTTATTTACATTGTTTGACTCTAGTTTTACAATCGATGATCGTTCAATTTTTTTGCAACTAGATAAATCAGGTTTTTTTTTTTTTTTTGGCGAAAAGTATGAAATAGGTGTTAACAGTTTTATATGAAAAAGATGGTGGCTAGCTCATTGTATTTGGCGAAAAGCTCTTGAATTTCATTTTGATAGTAAGAGAGAATCTTATGCGTTTGCGACATATGTTTCTTAATTTTAATTCTTTAGTCTCGCTATATATGGATTTTTAGGAGTGTGGATTTGATTGAGACCACGGACAGCATATTTAGTTTTATTAAGATTGAGTTTGAATTTCATTTCTGTTAGGTTATCGAGGTGAAATTTTTACTTATATATACATTTATCTTTATGTACAATTTACAACTGTGTGATGATAGATATATCAAATTATATGGTCAATATAACATCATCTTCATTTCAGTAATACCTTTTCGTTAGATGCAACTAATTGCACGCAGACTATTTGTTCTACAATTCACCCTTGATGGATCTCCATGGTCAAAAGTTTGATTAAGGGTGATAAAATAATAGGCTCGAGAGTTGAGACTATGAGAGCATGATGGTCAATAGATGTTAAGTACATAAGATAAAAGAGTTTTGGTTGTGATTAAATTGACCATTTGAAGAAATATAATAATTTTTTAATTTTTATATGAAATTTCTTTTGTTAAATGGTTAGTTGAAAATGACATTATCAAGTTTATCACCACGGTGAAAAAGGCAGACCCAAGGGGTATTGGTAAACAAGGACCCGCTGGGTTTGATAACCAGTTATATAATCGGGTTTGTGTCCAGAATTACCTAAACGGCTAAACCCGGCCCATTGCCATCTAGCATTTTCAGATATTATACAAGCTGGTTACTTTTTAAAACTTGGTTTCTATTCACAATAAATATATTTTGTCATTCCACAGACACACTGTGATTAGGCTTCATGTGAAACACAACATGTTCCAAAAGGAGAGATGATATGAACATGAAACAATCAACCAAGCAATACTTGATCATATCCCTACTACTGTACCATGCATCTGTGATCCCAGCAACCATCACGCATCAATCACATCCACAATCTGAAAAGTGAAAATCAAAAATTACATCAAGACCCATGTGATCAACCACAAGGACTTCACATATATTAACTATACTGACCGGTCAATTCCCCATGGGCAATAGAAGTCGTAGCCCTTACAAGCAGTCCTACGAATCAGCCCAGTAGCTTCGTAGCAGATCACAGGATCAGACCAGCCATCTACTTTTAGTGTCTCTACCAAAAAAAACAAACAAAACATGCGACTTTTATATTGGGGTTGAATTGACCACACTTTTTCATCCAATTTATAACTAGAAAATCTTAACTGGGAGGTTTCGATTTCACAAATTAAACACGTCGAAAGAGGGATAAAGGAAAAACTATTATAGATTTGTGTCACTTCTGAATGAATCTGTTTTTTACAGTTATGCACACAACTCCAAATTGTTAAAAGAGAATGCAACCAGGAACCTAATCCTCGTGTGCAAACAAATCCACTTTTTTAAAATCGAACATGTGATGAAGTAGCTCCACAATAAAATCGGTATTAAAAAGAGAGAAAATGTATCAAAAAATGGATAACTAACCGTCATAAGTTGGGGATAATGGAATTGTCTTTTCTCCTTTACCTGCATGCATGCAAGCAAGGATATTAGAGCATATGACACAAAAATAATGTTTCATGAAAGGAATAAAAAAAACAGGTAGCAACGTATTATGCAGCAAATAAAATTTTAGTTGTACAAATGAGTTCAATATGATTGAAACACTAAATAAAACAAAAATATCATTATTGCGTAATAGTATTTGAAAAAAAAAGGTCGACGTTTGACCCGTTAGAGATGAAATATTAATCAAAACCATCATGTTTTCAAGTAAATAGTTCAAGATTGCCATCTCCAAGCATTGTTTTAACGTTCTATAACCGAATGAACTACATTAACACACAATGTCCCTTATTACCAAGTGTTGCAGGTTTTTAGTACCACAATAGAAAGTAGAAAAATGAGTTATGAGTTTTTATAAGGAAAAGAAAGCCAAATCAGGACAGAATATACTCCCAAATACGGATATACCATCTGGTGCCTCAAAAAGCTTGCACAATGTTATCCTGCCGTCATTAGTAAAGACTTGAACTTTGGTTGCATAGACAGCAGAATGCTCTTCTTCGGTTGCCTTTATGGTCATGTGGAACCAATATTCAGAGGACATCTTATGGTACTTGCAAGTAATAACCTCATCCAGTTTGAGGTAGTTGTGTTTGTCCTTAACAAGCTGCTAACACAGATTTGTTTACAAGTAAAACGACAGGCAGTTCGAAAAAATCGCATAAGAAGAATATATGGAATGGAACATACCATCTCCAAGGCTTTGTTAAAGGAATCGACAGCGAAGGCACCAATAAATTGAACGTAAGGATGATTAACCTCGATGGAACTTGCCGTTTCTTCAAGCCTCGCAAGACCTAATCCATGAATTGTAGGCTGCCATAAGCATGAAATATGTAATTAAATATGTATTTGCCACGAACAATTAAATATGCGTGAACGGAACCATGTATGCATGTGTGTGTATTTTAAGAGGGTAGATGTCCTTTACATACAGTTTTCTCATCAAACTTTTTGAACTCCAGCCATAATTTAGACTGCACCGCATTCAAGGAAACATAATGGATGTTAGGGAATTTTACGGGTGGGTTCTCTACAACGGAGATTGGATCATCATCATCCTCATCGTCCGACATCATCTGCCACACAATTGTGCTTGCAGTGGCCGGATCACTGTAAAGAAATGGTAATGCTGTGTGAGTACTTGCAAAAGTAAAATGTTGAAGATCAACTATCAACTATATATATATATTCATAAACTACTTGGCTTACTTCTTCTCAGCTAAACGGAAAATATATATCACAGGCAAGCAGTAAAATAAGAGTAACTACAGCATCAGGGTGATGCATGACCACACATTTATACACATTAACGAAAATCCAAATGATTACTTGTACATGATGATTTAGCTGATTTACACAATAACATATAATACAGTTTCATTATAAAAATGTGAATATAGCATTAATTATATAGAACATCTGAAAGGTAAAAAGGCAATATTTTTTTAATACTTATGTATATATTTCTATCAATGAAATGGGAAATGATTAATCCTCCTAACAAAATAGCCTAAAAATCCTCCTAACTATTGGATGATGACATGTGGAAAAATCAGGGGGCAAGATTAGGAAAGAGAATTAGTGAATAACACATGTCACCTTTTTAAAGCTTTAGGAGGATTTTTAGGCTATTTTGTTAGGAGGATTTATCATTTTCCCAATGAAATATGTAGTAGCAATTTTTATTTTATTAACACAAAGCGAACAATATATAGAATAAAGACATGCACACTGAGGGAGAGAGGCATGGAACATACAATTTCCAGTCAGGCGGCAGATCGTCGTGGTAGCTAGCAGCTTTGTGGATCCTTATAACAGCACAATCGAGGTTAAACTGATCTTGTCACTGGGGTTTGTCTCCGAAGACTTAATGATCTCAAGTGCATCCTGAATCGGGAAATAGACAGGCATTGGAACTTTAACTACAGTTGCAGGCCCTAGATATCAAACCAATAACAAAGGCGGGTTAATGAATTTGCTAACTTTTTTGTTACTTTAAAAGGGGTAGCATATATACAATAATTAATTAATATCAATTAAGAATATAAATGCATACTCTGTTCCTTCATAGTCATGCTTCCAGTACAGTATTCACCTGAGATTGGGATGGTGGAAGACGCTTCTCGGCAGGCCCCGCATCATGGGGAAAGGAGCTGATAGCCTAATCAAAACGAAACAAATATATGTTGAATTAAGAAAGCAGCCGGAGGTCTGCTCAAAACATTAAGATGCAAAAAAGGAAAGATTGGTAGAATTAAGTGCAAATTCAAATATAAAAGTGGAGGACGCAGTATGAATCACATATTGTGTTCTGCTAATCAATGTATAATGAAAATAAAAACAACCCAAATAACAAGATAAACTTCTTAAATATGTTCCTGTGCATCCAAACAAACAATGCTGAAATGTTCAAATTTCAGTATGCCCGGAATATATAGCATAAAGTTAGTAAGATATCAACCAATAACCCATCAAATAAAGTTAGTCAGAATATATAACATAACGTTAGTAAGATAGCCAATAACCCATCAAATAAAGTTGAAAATATAAGAAACGCGTTCTCTCATAATTATAAATTTATAATCCCTTTCTCATTCAGTGAATTTTGTACTAGATCCTTATGAATTAATACAAAACTTATATATATACAAACTATCCCCGTAACCACACTACTAGGTCGCTATTTAAATTTAATAATCTGACATTATTTTTACCTGTCCAATTTATTATTGCTTTATAATAAAATAAAAATTTGCAACAATAAATGGTTAAAAAATTCTGTAAACCTACCAAAAATATATATAATTATATATAAATTAACATTAACAATGACAGTATGTCTTATTACCTGAGCCTTTGATGATGACGACAGTCTCCGACTCTTCCTCGTCTTTATACTTGGATTGTATGGTGAGTAAACTTCATATTTCTTACTGTTACAAAACAAAATAACAATTAAATCAAGGGAAAATATATTCTTAATTAATTATAAGAAAGAATATGAATGAGTAGTGATTAATTACCCGCTCCTATGGACGCGAACCATGGCGACAACTGCTTTGAAACCCTAAATTTGCCAATAAAAGTGTGAAGATACAAACAAATCTTGTTTCTATTTCTCGCATTATATATTACAATGTTTACTTTGTATTTAGGGTTAATATCACAAATGGCCCCTATATTTGTCCAAACTAACATTTCGTATCCTATGCTCTTTTTTTGTCATTAGGTGCCCCTATTTGTTGCATTTTGTATCACCAGTCCACCCCTTCTTCTAACGGTCGTCCATTTTCCCTCCGTTAATGCCCTCTTGTGCATCCCACGTGAAGGTATATCTGTCCTTTTCCTTTCAAAAAGCCTTATAACACAATGCTTCATTTCTTACCATACCCGATTAAACACACACACACATTTAGTTTCATTCTTTTTTTTCAAACTTTTTATGGTTTATATATATAGGGAAAGGTTCATGTGAGAAGCATTTAAATTAGAAGAACCATGAGAACTTCTGAATTATAACTTGATGTTTATATGTGAATGTATATGTGAACTAATTCGTTCACATATGAACAAATCAGATTATACTTAATATTACCTATGTTCATATGTGAACAGTTCTAACATTAACTTTACCCTATATATATATATATATATACACACACACAAGCTAATGTCCAGATACTCCATTTCCATCTAATCTAACACCAACTGTTGTAACTTGTATGTGATAATAACATAGATTCATTCATCTTTCTTTCTCCCCTTTCTTAAAATTCATATCTATTTTCCATTAATTCACCCATAATCCTTCCTCTTATACTAATAACAAATCACCTAGTTTGTGCTCTTTTTAGGATCCACGTGTTTACCAGATCTGCAATCCCACCACCACCATCACTTTTTCAGTTGATGTTCCCAATACCATCGGCTCCATCTTCAAGATACCCTCAGCGAAATTTTGGATTTAACTGGCCCATTTTAGGTATGATTGTTGTTCAAATAATTATTTACATAAGGGGGGCGCTAGGTTCAAACTGGGAATGGGAAAGACAAAAAAAAGGGAATGCAAAGGAATACTATGAAATATTATCATTGCATTAATGTTAGTTGGTTGTACACATAAATTATTATCATTGTCATTATATAAAACAAGTGGTGGTGGTGACAGTGGTAGTTGGTGGTGGTGACGGTGGTGGCACTAGAAAAGGTGGTGGTAGCGGTAGTAGAGCAGGTGACGGTGGCGACATCATTAGAATAGATGGTGGTGATGGTGGCAGCAAATGGTGGTGGTGTTGAAAAGTGGTGTTGGAAAGACTGAGAGGTGGCACTAGTGGTGGTGGATCAGGTGGTGGGGTGCTAGTGACCATGGCAGCAGGTGGTGTAGATGTTAGTGGTGACACGTGGTGGTGGTGGCGGCGGAAGGTGACAGGTAATGGTGGTGATGGAAATAGGTGGTGGTAACAGGTGGTGGTGATGGTGGAGGTGGCAATAGGTGGTGGTGATGGTGGCGGCAGGTTGTGACCGGTGGTGGTGGTTGTGGCGACGACGGGTGCTGACAGGTGGTGGTGATGGTGGCGGCAAGTGGTGACTGGTGGTGGTAGTGTTGGCGGCAGGTGGTGGTGGTAGGTGGTGGTAGCAGGTGGTGACAGGTGGTGGTGGTAGCAATGACAAATGGTTGTGGAAACGGATGGTGGTGGAAGTGACCAGATGTTGGTGGTAGTGACAGTGGTGGTAATGAGGAAACACATGAGTTTTCATTACCATTCCCCCAATTTATTAAGTAATGCTTCAATGCTTCATTACCCATTATTGATTAATGATTATATTAACCAAGCATGATTAATCATTGTCTTTCTCATTTCTTACCCCATAATACCCCCAACCAAGCACCCCCTTAGATCTAAAATGTGGAATGGTTGGTGGTGAAATGGCGACGTATCTGTAAAGGGTGGGAAGAGGGATGCCTACATTGGTCGGGTGCATGGAGGTAACGGCTGTGGGAGAGGCGGTGGAGGAAGGCTATATGGTGGTTGATGGGTGAAGGGAGGTGGCAGTGGTGGGTGGTTTGTACATAACGCCGAAGATGATGATGATGAATGTTTTAATGGTGGTGGAGGGAGGTTGTTGTTTATTTAATAACATTTTTTTCATTTGGTTTGTTTGTTTAAAACTTGTACCTAGCCAAATTTGTGAGGGGATCCACCTGGGTTCGAGTCTCACTTCCCACATTTGTAGGGGTGGATTAATAGGGATTTTTCGAGAGTCCTGGGTTTCATCCAGGCATGCGCGTAATTTAGAAGTAGGACTAGATTAAAATGTCGTTCTAAAAAAAAAAATCTAGCCAAATTTTGCATCCAAACCATGGATTTTGAATTATTAGATAAATAAGAGAAATATGACAAATATTTTAAAAAAGTTACTAGAAGAATACGGTCAAAATGACAAATATACCCTCATGTAATGTACATGAGGGATTTAACGGAGCCTAACTAACGTCCATTAGAAGTAGAGGTAGGCGACGATACAAAATGCAATGACAGGGGCACCTAATGACAAAAAAGAGCACAGGGTACCAAATGTTAATTTCAACAACCACATGGGCCACTTATGTTATATTTATATGTATATTTTATTTTATCTTATACTTCCCAACCCAGACTTTCACTAGAATAACTGGGCTTTTCTCCTCAAAAAGCTTTTTGTCTTTTTATCTTTTCTCATTTGGCTTTTCTCCTAAAGAAGCTTTTAGTCTTTTTATCTTTTCTCATCAAAGCCTCAAGGGGATTTTACGAGTTTATGTTTATTTTTCTCCGAGGTGCTTGAATATATACTAGACTAGATATTATATGGACGTTTAAACGATGCTACAACGACAATACAAAACGTGCTAATTTCAAATCAAACGTTTATGTACAAAAATGATAGTATAATACCGTGCAAAGTATAAATGATAATACTCCGTTGAATCAAAAAAATTCATCAGTATTTTCTTTTAATATTATAAGTTATAAAATATAATTTATAATAAATTAAATTGATGACTAAATGACGTGATTATATAAGAAGAGAAACTTGATTAGACAACTAAAGAAAGTATAATTAATAAATTAGTAAAGGTATTATAGATATGAGAAATGTTTATTTGAAAACTAAAATTTCTATGAAAACTAGAAAACTGGTTAAAACACACTGTGATCTGAACATAATACAATGTGTTTTCTAAAACCACATTGTCTTAAGTTTCAAATCACAGTGTGTTTTTGATAGCGCGTGAAAACCGGAAAACTAGTCAAACACACTGTGATCTAAACTTAACACAATGTGTTTTATGTGTTTTCTAAAAACACATTGTGTTAAGTTTCAATTCACAGTGTATTTTGACAAGTTTTATAGTTTTCACTGAAATTTTAGTTTCAAATGATCACAACCCATATAGATATCTTAAATGTGTATGTTTAAAATAGTTAATAATTGAAGAACGTTTTTGGTACATCAACTAGTTATTTTGAAAGAGGCGGAAGGGGATAAATGCTTAATAATGTATTATTATAGATTATAAATTATAGATAACTATATTATTTTTTAGCATAAAACTTAGAATAAACATATTAAGTTTTTGTAATAATATTATTTTTCTCATTTAGTAGTGTCGGGGATTGAAAGTTGGAGATTTTATTATAGGTATATGTTTAATAAAAAAATGATAAATCATTGTAACAAATTAACCTAATAATGATTGAATTACGAGAGGGAATAGATTGATAAAAAAAATATGAAAATAGCTCGTTATCAAGCCCAAAATTAAGAATTTGAAGACGGATTCAAAAATAGCCAAGCTCGAAACTAAAAAAATGAAAATGGCATGTTACTATTCTTTGCACGTAAATCAATACCTTTGTTTTAATATATATATATATAGTTTATCGTAACTATAGTAAACCTAGTACAACTATATAAAGCATCAACCTCTCCTCTTTTCTCAAATTACAACTTGAATTATTAAAATACATTTTTTTATTCACTAATTTAAATAATTTACACTACAGATCTCTTAAAATAACTATACTACCACCTTTAACATTAATTACTTGTACATTCATCACCAACGCCGCCCCCCACCACCCATCGCCGCCACCATCACCACCCGTCGCTGCCACCACAACGTCATCGCTACTAGCATCGCTGTTGCGTTGCGCGGACATAGTCTATTAGATAAAAATAATGGATCATTTATTTCATATTTACTAAACTTGAACGTTTGTCTGCGCGATGCGGTGACATTAGCGGTAGTGGCGACAGGTGGTGGTGGCGTCGACGGGTGATAGACTGGAGTCGATGGCGGCGGGGTGGCGACTGTGGTGGGGTGATTAATTAAGTAAAAAATTTTGATTTAAAAGGGTAGTGTTATTTTTATGGGTGTGGGGTGAAAATTGTTTAAACTATTTTTGGTAGATTAATGAGTGGGATGTGATGAAAGTAAAGAGAAATGATTCATTATCCTAAACTAATAGTCTAAAGATCATCCTAACTATTATATGATTACATGTGAAAAAAACAGAAGGCAAGATTAAGAAAGAGAATTAGTGGATACCATTATGTTACCTTATTATAGTTTTATGACAATTTTTAGACTAATTTTTTAAAAAATTTATCATTTTCCGAAAATAAAATATCTAAGGGCATATCAGTTGAAAGTTTAAGAAAAATAAAAGAGTAAAATGTTTTATTAGAGTTAAGAAGATAAGTTAATCAATTTTTTCCCTTTTCTTTTAAAAAGCTCGACCCTCACCATTGGGAAATGATTAATCCTCTAAACTAAATAGTCTAAATTTTTCTAACAATGAGATGATAACATGTGAAAAAACAGAGGCAAGATTAAGAAAGAGAATTAGTGGATACCATATGTCACCTTATTATAGTTTTAGAAATTTTTAGCTAATTTTTTAAAAAATTTATCATTTTCCGAAAATAAAATATCTAAGGGCATATCAGTTGAAAGTTTAAGAAAAATAAAAGAGTAAAATGTTTTATTAGAGTTAAGAAGATAAGTTAATCAATTTTTTCCCTTTTCTTTTAAAAAGCTCGACCCTCACCATTGGGAAATGATTAATCCTCTAAACTAAATAGTCCTAAATTCTAACAATGAGATGATAACATGTGAAAAAATCAGGGGGCAAGATTAGAAAAAAGAATTAATGAATGACATATGTCATATGGATTTGTAGGCTAAGAATTTATTATTTTCCTTCACCGTTTGAACTTACGTTTTTTTTTTTTTCCGCTCTTTCCCTTCCCTACTAATCCCATTTCTCCCAAAATTTCATACAAAACTCATTCAAACTCAATACTCCTTCCTTCTTCTCTCCTCCACCACGTATATTCACCACCGGCGTTTCCTTTGCTCCGCAGGTCCGTTCCCGCTTCAAGTGTTTTAGAATCATATTGTGAGTTTTATTCTGTCTGTTACCGGTTTTTTTTTCTTTCCTTTTTATAGTATTTGTATATAATATATACTTGTTTATTTATTTCAATCTCTTGTTACGATTGTTAGGGTTTAGTGTAGTTCTTGCTATGATACGGTTTCTTGTTTTGATTTGAGGATTCATATGTCGATCTCTGTTTTTGCGTTTGGAGATTAATAAGTATTTATATCAACGTATTGCTTTT